>CATOUR010000027.1:4375000-5000000 GCA_951848785.1 Callosobruchus maculatus | reverse complement strand
AAGGCTCCTTTATAGAGATTAGAAGTTTTAACATAGCATTTGAAACATGTCAAAAACTGTTAAATCCAGTTATGAATGATTTAAATGAAAAGAGTTTAGAATTAATAAGAAAATAAAATGATCAAGGCTTTCTTATAGAAATTAGCGTTTTTGACATACAATTTATTTCAAATATGCCAAAAACAGTTAGATTTAATTATAGAATATTCCAATGAAATATTTTTGGAATTCAAAGTAAAATCCAAATATGCTATAATATGTAGGGCGACTCTAGGTTTTTTTACATCAACTTGAATGAGTGAGTATAAGTAAAGATATATGCAACATTATGTCTGTAAATAAGAGAGATATGCTACTCCAAAAATCCTCGAATCACTTTATACAGAATTCGGAATTTATTCTCGATTCATTTGTTTACTATTTATTATGAAAATAAATAGAGCTATCACTAGTTCAGACACACAATCTGATATTTGATTTGATATAACTTCTGAAGCAGTATAATCAAAATTAAACTTTCAAACATATAAATAAAAACATTTCATAAATGCCTAACCTATTCCTGTCCTCTTTCCCCACTTTTCTTTCTAACTTCCATGTTCAGGGCCGTGTCTACCCGGTGGTGCAAGAGGTGCAATGCACCAGGGCGCTGGACGTTATGGGGCGAAAAATTTTTTAGAACAGAGAAAATTTAAATCTGATTTGTCAGTACCCCTTTTTGCGATCTTGCTTATTTTTGCAGTCAGAGGTATCTTTACTTTAACCCAAATTATTACTTTTTACACCATTACATGTTACATGTTATTGATAATTGCATGCAATCGCTGGCAGTTTTTCTTTCATTTCAGGATTTTTAATTGTTTTGAAAATGTTTAACCTCTAGTAGGTACATTACAGTAGCCAGTAGGCTATGAAAAATATCTATTTCTGTCATACTCCAGATTTTCTTTGACCTAAATATGTTACCGTCGTGGTTTCTGGCGGTAAAGAATTTTTATAAACCTTTCCCTTTACTCTAATTCATCTAAGTTAATTATTTTCTCTCATATGAACATGTTTTTGTTTATATTTCATGGTTTGCTAGGTTGACTATAGCAATGATTATAGACAGAAATAATGAAAACCACTTGATTGAAAATTTGAATATAAATGAACACTACCAGACACTGATATTCACTCCCTTATATCATTAGAAAGGTTATCAAATTTTACATTCCCGTTCGAAAAAATCAAGTTATCTCTGATTGAAGTCTCCTTAACTCATTGACCGATTTCTCCAAGCTCAAACATAATAAAAATTTGACCGTCTAACATATGCCAGTATAACATAATGCTCAGTAATCCGGCAAAGTTACAGCCTTCTAAATTTTATAATTTCTGCAATGTTTAATTTTTTTCAGACATCTACTTGTACCGAAAATGGTGATCTACACCTAAACGGTTCGCTTTAAGTCCCAGGTGTGATACTTAAAGTCACACTGGAATTCACCAAGGAATTCGAATATGTGATAATATACAGTGTGTTTTATTTAAAAAATGTAACTTTGATACGTTTCGTGTTTTGGGGACACCCTGCATAACATGCACATATTTTTAAAATGTAGCCTTAATGGGCCCCTATCCAAGCGAAATTATTATTTTCTTTTTCATCAAATGCTTTAGCCATAATGCTCCGTGTCGAATAACGTGAATAACCTGGAATATAATATACAAGCATATCGATTTTACTGATTTTAGATCTAATCCATCTACACCCATTTTATCTCCCGCTATGCAAAGGGCGGCATTTTTAGCTTGCACCAGGGCGCGAATGACCCCAGGAATGGCCCTGTTCATCTTTCTTCTTTCTTTAACGTTGTCTGGTTCCTGGGTTCTCTGATAGACACACGAACTGATAGGAGAAGGAAGAATAGAACTAAGCATTGAATCTCTGATTTGATCGATGACACTTAAGTTGCCGCTGTCAGTTTTGGAGCAAACGCTCTCATCGACTGTACTAAATCATGGAAATCGTACCTCAATATACAATTACAGTATTATTATACCTGGAATGTATTATCATATAGATAGGTTGTAAGTTCTCGAAATTATAATTACGGATAATAGGCATGCGTTTTTTTCATGGAATAATTACGCTGTTATCACATGGAGGCTTATTAATGAGAAACCGAAGGAATCAACCAAGAACCGCAACGTCAGGCCAATTATTTTTCGCACTGCGGTATCGCGGTCGCGGATCTTGGAATTTTGTGGAAAGAAATGCATCAGAGTACAGGATGTTTACGGTTTAAGGGCCGGTTTCTCAATGTCCAGTTAAATATTTATCTGGAAGATAACGGTTATCTGTCAGATAAGTTGTTTAAACAATTGAAGGTTAAACTTACGAATTCACGTAAATCTTATCTGACAGTTGATAGACAGTTGATAGAAACGCCAACTGGCAGCACCTATCTGGCACTTAACTGGACATTGACATTGACAACTATAGCTATGACCGCCGAAAAAAATTGAATGCGGTAATGTTTTGTGTTATTCTGACATTTTGCCGAGGTAAAAAGCATCGCTTTGTTTTATTGTAAAAAGTGCTGGTAAATTATTATAATGAAAATCAAAAGCTAAGAACTATACGTTTATTTTATGAAAATAATAACAATATATTATTTCAAGCAAGAAGAGACTACAGGACATTATTTGGCGAACCTGTGTCATCTAGCAGCACGTTCAGATAAACAGAAAATATCTTCAAGTTTTATTTAAAAAACAGACTTTATACGAAAAATAGGATGTTTTATTATTTTTTCTTTTTGGCCGTATCAAATACAAATGACAAGAGAAAACTATATAACTTTCATACAAAAACTTTTTTCTATCTCTTCAAATAAAAAAAAAATAGGAGGGTGACGGAGTATGACGAAACACCCGATACAGATGAACCTTATATAGATGGGTTCTGGAAAAGGACCAACTCGTTTGTTTTCAAGCGTAGAGCAACCCACCCTATAGTATAGGTATATCTTTATAAAATGCGCCTGTGTCAGCTGACGTGACAATGGGGTATTTTGCGAATCAAATTTTATGACGGAATATTGATGCTACGTCCCTAAAAACCATGCAACTATCATTTTTACTTTTTACTGTGAACGCGAAGTGGCTTAAAAGTACCTACAAAGTTCAAACATAAAATTTCGCGCCAAAGCTGTGACGTAATAAATCTAAGCGTGACGTAATAAGTCTTTCGTGGAGCTATCCTTAGAATGTGACTGTACCTTGTCATCTGACCTCCTTTTCTTCATCTACAGACATAACCTCCGCTTCGTATTGATATTGACACACGTTTGTTTACATCATTTCATGATCTATCTTGGTTAAATGAGATACCGAGACAGTCGTGACACCAGGGGAGGTTATGTATGCATGACACTAGTGACAGGCTGTTAAAGACGAGTGTTGCCGAATGACGAGTAAAATTGTGAAAAGTAACTATGAAACATTCTCAGAGTAAACTGCTAATTACATAACAATGCAAAAAATGGAATAGCTGTGGGGAAGCTATAAATAAACATAAAATAAAGTTTACATCCTTTATAGAAAAACTATGCAAAATATTAACTATTGACACGTGACGTGACAACCTTGAATCTACGCCCAATTCAAATTAAAATAGTCACATCCTATCTACATCCAGCATAAAAATCACTTTTGATTGGTTGATTTCTTAGGCGGGAGGTTTAAGAGATTTAAAAGAGCTCTTTTCAAAGGGATGATTTTCAAAGCCTATCTTTACTCTACGTGGGCAGAAAAAAATTGAGCAAACACTGCCATCATTACAAATTAGATACAAGCAATCTATTTCAGCCATTAAACAGGCAATATTAGCAAGTTGGAAAATACCCCATTGAACCTGAAGCCCAAACTGATTTGCTTGCCAAAGTCAATCTGTTAAAACCAACGAATATGAAGGTTTTTATAACTTCCTCTTCGATATAAAAAAGGCACAAGAAAAACAGATTCTAATTACCCGACCGTTCGGCGAGTGTGGGAACCATCTCGGAACCCAAAAAATTAATGTGGCAATTCCAAAAAGGCATTTTCTTAATCACGCTACTATGTAGAATCGATTTCGACACGCCATGCCATTTCATCTTTGATCCGACGTGTATATCAAATCTATCAGGGGCGTGCATAATCGAAAAATACCATCAAATAACAGTCAAAGTACTTCATACCGCGCGGTCATCATATATTTCAACTCCTTCTTCTTCTTCTTCTTCTTCTTCTTCTTCTTCTTCTTCTTCTTCTTCTTCTTCTTCTTCTTCTTCTCGAAGTTCCATTACCTAGCGGAGGTTGGATAATTTTTTTACTTCTGTGTCATCGACTGCTCTGGTCATTAACCTCGTGTTCTGTGTAGGCTTTGTTACTGTTTCCCGGCGCCACTCTAGGAACAGCGCTGTTGAAGCCAACAGTGAAGGCTCAGGTGAGGAATCTTCGCTGTGCTTTTTTTTATGGATATTTATTTTTGAATGAAAAAAAAACTGAAATAAATTTCCGCCTCTAACGAGAATCGAACCCAGGATCTTCCGGTCACGAGCCGTCGACCCTAACCACTGAGCCAACCCACCCCCGGAGGTTGGATATTATTATGGAAATCCTAACTTTCTTTGCAGCTGTTCTAAACAATTGATTTGACGTCATTCAAAACCAAGCCCTCAAGTTCTTCGGGTTCTTCGTATTTCTTGGCTTCTCGTCTTTGATTTTCACTTCCATGATATTTTGTAGTAGTGCATATTTCGTCGTCTTCCTTACAAAAAGGGCTTATCTCAAAAAATGGCTGAAATGAGTCTAAAATATGGATGGTCTCGAAGATATAACGTTTTCAGTATTATGTCTATTTTAGATTTGATATTTAACCTTACAAAGTGACTCAAAAATATGAAACATATATTTAACAAAGTCTAATTCAATTACTGTTTAATACCTCCACTGTATCCAAATTCTACGATTGTCTTTATTCTGGCTGTAGTTGCATCTCAAATATTTGTAAAAACTCCTTTTCACTCTCCTGAAAAATTACTGAAAATGAGACAAGCCCATTTGCCAGGAAAGTGACGATTTGGGTCCCCCTATAACATGACCAAGGTACTAAAGGAGCCCCAAAATCCTCAAATATTTAAAGTCATAATTCCGGTCAAAACTATTCCCATATGGGCTATTGAAGAATAGGCAACCAAGGACTTTATATCTCTTTGATATACACAAATTAAAGAAACAATAAACCCCCCACTATAGTTTTTTTTCGTTTCGTGTTAATTGCTTCTTCCTGTTTCTGGACTCTCTGTCATAGTTCCACAATTGAGACCTCATTAGTCTAGGAGATCTTCATCACTCGTTGATACACCATCTTCCGAAAATCTCCAGTCTGTCCATTTACGCCTTCTTAAGCGTCCAAGGCTCGGAACCATATAGCAGAGTCGAAAAAGCACAACACTTTAGTATTCTAAGTTTTAAATTTAAACCTCTGCTGCAAAGAACTTTCCTTAGTTTCACAAATGCAGTTCTTGCACTCTCTATTCGAGACCTTATTTCTTGACATTGATCGGCAGTTTCGGGTAGCAAAGTACCTAAATATCTATATTTTCTTATCTGCTCTATTGGAGCGTTGTCTATTGTAAGATTTTCGATTATGTGGTTACTTTTATGAATACCAGGAAATTGGTTTCCTTTAGATTCATGTTGAGCCCATCATTTTTGCAACTGTTGTTTAGTTCTTGTACTACCGTTTGGAGATCTTCCAGTATGTTGGTCACTACGACAGTGTCTCTCATACACGAAAAGGTTTTGACGGTACTGATTTCAACGCGCTATGCCACCTGCAAACCAAACAACTCAGTTCCTGCAAAGATCGTCGTTCCTGGCCGTGATGTCTCCAGATTTGAACCCTACGCAATTTTCTTATTTCTATCATTACTGTCTGAAAATATTCAGGCTTATAAAGGTATGACGTGACGCACTATCTGTCTTGTATCCCTATTTTTTTTATTGTCAGCCTCCCGCAAGGGCTGAAAGCCTATAGCGCTGTAGAAGCGCTGCGAGAGGATAAGTATCGGTGCACGTTAGGTTTGAAATGCTGAAGGTTGTAGCCGTCTGGACACAAATTCCCCGGCAGCTCATTCCACAGCGTCGAAGTTCTCCAAAAGAAGGAATGCTGGAGGAGACTGGTTCGGGAAGTAGAGACTTCGACCTGGTAAGGATTTGCTTACGGAACCTCTGTGGTGTTCCAGGGACAGGTCAGCCTCCCTTTTTCGATGTTCCAGGCTGTGAAGGTTCTTTATGAGGTTAGCCGTATCGATTAATGTAATCGCTGTGTTCTGGATAGTGCCCAGAAGCTTTAGAGAGTGCTTCGGAGCGCATCCCCTCACATATGGGGATAGTACTCTAACAATGGTCGGATGTGTGCCTTGTACAGCAGCAGTAGGTGCTCTGGTATATACAGCTCTCTACAGCGGATTAAAACTCCAAACTCCTGGGATGCCGTTTTAGCTATACTGACGACGTGGTCGTGCCAGGACATGTTTTTGTTGATGTTGATCCCCAAAAGCTTGACGGAAGGTGACTCGATTATTGGGTGACCCTCCATTTCCATAGTTGAATGGTCGCCGGAACAACATTGTACATAACATTTTTATATAATATATTATGGTCTCTATAAAATATCGTAGTATGTGCTTATTTGGAGCTGGAGATAGAAAAACCTGTAATCACTATGACGAAACTATGGACTGCAGATGTATATAGGCCTTCGTTTGAAAAACACAGTTGAAAAAGGTTGAAAGGAGGACTTTTTTTGTTTCTGTCACTAAGATTTTTTGTATCTTTCTGGAGTTGGTGAGCCGATTGCAGTAGGGACATAAAAAGTAAGGCACTACGATAATTAAATTCAAATAAAGAATTTATTTTTCCAGGCAAAATTGTGGATTGAAATTTGAAAGAACAAGCTAAGGGTGGATTCCAGGGGTTTAAGTAAGAAAAAAATGGTTCATAAGCAAGGAATGATAGGTCATTCACTACCTTTGAAAAACCCACTTACTTTTCTTTTTTATCCGTTTTTGTTACAAAAATATCAGGCGTCAAACAAATTATCATTTCATTTGTCTTATGCTTATGATTTTACGGAAGAAATAAGTTTGAATATAAAATTAAAGGTACCACAAGATTTTAAATAAAATGGGGATTTCATTTATGTAGGAAAACCTATGGGGTGTTATTTGAAAAAAAAAGTTGGGGGTGAGTTTTAGGGGTTGACGTATAAAAAAAAATGTTTTGAATGCATGGTATGATAGACCCTATAGTACCTTCAAAAGTACCACTTAGTTCTTGCTTGAACCGTTTTTCGTTAGGAAAATATCACGTGTCAAGGAAATTCTGGGACACCCGATATATTAATGTAGGGTCGTCTGCGAAACTGCAGATAACAACCATAGTTTTTTCAATTTGGTGAGAATAAGCCATTTGTGCATAAGACGAACGGAGCACACATTTTTGATGTCATGACTTAATCTACCTGAGGCCATTATCTATACCTATAAGCAGCAACAAACTAAATTAAATTCCATGAATAAAATAAATAATTAATAGCTTTTTTAGCGATGTACTGTTGAACGAAAAAAGAAGATAACATACTTTTGTGACGTTCAATTCATCATCGTTTCGGGTACAATAGGAAATATAAACCCAAGGTCTCTGTTTGCAAAATAGACATTCAAATTGCTGGCCGTCACATAATACACACAAAGCGTTTCAACGGCCTATCAGCAGGCTGAATTCAAGCGAAACGAGCAAATCGCCTAGATCGTTATCTGCATTGTCTGGAACTCCCAGATTACGAATTCGAACGTTTTGTTAAGCGGAAACCTATGACGCCACCAATCCGCATATTTCTATTTAGATCGCGTTCTCGGGCTGCTTTTCCCAGCAATTGTTTTTATGCAACCGCAGATATACATGTCCGCCATGCTATTTATAATTCAGATATAGAACTAATCACGATAAGGTGTGGTCTAAGACAGTCGTTGCTATTACTAATGCTCTTTTGAACTTTGGCAAAAGCGATTTTGCTTACAGATATGTAAACCCTGGTGCAAATTTATCTATTTAGCGTATGGTTATAGAACGGATGAAAAAAGTCATAAAAAAGTAAAAGAGCGAAGACAAACAACACAAAATAAAAAACTGTCGAGCCTGGAAATCGATTCTACAACTGATGGATTGGCTGCTTGGAGGAAGTCTTTGTTGTTGCCTGGACATGCTCTATTAAGGCCACATTCTTACACTACAGGGTGTAACTTTTAAGGATGTCCACACCTATATTACCGTGTAGATCTTGCTGAGCTGATCATTTTTCAATAAGCAACATGGGTCCGGAAACGAACCGTTTCGGAGATAGCGCTACCGGAAGTAGTCCTTTCTGACGCCTGAAGTTAGGCAATTAATTCGACGCCTTGCGGCCAGTAGCGTGGCCGGCGCGGTCTCCGGATCTCAATCCCCTGGATTTTTTCCTGTGGGGTCACCTGGAAGCACTTGTCTACCAAGGGGGTGCACCGCACACAGCAGAAGAGCTGATTGCACGCATCATTGCAGCAGCTGGAGACGTCAGGGAGCAGTCACAGATAATCAACGCTGCCACTGCATCGGTCATCCATCGAGCCAGATTGTGCGAGCAAGAAGGCGATGGCCACGTGGAGGCTCTCCTTCACTGATTTTTGACTGATCTCGGTGTTTTTTGTTGTTGTTTTTTTGCAATGTTTTTTTTTTGTTTTGTTTGTTTGGTTTACTTTGGACATTTTAGCCATGACGATTAAATGTTAACAAGCCGAATCTGTCTTAGTCACTGTCACAGTGGCATCGTGGGGATTCGCGCTTGTTCCATTTTAACAACGAATCAACGCACAACTCTATGTGACATGCAAATTCTGTTTAGGGTCGACCATTCCTTTCGGTGAAGCTCAAAACCAGGGAGTTCTTGACTAACAGTTGGACTACTGTTCACTTATTCTGGTATTCGGGTTGCCCAAATCCCTGCCTATTTAACTGCAAGGTTAAAACCATCAGATTCAAGTTAGAAGGCTGTTATATTACCTTAATCTGCACAAGGCTAGATCAGGTATATCTTCGTGGATTGGCAGTGAGGGATTTGTTTTGATTCTGCTTTTTTTGTTTAGTTTAGCGGCATCAACTTCTGAGGTTATTATAGCCGCGTTACACAAATTTAGAGACAGTTAAACGTACCTACATGACATATGTTACAACTGGAAGGATCTTGATTTAGTAACATAATTGATGATGTCAAACGAGTGTGCTCTATCCGAATTCGTGAGAGGCATACCTGCTCTCTGCGTGTCAATGTACTAGAATATGGAAACTCAGTTATTGTAGGCTGCAAAAGGCGAAGTTGTGTAACACTTTGTTCCCATTTTATTTGACGCAGGTAATTAATCCTTTCTTTAAGATAGGCTTTGAAGTCTTCCGGTTTTAATGGACATATTTCTGTTTGAGTGCTTATAGCTGGGTGGCAGCTGCACAAGTTGCAGTATCAGCATTTTCATTTCCAGCTATTCCTATATGACCTGGACACCATACAAATACTACAACCTTGGATTGCCTGTTAAGGATCGAAAGAAGATCAAGCATGTTCTTGATGATTGGATCTGAACTAAAAATGTTTTTAATGGTGGTAATTGCACTTTGTGAATCATTACAGATAATGTATGTATCAGATTCAGCACTAACGAAGAATTCGATTGCTTTAAGAATAGCAAAAAGCTCCGCTGTATATACGGAGCATTTTGGATCAAGTGAAAACTGAAAAGATCCATTTGGTGTAACAAATGCGGTCCCAACCGCTGTTGCAGTTTTCGAACCATCAGTATATATGACCCATTTCGGATGATAGTCATTCATTATAGTGCTGAGAATTTGTTTATAAATCTTGCGATTTGTAGTGGCCTTTATGTATTTTGCACAATCTAGCCTTGTTATAGGGACTGTTTGGGTCCAAGGGGGTGCAGTACTGTGTCCTAGTGAGTACAGAGTAGGCATTTCTTCTTCTAGATTGTCCAGATACTCTTGAATACCGACACTAACGGGCCTTGTTATTGTGGGTCTTGCCATAAAAATCTCATTTGTGTCATCATTGAAAATGACGCTACGGTTTGGGTGCGTTGGTTCAGCCCATACTTTGACTGCGTACTTCATTGTCAACAGCTGTATACGGTATTCTAAGGGTGATGGGACTCTAGCTTCACAATTTATTTGATTCTGTTGTATTCTTTCAGAGGGGCATTTTCTCAACAGATGAGCGGTGGAGCTATTTGGTTGAGTATTGGTAGCCAGTAAGTTGGGGTTGATTTGATGCATACCGTAGAGTTCTCACAGAAGTGTTCAACTGGGCGTCTATCAGTCTAGTATGTGAGCTGGTTAGCCACACTGGTAAGCAAAATTCAGCCGCAGAGAGGCAGGAGTTCAGGGCCGAACTACGGAGCGTAGAAGTGGAGAAGCCCCAAGTGGTCCCACATCATTTTTGCAGGATGTCATTTCTGCTGTTTACTTGGGCTGCGATGGACTGAATATGTTTTTTAAAACGACATTGTGTTATCCAGTGTGACAACTAGGTATTTGAGCGTGGGATTATAGGGCAATCAGGGTAATTTCTTCAAATGGCTTAGAAAGGTTTACAAGCTTTTTCTAGACCACCATTGGTGGTAATCCCTAAACTCCCTACACCTATGGCGTCACAGTAAAATGAATGAAATGAATCTTGAAGGTTTCCTTGACACCTCGTTTCCCTCCAGACGAGGCCAACTGACTGAACCACAAACCGTTCTTCGGTTTCTTTCATTTACATGGTAATTTGCATAATTTGACCGATTTGCATTCAGCCATTCGCCAAAACAACATGCCTACTTGATTTATGGAATATATCTAGCAAATGTCGGCACATACACATACTTCATAGGAACGCATTGTATATGGTACCACACGTTGGTGTACGGCGACGCTTCCAAGCAGTACGTAGCGTCAAGTTGCGGCGTCATTTGATACACCTGAACATATATTTGCATATCTAGGTGGCTACTTACTGTTAGGATTAGCGTAGGATGATCCATGAGACGGATGTTGGCCATTTTTCATTCCATCGGTGTCTGGGCGATTGAAAAGGCGAATAAATGCGCATGAGATAGCTAGTAGCGGTAACGGTGAATTTGAGTATGAGTAGAACAGACGTACAGTAGAGGACTAGGATTACAACTATACCAGCGACTTATATCCTGTGGGGCATGCCCTTCTGGGGGGGGGGGGGTAGGTCTTAGATCTAAAAGGGGGATTGAGTATATCGAGAAAAAATGGAGTCAAGTTGATTGACTCAGTACTTCCCACACATAACGATGATACCATTTTATTATTTCCCATTGCATGTAGCTATAGTCTGAAATCCCCAACTAAATCATCGCCCACCCGCCCGCAAAAAAAAACATCCAACACAAGAATCCTCGTAAATAGTTTCTTGCGTCTCCCTCTTCAGGAAATATGCACTAAAAATCAATTGAACAATTTTCGCGTTACGCAATCTAGAACGACCTAAAACAATATTTGTATGTATACATCACAAAGTCCCGTGGGTTCTATAATAAGCATGCAACGTTCGGATGGACCTAAAAAGTGTATTATGCCGCTAAGTTTTTCATTCGCATATCAATGGACAGCCCATTACGAATACAACAAATTTTCTAGTTTTACTACCTCCCACCCCCCAACCACCCTAAATTCACCCCCACCCAAAAAAAAAAGAATAAAATTATCAGGAGCCCCTAAAACGTCTAAAAACGAAGTTTGAGCTGTTTTCATATTTTTAGTTTTTTTAATATTGCTGCGCCGCCACTGAGACGATTTCTAAAAATCATACGCGTTTTCCATCGTTGCCAAAGTAGTAATACTGTGCCGAAATTTCGTTAACATCAATGCAGTAGTTTCCACATTATAAAATACAGAACGATCTAAAGCAATACTCGTATGCCATACATCGGAGAAGTCCTTTGTTTTCTGTAATAGGCATAAGGCAATGTTCAGGTAGACCTAAAAAAGTTATTTATGTTGCTAGGTCTTCCTTCACAGGTCAGTGGGCAGTCTATTATGAGTACAACAAATTTTTCAATTTTACAACCCTCCAACCCCCAACCACCCCAATTTTCACCCCCATACAAAAAAAGTAGAAAATCATCAGGAACACATAAAACGCCTAAAAACGAAGTTTGGGGAATATTTGAAATTTTTCGTTTTTTGCCAATTGCTCCGTCGCCAATGCACCGATTTTCAAAATTGTAGCAGCATTACCTACTACGACCTCACAGCATATTGCTGCCCAAATTTCATCAAAATCCATGCAGCGGTTACTGAGATTACGGGGCTAGAAAAACGCGCACAGAAGGACAGACCGACAGACAGACAGACCGACGGAAATGAGTGACATGGATTTTCGTTATGTAGACATCACAAAACGCACAAAAAACATGTTATCTCAAAATCGAAAATTTTCGCGATTACAATACTCCCCTCACGTATCGGTGTGGGAAGTAAAAAACACAATGATAACGAAATCGGTTGATAAGTTTCGCAATCGATGTGCCAGTTGAAGAGGCACTGGGCAAAATCCAGAAGAGGTTACATGAAGACGAACAATGAAAGATCGAATATTCCAGTGAGTGGAGTAATGGAGCTATTACAAGTACGTTTCAAGAAAAACTATTTTCAAGGAAAGGACAAATTTTTCATGCAAGAAGGAGGGCTACCCATGGGATCACCACGATCTCGAATCGTGACCAACCTTTATATGGCTAGTTCGAATCTACTCAAACGTCAAACCAAAGTTATGGCTTCGCTATGTTGAAGACAAATTCATAATCTGGAACCGTGGAGACGAACAACTGGAAACGTTCTTTTCATACCTCAACAACATGAGCCCCCCAAAAGTCCACAAAATAAGAAGAGCACAATAACCGCCTTCCTTTTTTGGATGCCGTGGTAATGAGAAGAAATACTAAAATACATAGAAACTAAAGTATACATACAACCAACACACACAGGACAGTACCTGCATTTTGCCTTAAACCATCCAACGTCAACAAAGAAAGGAGTCATTCGAACCTTGGTTGATCGAGCCAAGAACATTTGTAATATACTGGAGGAAAAATTACGTAACATTGAAGAAGATCTGTCAAAGAACACATATCCACAGACGCTAGCGGAATCAACAATACAAGGGGATAGTACTAGCAGATATAAAGGTCCTGAGGAGCATAGGCATTTACTCAGGATACCAAACGTGGGACGCAGTGACCATTGAACGGCCACTTCATCATCAGTGACGTCACTGAACTAGACCACAACAGCGATCGGTCAGAACAAGCCACGAAGAACAACACATCTTCAAGAATTGACACACTCAGCAGAACGCGGCAACGACTGATCAGGACAAACCACGAAAAACGACACATCAGCTAGATTAAGATAAATAGCAACGAAAGGAACATGTTTGACAGTTCACCTGAAGATGATTGATTATAGTGGATCAGAAACGTTGTGCTCTAGAACTGTATAGACTATCGAAGTTCGAAGCAGACCTTTATTCATAACAGTGTTGCGGTGTTTTTCGGTCTGTTTGTTGTTCGTTCAAAAAAGTTCTGATGAGGTCTTTGTTGGCTTCGATGCTCCACCTTGTGATCCTTTATTTAAAACCCATCTGTATCTGTAGAGTGGGGAGGGTGAGTAGCCCCACTGCACTTAGGCCACAACTTTTTCTGGTGAACATGATCTCTCTCTCTCTTCTTGGTATTGATAGACGATGATTGTTCTGAACACCATTTTTCTATTGATTTGAGTGCTTCTTGGGTGCGCTCACATTTGCAGGATGACTATGTCATCCGCATATGCTATTGGATAGAGTCCATTGCTGTTGAGGTAATTAATGAGGGTGTCCAGAACCACGTTCCAAAGCAGTGGTGACAGAACACCTCCCTTGTAATAACACCTTTAACAGAAATGTCCTCAATCTTGACTGTTATTCCTCTGTTGGAGAGCATGTTAGGTATCCATTCACTCACAGTCCTAGGTACGTTCCTAGCCTGGAGTTGCTGGCCAAATTTTGTGAATGTTGTTTTGTCAAACGCTCCCTCAATGTCTATGTGTCTATGAATACACTCAGGGTGGATTCTTTGTTAACCATTGATCTCTCGATTCTGATAAATACTTGATGCAGTGCCGAGTTGGTGGATCTGCCCAAAGTGTACGCATGTTGATTTGGATGAAGTGGAAATGAATTAGGACATGAGGACCTCATCATCTGTAATACTCCTCTCGCATAGACTTTCCAAAGAAAAAACGATGTTAAGTTTATTGATCGGAATGCCTTCGGTAGGGTGTATCCTTTCTACCTAGTTTGGGTATGAAGACAACTCTCCACCACCTTCTGGGAATATACTTTAGAGCCAAGGAGGCTCTGGATATTCCCACCAGGAGCGGTATAAGATGTTTCAGACCCCATTAAAGTAGGGCTGGACATATACCATCCGGCCTTGGGGATTTGAAGGGAGAGGAGCAGGATATGACCCAATTTATCTTTTCCTCACTTATTATTTCTCTGGTGAATTGCCAGTCAATCGTTGAAGGTATGCTAATTTCTTCCATTCAAAAGCCATAGCGTATGGCCCTAGTACGGACCCGCTCTAAATCATTTTACTGCCTGCATCTCTCTCTAACCAAGCTTTTTCTTATTCACTGTAAGGCCACTCATCCAGATGATCATTGTCCTGGTGCCTACCAGCATGGGTTCAGGACCAATACATTAGTTTTAAGCCCCAATCCTAGTCAAATGAATCGGTCTCTCCCTGTCCGGTTGCCAGTTAAGAGAAATTTTCTAATCATCCGCGAAAAAGCGACAAAAATCGAGAAAACGTCTGTAATTTAATAACTTGACCACCCTGTTTCAACATATTGAAAAGTTCCAGTACTCATACGTTTGCCAAGAGAGAGCATACATAGTAATCTACATATCACTGAAGGTGCTGTTAATCCTCTTACCTTTCTCTCGTTAGTTACAACCAATTAGAGGTAGCTGTCATTAATGAAGATTTAACTATCTCGATAGGTGAATAAAACATATCAATAACGTCTGTTAATGTGGAAAACGTGCCGTTCTAAATATTAGAGTTAATGCATTTTAGCACTGAGATTTGAACTTTATTAGCTGTATTCTCGTACTTTCAGATGTACTTGTGGCACGTGCTACTATAGTATAACTGGAAAGGTAGAAACGAAAGCTTACATCTTTGCCACTTCAATACAATCGTACATTTCTTTAAACAGGACCTACGTAGTAAAAGGTTCCATCTATCTAACATTAGAGTAACAGCAAGAAAGGTCACTCTAAGTTCCTCCCTCAATCACTTCATAGTCCAACAAGGGCATAGCTGGGATTTCATTTAGTAGGGGGGAGGGGGAAGCAGGCTGGGGTATTAATAACATCAGCGTAATGAAGGGGGATTTATGTTGACACTGTCAAATTGCAATGTCGCTTGAATATTTCTCTAAAAATATCAATGAAAATAATGCTTGCGGGCCATCCCGCGAAAATCTAAGTCACATAGAGCCTATTGTTATATCAGGCGATGCTAGAATCGACTGGAATGCCGAAGTAATGATGGAGGAAGGGCAAGCTATACTATCTATCCCGGATCCAGACCAAAGTTCTGATGGTTTTATTAGACCGAAGAAACGAAAGGCGGTAAGAGCAGCTATACCTAATAGTTCTGATACCAATACAATTCAAGTCACGAACAAATTCGGAGTTTTGACAAGTAGTGAAACTACGGATGACGTTTTATGTACTCAAAATTCCACCAGCAAGACTGTTTCAAAGAAGAGAATTAGGATTCCACCCATAGTTGTAACGGGTCATATTGAAGACTATAAATCTTTCACTGATAAAATTAGGTCAGTCATTAAATCAGACAATTTCACCATCAAATTTAGCCGAAACAACGTCAAAGTAATGCTGCCAGATGATGACAAATATAAAATATTAAAGAACGAGTTTTCCTTAAGCAATACTCCATATCATAGTTATACCAGCCATCATGACAAAGTGAAAAAAATTGTCTTGAAGGCGGCCCCAAACATGGATCTTGAAGATATGAAAGAAGAAATATCGAAGAACTTAGACGTAAATGTTCAAGATTGTATTCCCTTGAAAGGCAAGACAGCTATGTCCCATTCTTATTTATTAACTGTACCTCACAATGTAAATGTAAAAGAAATGACCAAACTTGACGCAGTATCTAATGTTAAAGTGCAATGGCAAAAGTTTAGCAAGAAGCATAATTATTCTCAATGTTTTAAATGCCAAAGGTTTGGCCACGGTTCTAACAATTGTAATAATATACCACGCTGTGTTAAATGCGGCAAGTCGCATGTTACTAAAGATTGTAAGGAAACACAAAAAATCGGATTTAGTGTATATTGTTGCAATTGTAGTGGTGGCCACACAGCAAATTATTCCAAATGTCCAGCTCTGCTAAACTATTTAGAATCAAGGAACATGTTTAAAAATACGCAAAAATCTAACCAACCTAATAATTCAAATGCTGTGATAAAAAATCCCAGAATAATACCAAATTCAAGTTATGTTACACCTACTAAAACCTTTAGTCAAATCACAAATAGCAAACAAAACCCTACTATAAGTAATCTTAACAATAATAACATGGACACTAGTTCAAACCTTACAAATTTTAACATTCTACTGAATGAGTTAAAAGAACTTAATAATATTTGCAACATTGATAGAATGATCAAAATTGTTAGAGAATTAAAATCCGATCTTGCTGGTTGTCAAAATGAGATCGATAAACTGAATGTTCTACAGAAGTATGCCCTTCAATACTAAAAAGTCTTTAACTATTTTAAGCTGGAATTGTAATTCCTTAAAGAACAAATTTAACGAGTTAAGATCGCAAATATCTTTATTTGACTATGATATTGTGTTACTACAGGAAACAAAATACAAGAATGATAACAAACCACCGGCCTTGGCTGGATATCATCTATTATTCAAAAATAGACAAAACCTTAGGAGAAACGCTTGTGGAGGTCTAGCTATTTATTATAAGAAAGAATTAGAAGCAGATGAGATTAGCTTTAATGATTTAGGTGATCTGGAGGTTTTAGGAATCTATCTTGGAAATCATATAGCCATAATAAATATTTACAATAAACCAGAGAATTTGATAAATGAGCTTACTATTACCAGTATAATGGAAAAATGCAATAAGTCCATTGCAATTGGGGACTGGAATGCCAAAAATATACTTTGGAATAATAATCAAAACAATTTAAATGGACTCAGACTTGAGCAAATATGCGACGATAATAATTACATTTTATGTGCACCAGATTCAGCAACAAGGTATAGCTCAAATGGATTATCAAAATCTACTATCGATTTTGCGGTAGCTAAAGATGTAGTTGTTAGTACCATAGATGCTATTAATGACTTAAATTCAGATCATAGACCTATAGTTGTCAAAATAAATGAAGCAAATGTGAATATAAAACCACATAGAATATTTAAGGACTACGAACAAGCAGACTGGCTTAACTTTAGAAGGCATCTCAACCGCAACATAACTATCAACAGAAACATTGACTCAATACAAAAAATTGATTCAGAAATTCAACGACTGACAGACTTAATCAAAATTGCAGTGGACTTATACATTCCAAACTTAGCTCAACATAAATATCAACTTCCTGAGCATATAGTAAACCTAATTAGGGACAGGAATAGAGCAAGAAGAAGATTCCAAAGATTTCCAGATAATAGTAATAGAGTAGACTTAGATAATTTAAGTAGCATGGTGTCCGCGACATTAAACAGTTTTTATGAGGAAAAATGGAAAAATAAAATTAGAAAAGTACAACAGAGAAAAGAAAATGTTTGGAGGCAAATTAAAGCGCGTAAAAATGGGGGTTCGCTTTCTATA
The DNA here is from genome assembly GCA_951848785.1 of Callosobruchus maculatus. Taxonomy (NCBI): domain Eukaryota; kingdom Metazoa; phylum Arthropoda; class Insecta; order Coleoptera; family Chrysomelidae; genus Callosobruchus; species Callosobruchus maculatus. Next base: position 4,981,914 of record CATOUR010000027.1, on the reverse strand, counting down.
CCGCCATTAGTAGATGGCAATACTGTAGCCCATAGCAGCATTCGTAAAAGTAATATCATCGCAGATAAAATTTATGAGAGTCATTGCATGACTGAACATTTGTCTAATGAGGCAACTCAAGCGGTCGTAGATGCTGCTCTACTACAACTAGAAAATGCTACAGTTATTACTCCTGTTGAAAATTTCACATCACCTAAGGAAATATTCAAAATTATTAGAAACTCTAAACCTCTCAAAGCACCTGGATATGACGGAATTCAAAATAAAGTTTTAAAAAAGCTACCACAGAAAGCAATAGTGCAACTTTATTATATTTTTAACGCTTGTCTGCGACTTATGCACTTTCCAGATATTTGGAAACAAGCTATAGTGCTACCGTTTCCCAAACCTGGAAAAGATAAAGGAATCGCTAATAACTACAGGCCTATTAGTTTACTACCTGCAATTGGGAAGATTTTTGAAGTAATTTTGCTACAAAGGTTGAAAACTCATAATCACGAAAATAATATTATTATTGATGAACAATTTGGCTTCCGACAGAATAGAAATACTGAACTTCAATTAGCGAGAGTGGTAGATAAAATAAAAATTAATTATAACATAAAGCATACTACCTCCATGCTTACCATAGATGTAGAAAAAGCATTCGACACCGTATGGCATAAAGGCCTTATCTGCAAACTCATACTTCAAAATGTTCCTTTATATTTGGTTAAGCTAATAACAGAATTTCTATCCTGTCGTAACTTCAAAGTAGCAGTAAATGATAAACTGTCTGATGTTAAAAGTATTCCTGCCGGAGTTCCACAAGGTAGTGTGCTATCACCTGTACTTTTCATACTTTTCGTTAATGATACCCCAAAAACTGATTTCACTGACCTAGCCATGTTTGCAGACGACACTGCGATCATGGCTAGCTCAAGGCGGACACATATAGCAAATCAGAGATTAAACAAACATTTAGAACTATTAGTCGAATACTACAATAAATGGAAAATTAAAATCAATAGTGATAAAACTGCACTCATTAACTTCAGTCATAAGGTTCGAGAGGCGAGTTTAAACATAGTGAAAATGAATGGGGAAACTATTCAGGAAAAACCTGTGATTAAATATTTAGGCATATATCTTGATAAAAAACTGACCTTTAGAGAACATATAATCCAGCTTAGAAGAAAGGCCGCTGCCGCAAGGCGCTATATATACCCCTATATTTATGTGCATTCCCCACTTAACCAAAAATTAAAATTGCAACTGTATAAAGCATACGTGCGAAGTATACTGTTATATGCAGCGCCAGTTTGGAGTAGTGCAGCCGATTATCTCTACCGAAATTTAGCTGTAGCCGAAAATACCTGCCTTAGAATAATAGCTAATAAAAAAAGTCATCAAATTAGCAATAGGGAACTACATAGCTTATTAAACGTCACCCCAATTGGTCATATTATATTTAAAAACACTGAAAAGTTTTTCAATGATAAAGTTAAAAAACTAAACATTACTGAAAATATTGGACAACATTATGCTTGCGATGTGCCATTTCGCATTAAGCACAGACTGATAAATCAATTACTGATTGATTATGCCGACTAATCATATTAATGTCAATTAAAAAATAAAATAAAAAAAACAGACAAAGATATACTTGAAAAAAGAGAAAAAAAAAATCAAAACATAAAAACAAAAAAAAAACAAAAATTACAAAAATCCAAAAAATATATATGCTTTAAATCTGTTCATAAGGTGTGCCGAAAAAAAACCTTTTAGTTTGAATATTTCTTTTACTTTACTGTAATATAAACTTACACTGTTAGATTATAAAAACTTATTTTAGTTGGTTATTAGGTACAACTGTTGAAATTGTTAAGTAGTTAGATATATTATACTGAAATGGCAATAAATCATTATTATTATTATTATTATTATTATTATAAGGGGGATTTAATGAGTCAACCCCGCCCTTATGAAGAATTTTCTTGACATTTTTTGTAATAAATGTGTCAGTGTAAACGTCAGTAATAGTTGATATTGACAGAGGTCAGGAGGAGACGTTATTTGTATTTGAAGGACCTTTTCTTATTTGCTCTTCTAAGTATTGACAGTCAGTCCAAATGTTGCACGGAACAAAAACGTTTATCATGGAAAACAGTTATCTTTTACAATAGCAGGAAACTTTGAGGTTCTTTGTAAAAACGTATCAATTTTGTGTACCAACTTTCTGTGTATACAAAGAAGTGGAAAAGAATAATATATGTCTGCTTGCCTTAAGATTTAGTTCCCTAAGATTTTCTCTTGTCACATCTTTGTCCAGCCACAGGTTATGTCATATTTCTGTTTCATTATCGAAAGTTTCCAAATGGTGGTATTGGCAAAAAATTTATGATTCCTATTTAATATCAACCAGTGATATATTCATTACACTGGGATGTAGTGACATTAACCAAAAACAGGCAAATTTTTATCGGCAAAACGCTGCACCAGTCTGGATATGAGGTACAAGGGAATCTAAACAAAGAAAAATCGATTGCTTCCAAAAGTCTTCGGGAGACTCAGACCGGCAGTTGGAGCGGTGTTGCAGAAATTGTAAACGAGTTCTAATGGCAGTTATGGCTGAACCGAACTAGGATGCTATTTTATGATAGATGTTATTCTTCTGATATGATTTATGCATGTGTCCATGTCCATAGTCTTTGAGAATAGCGCATTGACAACAGGTTCCGATATACCTTTGACTATCAAACCAACGCATATAATGAACTCACACAAGGTTAATCGACTACCTCCTGTCAACTATTGACTACACAACTCCTAGCTACATTTTGTAGGTTGACAATTATTAAGATAATCCAAACTTTGGAAACCACCGCTCTAAATAGCTGACTACTGGAGCAATTATACCAATCTCTTAAATTTCTTAGCCACGAATGTCTTTTCCTTAGTATCGTTCTTTTTCCTACAATTTTTCTTTCTATTATTACTTGAAGTAGATTATATTTCTCTCATCAACATGTCCCTGGTACTGTAGTTTTCTTCTCTTTATAGTTAGCAAAACTCTTAGTTTTTGCATTCTTATTAATACTGGATCCCTTATAACTTGCTCTATACTATACAGGGTGATCCAATAAGCGCGCGGTGCTCTCTAGCGGCCATACTCTTTAAACTAGACGAAAATATTTTAAATAAAAAACGTTTCTTTTCAAATGCTCCACATTTAGAAAATAATTTCAAAGATGGCGGACTTCCGGACATACCGGAAGTAGGCATCAACTTCTTTATTTTAAATGGTACACCCTGTATATTATTACGTTTTTGAATTCAGCATCGATTTTTAGGTCCAGCTCGTTGACCATTGTTTATGTCTACGACGCCTATTTTCGGAGTTATCAGCAATTTTTACAAAATTTGTCGTTTGTAGTACTTTACAAGAAACGTTAATATCCCGGAAACTAATCACGATAGAAAGACAGAAAATACGTATATGTAGCATCTCATCAGCCACATTTTCAATTCGACTTATAATAATAGATACCGACTATTTACCACTTTTTTCATGTGAATGTATCTCTGGCTTTCTGTATGCGTATTCTTATTCCAATAGAGCTATCGTTTTCATTTATACATGTTCTAAGATAAGTATATCGCTTCAAATGTTCATCCGCCAGGTTGTGAATGTACAGATGTCCAATGTTTTGTGTTGTTTTTGATATTAGCTAATGTGATCTAATTTTTTATAACTTCCCACCCACTAGGTCTACGATTATCTGGTAGAGCGACAGAGTGAACCTTCCATGTGTTTTGTGAGTGCAAAGCGCTGAATCACTAGGCACCTAAGCCTAAGCTAAAATCTATAGACTTGAACTCAGTACGAAGACCAACCAGTACTCTAGAAAATAAAAGTTATAATAAAATAAGGCTGCAGTATTTATTCGTTCTTTTATTCATTTTTATTTGAATAAGTATAATAGAAATATTGTCACCCTCGAAAGGTTTACCTTGTATGAGGGTATTGGCATATGACAAACACATTATATTAATTTGACTTTACCCCCAACGTCAGTGTCCCCTAGATCACAGAAACAACACAGATAAGTGTTTTTGTGATCTGTAGTGTTCCCAACTATTTGGTCGTTCTTACTGAAGCTGATCGTAGGTATTGGGTCTTCATTCGTTCTTCTTTTCTTGCTTTTATGCATAATGAGCTCAAGCAGCTGAAAATAAGTTTGTTTTTTCAATATATATCGACCATTTGATCTGTTTAAACTCTAAATTAATCCCGTTTTAGATTTCTACTGAATATCTAAATTCCGTGTAAAAGACAAGGAAAATGGTTTCGTCAGAGTTCATCTCACAAAGTGAGCGTCATCATCGCATCACTTGTAAATCCCAACAGGTACGCGACGTCCCGTCTTCTGTTTACTTTGTCTGTTTATCTTCCTATTATAGAAACCGTGTTTGCCTTTGCATTCTTCGAACGTTCTGCTAGCGGCCATCTTTGTTTGTTTTGAAGATGGTTTCCTAGAGAGTCGAAAGTCGAAAGGATGAGCGTTGGTTTCTTAACAGAAATTATATCCGTGCGTCTTGTATAGGTAGGATTCAGATATTTATTTTTGAAGACGGTCAAATTTCCTCCACTTGTTTTGGTTATTATGTAAATTATATATTATCTTATATTTTTTTATTGAAATTGTCAATATATACGATTTATATAGGTGTAGTCATTCAGCAATCATATTTAATAATAGGAAATAAATAATGAAAATATAAGAAATATATTTAGACTACTAGCCCCATAATTGATATTACGGAATTGTTTTCAACAAACATAGATTGCCATGGATATCAGAAGTATGACAGCTAGTTGCACCAGGTGAACCCATGATACTACGACTCTGACAGATATGATCACTTGGCGGACAGATTTCGAACCGATCTGCGCATGACGTCACCGCGTGACAAAAGTGTACGAGCACATGGAGCCAAAGCATTGATTTTTGAAAGTTTTATTTCGTTTCTTGTATACAAAATGAAAATAGCTCGTGCACAGTATAATATGAACGATACATATTGCTCTGTATCTGAATAAAAAATTGGTGAAATAGTTATACGGAGAATTAATATTACTCGACGCCTGGCCCGTTTGCAGTAGTTCCGAGCGTACTGAATTTCAGATACAAAAATTTGAATGTATGTACTCAAAAAAAATTACATTGTGAAAAAGAACAGAGCCAGAGCGGTCTGGACGTATTTTCCTGAAATCTCATATAAGAGGTCGATTGGAGTGCCTAGTGAAACATCTTTTTGTGGGAAAATTTCTCGGGTAGGGGGTGGAATTTTTATATACTCCATTCAGGAGCCTTTGATTACCGTTCTTATTTTTTACATATAGATTGTGATGTTGCGTCAAGCCAATTTGCATATGTATTTACTGTATAATTCTCTTAATAAAAGGTAGGCAAGAAATAAATAACATGATTTTGTCATTAGAGGTTTTTAAAAATCATGAACAAGCATAATGGCATTATCTATATTATCAAATTTTCTTATTTTTTATTTATTCAAATATATGTCACAACCGCACTATACGTATATGTTAAACATAAAATAAAAACATATCACAATACAACAATACAATATCTTTCTGGGCATTGTATTTAACTAGTACAGGTGAATTCTCGTATACTAAAGATTCCTAGTAATAACAGGTTTTTCCTCAATTTTTTTCAAAATATTTTCATACCATGTATCTGTTTAATAATATGTTTGAATTAAAAAGTTTGATGCACTTGTAGTGAGGGTTTCTGGTGGCCTGGGTATATGGCACATTATTTGTTGCGCTCTTGTGTTGTAGTTAGGTATTGATTCTATAAATATGAGTCTATAGGGAAATATATTTTGGACAGACAATAAGAACTGAAAAAGGGGTGAATAAGAACATATACAACCAGCCTTTCTCTATATGAACTGAAAATGAAATATCAAAATAAGTTCTGCAAATGGTAAATCTCCAACCATCTTTTAGCGCATTTTTATTTTATGTAGCATTTTTTCTTATTCCAAATAGGAAAGGCGCTAGGAAAGCCGGATGTACCGTCGCAGGACCCTGTATGCTTATTACTTTATACTATTTTACAATCTTAGTGAATTTCCGTTTTCTAATATTCGAGGTCTCTCTAATTCCCCTATCAAGAATTCGTATTCTGAAATACATTTTGCATCTAAAAAACAAGCTCATCTTTGCTTCATCAGTCACATCTACATTCTCTGATAATTTGTTTAAATTCGCAAGATAGTTTTTTTAATTTTCAAAGCGTTTCATTATAGTTGGAAAATATATGACCGAGCTCATTACACTTTGCCAAGAAATCATCTGTATGTTTTTGTAGTCCACCCTCTGTTAAATGGTTGACCCAAGTGAGAGAAGTATCTGTGCAATCTGGGATATAACCCAGTTTCTCCTTATTTTTCAACTTAAATGCAGTGAAACCTGCCAAATCGTCCAAACCATCCCAAGTAACAGTAGTGTGACGAATAGTTTTTACTTTCTTTATTATTATTGATGGAACAACCCACAACCGTACAATAAACCGTTGTTCAAATATGTGTTAAACTCCAGAATCGCAAATAATTAATGTTTAAATGTTTTATCAAACTTTACTACGGTAAACGAGTAGACTCAAGAAAATTAAACTGAAAAAGTGAAAATGTTCGGCTATAACCTGTAACTAAACAAGTAAACAAACCCCGTTTGTCACACGCTGACGTCACAGGTGGAAGCGAGACGGAAGACATCATGCGCGTGAGCATACCTTCTAAAGTCGTAGTATCATGAGGTGAACCTAATGTGACAGCTAAGTTAAGAGTAAGGTAAGCAAAAAATACACTTGGCCTCACTTTTGTGTTTTGTAATTTTACTTCAGAGTAGGTAGGTACCTATACAAATGAATAAGAGCATGCGATAGCCGGCATGCCCGAAATAATGGAGCAAAATGCTTTAAAGGGCAGTTATTCACTTTTATTTTATGTGATTTTTTTTATTGGTACACTTTGAAATCATAAATAGCATTACAAAAGATGGAAATAAGTAGGTTTTATACTAATAATATAAAATGGTTATATTCGGAATGCGACATAAAATGGCAACATGGATATTAATATTACGGATTTAAGAAAGTGAAAGTCAAAGGCTCGTTGGTTGGTTCAGTGGGTTACGTTTCGTTTTTCTAATCCATAGGTCCGGGGAGCAGTTCCCTAGCTGGGCTACCTTTTTTTCTTTATAACTTCACTGCCACTCATTCATTTTCCCAAGAGGTATGTTGTTTGATTACCATGATAACTTCATAGGCACCTTTTTGCAGTACATACTGTTATATTCAACTGACTATGGAACTGCGGTTTTGACGTTGACGTGACAAAAGTGAATTTCTTGTTTTTCCGTGCATAATAACATATCACAACGCGGATAAAGTACGCATTAACTTACATAAATCTGCGTGGAAAATAAAATAAAGCTTTTCTTACATTTTGAACCGGATGACATTCTTATAACGCGTTATTCTGAACGGCAGCTTTAGCAAGCTATAAGTGTTTAATACTTTTATCGCCAATACTTTTATAAATACATAATATTATGCAGATATATTTAAAGTTATGTTTATCGACTTGTTCTGTGGGAAATCCAGGTTGCTGAATATGCATCAGCTTTGCTATAATTACTATATGCTACAATTAAAAGAACAGTGTCGCGGATGTAATAACTCAGATTGAAAGTATCATAACTGTTGACTAAGTCTCATAATATTCCAAGGATTTGCTATTTTGTCGGATTATAATATATTATATGTATGCATGTATTCCACGTAATGTAGGGAGTAATTTATTTAGTGCAATATACAGGGTGCGACTTAATGATAGACCGTAAATACAATAGCGCATTTCTGAACCAGACTCACGTAGAAAAATGCATATAAACATACGTCCTATAGAGTCATTTTTTTCAAGATATAGGATTTCAAAGTTTGGAAAGTTTTTTATTGATTCCTTAATGATCATTGAATGGATTTCATTTAGTTAGTCAGTTAGTTAAGTTGGTACTTATTAGAAGTTAATTACTATGTCCAGTGGCGTCTGGGGAGACAGTTCCCCGCTAATATTAGCAAAAAAATGTAAGCCACTGACCTTATAAAGTAAATGTTGTTTTTTATATTAAATACATAACAACCAAGTATTTTGGCAATGCTTAATACAAACTGTAACAATATGATTTAATCTAGATCATTCCAGGTTGTGATGAGCTCTGAGCAAACTGAGACATTTTTAAATAACGGATTACCCCATATATGCCTCGGAACTACCCGAGTTATCCTTCCGTAAATTCGCGTAATACAGGTGACCTGGCTCTATAGCGTACAGAAATACCAATTTTGACATTCTAGCATCCACACCGCCGATATGTTTTTCCTAGGATCATACTTCTGTAGGTGGAAGCTGAAGTTAAAAATGAGCAAAACAATATCATGTGATCACCTTAACAATAAAATGGCAAACACAGAGCTAAAGATTCACCTTAGCTACCCTATGATCCTACACAAAAATACTTAAGTGTCACATTGGATATGATACTGTCGTTTAAAAAGCATATTCAATCCAGCGCAGCCAACCTAAACAGCAGAAATAATAACACGCTGCAAACATTACGTGGTCCTGATCTTCTGTTTATCTGCGGCTGAATTTTGCTTGTCAGTGTGGATAAACAACTCACATCCTAGACTGATCGACATCCAGTTAAACTATTCTATAAGAACTATTACGGGATGCATCAAATTAATCCCAACTTACTGGCTACCAACACTCAGCCAAATAGCTACACCACCCATTCGTCGAGAAAAAGTCCTTCTAAAAGAATATAAGAAAATCAAAACAAATCCTTCATTGCCAATCCACGAAGTTATACCTGATCTCTCTCCATGCGCAGATTACGGTCCAGAAAACCACCAATTACAACAGCTTTCCAACTTAAGCCTGATGATTTTAATCCTGCAGTTAAATGGGCAGAAATTTGGGCGACCCAAACTAACTGTTGATCAAGAGCTCCCTGGTTTTGAGTACCACCGAAAAAAATAGTCGATCCTAAACAGAATTTGCAGGTCGCATGGAGTATGCTCTGATTCGTTGTTTAAATGGAACAAGCGCGAATTCCCGCGATGCGACTGTGGAACGGATCGACAAAATGTCAGGCATATAGTGCAAGAGGCTATAGAGGCTACAGAGCATATCCATTCAATAACAAGGACTTCCTCCAATCCAAACCATCAATCCGTACAATGGATTTCCAGGCTCCATTTTAACTTACAGCCTATAGTTACTATTTAGATCGCATTTACTGCTTTTTTTTTATAACTTTTTACTTCTGTGTCATCGGCATCGACTGCTCGGGTTATTAGCCTCGTGTTTTGTGTAGCCTTGTTACTGTTTCCCGGCGCCATTCTAGGCACTCTGTTATTAGAAGTCAACAGTGAAGACTCAGGTGGGGATCTCACTGAGCTTTTTTATGGATGTTTATTTTTGATTTAGATGAGAAAATCTTGGGGTTGTGGCCAAAATTTAAAAAAAAGAGACTGGGTCACATCATAGAGGAGACTCTGGTGCTAACAGCCAAGCTTTCGGCAATGCTTATTGCCATCTTCAAATTTAAACATGTAAAGGTCGTTTCTGTGTATTTGTAATTTACAATTATATGTTGTTTGTTTCCTGACCTGTTAGTGGAAGACGCCATGATAGTCTAGTTTTTTAAAATTTTATCAAAAATTGTGACGATTATTAGCTGCATTAAGAAGTCGTTTGCACTCAATGCAGTTGCTGTTTTAAATTGGCAAACCTCAACGTTAAAGCCCTGAAGATGGCAATAAGCATTGCCGAAAGCTTGGCTGTTAGCACCAGAGTCTCCTCTATGATGTGACCCAGTCTCTTTTTTCAAAATTTTGGGATTTTCTCATCTAAATTAAGTTTTTGGCCATAAGCTTCCTTCTTATTTTTGATTTATGTGTACAACCCGCATACGCTAAATAATAAACATGTCACCTACGTGATTAGAGAATCTGACTGTTAAATTTGAATTACCGAGTCTATCTACTTGACAAATATATTTTTTCTTTGCAGATACCTAGAAAATGCCGGAAACGGCAGCGGCCCCGCCGCCGACTTCCACCTCGTCGTCCAATGAAGAGCGCCCTCTGGCGTTGTCGCGTCGCGATTTCCCCCTCCCTTCCCCGGGAAGCAGCACAGGCCGGTCGCCATCTGGTGGACGATACGACAATTCTGCCCAGCAACAACTACCCTATCATCATCAGGTACGTCTATTTTAATTTCTTCATTGATTCACTCCTTGTCAGGTACACCTTTACGTGTGTTACCACCTTAACAGGTTACTGCCAGGTGAAAAATATAAAAATATCATCTGGTGCCAAGTGGAAAATAGTACACTTGATAGTGACCTGTATACGCGCCACTAACTTGTTTTATTCATTTTTTAAAATACAACAGCATATTGGCAAAAAAATGAAAATTCCAGAATTTCCCTTCTCAAAAATCATAACGATGCAGATAGAAATGACGTAGGTATAGAAAAAGCAACTAAGATATCAACTGCACACATTGCTCCGGAAGGAGGGCTAATTTGACAAAGTGGGGACGTACTGCAAAGGTGTTAAGTATACTTTAGAGTGCTGTAAGGTAAGAGGTAACGTAAGACGTAAGAAAATAAACCTGTGGAATCAGATGAGAGGGTTTATAGTCGTCACACGTTACGACAGCACCTTACAGTACTCTAATTGAGCCTTTACACTAGGAAATTATAGGGAGAAATAACCATAAACCGTGTGAAGAAAGTAAACATACTGTGGATCCTGCGAGAATCAGCCACATTTTTGTCTCAGAAATTCACACCAGCACCCTAGTCCTGTAAGCCACAGCGGTCGAACACGGTCCTTATACCGCTCTCTGGGTCGACCGCTGGCACACAGAGAAGAGAATACAGATCTAACAACGTGTGATAGCGGTCGTATACAACCGCCGCGGCAAAAGAGGAAAAATAGACAGCGGTCGTCAGCGTACCTGATAAGTTTCGGATAGCCAATTTGTCAGATAATGCCATAATAAAGAATCCAGGCCTATCTGACAGGTAGGCTATTTGAAACTTATCTGTGACCGGTGCAACCGGCCCTTAGAGGGACCAAGTAGACAACTTCTGTGATCCAAGACCTTTCTATATTGCAGAACAAGTATTGATGTAAACCTACAAGCACTCAATTCTTTTAACGCTGCCTGGCTATCAGAGCAGATAGTAATCCGCCACCTAGGCCCATGAATTTCGTGAATATGAGAGGTGCAAGCTAAAATCGCATACATTTCTGCCTGGAATACCGTGGTGTATCCCCCAGAAGAGAGGGAGAGCTTTGTTTTTCGCCCACAGACCCCAGCGCCGGAGCCTTCGTCGGTAAGTGAACCACCCGTGTACCAGACTGGCCCTCTCTCCTCAAAAGGTCGCTCAACCCTCTCCTCCCTTGTAGGGTCAAAGCAATATATAGGAGAACTTATATTACTCCTCATATGTATGATAGGGTCATCCCTTTGTAGTTCCGAGAGGATGGTAGAGGGTCCCCTGCCAGGATTCACAAAGTACTAGCTGCCCTAGTTCCACAATAGGAACCCAGACGCCCTTACCTCCCCTTGAACTACCAAGTCGAGCAGAGTGAGATTCAACGGACACCCAACACAAGCCAAGCGTTGAGTTTTATTCAGTTTTGCTTTGATTGTTTCCATCCTTACTAATGGCCACCACACTGGTGTTCGAGATACAGCTTTACGATTGTATTATCGAACCAGGACACCACCTTGGGAGTCAACCCCTAATTCACTCCTACAACCTTTTTACATGCCCATAAGTGGACGAACACAACGGAGCGCAGATCCTCGACCTCCGACCATAGTATCATTGTATCGTACCCTAGCTCCGCTCACCAAAAAATAAACTCACAGTCTTAGATCTGTGTGGTCAAAACCGAGCGTCCATCGTACCAGGATAACTTCAAGCTTAGTGGGTGGACACAACAGATGCTATGGTGGAGGGTCAATGGTCGATGGTCGTCGGTCGAGGATCAATGGTTCCCGTTTTGTCCAAAGCCAAACAATTTAAGTGCCTCATTGACATTATGTTCTACATAATATTGTCTCTAGGTCAGCTTCGAGGTTGGAATTACGCTTAGATGTTTCACTGATTGGGAAAATTCAAGGGATGTTCCAAAGAAGGTTGGCCTGATATATCCGTTCAGGTTCTTTCTTCTAGTGAACCTAACTATCTTGATCTTCTTGTCATTATCCTATAGATCTACCTCGTTGCACCACGATTCCACAAGCGCCTTGCATTGTCTCTGAGACAGTACCTATGAATCGAACCTTGACTACTATGCTGAGATAATCTGCCTTGGCCTTCAGGTTCAGGTATATTGCTCAACTTGACCAGAAGTTCATTCACCGGTTACATAGATAAAGATTTCTATAATTATGGTCTTGTCTAGTTAAAATATTTTGACCAGAAATAGTCAGACTGCAAATATTGCTTTCTCATAACCTCCTGTCTGGATAGTAACTAAAGCCGAATTTACATTACGAAACCAGTGTCTTAAAACTAGTGTGATGACATTAGTTTCACCGGGGCTTCACTCTTAGTTTCACGTGTAAATAGGCGTTTTCATCACGCATACATCAGTTTCACGAAACAGAATTGGTTTTGTGTTACACTGATCTTGGATGTCACTAGTTTCATGCAACTAGTTTCGTAATGTAAATTCGACTTAAAGGCAATGTTTCAATACCCGTTTGGAAGCCATCTGGTGAGCGATAAAACTGTAACGTTACCCAGCGACAGCTGCCCTATCAACACCAAGTACGTCTATATTAATTTCGTTAATACATTATCTGGTGTATCTTTACGGAAGCACTTCATAACTCGACAGATGCTATGAAAATTACTGCACTAATTAATTTTATGTGTTAACCTGAATACTTTATTATCAACATGACACTGTATAAAAGCTGCTAAAGGTGCTGACGGTTTTTGCCGCAGAATTTATCAGACAATTATATGTTCATGTGACCGGATGTTGAGTTTAATATTTATCGTTGTATGCATTATTAAAGATTCTCATTGTCTTTAAAGTCTGTGATAGTTGATGTGATCAATCATCATCAGTTGGAAGATTTATTATTCTCCTATAGTCCTACAGAGTCCAAGTATACACGATTGGCAAGATTGGATCTCAAGTGTGAAGTCTCCAATGCAATTAACAGAGAAGATACATGCGGACAAAGCCATCAGTTAAAAAGGGACACCTAACCCTTCATACAGCCAGACGCAGTAAGAAAGCAGCATCTATGGAGCGCATTGGCGTCATACCCAAAGCTAGTAACTCATGTTGCCAGGTAATATTGGCATGAACATCGCCAGAAATGGCAACTTTGCATTTGTGAATGGCAAAAATATCAAAATCGAAACGCCTAGTACTCAGAGTAACAACTGAACATAGAGGTAGTAAACAACTAATTCTAATAGGCCAACATCTTTTCTTACGTTGTCATATCGACCACCAGATACGACAATCATAATTGTTTACTATCGTCTTCGTCTTAATTGTATAGTATCCAGAAATATTCCATTCTACGTTAAAAAAGACGGTATTTTGATGGTTCAGAAATGATTACAGCAAAATCAATAGATATGTTGACCTCTACTACGTTACTTCATGTTTCTTCATCATAAACGCAAATTCTGTCTTACATAAATTTTGAGGAGTTGGCAACGCCTATGTAAATTTCCTGCGATTTGTTTACGGTAACCTCCGACTGTCAAACGTTTGTTTTGTTTGTGCGTCTTTTATGCTTGGTCAGTAAAATCGAATTCGCTATTTGTTGGTAACTGTAGTGAAGCTTTATATGGACTTGCTGTGCTATATTCGAGTGTAGTTTAACAGTTTCTCGAGATGGGACAGTGCAGAGCAGTGTTTGTAACATGGGTTGCATTGGAAGAATCTTCAGGTTAGTTGGCAATGTTTGGGTCTAAAGTGTCAAAAAATGATGGCTTTGAGCACGCCATGCTGAAGTGGTTTGTTTACTGCCTCTATGTTCAGTTGTTACTCTGAGGCCTAGTACGACATATTTTGTGGATGAGGGTGAACTCTGACCAACGGAACTGCAAAAATATGTCAAACTAAAGACCAATGAAATGGAATTTAGAAATAGCCAAAAGTCGGCAACTCACTGTGCGTTTTGCGCCACCAAAAATCGCTAATCATTCAGCTACCCTTTTTGCTAGCCAACTCGGTTTTTAAATCGCGACTTTGGTGGAAAATCGCCACACCTGGCAACTCTGCGAGCACGTGTTCTAAAAAATGAAAGTGGGAGGTAGGGGGTTTAACCTGTCAAAAGCTAAGTTTATATCGGCATTCTAGATCTCGGCTTGCCAATCGTGCATAAAAAAATTGTTGATGAACTGAAAAATCTGCAGAAAAATGCCAGGATCATAACAATTTTGTACCATCGCAAAAAAAGGAAATTCCTGAGAAGAAAAGTTAAAGTACAGCCCAATGAGATAACTTTGTTTACGAGGTAATGATTCCACAACAAATACTGACAAGGAAATCTAATTGCCTAGCATGTCAAAAAAAACCTATAAAATAAAAAAATGTGTATGATATCTCTTGACGTTTCTTTGAGAATTGCATTTTAAAGTCTTTTGACTCAATGCACATTGCTGTTTTTTGCGAGCAAACCTCAACTTTGTGAGCATTTTTATATAAACTTATTTTTGATCTTAGTTTGAACTAGTATTTCTTGTGTAACTGTTGTAGAAAGCACTGTAGATAGCAATAAACAATGCCGAAAGCTGGGCATTTATCCTGTGACCCGCGTTTCTTTTCAAAATTTTGCCCATAACCCCAGGATTTTTCTCTTCTAAACTAGTTACTTGGCCATACGTCTCCCCTCCCTTGGTTTAATAATTTTAAGTAAGGATTTTAATTGGTTGTTAAATTCTTCTTCTGTTTCGATTGATGTGATTTCTTTCAATAGTCACCAGGTGAATGTTTTTTACTTTGCTCTGTTGCAGATACCGCCACTACAGAGCGCAATGAGCCACCACCGGGAGAGTTCGGCTTTCGTACCTGTAGTACCGTCACGTAACGTCCACATGTTGTACCCGGGAGAGATCCACCCCCTCCTGGGTCAGGAGCTGATGCGGGAGAACAGGGATCGGACTGAAGGCAAAGGAGGTGAAGGCGCCAGCAATTCTGGACAAAGGTAATTATTTTTATTTATAATTAGTTCTGTTCCTTTTTTTTAGCCGATGATGTAACGGATACTACTTTTACGAATACGAATACTGATATCAATCTTACTATGAAGACGAATAACTCGTAGTATTATGCTAATCGTCTACTTGATCATTTTAATACGCTTTTATTAGCTTCACCTGCATGTTTGTTTGTTTGTGAGCGTGTAACCCTCTTTTGGGTTAACAGGTCGGACCAGATATTGAACGCAAAAACGGTTTTGACGGCTTCAAATCCGTCGGACCAGCGGTCGTATCAGTTGATTTAAGACATGGCATAGACACTTTAAACTTTATTAATATTACACAGGCGTAGCGACGAGAGTTCAAAAGGCGTGACATCCAACAGTTTTTATCATCGTTTATGCAGTGATGGTAATGATTATGCTATGAATAATGATCAAAAACAATTTTTCTCCTTCAACACCTACTGTTAATAAATACAGTTTGAAAAAACAAACATTACATATAAAGTGAACTAAACAATTAAAAAAATATAGTTTAAATAAATAAAAAATCACGCTTTTGAAGTACATCGGACTAAAAAGTTGAATATAATTTTGAAAATGAGCCTATATAAAACATTGATGAACTAGAAATTCTAGTATTATTGTGGAAAAGACCTGGGCGCCATATTTGAAAATCGAGCGCCCGACGGTTTTTGCACAATAATACTAGTATTTTTCGTTCAATATAGCTTTAAGATGATTTTAAAACTCATTTTTAACTGTTTAATCCGATATTTTTTAAAAGCGTGTTTTTTAAGTATATTCGTTCTTTTTTTTTAGCTGTTCTAGTAATTGAAATTTTGAACTAGCAAATCTTCGTTAAGAAAACGTACCATCTGCAAATTTCATGTGACAGGTGATTTATTTTTTCGGTCTGGAACCGTTAAACACTTCTTTCTGAGGCGATTTTACATGGTGAGAAATTTGTATGAGCCAGTATTTTGAGCAGCAGTAAAATATTGAGATTTAATGAAACTTACTACACTGCAAAAGTTAATAGTAACAAAATATGGGGCGCAAAGTGAGAATTATCATATAATTTTTACCAATTAATTCATCAAATAATTTTTTTCCGAAAACTGAAGAATAAGCGAGATACAGGATCAAAAAAAGTAAATCTGGGGCTGTGTATCAAGATGAATCAAGACGAACTCTGATTATGTTTATACCTTAACACTGCAATTGATGGTACCAAATCTGAGCAAAACCAATGATGTCACACGCTCAGATATACTTTTTTTTCAGTTTTCAGAAAAAAGTTGTTAGAAAACGTTGTTTATTTGAATGACTCCTATGTACACAGTTTAAAAAAGTATCAATTTATGAATAACCCAGTATATTTTTGAAAAAAGATTGAAAGATTTTCTGCACGACTGTTATTATTCTGCCAGTGACTATATTAGCTTGTAAGTACTTATTATGTAACAAGTCCTATACGTGTAAACTCATGTTTTACGGATAATAAATAATTGTTGTCCAAGGCAACCAAAGGATAAGTTACGAAAACACGCATGTTTCCGTTGTTTCAGCTTCAGCAGAAAGTCCTCCTCAAGCGGCTTCGACCTGATGGCCATGATGGCGGACAAGCGCAAGGAGCTGCAGCTGCGCGAGGAAGCCGCCTGTGTGGCTGCCGCCCATGCAGCCGCCCTGATGCTGCCCCATCGGCCCGGACCGCCTCCCGCGATGCTGGACGCACAGAGTGGCTCACAGGTTTGATAATTTCCTATATTAGTACCGTCATTTGGTTCAACATAAATAGGTTACCCTAAACGTTCACTGGTGGATAGTAGGGCATGGACCGCTCAAATATTGAACAGCTCACACCTTGACGCTCCCCCCTTCCCCCCGCGCGGCGAATGTAAAGGGTGAGCCAAATTTAGGGTGCGATTCTATTTTTCGAATAAAACTCAAACTATTTCGAATCTTTTGCGATCCTTTGTTGTATTGCACTGGCCATTACCATTTATACGTGAAAGATAATATCGGGCATATGGCCTCCGCGACTCTTCTTGCAGTACATAATTCTGCGACCGAAATTCCTTATAACATTTTGGCATACATGAGGTTGTATTTCACCAATTACACACCGCATTTCGTCTTTCAACTCCAGAATCGTTTTGGGATTGTTGGCATAGACTTTTCCTTCCACGTAACCCCAAAGAAAGAAATCCAAAAGGGATCGATCGCAAGATCTTGATGGCCAATCAATATCACTTTTCAACGAAATCAAGCTAATAGCAGTTTTTTGACATTATCCCATCTCAGAAAGATTCTACGTTAAACATATTTAAGTACCCTTGATTATATAGTTTTGAAGTACAAAAAAAGGAATACAAACAATTCAAACTAAATATGACCTCTTCATATTTGGCATGAGAATATACAATAACATAGGCAAATCTGAAGATCGGAATGATTTGAAATTTTTGATTTTCGTCCCACGAGACCAACACTCAAAACTACCACCGGATTTGTAATCAGCACCCTCATATTATCCAAAACATCAGGTTTCATGTTAATAAAAAGCCAAATTAAGGTTTTCGATTTTTTAGACAAACCTAAACATTTGAAAGATTTGAAATGAGTTATTTTCGCCAAAAGAAACAGAGTTCCCAAAACTGCTACCGGATTTGTAATTAGTATCCTCAAATTATCAAAAACACCAAGTTTCATTCCAATAGAAAGCCAATTGCATGCTTTCGATTTTTTAGACAAACCTGAAGATCTGAAAGATCTGAAATTTTTTATTTTCGTCAAATGAGGCTGAAATTCAAAACTCCAACCAGATTTGTAACTAACACCCTCAAATTATCCAAAAACACCAGGTTTCATCTTAATAGAAAGCCAAATAATGATTTTCAAATTTTGAGGCACTCCTGAAGATCTGAGAGATCATGCGAGACTGGAACTTAAAACTGCTACCAGATTTGTAATCAGCACCCTCAAATTATCCAAAAATACCAGGTTTCATCTTAATAGGAAGCCAAGTTAAGATTTTCGACTTTTTAGGCAAACCTGAAGATCTGAAACATCTGAAATTTTTGATTTCCGTCAAACGAGACTGAAACTCAAAACTTCTACCGAATTTCTTATCAGTACCGTCAAATTATCTAAAAGACCAGGTTTCATCTAAATAGAAAACCAAATAAAGGTTTTTGGCTTTTTCTGACCTATTCTGATCTAAGTACTTAATATATACATATTCCATTAAGTTATGATAAATATACAACCTGTAAATTCTCCCATATTGTCAAATTAAAAAGATATATTCGTTTGAAACAATATTATCAAAAATCCATTTCTTTAACGATTAATTTAAATCATTATTTGAAGTAAAATTGTCACATGTTCGGCTATGTATGAAGCAGGACTCAGTCGAGTACGAATTTTGAAATTTGATCGAAAATTCGTAGGCAATTTTTTTATCAGGAGATTTAAATCCGGATTTGAACCAGCTTTTTCTGAAGCTAAATGGCCACACGTTCAGCTATGTTTAAAGTAAACGAAATATTGTAGGTACAGTGTAAGGCTTTCGCGGCCATCGTCCAATGAATATCTGGTTCTTGGGTTTCGGTCGGCGAAGTGAAATAGCTTCTGAAGATGCCATCCACTTGTCGTGGAGAAACGTCAAGCCTTAACACTTAACGACGCCGGCCTAAAAACTCAAGAACCACTTGTTCATTAAACGAAATATTTCCAGGATAAAATTCTGAAATTCATTAAATTTTGGCAGGCACACTCGTACTCCGGCTTCCTTCCCGGCTCTCCCGCCAACCCGGCCGCGTCCTTCACCTTCCCGGGGGGCGCGGGGGCGTTATTCCCCGCCGGCCCTCCCCAAATGCACGCCCATCTGGACCGGCGCCTCCTGCGTGCTCCCGGTCGCGCCTCCAGGCCCAAGAAGCAGTTCATCTGCAAGTTCTGCAACCGGCAATTCACCAAGAGCTACAACCTGTTGATCCACGAGCGGACGCACACGGACGAGAGGCCCTACTCCTGCGACATCTGCGGGAAGGCCTTCAGGAGGCAGGACCATCTTAGGGATCACCGGTAAGTTGAAACTTTGTTACTTGATCGGTATAAAACCAAAGAAGCGAGAAGTTAGTTCAAAGAATATTTAAAAAAAATTTATTTGAAGTTATAATATTGTTCGACTATGTTTTAACTGTGTCTTAATCTTTAACTGTTTTTTATTGTTTTTAATCTGTGGCAATGTACGAGTATTTACTTTATTATTGTGATCGCTACCATGATAGCGGTATACAACAAAGACTATAGAAAACTCATATTATGCATATTTAACCTGACTCGCCAATAATGTTTTATACATTCACTGGTACAACATCAACAATAACACCTATGTCCTAGTAGGACCACGTCGTCAGTATTGCTAAAACGGCATCCCAGAAACTTAAGGTTTTGTTCCGTTGTATAGAAAGCTCTATACTCCAGAGCAACTACTGCTGCTCTACAAGGCACATATTCAACCATTGTTGGAGTATTGCTCTCAAGTGTGAGGATGCGCTTCGAAGCACTTTCTAAAGCTTTTGGACACTATCCAGAAGAGAGCAATTAGACTAACCGATACGCCTAACCTCACAAAGGACCTCCACAGCCTGGAACATAGAAGAAGGGTGGCTGACCTATCCCTGTTTTATAGATTCGATCACGGAAGATGTTCGAGTGAGCTCTCCCAGATAATAACACCAAAGGCCGTCCGAATGAGGAACACTAGAAAGGCTCTACGAGCTCATCTTTACCACATCGAGGTCCCTATTCACCACCAGTCTCCTCCATTATTCCGTCTTTTTCAGAACTTTAACGCTGTGGAATGAGTTGCTGGGGAATTTGTTTCCCAGCGTCTCAAATCTAACGTCACCGATACTAATCCTCTCCAGCGATAATTTATTAAGAGACACCACAAAAGGGCTGCATTTCTAAGGGTAGACAAAATTATCATTGAAATGAACTCGAAAAATAAACTGTCCCTATAATTTCAGTTACTTTTTGTACGATAAGGTCATTCAAACAAAAACTTCTTATTTTTCTATGTGCGACGTTTCAACCTATATTATCCCACCCTCAGGCAACAGAAAATCGAAGATTTCATCGTTGGTACGAAAATAATCGTTGTTTTATTTTAATTCATTTTTATTGTACGTGTTTTGTGACGTTATATTTTAATATCGTTGGCATTGTTTTATTAATCCAGTTATGTTTATCTAGTCGAATTCTTATGATTATTACCGTACCAATGATGGAAACTTCGATTTTATGTTGCCTGAGGATGAATAAATATAAGTTGAAGGAGCTTTTGTTTGAATGACCTTTAAGGCCCCACTCAACTCGTTCTTCTCCGCCGTTTTTAACCGACGGTTAAAAACGTTGGAGGGAAGAACGTTGACTGATACGTCCACACACAACAGTTTTTTCCGCACCAATTTATCACGATGGACGCTACGCCCATACGTGTTTGTTAGCAGTGGCAACAGTTTTGGCAGTCCAAAAAAATCGCGAAAAAAGAGAAACTCGAAGAAAATGGACAAAAGACTGGCTACACTGTCATATACAAATTTACTGGAGGAGCTAAGGTTGGAGCCTGGCGATTGGCACAATTACTTGAGGATGGACGAGGATACGTATCGGAAGCTACTAAAACTAACAGGTTGTCATAGTACCAGAGGTGCGGTTTGTGCGTATTCTCCGATATAGTACCTGATTTCAAAGAGTCACTTTTTTCAATTCCTTTCGGAATGCACCTAATAGGAAATTAATTTTTTGTTTTACTGACTTTACTGTTCCATCAGCATCCACTTCTTTGTATTTCACCAGTATTGCTCCATTCGCCTTATTTCTTTTTTTTTGATTCGATCATAGTACTCCGCCGATTTAACTTTCCACACGCAAGAAAACGATCGATAAAGTTCCATAAACTCTAATAAAAAGTATCTGTTCCACTGCCTGATATCCGACATTTTTATTATCAATCAAACAACGTTTTTAACCGTCGGTTAAAAGCGGCGGAGAAGAACGAGGTGAGTGGGGCCCTTTATCCTACAAAAAGTAACTGAAATTCATCACAGTAAGTCAAAATCTTTTACAATCTGATGTCCCTATAATATCAAGCACCAACGCCAGAGTCTTAAGCTTAATTCAGATGCACACCACATCTGACGATACGACGGTACGAAACTGTTCCTATTGGTTGAAATATTCAAAATGATGTCAAATCAAACTATTTCGTACTTTCGTGCTTTCGTACCGTTGCGTCGCGCATCGTATCATCGGTTGTTGTGCGCATCAGAATGAAGCTTTAATCTCCGTACAGTGACAGTGCCGTAAATTTTATGTAAATTTCGGAATTAACATTCCGGCGCTCACCCAGAGCGCGGCGCCTATAATTTTCGGGCTGAAAAATGAAAAAGCTCACCGAAAAAGACCGAGCCGCTGGTTCTAATAAGAAATTAAAATTTCGTATGCGCAAGTGGTTAATTAAAAATGCACCACAAACATCGTTTTCGCAGCGGGCAGCCGATTTTAATAATTCCCGCGGTAGCCGACGGGCCCATAAAATATCGGGCATAAATGTCAGATGTGCCGATGATTTTTCGATGCGAGGTGATGTTTACGAGCGTGTAGATGCCTACGCGAGTTTGCCAACTGCACCGGTGATAGGCTGGTGGGTGCACTCACACAGTCAGATGGACAAGTTCACGGTCACTCCTAACTTCAATGACATGTCCTGGCACGACCGCGTTGTCAGCATTGCTAAAACGTCATCCCAGGAGGTCGGAGTTTTGTTCCGCATTTGGAAGCTGCATACATCAGAGCAACTACTGCTCTACAAGGCGCAGATCCGACCGTCGTTGGAGTATTGCTCCCATGTGACCACAGGGCTCAGTCCTAGGACCACTACCGTAAACATGGGCTTCTCTGGCCCAAATGAAAACAAAACAAAATCGTACTCTATAAACATATTTGTGACTGTATTTAAAATACTTCCGGCTCATTCCGCTAGGTAGCCGCACTATACAGGCTGTCTGATAAGTCCAGTGGTTTCTTTGCTGTCCATACTATAAAGCAGCACCTATAGATGTTTGACTAGTGAAACCAAGTGCAATCTTTACCTCCCAAACTTCCATTTACAAAAAACGTATTTCTTGTTGAACAAATCTGGTAAGTACCCCTATTAAACACTTTTCCTTTCTTCAAGTCGTACTGCAGTTACAACACTGTTAAACTCAACAAGTTTTTTTATTTTCATGTTTTTTAAATCAGACCCGATAATCTATAAAAAACGTCCTACTTTGGTTTGGGCCAACTTTTTTTGGGCTAAGACCCATAATATTAAGTTATGACTTGCTATAAAAACCTTGAAAAATTTTATTTTCGTATTTATATTGCGTATTCTAGTTATCAGTTTGTTCAGGATGCCGTAAAAGACTTCCTGGAGGCCCAATATACACTGGCTATAGCAACCAACAACTTCTAACTTGTCTAGAAGAAATCAGATCTGCTGATATGCCGCAAAGGTAGGCTGCTGATCATTTCAAGATACCCCTATAAAAAACATGTTGAAAAATTTGTTTTCAAGTTCATCTGGCCATCCAACAGTTTTTTCGCAAGAAGAAGAACTAGCATTCTCGATGAACTAGACTTGAGATTCATCATAAAATCTTATTTGACTATAGGCAATGGAAGACTGTGTAATGTTTTTGCAACTGTGTTCCAGGACGTGACTGGGTCAAATCGTTTTTAAAGAGACACCTTCAACCGATTGTCAAGTTTTCGTCGAACATCAAAAGAAATCGTACTCAGATTCATGAACAAATCATCACAGACTATATTGAAAATCTGAATAAAGAGGTGGTCAAAGATGTTTCACCTGATAACATTCATAATTATGACGAAACTTGACAACACTTGATAATATAATCTTTGTTGTTGAAGAACCTGTTCTAGTCAATATCCAAGTCCTTCTTTGTCCATACCATTTGTATCATGCTTTTACCGCTAAAAATTGACTTGGGCCAAAGTTACTCTAACCGCAGGATAACATTGGCCCAAAATTTAAAAAAATATATTAGTTCAAAAAACGTTTTGTAAGTAAAAACAGGATTACTAATTAAAATTCTAGATATTATAGTTCTAAAAAAGATTACCAGAACTTCTGGGCAGTGAAAACAACAGTTTCTAGAGAAAACTACATACAATAATTACTGAAAAGTGGGCCAAAGTAGCCCGCGTTCACGGTACTTTATTCACTGTTTTTTCTAAACCTGCAAGCTGCTGATCTTAAATCTCAATATTATAGTTTTGCAGACGATACACAGGGGAAAATGAGGAAGATTTAGAAAAGCTAGTAACTGAAGACCTTGATAAATATCGAAGATGGCCATATTTTGATGAATTAAATCTAAATGTTAACAAGGAATAAACAAAGAAATAAATTAGTGAGCGAAATAAAAAATCAATAATGTTTTCTTGGAAAAAGCAACGTCTCTTAACTACCTGGGTCTGATTGTAGATTCTTTGAATTGGGAGAAGCATATCAACAAAATTGTAAATAAAGTAAATCCCTTGATTCCTGTTGTCTATAAATGTAGAAGCTACATCTCTTTAAAGACAAGAAAAAACAAATATATACTACTTTTTTCTTATCGCATTTGCGATATTCAATGTACCTCTTTGGGGAGCTTGTGGAAAAACAAATTTTAATCAAATTAACATTATCTTCTTCTTATAGTGCCTTATCCGTTGCGGACGTTGGCGATTAGCATGGCTATGTGTACTTTGTTCACTGCACTCCTGAATAGCTGTACTGAAGTGAGCCCATACCATTGACGTAGATTATGTAGCCATGAGTGTCTACGTCTCCCGGGTCCCCTTTTGCTGTCCGTTTTACCCTGTAGGATAAGTTAAAGAATTCGGTATTTTTCGTGACGCATTATATGCCCAAAGTATTAAGTAATTAACATTATACAAAACACATTTCTAAAAATTTTATATAGCTATGAATATCTCACACCAACAGATACTCTGTATCACGAACTAAATGTACCTAAATTAGAGAGACTATTGCAGTTAGAACAATGCAACATGATAAACAAAATACTTAGTAACTTACAAAAATCAAAGACAAATTTTGAAACTATTAGCGAGATTCACAATTACGATACAAGGAGGCTGACAAATTTATACCTAGCACATGCATAACCAACATAGGACTAAATAATCCAGGGCAGCTTGCATCAAAATGTTATAATAATTTAAGCCATAACATTAGGTCAACCGCTTCTTATCCACTTTTGTTAAAAAATGCAAAACCACCTGAATATTCATTGAAACGAAATTGTTACTTTAAAATAACTCTAAAGAATATTAGTACGACTACTGTTAGTTTATAGGTTGTTGTTATTTGTTATGATATTGAGTTAATAAAGTTGTTTTTTCGAAAAAAAAATGTGTGAGGATGCGCTCTGAAGCACTCTTTAATGCTATTCAGAAGAGAGCAATTAGGCTAATCGATACGGCTAACCTCACAAAGGACCTTCACATCAAGGAACTCCGGAGAAGGGTGGCCGATGTGTCCCTGTTGAAGATGTTCGAGAGAGCTCTCCCAGATAATAACGCCAAAGGCCGCCCAAACGAGGAACGCTGGAGAGGCTCTGCGAGCTCATCTTTACCAGGTCGGGGTCCCTACTCCCCGAACCAGTCTCCTCCAGCATTCCTTCTTTTGGAGAAAAAATAAGTCGTTTTTTGGCAAATAAAACGAATACACGAATGTCAAATACTCTACGCCAAGTGAGGCGGTAAGGACATACGTGTATTTAAATGATCTTTGAGTCGACATAGAAAAATCACTTGCATATCGAAAAGACCCTTATCTCCAAATCTATCGGCTTAAAATACCAAACATACCTTTAAAGAAAACGTATGGAGCCGTTGCACGCATGGCGGTGCTGGTCACTCCGCTGTCTTGGCAACACCGTGCCCAAGCAAGCATCCTACCTGACCGCATCGTTGAGATGGAGGATCAACAGAGAAAGAGACGAAAAATAATAACAGAGCAAGAGTCTGGAATCGGTCAGGTGGATCCAAGGGCGTAGTCAAAAAGAGGCCCAAGGGACCGTAATATAATTTTGTGGCGAAACAAACTTTTTCAAAGTATGTCATATGTTGCTACTACTTGTATGAGTTTTGTCAACTAGCCACTAGTATGCAATTCCGTTTACTATTATTCCTCTGAGACCTAAATCACACCGAGGAGCTTTAATAAAAGTGAAACGACGGCGTCTGTGATGGGTTTCGGATGAATCGGATATTGCTACTCTTTAAATATAAATTAATTACTTTATTCCTCCTATAACATTTGTTTGCATAATTTGACCGATGTTTAATAATCATTAAAAAAACATATGGTGGATAAATTCAAAGCTTCCTGGATACTAGTGGAAGAGCTTGAATCATACTTTTTCTTAAAATAACCTGTCTGGAATAGGTCAGGTGAATCTAAGGGCTTAGTCAAAAAGAGGGCCAAGGGACCATAATATAAATTAGTGGCGAAACAATACTTTTTCAAAGTACTGCTTCCCAATATCTATATGTCGCTACTACTAGTACGAGTTTTGCCAATTAAGCACTAGCATGCAATTTCATCTATTCGTCTGAGACCTAAGTCACACTGACGAGTTTTTGTAAAAGCAAAACGACGTCGTCTGTGATTGGTTTCGGATGAATGTGTGAAATTGCTACTTTTTAAATATAATTTAATTAATTTATTCCGCTTATAACATTTTTTTGCATCATTTGACTAATGTTTGATGATATTTTAAAAAAAATAATATGGTGGATGAATTCAAAGCTGCCTGGATACTAATGGAAAAGCTTGAATCATGATTTTTCAAAAAATGAGGTCCCTAATAACAGAGCAGGTGTCTGGAATCAGTCAGGTGGATCCAAAGGCGTAGTCAAAAAGAGCGCCAAGGAACTATAATATTGTCACGACGGCCACTTTTTCTTGCTCCAGGAATCAATTCAATACAGAAACACTTAACCTTATCTCAATTGAACAATTGAACAATCTCAGTTGAACAATTCAATACAGAAACACTTAACCTTACCTCAACTGAACTTCTCTCAACCACAACTCAGCTCAACTACTGCCACGCTACTCGCGGCACCTTATATATACTTCGTCGAACCATCTAGAGAATTCGAGACCTTCAGATGATATTCTAGAACGCCCATCTGCCAGTCCCTAAAATTCCAGAAGATTCGATGACGTTTACACATCAAAAATCTAACCTAACAATTTGAAAGAAACGTCAACAATAATACAAATAAGCAATACTATATACAGGATGTTACACTCTTCCCCCCCTTAGCGTTCGGCGTCCTCGAGGAACAGTTCACTTCGATCCTTGTATGGCCACAGACGACCGCTTTGGACGACCTTCGGTTTTGCACTACCCATACGTCGTTGAGGCGCTTCATCACCACGTAGGGTCCCTCCCAATGGCGATGTAGCTTTGGACATCTACTCCTTCTTCGTTGTGGATTTTAGAACCACACCAAATCACCTTCGACGAACTTTGGGCTATTGGCTTTCAGATCGTATCTGGCTTTCAGGCTGTCGCTGACAGATTGAATGTTCCCTCTAGCAGACTCATGGATATTCCAGAGCGTTTCCTGAAGCTCGCTCACCCATTCGCACGGAAGACGGCGTTGCGTTTCTGGGGGTGGACCAAGAGCTAAGTCCAGAGGCAGCCGCAGTTCTCGACCAAAAATTATCTTGCCGGGTTCAACCGAGTTGAGTCGTTCACAGATGTTCTGTAGGCCAACATTCCCACAGGAATCTTCGTGTCAAAGTCAGACTGATGTTCATTAACGAATTTTGACAGGTAATCCAGGATTGTCTCGCTGAAGCGTTCCACCAAACCGTCGGAAGAAGGATGAAGAGCAGTTGTCCTAGTCTTCCGAATTCCGAGTTTTCCCATCAGCTGTATGATGACTTCTGATTCAAAGCTACGTCCCTGGTCTGAATGTAGTTCATTAGGAACTCCGAATTTGGAAACGACATGTTCCAAAACAGCCTGTGCAACTGTGCCTGCTTCTTGATTGAGCACAGGAATTGCTTCTGGCCATTTAGAAAAATAATCCATCACAACCAGCAAATACCTCTTTCCAATGCTGGTTTCCGGCAAAGCGCCCAAAATGTCTATGACGATTCTCTCAAACGGTGAGCCAACATTATACTGGTGCATATGTGATCGTTAACGAGTACTTGGACCTTTTCTTGAATTAATTACAGACATCGCGTGTGTAACAGTAATTTTCAACATCTTCGCGGCAGCCAACCAAGTAAAATCTCTCCTTGATTCTCTCCATCTTGTCAGGGCCTGCTATAATCCTTGTTTGCTGGCTTGCCATATTTCTCTAACCAAGTTGTCTCTGCCCATTCGCACTACATCTTATCTACGCTCATGACTAGATGGATCTACTCGCTAGAGTGGTCCACCGTCCATCTATCCATGGTCCTATTGTGCTGTTCCGTTTTGATTAATACTTTTTTCTAATCTTATAATCAGTCTAATATTGTATCATTAAAAATATATACGGAGAGGAAAAGTCGTTGTGATAAATAGCCTTGCAGGTTTTGTGTTCGAGATGGTGTGGGAGGGCTGAACAAGTAAATTCAAAGGGTATAGGGTTGAGTACAATTCGGGATACTTTAATAGATAGTTTTTTCATTGAATGCGCCCTGTCCCCATGGGCGCCGCCAAAAAAAAAATCCAGGGTGGGGGCAAAAAATCCTGGGGGGGGGGGCAAAAAGAATATTTCTTGTTATGAATTTAAACAAAAAATAACATAGAACATATGCAAAATAAATGAGGTAAATGTTTTAAATAACAGAAATGCATGAACAATAGCATTGTACCCATACTCAGTACAGTATCTAAATTAAAAACAATAAAAGAAGAAAAATACAGAACAATAAAGAACAAAAATTATAAAAGAACAAGAAAAATCATATGAAAAAATAACTAACTATAAAACACAAATCTGCATTTTGTATTCACTGTTAGAAAAAAGACTAGAGAAGTTATTCGAAATCGAACTTTGGCTTCTTTCGGTCTTGGGCAAATTTGCTGATTACTGTTTTTATGAATTGCGTTTATAGGTCAATTTTTTTCTGTGAACGCTGAGCATACATAAACCAGTCAATCGATTTTCGCTCCTTGTTGACCTCAACCAAGTGTTGACCCTCCTTACCATACTGAATGAACGTTCAACGGAACAAGTCGTATAGGTGGCAACGAGAGGAAAATTTTAATTGCGCTCGCAGGAGGAGGGGAAAGTAACAGTTTCCATGTATGTAGGTATGTTAGATTTGATTTGCCAGGGGGGGGACGGCAAGTGCCCCCCCTTGCCCCCTCCCTGGCGGCGCCCATGCCTGTCCCATGTGCATTATTTTGGTTAAGGGTAACTTTATTAGTTAAAGGTGAACACAGTATCCAAATCCATATTCTCTGCACCCCTTTCAAAAAAGTGGAAAACAATGCGGGAAGGTTTAGGTACCTGAAACCTATAAGTTTTAGAGGTTATTATATTAGCGATTTGTTTTGACGAAGATTCCGCTACCAGTTAGTAGTTTCCATGTTACGAGAGTCTACCCGTCTAGAAACGAAGTTTGGGCTGATTTTATATTTTTGTTTTTTTATTATTGCTGCGCCGCCACTGACACGGTTTTTCAAAAACAGATTCGTTTTCCATTCTCGCCGCGGTAATAAATTCTGTGTCAAAATTTGATTAATATTGATTCAATAATTTTCGCGTACGCAATATAGAACGATCTAAAACAATACGTGTATGTATTATACATCACAGATTCTAAATCCCTTGATTTTTATAATAAGCAAGGCAATGTTCGGACGTATACGTAAAAAGTGTATTATGCCGCTAGGTTTTTCATTCAAAGATCAATGGACAGCCCATTATGAATACAAATTTTTCAGTTTTACAGCCCCCCACCCTCCAACCACTCCAAATTCACCCCCACCCAAAAAAAAGTAGAAAATGATCACGAATTCCTAAAACGCCTAGAAACAAAGTTTGAACTGTTTTAATCTTTTTAGTTTTTTTATTATTGCTGCGCCGCCACTGACACGATTTTTCCAAAACATGCGCGTTTTCCATCCTCGCTGCGGTAGTAATACTGTGTCAAAATTTCATTAAAATCAATTGAAAACTTTTCGCGTTACGCAATATAGAACGATCTAAAACAATACGCGTACCTTACAAATTCTAAGTCCCGTGATTTCTATAATAAGCATGCAACGTTCGGATGGATCTGTATCATGCGGCTAGGTTTTTCATTCGCATATCAACGGACAACCCATTATGAATACAACAAATTTTTCAGTTTTATAACCCCTCACCCCCTTACCACCCCAAATTCACCCCCCGCCCAATAGTAGAAAATGATCATGAACACTAAAACGCCTAAAAACGAAGATTGAAGAATATTTGAATTTTTTTTGTTTTTTGCTAATTACTCCGCCCCCCGTACAACAATTTCCAAAATTATAGGAACATTACCTACTATACGACCCCACAACATATCGCTATACCCAAATTTCATCACAATCCATGCAGCGGTTACTGAGCTTATGACGCTAGAAAAACGCCAACGGACAGACAGACAGACCGATAGACAGATCGACAGACCGACGGAAATGTGACACGGATTTTCGTTATGTATCATGAAACGCCCGAAAAGTGTATTATCTCGAAATCGAAAATTTTCGCGATCACAATACTCCCCTCACCTATCGGTGAGGGAAGTAAAAAGGTCTTTATAATATGAAATAAATAACTCAGGGTCTCAGTTCAAGCATAATCACTCTGTAGAATAATTAAACTCCGACATGACAACGCTGCAGTGAGCAGCGTAAAAGCGATAAGTGGTTCTGAAAATAGAGCACAGGTTCAGAGAAACGGGTTTCTTTTCTTATCTGACATCGAAATCACCTTGACAGTCCATCTAGATTCGGGAATGGAATTGAAAAACTGTATATACAGACCCGAGTTTTTTATTGCGTCCGCTTGATTGGCCCAAATGATTACAGAAACAGACCGGCGATTTGCATATTTTATGGCAGAAACAAAAAAATAAATCTTTCGCGGGTTGGCACTTTCGGTCGACACGAGAAGCATAAAAATGGCCGACGAAAATTGGCGTTAAATATTGAGAGGTATAGAATTATCGAGATATTTTAATATAGAAAATTCGTAAACTTAACGAGGCTTGTGCTGTAACATCTTTCGAAGGATTAGGATAGAATTTCATAACAAAATGAGACACGAAAGCCTTTTTTACTTCCCACACCGATAAGTGAGGCGAATATTGTGATCGCGAAAATTTTCGATTTTGAGATAATACACTTTTTGGGCGTTTCATGATGTCTACATAACGAAAATCCACGTCACTCATTTCCGTCGGTCTGTCTGTCTGTCTGTCTGTCTGTCGGTCTGTCGGTCTGTCTGTTGGCGTTTTTCTAACGTCGTAATCTCACTGCATAGATTGTGATGAAATTTGGGCAGCGATAAGCTGCAGGGTCGTAGTAGGTAATGTTCCTATAATTTTGGAAATCGTACGGGGGGTGGAGCAATTAGCCAAAAACGAAAAATTTCAAATATTCCTCAAACTTCGTTTTTTGGGGTGGTTGGGGGTTGTAAAACTGAAAAATTTGTTGTATTCATAATGGGCTGTCCATTGACCTGTAAATGAGAAACCTAGCGGCATAATACATTTTTTTAGGTCTATTATCCGAAGATTGCCTTGCTTATTATAGAAAGCAAGGGCATTAGAATTTGTGATGTATACATACGAGTATTGTTTTAGATCGTTCTGTATTGCTTAACGCGAAAATTATTGAATTGATTTTAATGAAATGTTGACCTAGTATTACTACCGCGGCGAGGATGGAAAACGCGAAAAAATCATGTCAGTGGCGGCGCAGCTGTAATAAAAAACCAAAAAGTATAAAAAACTCAAACTTCGTTTTTAGACGGTTTGGAGGCTACTGATCGTTTAGAGTCGTCCAGTTGAAGCATGCAGAAAAAAACTGTGGCGTCCTAGCTTCTAAGGAGGGAGACGCAAGAAACTATTTACGAGAGTTTTTGCGTTGGATGCTTTTACTGCGGGCGGGTGTGGGCGATGATTTGGTTGCAAGGGGATTTCAGGCTTTAGCTTCATGCAATGGGAAAATAATAAACTGGTATCACCGTCATGTGTGGGAAGTACTGAGTCAATCAATTTGACTTCATTTTTTAATGTACCTTGGCACAAATACTAGTCTTTGACGTTTGCTGGAAATTGATTATTGAAATCTCGTACCCATCGAAGAAAATAAAGTGAACCAAAGATATGCGATATAATTTTTGTTCGGCTGAATGTTTTGAAATGATTAAAAGTATATTCCAGATGATACTTCATGCCTATACACCAAAAAATTCCCTTATCCTTACTCATACTCAAAAAAGTAGGATGTGGTTGCCCATAATTATATTGAACTGTCTCCCAAATTGAACTTTTGCCGTTTTTGTTATATTTCCTTTAAAACTTGGCAATGTTGCCCTCGGGTATTCGACACCACACCTTTGTGCCTTCTTGCGATTCAGTTGATATTTAAATTATGACCATGTAACACAGATCTATGAAGAGCTGAAGATTTCGACTACGCGCAAATAAGGAATATAATATTTTATCAACTTGGCGAAGGCTTCAAATCTAACTAAAACAATGTAGGTTCGTTCTTTTAATTTTATAATTTGTTTATTAGATAACGGTGTTTTATAGTGCTACCTAACAATAGCTTGTCAAAAACTTATTTAAATATGGGATTAATCTTGATTTTGGAGCTAGGTGCTCATATTGAACCACTTAAGAAAACTCTAATTGAATCCCAGTTCAATTAAGACCATTCTAAATTTCTGGTGGTCCTGAACCTGAACTCAGTAGCGTAACTTCAACTTCGGCCTCCGCCCTGCAAGATACTTCTCCCCCTGCAAGAAATATTTTCATAATATATTAAGTATATATACATGGCGAGTCCTAAGTTGATTCTTGTTTTTATACTGTGTATAGATGTCGTCAAAATAAATAACTTTTATCCGAAAACTGAAAAATAAGTGATACAGCATCTAAAATGTAAGTGTGGGCCCTGATGGTCTGGACTTGTGTGTTAAGATGTATATAGTCTCTTTATGTTTAGTTTTTTGTTCGAATTTTTGCCTTATCAGCAGGTATTATACCCGTCAATTAGTGCACTAGTCACTTTCAGTTTATTGTAGTTAATTCTAAATTGGTAAATCCTAACAGTTTTGTTTATATAATGTGCCACTTTAGGTTTTTACAAATTAAAAACTAACAAGGTTAAGCAGAAACTGACTACTGCACTATCTACTGCCTTATCTATGAGACAAAAATCCGAGCAAAAAACTAAACATAAACAGACTAGGTAGGTACGTCTTGGTACACAAGCCTCAATTTAAATTTTTTATTTTGGGTCTCGCTTATTTTTCAGCTTTATGAAAAAAAAATATTTGAAAAACTAGTTTATTTCAACGACTTCTATACACATATCAACCTAGAAATCACCCTTTATGCATTAAATAGAAAATCTTGAGGTTTTGGCCAAAACTTTTGAAAAGAAACACGGGTGATAGCATAAATAAGGAGACTGCCAAGCTTTCAGCAATGTTATTGCCATCTTCAGGGCTTTAACGTTGAGGTTTGCTCAGAGAAAACAGCAATGTGCATAGAGTCACAGACTCTCAAATGCCATTCTAAAACAAAGAGCATAAAAAAGTTTTTGGTTAATTTAGCTCTGTGTCTTCCGCAACACAGGTCACACCAACAACCAACACATAGGTGTAAAATACAAACTGAACAAAGACCTTTCATGTTTAGATCACGCGAAAAATTACAAAATTCGTGGTTTGAGAGACATTTTTTGATATTTTACACCTGTGTTGGTTGTTTGTGTGTGTGTTGTGGAAAACTCCGGGTTAAATTAGTAAAAAAAATTTTGACGTACTGGCTTGCCGTACATTTACTACGGATATACTGCGCCGATTTTTAGGGTTTAGTTTAAAGTGCAATACTGTCCCACTTTTTCAATGATAGGTACGTATCATGGGGTTCATAGGTATTACTTGTAAAAAATAGTAAAATACAAGGGAATCGACCTTTTAATTTAGTACCTTCTTGTTGCACAAACGGTGGCGCTTGAGGACCCTGGGCCTCCAAGACTACGGGGCCCCCAAAACCTCAAGGCCCCCCGCAACTGCGGGCCCTTAGTTATATCACCAGTGCCTGAAATATTGTGGTTTGTGAACGCAAGTCTGAAGATCAAGTTGAAATGATTCAGTGCCTGCACCGCCACACTTGGTTTCATTGGAAACGTGTTGGTGATGAACCAAAAAAGAAAATATTCGACTGTTCAGCTCCTGCAGTACAGAATTATTAGAAAAATATTGTTTTGGTATTCACCAACTTTTCTTAAATAGAAATTAGTTCCTTTTATAGTTTTTAATTTGTTTTCCTAGAAGTATTATACCTACTTTATCGACACCTAAGAGCGGGTTCCCCCGTGCGGGGGGGGGGGGGGTTAGAATATCTCGCATCGTATATCCTGCGTGTCGTAAAAGGCGACAAAAAGGAACCGAAACTACTGTCGGTATAAGCATCAGTAACCTCTTCTCAACCAACAGCTTTGGGTGGACGAGTTGAGAAGAGTCAGGACATCTTCTTGTCCTTGGGGTGAGAAATTGCCCCTAAAGGCGGATAAACCAGTAGATACCATCTGGTCAACGGCATGAGCATGCAGAAAGCAAAGGGGAAACTACTGCATTAAAGATATTAAAGATATTCCAAGGGAAACTCGTAAAATGAGTAAATGCATTTACGAGTTCACAACTTGTCTGCTAAGACATTGTGACTATGATGATGAAGAGCGGGTTCAATTTAAGAGATCAAGAGTTCAATTTGAGCATCTGCCTAAAATGAACCATTTGCACCACCACCTTAATTCTGCTTTTCTTTTGTTTACAAAATAGTTTAAAAGTAATTTATACAAAATATTCTTCAATTCCTCAAAGTTGAGGGTTTTGATTTGTGTTATCAACTTATTTTATTTTTTTCCACACATAAACAATTTTTCAAAATTTCGTTCATTATGGGCGACCAATGTATTGAATAGAATTGAGAGTACCTATGTACTTTTCACTCAGACTACAGGGGGTATGATACCAAAGTTTGGTAATCCCTGAACTATATTCGTACAAACAAAGCACAAATCCGTTCAAGGCATTGTCCTCCATTCAACGATACTGAATGAGCAAAAATCACTCTTAGTAAACCGTATCCACATAGCTATTGGACAATAAGCTCCTAACAATTACTCGCCTCATTGTTATTATGTTATTACATGTTTTCTATCGTGTAAATATAATTATACAACAGCACAATTTTTACTTTTAGACACTCCCATGAATGATTACTAAACATTAATTTTAAAGATTAAAGGAAGTACGTTACGAAAGTACATATATTCTTTTAGATTATCACGAATTGTACGACTCTATAATTAATATTTGTTTTTCAACGTGTATATACGCATGATAAGTCCTAGACGTAGGCTAGTGGCTTATACATCATACTCATCATTTTGATATATTGACAACACACTTCGAAAGATAAGTGCAGAGAATGCTGATATACAGGGTGAGTCAAGCTCGGACTTTTGCAGGGGCGGATTTAGGACTTCTTCTATAGGGGGAGGGGGGGCGGACAAGTGGCGCTCGAATTTCATGATGAGTTGAAAATATTAACCCACATGGACTCACTATATTTTTTTAAAAGCAATAAAAGGTCTCAAACCAACTTTCGCTATTTATATATAAATATTCCGTGTTTCCATTACACTTTCCATTACAGTTTTGGTGGCGGGGGGCGGACCAGTGCTGTCGCGGCCTGAGGAGCAAAAAAAGCTTAAAAAATTGTTTGTTTTTGTTTGTTGGAATTGTCTTATCGGGAGGAATACAAAAAGTCACAAATATATAGGGTGTTCTATTAAAAATTTTGAGTCGGAGGTCACGTGACGAAAAACAAATACCTCATTGGGTGATACAATAATAAGAAAAGATACTATATTTGCTCTAATTTACACCCCTAAAGTTATAATTCTCTACTACTGCCCAGTTCCGATATATCGCTTGTCTTAATCGTCGTGGGATACTCTGTATATGCTTCCGTAGAGTTCTAGGGGTCGTATGCCCCCTAGCCCCCCTTTAAATCCGACACTGCACTCTTGTGACCAAACTCTATCTTTTTTCAAGATTTTCCCTTTTTCGAGTGTATGTAAGGGCTACAGTTTAAAAGTAATGAATTTTATACAGGGTGTCTAATAAAAGCGTGACATATCCAAAGTTTTCTGTTTTAAATGGAACACCCTGTTACTTATTGCATATTTAGATTTCTGTGGGTCAATTCTAGTATGACTTTATGTATCACACATGGGATCTAAAATGAACCGTTTAGGGGCAAATCACTATTTTTGGTATTAGTAGATATCAGAAAAAAATTGAATATCGCAGCTATAATAAAACTTAAATGGCTGTAACATTGCCCTGAAGTGCGCCAGCTTAGGTTAGACGGTAAAATTTCTATATAATGTTTGTACTTGCAGAAATCGGTTGTTTAATTAAGGAAGGTTCAATCACAGATAAGTTGATTTTTTCAAATGGTGATGTCTATTTTTTATACGTTCGAATTAAAAATTTGGTAGCGTTTCTAATGACATAAATGTTGTGACAATTAGTTTCTAGTAGTTTTTATTTAATTTTGAATTTTCAATCAAATCGGTGTTTCTCAATTTTACTACCTATAGGTAAACCACCTAGAACGCCATAGGCCATGAAATATATAAACAAAAATGTGCTCAGATGTAAGAAAACAACTTAGTAGAAAGATACAAATTAACTTAAAGAGACAAGATTATAAAAATTACTTACATCAAATCAACTCCAACCAAAAACAACAGCGGTAACATATCTAGGAGAAGCCGGAATACGACAGAAGTAGATATTTTTCACAGCTCTTTCACCATTTGTCAAAAATAAAATACCGATATCTATCACATTCACCATTTTTCAACTGCGAAGAGTCTCGGGCCTTCAATTGTGGCTATCCTAAATAAAATAATCGGACAAAATCATTAAATTATTGTATTTTCATCATTTTCATGATAAGTATACAAAATTCAAATTAAATACGAGTATGTTCGACTAATGTGGGTCAAAATTGAGTCCAAAGGAGTCGGTTACAGACATACCTAATACCATCACCATCATCATAGTCACAACGTCCTAACAGACGTGTTGTGAACTCGTAAAATACATTAAGTCGGAGGTAGAGTATTGCCGACACGAATATTACCAATAGTTTTGAGAGCTGTAGCTCGCCGTCGTTCGCGATTTACTGTCAGTTCAGTGGCGCTCGTGATACTCATATCTAGCAACTGTTTCGTCGTATCCACCCAGCGTGTAGGGGAACGGCCACGGCGCCGCCCACTCGGAGCGTGACCCTGAACTACAAGTTTCTCCATATTATCGCTTCTGTTAATATGCCCGAAGAATGTAAGCATTCTCGTCAACACGATGGAGGATATATAGTCTCTTTGGATTACCGAGCTCATCCAGTATGGTAACATTAGTTCGATGGGCGGTATAAGGAACTCTCAGCATTCTGCTCCTCCACGTCCACATTTCAAAAGCATCTATGCCAACTCAATGTGCCTTTTTAACAGTCCAAGTTTCCGAGGCATACAAAAATATAGGGAACACAAGAGACTGAACAGCGACATTTTGGTAGCTTTTCGTTGCCAGATATTCTAGCATATGATGGTGCCCACAGAAACTTTATATTGTTTTAAGCCTATTTTAAAAATTATTTATATACCGACTGGCGATATTAAAGGGCCCGGATACATACAGTTATATACATATGTATTTGCCAAGTAGAACACGGACTCCCATTTTCAACAGAACTGTTGTTTTTCAAAATACATACACAGTATTTCATAGTTAAGACCTTAATGAATGAAACTAGTTGCGATTCTCCCAAAAAAGATTTTGAGTGTATAAAGAAACTCGCAATGCAATTATACATTATTCAAATGTATGTAATTTAATAACCAAACACGATATCAAAAAAAAGCCAAAACACTGACAAAGCGCAAGCCTTCTTCTTCAATTTGCTTTTGGATCATTACTGTAAGTTTAAAGGTAACGTCAGGAGCTTCGAAATTTGAAATTCATTTTTATGGTGACCTTTGGACCTTACCTTTGGACCTTGTGACCTTACCTTTGGATTTTTGGACTTATCTCCCCTTATCTAGACACACACACTGGAGAAAGGGAACGGGCGGCCACGCCTCCTCGCTGACACTGGAATACGTATTTTCTTTCATTCTCAATTGCGCGCGCTATACCCTAGACCCTTAACGCTGCCCCTACAATCCGGAATAGTTTCTCCGGAAGATGCGGGGAGCTGAAAAGGAACCGACGATGGGCGCGATAAATAAATAGGTGCGCACTACATTAGAAAGAAATGGAAACAGTCATGTTAGCGCGTCGCCCGAAATTTGCAAAATTGAAGAGGAAGGCGATTTGCAGATATTTTTCATCCCAATTCCTGACGCTTCATTTTCCAATATTTTTACATGAAATTTTCATATGATATTTAGAAGGAAATTGCCCAGAGTGATATCGAAGCACTTTTTCATTATTGCTTCTGGGCTTTTCTTAAAAAAAATACAAAGTTAGCGAAGAAAATAGGCAACTTCAAGCG
Organism: Callosobruchus maculatus; assembly: GCA_951848785.1. NCBI lineage: Eukaryota > Metazoa > Arthropoda > Insecta > Coleoptera > Chrysomelidae > Callosobruchus > Callosobruchus maculatus. The sequence continues at coordinate 4,943,612 of CATOUR010000027.1, read as the reverse complement.
ATCATATTTCATGTTCAATCATTTTTTTTCAAAAAATGCTTCGATAGCCCCCTGTGTAATTTCCTTTTAAACTTCATGTAAAAATTTCATGCAAAAGTATTGAAAACTAGAGCGTCAGGAATTGGGATTAAATCACTTCAAATGACCGTTTATGCTCTCCGTAGGAGCCGGCTTAAGAAGCGGTGCTCGGCTCCCAAACCAAATACTCGTACCCAAACTACCGCACTGGTAAACCGGCTCACCACGACCCAGCCTTTCAGAGCCCAGATTCCAGCATTTGTCAGGTTCGTTTACAATCCCATTTAGATAAACCGAATCCGTCGATCCACCATTAACAACTAACCTCATCCCACGCCATATTTTGTACGAATACGCCACTCTAAAGGCACAAACGGTCGAATACCACACAAACATGTCAATTAATCGTGGTAGCTTATAGAGGAGCTCCCACCTACAAGTCGTGTATGTACGTTTATTTATGTAAATTCAGTTGTTATTCGGTAGCTAAAGCTTTATGTCAGCTTCACGATGTAGACGGTTGTTTTTTCATATATTTTACCGGCCATGATGGCAAATTATGAAGTTTCATAGTAAGGAAAGACGTTCCATCCGCATCCCCTCTTTTGGATGATTATTTGTAGGGACGATACTTCGATACTTGAAATGTATCGATACTTCTGCACTAATATCGAGTATCTTTATCTTAGATGCTTTTTGGGCGATTACAAGCTGGTGTAATCAGTTGCACAAAATTCTCTGTACTAACCAAACACGCCTTTATTGGCATGTTTGGTTTGGCTTAGAGGTCGAGAACTATCGATTGTCGGCACCATCGATTATTATCGATAGTCATAATCCTCACTATCGATTATTATCGATGGTATTCGATAGTATGTAAAAAGGAAATTTCAAGAAAAACTGTTTCGACGGGAAAATCTCTTATGAAATTTTCTCTCAGACGAAACGTTATAATGAAATGAGCTTTATGTAATACTGTAATTTGAAGTAATTCCAGACAGCTGATCTTTTTTTTCTCTTATTGCAACAAACTGTTGGAGATTCCGAGTTGTCTATAACATACGCTTCTGTAATATGTTGCTCTTCGGTAGTGGTAGTGTCAGCACTATCAGTCTCCGATGCATTTTTTTGACACTATGTAAAATCTGAAATTGCAAAAATGACTCGATACTTGTAAGGTGAAAATCATACTGCAAAGATAAATGGACCTACTCATCTGATTTTATTTTCTTTTTGCCTTTCGTTAATTAAAACTTTTCCATATTTCGATATATTATTTTTAATAACCTCAAACAAAATGATGAAATCTGAACGAGAACGTAAACACTGAACGGAAAATAAATGAGAAAATATCACAAGACATAAGCGTGGACCATATATAGAAAAACTAATTGACACGGATATCGGTGACGGTTGACTGTTATTTATTACATCGCATACGGTTGTCACTTGTCAGCGGTCAGTCATCTGTCACTAATTTTTAATTCTAAAGCGTGATCCACCATTCAAGATTACCATCCAAAACAATCGATGGTAAGCGAGGCCCTATCAATTGCATTCGTTAGTAGGAAACTATAGATATTTTTATTTTCGCATCTCTACCCAGACTTCACACCCGTAAAATTATCCTAAGGTCAAATTCTGTGGGAACCATTTTTATATAGGAAATCCTCAGATATACTCTGGCTGGTTATTTACTATGCTGTGCTTGGATATCTTATCACTAGGTAACGCCATATTGGTTGATAGTTGCCTGGCTTCGCTTCCCTTTTCTACTACTACCACACAGAAATAAAAGTAGTATTGAGTTTAAACTAATAATATTAGATGTTTTCGCGGATCACGTTCCGGACTGACTCGGGACTAGTTCGGGACTAGTTCGGATAAAAAGCGCATGCACAGCATGATTACGGGCCTGCGCGGTATGATGTAAATCATTGTGTAAACTGATTCTGTGATGTGAAGAGAATCAGTTTACATACAGGATTGACTCACCGCGAACGCCCTTAATCATATTACGGGTGCACTTTTCATCCGAACTGGTCTCGAACGAGTCCGGAACGTGATCCGCGAAAACCTCTTCTATTTTGACACTATAGCAGCATTGTATACACGACTGGCAAGATCTAGAATGCCGATATAAAAGCATTGGTCGCAGATAGCAGATAGCTTTTAACAGGTTGAAGAGAGAACACAATATCTCCTACCTCCCACATCCATTCTTCAGAACACGCGTTCGGAAGAGATTCCAGGTGTGACGACTTTCCGCCAAAGTGGTTCTAGTTGAAATATACAGGATGTTACACGACGAATACGTCAAGCAATATATCAGAAATGGGCAATAGTAGAGAATTATAATTTTGGGAATGTAAATTAGAGCAAATGTTGTATCTTTCCTTGCTATTATGTTACCCAATGAGGTATTTGTTTTTGGTCACGTGACATCGGATTCAAAATTATTAATCGGACACCCTGTATATTAATGTTTTTCTGTGTTCCTCCCGATAAAGTAATTACAACAAACTAGCACACTTGGGGTCTAAAGTGATTAATTCAAGAGCTACACAGGTACTTAAAGATTGTACCACTATACCATTGATTTAACATGTACCCCTTTGCTAGCTAGTATTCGTTTCATGTTTTGTCTTAATGGTAATGGTACAATCTTTTAAGTACCTGTAGTTCTTCAATTAAACACTTCAGATCCCATAAGTGTGCTAGTTTCTTGGAATTGTTTTATCGAGAGGAACACAAAACGTCGCTAATATACTCTCTCTCATTAAAAAATTTGGATCGGATGTCACGTGACCAAAAACAAATACCTCATTAGGTAACGCAATGATAAGAATAGATCCAACATTTGCTCTAATTTACACCCCCAAAATTATAATTCTCTACTGGTGCCCAGTTCCGATATATTGCTTATTTTAATCGTCATGGTACCCTGTATTTATGTTTCTATTAAGTATACAAAGCATCATTGTGGGCAAAGCCGTTATCAAGATGAAACTACAAAAAGTTTCACTGCAAGTTTAACGATCTGGTTGGTTTTGTTCAGAAATGGTCATAGATTTTCATAATTTTTTTTACATATTACAAAGATTATTTTTAAACATTATTTATTATTGTAACTACTCTTGAAATATGTTTATCCTACATTTAAATACATCGTACATCTCTTACATCGACTTTAATATATATGTTATTTATATTTACTTTGTCACCTACAGACTTCATTATCTTTTCACACTATTCAATGACTTTTAGAGAGATTTGGGCTAGACTTCGTCTTAGCGTAAACCTAAGTGGAGGTTAAGAGTAGCGTCATACGACTCGTTTTGACGTCCGTTTGAGGCCACTTCCAGACCGAGGAAACGCTCTGGTGAAAAACTGCGGTACCTTAAAGTTTCAGTACCTAACCTAACTTAACCCGACTGGTCAAGTTGTTGAGATCAAACTAACTCGCGTCCGTGGCAGAATACCACACGTGCACCCTGGGTAACGCTAAATGAGTTAGAGCGATCTTTGGCAGCCAGATTATATCGTTAGATCTCCTGGCTTTACTTTACATGGATTCTCGAAACGGTCCTTCTCAGGACCCATTAACAAAAAATCTCGGAGAGATTGTTAAAATTTTTCAACTTAATGCTGAAGGTCTTAGCAGAGCTAAGTGTGATTATATATCAAAGCTCTTGCTAGACAATAATATAGACTTGGCCATTATCCAGGAAACTCACATAGAAAACGAGGAGCAACAACGTCAAAGAGGCAAAATTCATGGATATGATCTACTCGGAGCCACCTATCATCGTTCGTACGGTCTTGCAACCTATGTCCGGAATGACATTGACAACGCTAAACTCGTTTCCTGCACAACTTCAAACATCGAACAGATAACAACAAAAATAGGAGACATCACCATAGTCAATGTGTATAAGCCACCGCAGCAATCTTGGCCTGATAATACACTAGAGGTACATCAACATCCTGTGGTATACGCCGGTGATTTCAATAGTCACCACACTACCTGGAAATACCGGAGCACAGACGAAAATGGAGAACACCTGTTAGACTGGGCTGATTCCAATAATTTCAACTTAATTTTTGACGCCAAAGAGCGTAAAACCTTTAGATCAGCTGCGTGGAACACCGAGTCTAATCCAGACCTGTGCTTCGCATCAGTTGACTCTCAAAATCGTCAAATACCGGTTTCAAGGAAAGTTCTGGACGATTTTCCACACAGTCAACATCGTCCGATTATCCTCGAAGTTGGAACCCAAATTCCAATCGTCCGCTCTACACCAAGACCGAGGTGGAATTTTGGAAAAGCCCAATGGGACAAGTTTGCTGCGCAGCTGGACTCAGCCGTTCGATGGATCCCCCCAAAAAGTAGCAGCTACGACAGATTCATTAAAGCTGTTATAACAACAGCTAAAAGGTGCATCCCCCGAGGTTTCCGAAGAGAATATGTTCCGGGATGGAATGATGACATCGAGAGGCTTTATCAAGAGTTTAAGAACAGCGGAGATTCTGAAATAGCTGATGAACTCCTTCACTCTCTAGATGCAGAACGCTGCAAAAAATGGGAACAAGCAGCCAGTAACATGAACTTCAAAAAGTCAAGTGGGAAAGCTTGGAGCCTTCTTAGGAAACTAGGGAGCTCTAACCCACCCACACGCCAAAATAATGAAATATCGGCTGACCAAATCGCAGCACGAGTTGTAGCGCTCTCTAAGGTCCCAACTAATAGACAGCACTGTAAAGATGTTAAGAAACAACTGAAAGAACGTCGTCAAGCAACATTAGCTCACCCTGTATACTCCACACCATTCACTGTTGAAGAAGTAAATAACGCCTTGGAAAACACTAAGCCTGGCAAAGCCCCTGGATTTGATGGAATTCACCCTGAGTTTCTTAAAAACTCTGGGAAACATACCAGAATGTGGCTGAGCAGATTTTTCAGTGACACCTTACAAACAGGAAACATACCAACGAAGCTTAAAAAATCAAAAGTTATTGCAGTGCTGAAACCATACAAACCAAAGAATCTACCTGAGAGCTATCGGCCTATATCCCTACTGAGTTCATGTTATAAACTTCTTGAAAGGATGATACTAAATCGGATAGGTCCAACAATACTGGAACATATTCCCATTGAACAGGCTGGCTTTAGGCCACACCGTAGCTGCACGGATCAGGTACTCAGCCTAACAACCCACATTGAGGCTGGGTTTCAGAAACGGCTGAAAACTACAGTAGTATACGTCGACTTGACTTCAGCATACGACACAGTTTGGAGGGAAGGCCTTCTTTTCAAACTCCTGAAAGTAGTACCGTGTGGCCGAATAACGTCGCTATTAAACAACATGCTTTGCGATAGGCCCTTCCAAGTGATAACGGGTGACAGCAGAAGTAAAATGAGGCACCTAAATAATGGTTTACCCCAGGGCTCAGTTCTTGCTCCAGTCTTATTCAACCTATACATTTCTGATATACCCAACACCATTTCAAAGAAGTTCATGTATGCCGACGATATTGCTCTAGCCGCTCGTGGTAATACAATAGAGGAGGGCAGTAGTATCTTATCGGAAGACCTTAGTGTGATGGGAAGATATTTTGCAGACTGGAGGCTGACTCCAAATATGATGAAAACTGAAGTGTTATGCTTTCACCTCAATAACAAGCAAGCTAGAACTGAACCTCAGGTATACTTCAATGACAACTTAGTGCGCTACAATCCTCACCCAAAATACTTGGGGATAACAATGGACCGAACATTATCATTTAGAAAACATCTAGAAAACACAGCAGCAAAGCTCAGCACCAGAAACAATATTATTCATAAATTGTGCGGTACCACTTGGGGGGCAAACGCAACCACCCTCAGAATATCTGCCCTCAGTCTTGTTTATTCTACTGCTGAATACTGCGCCCCAGTATGGTTAAACAGCCCTCATGCAAAAATGATTGACACCAAATTGAATGAGACAATGAGAATAATTAGTGGCTGTCTAAAAACCACCCCCCTACCGTGGCTGCCCGTTCTGTGCCATATCACTCCTCCTCATATTCGTAGACAGGATAAACTGGTGAAGGAATACAACAAAATACTATCCGATCCCCAACTTCCACTGCATACTGACCTAGATGATGCAGATCTTCGGAGGTTGAAATCTAGAAATCCCCCATTACCATTTGCAGAACGGCTCTTGCGGGATGGCTTCCAAGTTGATGAGCACTGGAGAAGGGATTGGGAAGTCCAGAAGCCGGTACAGGCTCCACCAACTATGGACCCCACTTTAACCCTGCCAGGAATGGAATTGCCTCGCCATACATGGAAAACCCTTAATCGAGTCAGAACGTCGCATGGCATCTGTCGTGACTCGTTCTTTAAATGGGGGATATCTGAATCACCATCCTGTGACTGTGGAGAGCCCCGGCAGACTGTTCAGCATATTGTCACCGAATGCCCGATTACCGCATATGCTGGACAACAGTCGGATTTCTTCGAAGCCTCGAAGTCTGTAGTTGACTGGATAAATGGTCTTAATTTTAAAATCTAAAAACTATTTATTTTTGTTTGTTTTAAATTTAATATTTGTATTTTATTATATTGTGTAAGACTTATTACCAATTAATCCATGTAGCCATACGCTAAATAATAATAATGAGATCAAAATGTGTTAAATGGGGTTTAAAGGAGTGTTAATGACTCGGTTTGACGCCTTGACTGGAATTAAATCATTTGCTGACTGCCAGATGAAAATCTACGCCTCTTTGAAATTTCAAACCTAACCTCAAAACGACTTCGAAATTTCGATATATTTTTTTTCACAAAATATTTGGTCAATTCGAGAGTGCTTGACGAGTAGAGTATAACGACAATATAGGCAACACCAAGAGATGGAAAATATAAAAGTTATGATGATAATGATGAATGCTTAATGTTCCTATACATTGGGTAAGCTTAAGTTGAGTAAGGCGTGTTCATTTGCTTATATGTATAGGGGTGGCCTGGGGGGGGGGGGCACTGATTTCATAGATTTTGAATACTCTAGACAACATACCCCCAGGAAAGGTTGACACCTGTTCAGTTTTTTCACAGTGTGCCGTGATAGGCCCTAGGTGTAGCCCTCGAAGACCTTTTTTGGCTTAATTTCCTAAACTGAGGATCAAAATGAAAACGTTTTTCAGTTTATTAATTGATACTGTTTGAATCAGGACATCAAACCGAGTCGATTGACGTCCCTTTGCAGCCCGACCGACTTAGTTAGGTTATGTCAGGTAAGGTATTGGAATATCAAGATTTCAAAGTGGCGTAGATTTATACCGGAATGTTCTGTCACTCTGGAAGTGATCAAGTTGGAGTCACGATGTCTAGCCACGACGATTAACACCCATTTTGAGCTCAACAACTCAACTTTTTTGGATAGGTATATTAGGTGAGCTAATGAAACTTCAAAATGCCGTAGTTTTTCGCCAGAACGTTTCCTCGGTCTGGGAATGGTCTCGTTCAATTTAGGACGTCAAAGCGAGTTTGACACCATCTCGACCCCCATTTCGTTCTCCGCTAAAACGAAGTCTTATCTACCAAAAAATGAAATAAAATCTACTAGAAAATTATTCTCTATAAAACCCATAAGATTATCAACCGCATAATACAATTCTTATTGTAAAACTCTTTCCCAGAACAATTAGTAGCACCTAATAAACTTAGTATGCTTCCTTTTTACACCGATTACTGAAAAAAATCCTCACAACTACTGCATAACAAAGCTGTGAACCACTTGGCGTATACACGATCATCTGATTACTGTATATACCGGCAAACAATACTATTAAAATGCCAGACAATTACTGTAAAGATGCTAATTTAACGTGACAGACGCCGCATACCGTGATTGATCCGCCAACCATGAAACTAGTGGCTCCCTGAATACATTGTGTGCAAAAAGGATGCACTGCTGTGTATCCGGTTTTTACCGGCAACCGGAAATCATAAGGCTACTGTATAATGGCTGCATTTGCATATAAACATTGATACTTTTACAGTGAGAAATTTAATTGGATTTTATCGCAGTTTTGTGCGTGGTAATTTTTAATTTTTTTAACAAACAACACACAGTCTAATCGAACAACCCGCCAAAACGATTTTTTCAAACTTGTTTCGCTAGCTATTTTAGTATTTTTAGGGGCAGATTTAGACTAAATATTAACTCCTAATCCCTATTTATACACAACGTATGTATTTAAGGCGAGAGCGTCTACTGTACAGGGTGTTCTAAAAGTTGGGACTTTCCTCTTTAACGTCAAAGCTAATGCATCACGGCGAACCAGCAGCAAAACAGTAAAAAAAAATTTCAAGCAAGTACTCACTATTTGGTTGCACTTACAAAGTGCGGTCCTGTCGCAGGCGTCTTACAGGTAAAAATGCGATTTACGATGTCTTCTTCAATTTTGGACCATACGAGGTTGTCTAGGTCTTCCAGCGTGTCCACCACGATGTGGATTCAGGCATCCTGTGTCTCTAGTTCTTTGCACGAGCGAGACAAATCGACGAGGTGCACGGTGAGTACGGTTGGAGAAACGATCGGCATACACTCGCGTCGCCGTACATTAAAATCATGTCCACCAGTTCATTAGTTATAAGCGTGCGCCATTGTTGTTGTTTTTAAAGTCCGATCGCCAGATGTAATAAGTCAAGCACTCTCGTACACAATGCCACAGCAACGCGACGTATGACGAACTGCCTGTTTTAGCGCCGGTGCACACTTGCGGCTGTTTACCGTCTGGCGCCGCAACGGCACCGGAGTTGCGGCCTAAAGTACTAAGGAATAGATCAAAAGATGCACATTTGTGTCCGGCGCCGCTGTCAGTCTATCGCTTACAATTTCAGACCGCAATTCCGGTGCCGTTGCGGCACCGGACGGTAAACAGCCGCAAGTGTGCACCGGCGCTTAGTGTTTTCTCACCGGCATCGGCCATTGCCCAGGGACGGACTTGAGGATTTCTTTAATGGTCAGTATCTTGTTTTCTCTAAATATTTCGTATATATGTTACTGGGAAAAAACACTCATTTTGGCGAGTACTATGAGTATGAAAGAAGGTCCCAACTTATGAAACACCCTGTATCTACATTATATGGTGTGTCCGGATGTTCTACCGACAATGCTTGAGAGGTGATAGACATCACATTTCTATGAACATTGAGATAAGAACATGAAGCTTTAAAATGCTTAATTTTCAAGATACAGGGTGTCACATTTTTACTTTTATATTCGTTCTTTCGCAGTTATTCCGCAATAAAAGTTCGCAACGGTCTAAAATTACGTATTTATTGGAGGGTTCATGATAGCAAAACGGTTATTGAATTTGGATTTTTCGCCTTAAAAACCCCTCGATACGTAATTTTTGAACGTTGTGCCATTTTATTGCGGAATAATTGAGAAAAAAACGAAAACAGAAGTAAAACTTTAACACTCTGTATCTTAAAAATTAAATTTTAAGGCTTCATGTTCCTATCAGTGGCGGCTGGTGAGGTAGTGCTACAGTGCCATGGCAACACGTGGCATCGTGGCATTGTGCCGTTTCTTATAAGGCACCAAAAAAGTGAGAGAAATCTTATCACAAACGCTTATGAGTGACAGATGTAACGCTATGCTGGACGTTTGGACAGATTTTAAATACGAAAATCGGAAGTAGGTCGTGCCAGGCACATTACCCATATTTCCATTCATGGTTCACTATATTTGTTTTGTTTCAGCAGTTTCGATTTGTTTATGTTTGACGCTGATGTCGACTTTGAAATTTAGATCTTATTAGTTTGAGTGAGTTGTGCGCTGTTTTTGGGTCGGTATCTCTTTTGATGAATAAAATTGGGGCATTAATGAACTCATTTAGTAATCTTCCGCTGCAAGAAAAACTACAGATTAAGGAATTAGGACGTCCAACACCTGATTTAAAAATTGAAGAACTTATTGGTAGTGGACAGAAATCGCGTTGTCGTAAATTTAATAAAACTATTTATGATAAAAACAATTGGATAAATGACTGTGAAGAAGTTAAGAAACTCTTTTGTTTTGTGTGTGTTCTATTTGGAGGCGATGACACTTGGACGAAAAAAGGCACGGATGATCTTATTCATATATGGGAGAAGTGGCTGAAAGAACTTGACATCAACCTGTAAATACCAAAGACTATGTATCTTAGTTTGTAGCTGTATATATTTTATTTTAGTATAGGTTATAATAGTTTTTCTTTTAATCTATATTTACTGTTGTCATGTTTTTGAGCCATACGATAAATAAATAAATATGGGAGAAAATGAAGACCCATGAAAAATCCAAAATGCATATGAATAATGTTTTCAGTTTATCGATGCTTGGTAAGTCGAACATAAAGACTGAGTTAAATTCGCCTTATCGGCTATAGTTATAAATATTTTTTTTCAATTTTATATTGGCTTGAAATTTTGGTTGTCATTCTGGCACTATACCTCTCTAAGCGAGCCGCCACTGGTTCCTATCTCAATGTTGATAGAAAAGTGAGGTCTAACCACCTGTCAAGCGTTGTCGGTCGAAGATCCGGACACCCTGTAGCCTAACTCCAACTCCAATAAAAAGTTAGTAAGTGACATATTCTAAACGACCAGAATACGTGTGAGCATAGGTCACGGTTTACGAGACATTGGATCACCCCCACGCGAGTGCTGTAATGTACCTCATAATTCTAAATAGCACTTTCATATCAATAATTTCCCTTTTGCGTCGGTAAGACCACCCAGTACCCGTGTTCTGAGCTGGGTGTGTCCTCACCAGCAGTGTTTCTGGTCTGTGCGGATTAATTGGGTTAGATTTAGCGCTCGATCGCCGCTAAATGTCAGAAAGTGGAATAATGGTGTGATTTTTACGAGGCGGCTTGGCAGCGAAATACGCAGTCGCGAAAAAACTGGCGGTTAACCGTTACGTTATGGCATGGCGGCAGCAATGGCGGGCGACTGGCAAATTGCCGGTCGACCAATTTGCATGCGTTCTTTGATCGCTTTGTGTGGCTATGTTTATCAGTGGCATGGCTGCATGGTAGTTCGATTAATGTATATAGGGATAGTCAACGATTGCGCGGCGTAGTATATCTGTTACACTCAATACCCGAATTCGGGCAATGCCGGAAAAAAATACGCAGAACCAGTTTTGAGCAAGGAGTATTTCCCAAACCCGAAATAATTATTTTATACGGCTATTAAGCACTACCAAATAGGCAGAACTAGTTTTGCGTATCTTGAAATGCACAGAACTAGTTTTGCGCAACCTGAAATGCACAGAACTAGTTCTGTGGTACTGAACGGCCTGCAGCAGTTATATTAAAAAGGTAAGGTTATGTTTATGTTGTTGTTTTTTGTTCCTGCTTGTGGAAAAAATGCAAGCTAAATTCAAATCCGAATTAGTTCGGCCACTGAAGCTTCAAGCACACAAAAACATAATTTCATGACAAAAGATCATTACCTCCCTATATTGAATGATCCTAACCTAACCTAACCTAACCTGCATGTCTCTGCAATAAAAAATGTATCATCAATGTATCGAAAAAAAATCTCCTCTACAATCCAAATGCCACCATGCCAAAATATACAGAACTAGTCCTGTGCATTTCAAGTTGCTCAAAACTAGTTCTGTGCATTTTGAGATGCGCAAAACTAGTTCTGCGTATTTTTTTCGGGCATTGCCCGAATTCGGGTATCGAGCTTAACATATCTAAAAAATGTTAAATAAAGAAGTTATAGGATGATGTGTGGTGATACATGTTCTCAAAATACTGTTCCCACACATCACCCGATATTCCTAAGACATCCCAAATGAAGCCGTGTCGCCCAAATTTGGAAAGACCAGAATGACATCTACATGTTATCTGTAGGCTATCCTAGGTTGTCCTAGGTTAGCCCTAGGATAACCTCTTTGGAATATCCTGGTGGCAGGCAGGCATGAACATCCTTTGGATATCGAGGCGATTCAAGGGATATCCCTTCAAGAGCATACCCTTCTTTATACAAAATCTGACATTTGGCATTTGACAGTGTTGACGTTAGAAAGACGAAAGAGGTGAAAGGTGAAGGTGACTTGCAGCAAAGTTGAGCAAAGCAAGCTAGTAGCTTGCAGTAGTTCCTGGTTCCGTGATCGTCTTTCGCCGTTTATCATATCTTCCAATACCTTTACCATCTGTACCTGTGATCTGTACCATCCAACTCGCCAAGGGCCCCCCAAGTACAAAGCACAAATTGCAAGTCGGATAATTATTCGGCAACCTGTTTATTTTCGCAAGGTGGGTGTAGAATTGTCCAAGTCAACATTCTATAGGAACATTAAAAAGGAAATTTTAATGACAAAATTTTATATCACGCCATCAGCCAATGAGAACAAGTCACGGAAAATGACACATGACACGTCAGCTAGACGAGAATAAATAGCAATGAAAGCAGCTTGTTCGATAGTTTACCTGAAGACGATTGTAATCTAAAAATTATATGGACAATGGAAGTTCGAAATAAACCTATTGGAAAAAATAAGAGTCAAATTCATTGACTCGGTCCTTCCCACACATTACCGTGATGCCATTTTATTATATTCCGATAGCAAGAAGCTATAGTCGGCAACCCCCCACCCCCCAACCACTCCAATGTTACCCCGCCCAAAAAAAGTAGGAAGTCATGAGGAACTTAAAATGCCTAAAGATGCCCTTAAGATGTTTTTATAATTTTTAGTTTTTTTTATTATTGCTGCGCTGCCACTACTACGACCCCACAGAATATCGCTACCCAAATTTCATCACAATCCATGCAGCGGTTACTGATATTACGAGGCTAGAAAACGCACAGACCGACAGACAGGCAGGCCGACAGACCGACAGACGGAAAAGAGTGACATGAATTTTCGTTAGGTATGTAAATATATCATAAAACGCTCAAGAGGCGTATTGTCTTAAATTCAAAAAGTAAAGTAAATAGTGTCAATAGTGTCAACCCAGTATTGGCAACTGTCTTATTTAGTTTCAAATGCTCTTGCGCAGGGCTTAAATTTAATATTAAATTTGAGATGGTATCCAGTTCCAAATTCTCTGCAATTTTTTATACCATTTCTGCTAAGAAATAGCAAATTTAGTATCATGCCATACGGTCATAAGACCCTGTATGTTTTTAATTCCAACATAAAAATCTAGACTTGAAACCACAATATGGTCAATATTCAATTCTTTCCACAGCATGCTGCAACCAAACACTTCGCATGCGTTGATCCAGAATGTAACAAAATATTTCTTCACGCTTCATAGAAACTGAATACGTCCTATCACCGTTACCGACATTTTTCGGCTTCACATAGCAGGCAGTGGACAATATTATGTATGTACATACTACTCTAGAGAAGGCATAGCCTTCAGAGTGGCACTATTCAGTACGAATAGAGCATTACAGAGCTCATGATCTATTGTCACCTCAAATTATTGTATTGCGATCCTATATACAAATCTAGACTTAAGAGTCTAGGGTATAGCGCGCGAAATTGAGAATCCCAGAAAATACGTATTCCATGTTAGCGAGGAGGCGTGGCCGCCTGTTCCCTTTCTCCAGTGTGTGTGTCTAAGGTGAGGGGAGATAAGTCCAAAAATCCAAAGGTAAGGTCAAGAGGTCCAAAGGTAAGGTCCAAAGGTAAGGTCCAAAGGTCACCATAGAAATGGATTTCGCATTTCCAAGCTCCTGACGTTATCTTTGAACTTACAATAATGACTCAAAAAGCAAATTGAAGAAGAAAGCTTGCGCTTTATCACTGTTGTGGCCTTTCTTTGATATCGTGTTTGATTGTTAAATTACAGACATTCGAAGGCTATGATTTTGCATTCAGAGTTTTTTTGGACACTAAAAAACTTTTTTGAAAAGATGGTATGGTCAACATTCAATTCTTACCACACTATTGCTGCCTTAGATAAGGAAAGATAGAGGGGATACCGCACGCCCGTTTGATGCTATATGAATTAGCTGTGACAGAAAATGAATAGCTGTCAAAATATTTTTTTATGATATTTAGCGTTTTTAAGACCAATCATTGTAAAATATTGTGGTGTGCATAATGGTAGGGTGTGCAGCTTACGGTTGTAAAAGCCACAGCAGCAGGAAGGAGCCAGGAATCACTTATCACGGGTAAATTTCTAGCGCACTTGGTACATTTTTGGTGCTTTTTAGTAACAGAAATCTCAGTCGCGCGTTCCGTCTTCTCTCTTTCCTTGTCTAAGGTTGCTGCAACAGAAACCCGACATGCATGTTGATCCAGAATGTAACAAAATATTTCTGTCACGCTCCATAAAAACTGACTATACGTCCGATCACAGTTACCGACATTTTTCCCCTTTTAATTAACGTGTAGGTACAATAATTAAAGGAAATGTGTAGAAACTCTATAATGGGCTTTCGAAGAGAATTTACGTGGCACGCCTCGCATGTGGCCGGCCACTTACATACCTGGATGTTTTAAACTGCGACTGAGCCTGTGTGGACATGGCTGGATAGGCAGCGCTCTCTGGTGCTCTCAGATATTAATTGCTTTGATTACATCGTTTCCAGATCGCATTTGCGTGATGCAAATCGGAGATCAATCCGCAATTAAGTGTTTGCAGATGCAGTTTCTGTTTCTAGTTGTTTGTGGCAAATCAGAACTTTTTGATAACGTTCTTCGTCTAAGTCCGCGATAAAATTCTGATAAATTTAGTTTATTTTTATTTATTTATTTGTACTGCATAATACAAATAATGCCACCTAGAAGGCTACGTCTTGCATGAGGTATGGGCACTAATATGTGGAAAATATACACTAAAATTTTGCTAACCCAACTTCACTACTGCCTCACTTTGGATTGCTATATCCGTACGTCTTTCCATGATTTGCTTCTTCTTCTTCTTTTTCTGTGGATCCATTCTCAGCAGCAGCATGCGTTCTTCTATAATTTTTTTGATGACCTTATCATTTGAAGCTCAAAATTTGGACGTGACGTCCGAGTGACTTTATATAGATAAGCCCATTTCAAATATTTTATTAATATACCTGTGCCCTAAATACCCCTGTTTTTATATATTACTGCTTTCGTAATATTTTCAAGAATTTACAACCCCTAACTTTGGCGGATTGTAGAATGAAACTATTGGTCTCACACGAAAAATGTAAACACCATAATTGTACAGAATTTTGTTCTCTCCACGTCATTTGACCCTTTTTTGGACAGCAGTCACCAAAACGAAGCTCTTCTTCCAAAATCGTCAAGAAACAGAGTTTTTACCCCCTCACCCCTCGAGCGGCACCCCCTTCCAATGACAACATTGAAACTGGCACTGTTGTCTTCTTGAAAACGCCTTTTTATGACAAATCAATTACGTGATTTCAAAAGTGTCGTTCTCTTCAAGGTAGAAAAACCCCATCGGGCTCTTAGACTATTTTATACATGTGTTTGGGGGAGCGTTAACTTAACTTCGTCTTTCAACCTAACCTAACCTAGAGCCACAATAGACACAATTGGAAGAAGGCAGCTCTGCCCCACTCAATTTCAACCTAACTTAACTGCGTGGGCATATAAGTAAGCCCATTTCAAATATTTTATTAATATACCTGTACTCTAAATATCGCTTTTATATTACTGCTTTCGTAATATTTTCAAGGATTTACAAAAATTGATATTTTCACTCGTGTATTTTTTTTAAAAATGTTTCGTAAACTAATTTTTTGTGTGTTTTTGGTCTCTAGGGTGCCTTTGTTCTAATAAAATAGTTGCTAGCCACAAATACTATCGAAATACTTCATAAATTCCATGTTTTTTTTGTCAACATACCTTATCCTCAGCTTGGATTCTCTTTATCTGATTTACTTGTTATTGTAGTGCTTTTTGGTCACAATTTGTGACTAAAAAAAAAACACTTGAAAAATGAGCTTAAGAAACGTTTCAAAAATTCTAGATTTGATAATGCCCAAAAAGCAGTTTCCAGGTTTTCTTACGATTCGTTCTTACATAAAGATGCTTTTTTGTCTTGTCTTAGAATTGCATTGTTATTATTTACCATCGAACTTTATCATCCAAGCTCCATCTTGTAGTCATTTTTTTCCATATCCATGTTTATGTTTTGCGTCCACTTCTTCCGTGGTCTTCCACGTTTATTTCTTTGGGGCTGAGTCTAGTTCCATACCTTTTTGGTATAGTTCCTTCAATCATTCGACGCAAGTGTCCATACCACTTTAACTGCGTAGTATCTATGGCATCAAAAAAAGTATTATCTTTTACCTTGTATGCTCATTTGTAACATGATCAAACATCAAACCACGTAAGTCTGCAATATCTTTTTCAGTAAGATATTTCAGCAGATAGTATCCTTTGACTCATATTTTTGCCCTCCATTAAACTTATTTGTACAGATTTGTTATTCCATGCTTCATTTTTTGCATTTTTTTGTTTCTGTCTTTAATCTTATTTCTGTATTTGTTATATTGTTTCCGATCTTCTGCGTCATGAGCGGCTAATCACTTAAACTACATTTTTTGTCTTTCAAAATATACCTATTTTATCTTGTTTCTGGCTTTAACTTTTTTCTTCTGTACATAATGTGTTAGATTTTGAATGATAATATTTTTTGTTGGTTATTTAAAGAAAGCTCGTTTGACTAGAACCGTATAGTGTATATGTTTTCAGTATCAATCGAACTGTGAAACAGAACAGGAAAATACTACTTTACATAAGCAATTCTTCCTAATAAAGCTATATGTATGTAGAATAGCAGCCTGAATCACAATCTCATCTGTATACAAATACGCTGGTGCAATTAGAAGGAGCCAGATGTCAGAATAAATGCAAGAGCTGTCGTATATTATCATGGGTTTCTTCTTCCTCTTTTATTTATTTCTGTCTTACATCCCGCAGAGAATGCTCTAGTAATTCAAGATGTATCTAGAACCTGTTTCTTCTCTCTTTCTTCCTCGCTGGTCGCCGAGTCTTCTGGTCCTGTGCCGCGACGTTGCCAGCTCTAAGTGGATAGTGCTGTATAGTAACAACATTCGAGATATACCAGGCAGTAAATTTTATGCTTCTCAGGAAGAACTAGTAGCTCTATTGAACATTTTAGAACAACACAGTGCAGCGTATGGTCTACAACAAGACCAAAGTTATATGATCGTAGATAGAGAGCACGATAATCATCGAGCAATAAAGTCAGTAGGCCGTTGTGAAGTAGTTCAAAGTTTTGTGTACCTCGGTTCTTTGATCGACAATTCGGGTAGCTGTGAAAATGAGATTCGACGGCGCATTCAACAGGCACGCGTGGCCATGACAAAACTTACTAAAATATGACGTGACCAGGATCACTAAAGCTACCAAAATTTCGCTGGTTCAGTTTCTTGTGTTCTCCATATTTTTGTATGCCTCGGAAACTTGGACTGTTAAAAAGGCAGATCGGGCTCGCATAGATGCTTCTGAAATGTGGACGTGGAGGAGAATGCTGAGAGTTTCTTATACCGCCCATCGAACTAACGTTTCCATACTGGATGAGCTCGGTAGTCCAAAGAGACTATCCTCCATTGTGTCGACGAGAATGCTTACTTTCTTCGGACACATACACAGAAGCGATAATATGGAGAAACTTGTAGTTCAGGGTCATGGCTCGAGTGGACGGCGCCGTGGCCGTTCCCTTACACGCTGGGTGCGGATACGACGAAACAGTTGCTGGATATGAGTATCAAGAGCGCCACTGAACTGACAGTAAATCGCGAACAATGGCGAGCTACAGTTCTCAAAACTATTGATGATATTCCTGTCGGCAGTACTCTAGCTCCGACTTAATGCATTTTACGAGTTCACAGACATTGTGACTATATGATGAAATTTTATGGCACTCGAATGTCTCAAAAATTGATCTCCCAAAATCACAGTTATACGTAGTTATGCATTAAACAACCTTAATTGCAGAACGTTCTCTGTCCAGGGTAGGACTGAAATAATTTTAATATTAATAGTAAAACTTATAAGTGAGATCATTATTTCTGCACTGCGTTGGAATATCTAAATATTTACATGTTTACTTGTACTGTTGTCGGACTGTATGGAATGTCATTTTCTTAAAATAAACTATTTTATTTTCGACTCATTTTGAAAATTATCATGAGATTAATCCGGAAACCTGCACTAGTAATTGGTGCTTCAAGAAATAGGAAGAGTAGAAAAAAACAGAGATAGATATTTGAGATTATTGGAAAAAATACGTAACTCTTCGTTTAGAAAATCTGAGATTATAGGATTTCTTACAAAACAAAATATCACAACTTTAGCAGAAATTAAAACAAAAACTCACTTATTGGAATTAGTAAAAAGCTACTTTGATAAAAAGTATATTTTGTAATGATTTTACGACCCTTCTTATAGATTTATTACTGTCTTTTTTGTTGGGTGATAGAGCCCAAATTAAACACAACTTTAATTCAAATTCGCCAACGTTTCGAAAATTATGAAGATGAAAATATAGTTTTCGAAATGCTGGCGAATTTTAACAAAAGTTGTGTTTAATTTGGACCCTATTACCCAATAAAAAAGACAGTAATAAAAAGTATATTGTTGATGAAATGGCAGAAATGGTAGTAGTGCCTGTTTGTTGCCTGTCCTTTAACTGTATGACAGTATGAGTTTGTTTTGCTGTATATTATTGTTGCCAACTATTTTCGATTAGGGTCCAAATTATTCCGGACATTTTACCGATTTTTGTGGTTCCGCCCAGACATGAAATTTAGCTCCAAATTTCCGGATATCTTCGGAATTTTGCGGACGAATGGTCACCCTATCCGAGACTCCTAAAACGTCTAACACGAAGTTTGATCTGTTTTTATATTTTTAGTTTTGATTACGGTATGCGGATGACACTGTTGTAATAGCTAATAGTCAGGAAGGCCTCCAAAACCTCATTAATGCAATTGTAAGGGAAGGAGATGCATTTGGCCTTAAGATAAACACCGAAAAAACAAAAACAATGGTTATTTCCAAGAGAGCAAATGTGAACACCAACATAACTATATACAACAAACGAATTGAACAGGTCGACAAGTACAAATATTTAGGATGTTGGTTAACAGGAGATTTAAAGCAGGAAACAGAGATACGGTGCCGTATAGAAAACGCAAGATGCGCATTCCTCAGAATGAAAAAACTATTAACGGACCCCTCATTATCGCTTAACATCAGATACAGATTTGTCACAACTTACATATACTCAATCCTACTATATGGAACCGAATCCTGGACAATGGGAGTCCATTCGATGCGTAGACTGGAAGCTTTTGAGATGTGGCTTATGCGCAGAATGCTCAAAATATCATGGACGGACCATATCTCGAATGAAACTGTTTTAAGAGGAATGAATATGGATAGAGAACTCCTGGGAATACTTAAAAGACGAAAGACAAGCTACCTAGGACATATATATATATAGAGGCCGGAAATACGAATTCTTGCGATTGATAATGGAAGGCAAAATTGGTGGTAGGAGAGGCCCGGGCAGAAGACATTGTTCATGGCTGAAAAATGTTAGGGACTGGACCGGTCTGAACTCACAGTCACTGTTAAGAGCTGCACAGGATAGAGAACGATTTGCCGAAATTGTAGCCAACCTTCATTGAAGACGGCACCTTAAGAAGAAGAGTTTTGATTATTGCAGCGCCACCACTGATACGGTTTCTTCCATCCTCGCCAAGGTGATAATACGGTGTCGAAATTTCATTGGAATCAATTCGGTCATTTCCATGTTACACAATACAGAACGATTTAAAGCAATTCTCGAAAATTCTAAGTTCCTTGGTTTCTCTAATAGGCAAGAAAATGTTAGGAAGGACCTCAAATGGTCTATTATGCTGCTAGGTATTTTTTCAGAGGCAATGGGCAATCTATTATGCATATACAAGCACCTCAAAATCTCACCCCCAGGCATTGTAAAAATCCTTCTAACCAATATGCGTATTGATCAGAGAACGTAACCAACAATTTGGCAATCACGCTTCTTCTTACGGGTACGACTTCTTGCGATGCAAATCGGCCATCGTACCTCCAGAATATTAATAGGATATACTGGCGATTTTTGCTTTTTCACGGTATTCCTTGTACATAAATTAAAATTCCTGCGGTACTTTTTGCAGAGATTGTCGTTTTTTAAATGAAAATTATGTAGTACCAGGCAGCAAGAACATGCGATGAATTTCAAGCTTGATATCGTGTATGAAAGTAATTCATACTGATGTTTTAGCTTTTGATGGAAATGACATCATTTTCTTATGGTGCATCCCATAAAATAAGCTATCCCTATATTGGACTAGTTTTTTTATAACTAATGATTTTTGTACTCAGGTAGTTATCTCTTCATCCGTCATCTGAATCTGCCTTTGGATCTATTTCAGATCCAAGTAAATGTGAACAACTTTGTTTTCCTCAAATAAAAAAATTATTTCAGAATTCTCACATCAGGCAATGCTGTTGCCATGGAGACCCTGACAGTAGATCAGAACACAAACCTTCCCATTTTCCGGACATGCGATACTAAATATATACAGTGTGACCACTATGTATGGAACATAGTGTATACATATGTCAGTAAATAATGTTTGAATAATGAATAGTGATATACTTAAATATTCTACAATGCGATATTACAACATGAGGCATCCAAATGAATGGATGTGCTATCCTGGCAATAAAATGTGTTGGCCCAAGGAAAAGAAATAAGTAACTTAGAATCAATTAATTAATTATAAAACACGGATTCGATTTAATGACAGGCTGCGATCGAATCATTGATTAGAATCCAATGACATCTTGTATAGTTGGACCGACTGCGACTATGTGATATAATTCGTTATCAAATATACACTTCCCATTGGATGAAACATTGCAGTGTTTGAATGCTGAATGTAACGTCCCATTGAATCAAAACGTGGGTCTTTCACAAAACGAAAACGTGTGGTGCTTCTCCAGATTCATAGTAAGGAGCTTGAACTGTCTCTCAAATTGAATCATAGCAATTTTTGTTACTTCCCGTGAAACTAGGCAAAGTTGCCATCTGATATTCACACCACACCTTGAAGCATCTTGCGGCTCCAGTTGATGTTTGGGGTTAGGTCAGCATAATACAGATCTGTGAGGTGTTAAAGATTTTGACCACGTGCATGGTAATATTTAACTTTGCGAAGGCTTCAAATCTAACTAAAACAATGTTTATTCTTTCAATTTTATAATATGTCTATTAGACAGCAGCGCTTTATGGCGCTACCTAACAATAACATTTGTCAAAAAATTATTTAAATATAGAATTAATCTTGACGTTGGAGCTAGGTGCTCATATTAAATCACTTAAGAAACCTGTAATTGAACCTCTGTTCAATTTAAGATCCTGCTGGTTCAATTATAACCATTATAATTTCTTTATGGTCAGCCTCTCGCAAAGGCTGAAATCCTATGGCGTTTTAGAAGCGCTGCGAGAGGATAAGTAGCGGCGTACGTTAGTCTTGAAACGCTACAGATTGTAACCGTCGGGAAACAAATTCCCCGGCAGCTCATTCCACGCGTCGAAGTTCTTCAAAAGAAGGAATGCTGGAGGAGACTGGTTCGGGGAGTAGGGACCTCACAGAGCCTCTCTAGTGTTCCTAGTTCGGACGGCCTTTGGTGTTATTACCTATAGGAGAGCTCACTCAAACATCTCCGTGATAGAACCTGTAAAACAAGGATAGGTCAGCCATCCTTCTTCGATGTTGCAGGCTGTGGAGGTCCTTTTTGTGAGGTTAGGCGTATTGATTAATGCTCTCTTCTGGATAGTGTCCAAAAGCTTTAGAGAGTGCTTCGGAGCGCATCCCCATACATGGGAGCAATACTTTAGCAACTGCCTTATCTGTGCCTTGTAGAGCAGCAGTAGTTGCTCTGGTGTATACCCTATACAGCGGAATAAAACTCCAAGCTTCTGGTATGCTGGTTAAGCATTTCTAGCGCTCCTGAAGCTGAAGTTTCGTGATTCTGTATTGAATGCAAGACTAATGAACAAGTTGAAATGATTCAGTGCCTGCACTGCGACACCTGGGTTCATTGCAAGTGTGTTGGTGTTGGGCCAAAAAAGGAAATATTCAAGTGTTCATCTCTTGCAGTACAGAAATAGAATTATGACTTATTTTCTTACATATTTTATTAGCAACTATTAGGAAAAGATATGTTTCGATATTTACCAACTTTTCTAGAATAGAGGACCATGAGTTCAATTTGAGTATCTGGTTGCCTAAATTGAAACTTTTGCAACCCCATCGAAATTTTGCTTTTCTCTTCCTCTTTACGAATATAAACATAATTGATGCTACTAAAAAAAGACAGTTCTTAAAAATTTGGTTCGATGTAGGTATGGGCGACCTGACCCTGCTGTATCAAAAAATCATTGAAGTTCAAAATCTCGGCTATTTTCATTGGGCTATAACGCCTGAATGTTTCCAGCTGTAAGCCGTACAAGTGAAACTGGGACCGTGTATGAGGAGGTGAAAGAAACCTAATTAAAACGGATCAAATGGCCAGATCGATGGCCGACAACGCTATTCTTCGGTCAACATAATGGCCGTACAAAAAACGGGACGATGACTGGTTGAATTCTTCAATGCCTCTAAAAATGCGTTAAATTAAATTTCGGATGACTGTACACTTTGGCTTGTCTATGAACTGCTTTTGATGAATTTGATCTTGTAAGTTGAAAATTGTTTATGAGCTGAAGTATAACGAAAGCAGGGAAATCTCTCACTTTCTCTCTCTCCCTCTCTCTCTCCCCTGATACTCTAAGTACCGGTTGTTTTCTCATACTTCGCCGCCGATATAGAAAAAAGGTTTTTGTATGAAATTTTTATAATTTTATCTTGACATTCAGAATTTGACAAGAAAAAAACTAAAAATTATGAAATTTTTTTTTTGTATGAAGTTTTATTCTTTTAAATCGGACACCCTGATGTACACTATATCACGGAAAGAAATATATTTTTCTTTTGTTTCCAAAAATATAGGGCTCATTCACCTTATTCTGAAAAGTTTTTAAAATATTTAGCTTCAAAGTTTCTAAAATGTGGAAGTAAAACTCAATCCACTATAGCCATGGCGGCCGAAAAACAATTGAATGCGGTAATGTTTTGAGCCATTCTGACATTTTGCCGACGTTAAATAAAAGCATCGCTTTGTTTACAATTGCAAATAACTTCCAGTTTGTAAAATATGTCATTAAATTATTATAATGGATATCAAAAACTAAATATTATACGTTTATTTTATAAAAATAATAATATATCTCAAGCAGGAAGGGAGTACAGGGCATTATTTGGCGAACCTGTGCCATCAAGAACCACGTTCAGATAAACGGGAAACAACTTCAAGTTTTATTTTCATCATTATAATAGAACGCCATTTTTACAATTAACACTGGAAGTTATTTGCACTTGTAAACAAAGCGATGCTTTTTGAATCAGCAAAATGTCAGAATGACATAAACATTACCGCATTCAATTGCTTTTTGGTCTCTATGGCTAGAGTGGATTGAGGTAAACCTCCATATTTTAGAAACTTTGAAGTTAAATATTTTGAAAACAAAAACATTTTCTTTGCACTTCAACCCTTAAATTAACCCCCTAGTTTTTTTAATAGCACCCAATAGTTTCTCCTACACGAATTACGTCTTTATTTCATTTAAAATTATGTCGTCGGTACGTTTTATTTTATACACAAACCTAGATTTTTTTCATATAGTCGTAAGCATAATTTAAATAAAATAACCTATCATACCATATGCTTTCAAAATATGTTTTTTTTGTTACTTCTGGAACTCTGGAATTCATGCCCAGCTTTTCTTTCAAAAAGCACCCCACAGCTTTTCCTACAAAAATGACAGTCACTATTTTATTTAAAATCTTATAGTGCCATTGTTTTTGTACACCAACCATTTTTTTTTTGTAATGTCATGTTGTGAGCATGAGGTTAATAAAATAGGATTTGTTTGAGGCGTAATATTTTCATAAAAAAATTGGATAAAAACATTTTTTTTGAAAGCACGATATGATGGGTCAGTCTGTGTCCTCAAAAACCCACTTAGTTTTCTTTTTCATCTGTTTAAAAAATTAATAGGCGTCAAACAAATTCCTATTTTATTTATATTATCTATACAATTTTATGAAAAAATAAGTTTGCGTATAACATCAAAGGTACCACAAGATTTTAAATAAAAAAAGGATATCATTCATGAGGTGCTATTTGAAAGCAAGAAGTTGGGGATCAGTTTTCTGGGATGACGAACAAAAAAAATGTTTTGAGTGAAAACATCACGTGTCAAGGAAATTCAGGGACACCCTGTATACTGTATATGCCATGATTTGTACTGTGACATCTTGTGCAACTTTTATTAGTCTTTTAATGTGTGATCTTAGGTTTGACGTGTGAACATTGTGTTCTACCTGGCTGTTTTTATTCTGATTTCAACTGTACAATAATTATTATATTAGTCACCAAATTTTGACAATTATTTTTTTGTACTAGCACTACTACTACTACTATCTAGGTTGGGTAACAGGGTGAACGGGGTGATTTTTTTTATAACTGAGCAGACCGCATAGGCAGAGCCTAAAAACCAGAGTACTGCGGCTGCTGTAAAAGGGTTATGTTAGGGGAAGTTTGTTAACGCAGGATTTGAATGGGCCAGTACCCGCAGGCCCAATAAATACATCTTCTGACAGTCCATTCCAAGCCTTGGACACCCTGGGAATACATGTACGGTTGTACCGCTCGGTTCTTGATGTATGAAGAACTACCGCTTTAGGATGAGATGCGGGTGCATCTGATAGGAGCGATGAGCGGCGGAACGATAGAGGATAGCTCAGAGGAGCAGATTCGGTTTGAATATCTTTTGACTTTTATTCAATGAAATATCTTTAATTCAATGAAATATCTTTTATTCAACGAAATATCGGTATTTGAGGACTTCCACAAGAATGTCGCCTTAAAAGCACCAACATAACTTTTATGACTTCCAGTCCTAGAACGGTATGCCCACAGCTCCAGTATTCCGAGCTCTTGCATACATTAAACGTAACCTATCGATGCTAATTTATAGACGGTAGGATCGGAAGTTTTTTATTCCTCTTTTCTGCGTGCCTTTACATCGGTCTGCTTTTAAGGGGTCAATAGTGGTATACACCGGACCTTTTTCTCGAACAGATAGAAATCTCTTTTAGTCCCTGAACGGAATTTATATATCATTTAATTTGGTATTATAATCGGGGAAAGAAGAAAAAAGACCATCCCACCGTTTATGCTAAAACGCTCTAGTCACGAAACATACAGCGTTCTAGATATCCGTAATTTATTTAAAGTGGCGGAGAGCTCAACATATGCTCCAATTTCTAGAATGCTGTTATTTATTCAAATTTCTGTTATTATTGCTGTGGCAGTTTATTGAAAAAAATTAATAGCTGAGAATGATATAGTTATTAAAAGTGATAGACACGCACGAATATTATTAGAACATCGTGTGTTTCGATATTTGATTTGACCTGAAGATATTTTCTGTTCTATTATACATCCCAAAATGCTCTAAAGTAATTTTAAAAATGGAGTCAAGTTGATTGACTCATTGAAATGGCGATGCTATATGTTTAAATATATACAAGATTGTCAAGCCGGGCTCTAGAATGAAGATAGCCGATAGCCTTTAACAGGCTGTTATTGAGAGAAGACAATATCCCCTATCTCCCACGTCTATTCTTTAGAACGCGCGTTTCGCAGCGTTGCCAGGTGTGGCGATTTTCCGCCAAGGTACGATTTCAAAACCGAGTTAGCAACCAAAAATTGTAGCTGTGCGATTGGAGACTTTTGGTGGCGCAAAATACTCAGTGTGTTGGCGACTTTTAGCTATTTTTCACTTCTATTTCATTGGTTTTCCCCTCAGTTCCTGATCGATTTGATTCGTCCAGTTGAAGCTTGCAAAATAAAAACTGTGGCATCCTAGTTCCTAAGGGACACGCAAGAGACTATTTGCAAGAGTTTTTGTGTTGGATGTTTTTTTGCGGGCTGGTGCGCGATGGTTTGTTTGCAAGGAGATTTCAGACTATAGCTTCATGAAATGGAAAAATGATAATATGGTACCATCATTATGTGTATGAAGTACTGAGTCAATCAACTTGGCAACTTCGCTTTTTTTAATGACTGCGTCGCCCGTGTGTACCGATCTTCAAGCCTTAAAGCATATTCAAGATCAACTTTCATGCAAATCGCTGCAGTGGTTACTGAAGTTGCATAGTCATCCGACAGGCATACATATATACAACATTGATGCTCCTGATATACAGGGTGTCCCAGGACGACTAAAACAGGCAACATATCGGAACTGGCGAATTATAATTTTGGGGGTGTAAATTAGAGTAAATATAGTATCTTTTCTTATTATTTGTGTCACCCAATGAGGTATTTGTTTTTGGTCACGTGACGTCCGATTCAAAAACTTTAATGGGACACCCTCTATATTTGTGACTTTTTGTGTGCCTCCTTATAAAACAATTCCAAAAAACTAAATTGATTAGTTCAAGAGCTACAGGTACTTAAAGGACTGTACCACTACCATTATGAAACACTACCAAAACAATAATTTAACTATAGGGTTACAAGGTATAATCAATGGTAGTGGTACCATCCTGTAAGTACCTGTAGCTCTTGAATTAATCAGTTTACACCCCAAGTGTGCCAGTTTGTTGGAATTGTTTAATCGGGAGGAACACAAAATGTCACAAATATACAGGGTGTCCCATTAAAATTTTTGGATCGGACGTCACGTGATCAAAAACAAATACCTCATTGGGTGACACAAAAATAGGAATAATAGATACTACATTTGCTCTATAATTTACACCCCCAAAGTTATATTTCGCTACTACTGTTCAGTTCCGATACATTGCTTGTCTGTATCTACGTGTTGTGTATTCTAACTTCTTTAACTGTTTTGCTTGAACACTGAACATTTACTCCACATAAGAAGGTTAATGAGTGCAGACATATACTAGCCCCTTTTTTTAAATTAAGTTTTAATTGTATGTGTCCTGTGCCATTAAATTCTCGTTGAATCTTATTCTTGTGGGCAGTATTTCAAATAATATCTAGCCATATTCTTACTAATGCTCTTACACACGATGAAAACTTGACTTCTTGATGCCTGATGATGACTACATATTAGTCGAAACGTCGCATAAACAATTATAAGTTTTTGTTCTAATTCTGATCTAATCCTGCCAAAATAACAGCCCAAGTTTGTCATCGCAGGTCGAAATCTGTATACGAAGTATAATTTATTTATTGATTTATTTAACGACTTATATTCTAATATATGTGTTCCAGCTAAAATTTGCTACCCACCTTATCTCCGAAATGGTAAAAAAATAAAAATCTTCTTGATACGGCGTTTTTTATTTCATCATTTTGTCCCCATAAAAACAGTCGAAAACATTTTGAATATCGCCTGTACATCCTGTATGGAACAAAATGGCTCCCATTTGGAACCTTTCTCACGATAATATTTCAGGTAGAAAATAATACATTTGGATAATCACCATATCTTTTATTAACTTCCATAATCATGAATCTATCTTCAATCCGATAATACTGCTGTATTTGTCAATGAATTTCCTTCAAAATGATGTAAAACAAGTATGGTAGTCTCATTTAAGATTTTGAAATAGGGGTTCTTGGGTGGTAAGGGCCTTGATGGCACAATGATTACGAATTCTGTGGAAAAGTTCCCCTCAAAATATACATCGACGTGCCACGGCGATTTTTATTTATTTTTTATTATTTCAGGGATAAGGTGGGTGGCAAATTTTAGCTGGAACACAGTGTACTGTAATATTCTGCCATACTCTATAAAGTAGAGGGAGTAATAATTGTTTCAGCTGGCTTTCATGGACACTAATACACCAGGTGTAACTTTCACAACCCGTGTTACCAGCAGTCTCAAATAACATACCTCATATTGTTATCCATACCGCCTATTTTAAATTATCACAAATCAAGACAATTTTGCAATTATCTCCTTCCCAGCAAGGCGCAATTTCATAGAAAAAAAAAATGGACACGCTTATCGTAAACCACTATTATAGTACAAGGATTTTAGGCATACAATCATGTATTCATCTGATCACAATGACGAGGCATGAGATTTTCAAGGGTGTGTTCTGCATTGAAAATAACATAAAAAAATATTGAGGCAAAAATGAATTAATGGACAAACCTATGTCCAATAATAAAGTATATTAAAAATACTAACATCAGTAGCACGCAATAACATGTCTATTTTGCACAAAAACAAAAGCAAGCATAAATCAATATGTCGCCACATCGCTTCGCAGATGATAGTACATTAATATGGTGCATGGAACCAGGCAAGCCACTATCATACCAGGAGGCGGTACGTCGGCGACAGCAACAGGCCTCACAGATCACAGATCAACGTAGATATCAAAATAATTGTCGAGTGTGGATAACTAAATAAAGGACAGTTTAACGTACAGAAAACTCAGGCAACAACACTGGCAAATAAATCTCACGTTGGCTTACCAACTGTGGAATATGGAGGGTCACCCAATAGTCGAGTCACCTTCCATCAAGCTTTTGGGAATCAGGATCAACAATAACATGTTCTGGCACGACCACTTCGTCAGTATTGCTAAAACGGCACCCCAGAAGCTTGGAGTTTGGTTCCGCTGTAGGAACCTGTATACACCAGATCAACTGCTGCTGCTCTACAAGGCGCAGATCCGACCCAGCTCCGAAGCACTCTCTAAAGCTTCTGGACACTATCCAGGAGAGAGCAAAAAGGCTAATCGATACGCCTAACCTCACAAAGAACCTCAACAGCCGACCTCTCCCTGTTTTATAGATTCTATCACGGAAGATGCTTCAGTGAGCTCTCCCAGATAATAATACCAAAGGCCGTCCGAATACTAGAGAGGCTCTGCGAGCGCATCCTTATCAGGTTGACGTCCCTACTCCCCGAACTAGTCTCCTCCAGCATTCCTTCTATGGGAGAACCTCGACGCTGTGGAATGAGCTGTCTGGGAATTTATTTTCCGACGGCTACAACCTGCAGCGTTTCAAATATAACGTGCACCGACACATATCCTTGGTTGAGTTGAGTATAAAAAAATGTAAATATTTAGAACAAAAGAGACCAACCTTCTTTTGATATATGAAATCCATACGTCTTTGTTTAGCTTTGGCAAACTTTTCAATTTCATTTTCATTACAATCAGATTTTTTTTAATGAAGTCTTTCTGCTGACAATATAGATTGTGCGAACAATTTACTAGGGTTGCGAGATGATTTAGACTGTTTTAAGGTAATATACTTATATCTTATCTCAGAGTTAGTGTCATTCAAAAGAGGCATATTCCAAGAATACTCCTTGAGTCTCTTGTTCTTTTGCATGTCACTGTTGCGTCTGTGCATAGTGCTGGAAAATAACAATTGTCGAAGGCATAAGGTCACCTATCTGTTTTATATGGATGACCTAAAACTTTATGCCTCTGTCCAATGCAATCTACAATAGTCATAGGAGTACAGCTATGCTATTGGAATGAAGTTCGCAACACACAAATAGAAAAGTGAAGTTGCGCAGCATCATGTCCAGGAGGCAAAGACGTCAAAGAGTGTCTCCACCGTAAGTATTTGCACCGACTCCGGCAGATCTGGTCGTCAGAACTGTCCCGTAAAAACAAAGTCACAACCACAAACGTGCTTGCGGTCCCTTTGTTGTTATACATCTTTAGTGTCAACCACTGGACAGTGGAAGAGCTGCGAGAAATCGACACAAAGGCCCGCAAAAGGACGAATATAGAGAGAAGTCTATATCCTAAATTCTCTGTCCTGCAAATATGTCTTCCGAGACACCTGGGAAGGCATGAACTATTGAGTTTGGAGCATTTGCACAACAGGGACAATGTGACAAGAAGCACCGATCCCCTGATCCACTTTGTGCAACAGCACACGCGAGCATGCTGGTAAAAGAGTTTCAATTTTAGAGCAGCCACACAAGCAGCTGAGGAATTCAATCTCACGCTCGACTTCATAAAGATAAGCCGATGCATACAAACATCTAGAAGAGCATGGCTTGTTTGAACAGTTGACCTTCTCTTTTCTAAGGTCTAGTGAATTGAAGTCGGAGACTGAGGGCTTTATAATGGCTTGCCAAGACGGTGTCTTTAACACCTTGGTATACCGTAGTAGGGTTATGGGTGTAGATGTACCCAACACCCGTTGTAGAGTCTTCCGAGGCAAGATATTAAAAAAAAGGTTTGCTGAAAATAGGTGTGTTCTGCACCTTTTTTGTCAATGGTTTTATATGTATATAACGCATCTTATGCAACAAAGATATCGCTAGAAACGTGTGGTGCTGATGCTAATTTCACCAGCCTATTATGTACCACTAAATCCGACCCAGCCAGTAGAATTAAAATATAGTTACGCTGTTACTAAAATGGTAGAGAAATTCTTCGTCTGGGCATGTTGTAAGTACTATTAAATAATATTTCGTCGGTTCGAAACCTTAGGCGATATAAAACGGTAAATTTTCAGCATGCTGAAGTGGCTTATTGTTTATCTACTCATTAATACCTTCGCTAAATGAGCAAAGCAAGAGGTTGGTTGGTATTTGAGCAATTAAAACAAATAGAGGAAGTTTAAGTTTCTAACAGGAAAATTACAGCTTTTTCTATAACCGCTTGAATTTATGTACGCTGTGTGGACCTGCTATAATCTAAATTAAGTATATACATACAAATTTGGTTAAAAATTGTAAGAAGTCTCAGTAATCCTGAGAATGGTAACTGCTCAAAACCAATTACCGCGATTTATTTAAATTTTAGTAGTCCTTAACTTGTGACCAGCAGTGTATATGAATAAATCACCCAAAACCAGCGACTACAAAATTAGTTGATGCCCAAAACGTTATCTATCTTATTTCAGAAATGAATGAGTTTCAGCTCATTCATAAATTGTAGTTTGCATACTTTTGTATTGGTGGCGCTTTTATCAGTGTAGGCGTGCGATTGTTCAATGCAGGGCTCTGGCTTTACCCTGTATATTAATAATTTTTGGCACAAAAATGCGGTTTTCGATTTCTTAAAACTTAGGTCCATCCGAACATTGTCTTGTCTATTACAGAAACCAAGGGACTTCTGATGTATACATGCGAATAATGCTTTATCAAGAGACTTTTCTGATGTATCCATTTATACGAGTATTGCTTTGAATCGTTCTGTATTGTGTAACCTGGAATTAATTCTAATGAAATTTCGACACAGTATTCTTACCGTGGCGAGGATGTCAGTGGCGGCGCAGCAATAATAAAAAAACTAAAATTATAAAAACAGCTCAAACTTCGTTTTCAAGCGATTTGGGGATTCCTGGCCGTTATATTTCATCCAGTTGAAACCTATATAATAAAAACTGTGTCGTCCTAGTCTAGTTACGACAGTTTTTGTGTTGAATATATATTTTTTTAAGGAGCAGGCGATGATTTGGTTGCAAGGGGATCTCAGTCTATATCTTCATGCAATGGGAAATAATAAAATGATATCACCATTATGTGTGGGAAGTACTGAGTCAATCAACTTGACTTCATTTTTTAGTCAAGAGTAAGCTTTGACGACCTCTAGAAAAGAAATCTCGATGATAACAATTTTTCGGCCGTAGTGTGAGACTTTCCGAACGTTCGGCATAGACACTAAAAGTCTAAAACCTCTCGGTCGTCTCTTAGCCCACCAGGTCAGTTGGATTTTAGCATCTTACTATAATTAATACTATTTATCTAGAGTTTTACTTCCCACACCGATAGGTGAGGGGCGTATTGTGATCGCGAAAATTTTCGATTTTGAGATAATACGCTTTTTGTCTGTCTGTCTGTCGGTCTGTCTGTCTGTCTGTCTGTCTGTATGTCTGTCGCTTTTTTCTAGCCTCGTAATCTCAGCAACCGCTGCATGGCTTGTGATGAGATTTGGGCAGCGATATGCTGTGGGGTCGTAGTAGGTAATATTTCTATAATTTTGAAAATCGGTGCATGGGCGGCGGAGTAATTAGCAAAAAACAAAAAAATTAAATATTGCTTAAACTTCGTTTTTAGGCGTTTTAGGGGTTCCTGATAATTTTTTACTTTTTTTGGGTGGGGGTGAAATTGGGGTGGTTGGGGGGTGGGGGGTTGTAAAATTGGAAAATTTGTTGCTTTCATAATAGGCTGTCCACTGACCCATGAAGGAAGACCTAGCAAAATAAATAACTTCTTTAGGTCCATCCAAACATTGCCTTGCCTATTACAGAAAGAGTTTTTTCTGGTGTAAACATACGAGAGTAGGTATTGCTTTAGATCCTTCTATATTGTGTTACAAGGAAACTGGTTGAATTGATTTTAATGAAATTTTGACACAGTATTACTATCGTGGCGAGGATGGAAAACGCGTATGGTTTTTATAAATCGTGTCAGTGGCGACGCAGAAATAATAAAAAAAGTAAAAATATAAAAAAAGCTCAAACTTCGTTTTTAAGCGTTTTAGAGGTTCCTGATCATTTTCTGCGTTTTCTTTTGGGTGGGGTGGAATTGGGGTGGTTAGGGGGTGGGGGTTGAAAAACTGAAAAATTTCTTGTATTCATAATAGGCTGTCCACTAGCCTGTGAAGGAAGACCTAGCGACATAAATCAACTTTTTAGGTACACCCCAACACCTACTCTTTGCCCCAACATTGTCCTAGTCTATTACGGAAACTAAGGGACGTAGAATTTTCTGTACACATACGAGTATTGCTTTAGATCATTTTGTATTTTGTAACGTAGACACTGCTAAATTGATTCTAATGAAATTTTGACACAGTATTACCGCCGTGGCGAGGATGGAAAACGCGTATGGTTTCTATAAATCGTGCCAGTAGCAACGCAGAAATAATAAAAAAAACTAAAAATATAAAGACAGCTCAAACTTCGTTTTTAGATGTTTTAGGCTGTCCATTGACCTCTGAAGGAAAGACCTAGCTGCATAAAACAATTTTAGGAGGGGGAGGCTGCCGATGATTTGGTTGCAAGGGGATCTCAGACTAAAGCTGCATGCTATGGGAAAATAATAAACTGATATCACAGTAATGTGTGGGAATTACTGAGTCAATCAACTTGACTCCATTTTTTATAATTGTCGTCTTGGAAAAACAAGCTGCTGTCTATCTAAGCTACTGTCTATCATCGCAATTTCTGTATTCCTAGTCTCTAATTTCTATTCTAATCGGCGCATCTGCTTTCGGCTATGCAGACCTCAAATGATTTATTTGTATACAAAAAATAATCATAGGTTTACCGCAGATATGTTGTATGTTGTAGTGTGTAATTATGCAACATAAATATTTTTTCACGCACATTTGTGTGAGAAAATTGCTCTACCGCACATCACTATAACGTCGGCTGGCTTAATTTATAAAATGGTAGTCTAAAAACCGGTCTGCCGGACGTAACGAATCGTAAAGGGTGCTTAGCTTTTGCATAGCTGCTTTTTGCTCGCGAAAACGCCGATGCAGTGCATATAGACCTTTTTCTGCAAAAGTTTTATAGCCTAAGCAAAAAGCGGAGCTCTTGAACACGTGAACGAGCGTATAGTATCCGACTAACTATCAAACATGATGCGATGCTGCGAAGTGAACAAAAAATCAGTCTGGAGATAAGAGAAGTAGATTGATTTCCTGCTTTTCATACTCCTATATAGACTAGTTCCCATTAGCCTCATAGAATAAGGCGGCGCAAAATCAAGTCCCCTATTTATTTTTTATATAAAAGTCAGATTAATTAAAAAACAGTCATATTAAAAATGAAAAATATTTATTTAGACTCTAAGGCTGCGTTTCTACCAGAGATGTGCGAAGATGTGTTACGAGAAATGTGTTTTTAACGAACCAATAGAATCGGTTGAAATACCTCGCCTCGCTCAGCACAGCTCTGGTGAAAACGGCTCAGCGGAGCGAGGTATTTGTATGTATTATCGTTCGGAGTGCCAAAAAGTACTTTTTAAAAAAATCAATTTATTTGGTATAAGTGAATCGTACAATAGCTGGATTAAGACTGACTAAAATATAATACAGAGTTCATAAAGAAAACTATGCAAGGTGTCATATTGATTTGCGTAACATCCTGCAAAAGTGCTGATGATGCTCGGTGGATGTCCGGTTGGTCTACGGGACGGCCTAGATAACTTGTATAGAACAAGGCATGTTGGTGAGGAAGTTGTAGAGGAATGTGTGCTGGGAATGTGTTTCGAGAGATGTGTGCTAGACATGCGTTATGAGGGACGTGTGCTGTGGATGTAGGCGAGCAAAAATAAAAATCTGAAAAGAGCCCGTTACACATCCTCGCAACGCTCATCTGCACACCGTCACAGCTCCGCCACACATCTTCGCTGCGCTCATTTTCCTAGCACATCTCTGGTGGAAACGCTGTTTTGTTGCACATTTTTCATAGCTTTCTCCAGCATTTCAGGTGGGATTCAGTCTTCCCGAATATTGTATTATAATGCTTCTTCTAGTGCTCGAGGATTATTTACAAATATCTTTAAGATAACACCATAACCAAAGCCTGGATCTGTTAAATCGGGAGACATTGGCGGACATGCATTATCGACGTTTTTCGAGATAAGGCATCCAGGAAAAATTCTGTTCAAAATGGCTGTTGTCTCACGGGTCGTGTGCTGTGGCACCACCTTGTTGATATCAAATACCTTCCTGCTTAAGTTCTTCCATTTCCGGAAATAAAAAATACAACAGCATGCTGCTGTAGCGACCTCCATTTACTTTAGTGGTTCTTCCCCGATCGATCTCAAAAAAATATGCCCCTAAACTTTTTCTACCACTAACGCCACAGCACACGGCCACTTTTAGCTCGTGTGAAAAAATGAGCTTCGTCGATCATTGTGATTTTGTGATAAAATTCCTCAATCTTGGTGTCAAAGTTTTCGATAGCATTACAATATTGATATTGAAGTCGTTTTTCAAGGTCTAAAGGCAAAATTTTACGGGTTACCTCTATTTTGTAAGAGAACAAGTACTAATATTTCATTGAAAATTCGTTCAAATGAACGTTGAGTAATGTTTAAATGTGAAGATTGTCTCAGCCCCCATTTCAGAAAAAAAAATAACATGTGATGTATCGTTTTGGACATACAGACACATCATCTTTCAACTGGTTTTATAAAATTAATGTATTATGTTGTATTATATTTTTTTGTATACTCTCCACCCTTTTCCACCCCCCATTGTCCGATCGGCACCAAAACCTTTTCAACTCGAAAGGACTTTCATTAATTTATGCTGGCCGAATTTGGTAGCAATCGCTCGAAGCGTTTTTTAATAATCGTTGAAGACCGAAATCGCGGACGTATACAGACAGACACACAAAAGAACATAAAAAAAAAGTTTTCAGATTTTCTTCAAGTGGTGGGGGTGGGGATAACTCAAAAATAACACGACATAATGACATGTCGTGAAATTATAATGCTACCACAATAAAGAGCATGTTTTATTGTGTCGAAAATGATACCGCGCAAGCCGCAAAATTTTCAAAATGGCGAAATAAAAATTCAAAAAATGTAGCAAATCTTCGAGCTCTAAATGACAGTAACTGTCACAAAAATGATCCAAATAATTTTACTGTCAAACTTTACTGTTATAGAGAGGTTCACGTTCTCTATCTTTTGGAGCACTTTTGGTGCAAATTTCTGATTTAATGGTGGGGGTGGTGGGGATTACTCGGTAAAATAATAATACACAAGAAAATGTCTTGAAAGAAAATGAGTCAGGAGGGGATTTTTCCTTCGAAATGACACCTCGCCCATTTATTTAGGTATAATTTGCGAAAACGAACCGATTCTAATAACCTATACCCCTCGTATGGGGGGAGTCAAAAATCTGGAATGTTCCCAATATTAGACATGGATAGGTTCATGATTAAGGGCCGGTTGTACAAATGCGGGTTT
Organism: Callosobruchus maculatus; assembly: GCA_951848785.1. Taxonomy (NCBI): domain Eukaryota; kingdom Metazoa; phylum Arthropoda; class Insecta; order Coleoptera; family Chrysomelidae; genus Callosobruchus; species Callosobruchus maculatus. Next base: position 4,907,504 of record CATOUR010000027.1, on the reverse strand, counting down.
AGCACGAGCTTTGTTAAGCCTAAGCTTAGCTAAGCTCAGGCTTAAAGTCGACACCCGTTGTACAATGGTCGGCTTAGTTAAACCTGGTTGATAATAAAATGCGCTACAGTTAGCATCAATGAAGCAATATGTACTGACATAACCATCTGAAAGATTACCCTTTTTGGTTAGGCACAAACAATTTGAAGGTTTCTTCCTGACATATCATGTCACTTGTATCAGGTTAGGTTTAAACCTCAGCTAAGCTCGGCTTACGTAAGCTTGTGTTAAGCTTGGAGTGGGGGACTAAACCAGCATTGTACAACGGACGTTTTGCAACTGACGTGGTTTAACGTCGGCTTACCTTAAGCCGAAGCTTATATAAGCTTGCATTGTACAACCGGCCCTAAGTCTGTAGAAATACGTTGTGACATTGTTAAATATTTGTATAATACTACTATCAATTCTTTAAAATTGCATTAAAGATACTGAAGAAGAACATCATATAATCATATCATATAACTTTGAAAGCTAGGCTTTCTAAGTATACCCACCTTTCTTAAAAAGTGGTAGAAATTTAGAAACCGAAAGGAAAGCAGCATTAGGGTCTCATTGTTTAAATTTATTTCTTTCCTCTTTAAGAAGCAGGCAACGAAACCTCAATATGTATATTTGGAATACCTACCATAGTTGACAAATACGTCAAAGTCAATCACGACACGTATGGGGAGACAAATAGACAGACGGAATTGGCACCATAGACCACCATCAAATAATAGATACATACAAATACTGTCAAAAAACTGGTTACATCCTGTGAATATTTAAAACATAGAAACATCACTATTAGTGGCATTCTTGATGACAGCAATTCATTGACCTAGTGCAGGATAACTCTGAATCTGGTGTAACTATCCATGTAGAATTAAAGATTTACATGTTCGGGTCCGACCAATTAAGCATATCGTTGTCATTCCAATTACAAGCAATTACATGTCGAATTTTCCGTTCTAGTAGACATTACACGTCATTGTAGAATGGACGAACTGCTTCACTTTAATTACTCACACACCATTACGTTAGAGGCACACCGGGCAGAGTACAGTCACGTTCGCCATGAGTTTTATCGCGAAGCGCCAGGACCGGAGTCAAGGTGTATTTATAAACAAATAAATCATCGTCTAAAATTTAAAAGATGCGAGATCAAAATATAAAGTAAAAAGGGATCAGTAATAAGGTTTGCGAGAATCCCCACCCAAGCCTTCACTGTAAGATTCTAATTAGCAGTGCTGTTCCTAAAGCGGCGCCGGGAATCAGTAACAAAGCATACACAAAACGCGAGGCTAATGACCAAAGCAGTCGATACTGATGACACAGAAGTAAAAAAATAAGGGTTGGTCACTACAGCGGTGGCAAGTCAACTAACTTGATGCAATTTCTTAACCTTACCATGTGGTTATCGCTTTGTTGACTGGTGTCATTGTTGCTGTTGTCAGCTGTTCAAAATACTGGAACATACAAGGTGTTCATGTGCAACATTCTAACCACGGATTTATCAGCAACACTGATTAAAAAGAAAAACGCGGAGAAACGTCAAAATATTTGTCAAGGGAGACAAGTTTCTAACCAAAAACTATTTCACCCCCTTGTACTCTCTGCCTCCCACAGTCATCCTCTTGAAATTTTTCAATTAAAAGGAGTGTCGAGTAATAGCTTGTTTCAAAAATGTCGAAATCCTTTATCTTGATGTTTGGTTTTTCAAAATCGGTCGACTCGTTTTGGATAAAGTTAGAAAAATCTTTATGCATCATTTGTTCAGCTAGATCTCAAAAAAAATATCACTTTTTACTGCAATCAGTGTTCAAAATGTTGTCCGTTATTGGCCAAATAATGATAAAGCCAATGTTCAAATTTCTGACGGTACAGTTACAAAAACATGTTGTGGGATGTCATGGCAGCTTTCGATGATCTGTATCTTAATTTGTGCAATAAATGTCACGAGTATGCCATATTCGGTTGTATTTTATGTTGAATTCAGTTGTATTTGGTCGTTTTCTGATCGTTTCCTGTTGTTTTGAGCGGTTTTCTGTTCTTTTCTGTTATACTCGGTTGTATTTGGTTGTTTCCTATATTGTTTCCCCGCTGTTATCTGCTTGTTTTCTTTTGATTTGAGCTGTTTTCTGTTCTTTTTTGTTGTATTCGGTTGTGTTTGGTTGTTTTCTGTTGTGCTTGGGTGTTTTTTTGTTGTATTTTGTCGTTTTCTGTTGTTTTCAGCTGTTTTCTGCTCATTTTTTGTTTGTTTTGAGCTTTTTCTGTTTTTTCTGCGGTATTCGGTTGTATTTGGTTGTTTTCTGTTGTTGCCCGCTGTTACCTGTCTTCAAGATTATTTTATTTATGTTTAGATGCGTTAGGTGGTACGAGAACCATTTGTGTACACTTGGTCACTACAACAAATTACTTCTTCTTCTTCAGCCTATCCACTCTTACTGGATGTTGGCGATCACATTTCCAAACGCTTCCCTGTTTGTTGGCGTGTGTACAAGGTCGCCAATTGTTCTTAAGCCTGTCCAATCCCTCAAGTTTCTGACACCACGTCTACCTTCTATTTTTCCTTCAACGATTAACAACAAAGTACAGACAAACAAATATTGTAAGTGAAAACCTTTCAACCATAATGCCACAAAACTTCTGTGCTTATCATGATATAAGCACCGCAAAATATCATTCAAGGCTTTTAGTTCTCAATCCGATCCTGTGCTGCTAATCCAGTGAACCGTCAAGCAACAAACTAGTCAAGCGACCTAAGTCAGACGGTACCCGAGATTTTCATCCGAGATCAACCAACCTGATTTCTTGGGACGAGATTTTGTGTTGAGATGATGGAATATTAATATAAAATGGCTGCACTTTGGCCTGCGTGCAGTGTAGTCCAACATCTGTTCAACCAGTAGAACTTGCTCAATGCAATTGCTCTAGAAAGTGAAAATTGGCCTGTAGAATTGTACATTCAAAAGATTGTACACTTTTATGTACAACTTTCAGTGGTATTCTTTGAATTAAGAAGTCTTATTTACACATTATCAACTTTAGTTTTATCGTGTTAAGAGCGATAATATACATAAAAGGCAGCATAAACCAGATACTGGAATATCCTGGTAGCTCAGTCGTTGAAAGTATGAAAGTAACACCGATATTGTAGGCATATAAAACTAGACGAGGCGAATATGTAAAGAATGCATGTTACTATCCAAAATTTCCATCTCAAATATTGGACAAAAAATTTGACAATAAACAAATATGATGCTCAAATTTTTAGGACGCGTTCTTAATATATAGGTAGCAAATTTTTCTGGTGACTGGTCAGTGCTTCGGATTTCCACACAATGGAGCAATGCTTCAACGATGGTAGGATCTGTGCCTTGTAGAGCAGCAGTAGTTGCTCTGGTGTATACAGCTTCTTACAGCGGAACAAAATTCCAAACTTTTGGGATACCGTTTTAGCTATACTGACGAAGTGGTCGTGCCAGGACATGTTATTGTTGATGTTGATTCCCAAAAGCTTGACGAAAGGTGACTCGACTATTGGGTGACCCTCCATATTCCACAGTTGGCAAGCCAACGTGAGACTTATTTGCCAGTGTTGTTGCCTGAATTTTCTGTACGTTAAACTGTCCTTTATTTACTAATCCCCACTCGACAATTGTTTTGATATCTACGTTGATCTGTGATCTGTGAGGCCTGTTGCAGTCGCCGACGTACCGCCTCCTGGTATGATAGTGGCTTGCCTGGTTCCATGCACGATATTAATGTACTGTCGTCTGCGAAGCTGTAGATTGGATTTGATGTTATATCCAGCAGCTTGTTGATGTACAGCAGAAAGTCTCGTCTAATAACATTTATTACAGATAGTATCCACCATTATGAGGGTGGTGTAATGTTTTTGGGACGACCTGTGTGATATGTATATATGTATATTTATAAATAGATTAAGGCCCGATTTTACCAACATGCATATTTAACAAAGACTTTGATAAAGATTTTCTATTGGATGTTATTTAGCAAAAGCTTTCTATTGGGTATTGAGGGCTATATTAATAAGTATCATCCAATAGTATTTTATCAATATTGAAAAAAACACGTCAAAGCTGGATTACACATTTGTCAAAGATATTTTAGAAATTCATGGATCAAAATCATAGCAGGATATCAGAACAAAGCGATTGATTTGCAAATTAATCCCACATTTTCCATGTTTACATTATAATTACTCGTATTTTATAATTACTAATTGCAAACTGCGATAATTTGTGATAAAAGTAGTAGGTACCTATATCAATCACAGCAACTACCTATCTTATTATATAATAATTACAAATCCCACGTCCGTCAGTCAGATTGATTATATGAAAATACATACTTTTATGAAGAATCAAGCTTTCACTTACTTACATAAAATAGGGTTATACTTAACTATAATATGGCAAGCTTTACCGTTCTGGGGTTCTGGATAGGCAACCAGTAATGCATGGGAAATAGCTGTAACCTTTGAAATGTAACAAAATGCTATTTTTACCTCTTTTTACTATAATACAAAGATATATTGCAGGTATTCATAATTATTATCGATAGTAAATTATTGTTTTATCCAAATAATGCAGTGAGTGAATTTTTTGTCATCATATCATTTGATACATCAAGAAACTAGTGATCAAATGTACGGCTTCTCTGGAATCTGGTTGGTTGAGATTAACAATTGTTAAACTTTTTGTTAAACAAGAAAATGCAATTTTTCACCCATTTAGGATGGAAAATCAGTCTTGAAAAGATACTAGATGGTTCACAACTGTCGATTGTATATAAATTATGTCATTTTGACCTTTTTTGAGGTAAACTTCAAGAGAAACCAATAATTTTCAGAGCACTTTGACAGATGCATGTTCTTGAAAGGGCTGCTCTGATTGGCCAAAGTCTTTGTTAAAATATGCATGTTGATAAAATCGGGCCTAAGGGTTGTGATGTAGATTAGTAAAGTGAAGGGAACTGGTAACACCTAGTATATTGTATTGCTCCAATTCGTAAGGAGATTACCAGGTCGGGGCGTGAGGTATTGGAAAATAAGCGTATATTTGTTTAGCTAAGACAGTTTATAAACAGAGTGAGTGTGTTAAGTAAGTCAATTGGATGTGGGTTAGATATAAGATACATCTGGATTTTGTAACGAGGTCAGATCATTATACACCAAGTTTCAAGTATGAAGTGGTTTTACTCAGGGCTCTCCTAAACCCCCAGTTTAGTGCAGTGTGTAACAGAAATATATATTACACCAGAATATAGAGCCACAGATCCCGTTATTTTTTTATTAGTAGATTTTACAAACTCCAAGTTTCTATAGTATGCTGCTACCACAAAAATGTTAGCCAAAGTACTTTCAGTACCTCGAAAAGTCCCCCAGCCTCCCGCAGCACGATGAAAAAAACATATCCGCGGTCGGTCTGCAAAGAGACGAAGAAGAAGAAGAAGAAGAAGAAACTGAGGCTGTGGTCGGTAATACGCGGTAGAATGTTAATATACATGGATGTAAGACGGACACTTGGGGCATTCCAGGCGGCATTAAATCGGCCAATCCGTAATATACGACCAATCGAGGAAGATTAAAATCAACCGCCATGCCAGAGTGAGAGAGACGACCGACCAGCCCATAGAATATGGAGTTTTTTAATCCCCAAGTTTATTAACTTACGACACCAGTGTCGTACTTCATGCCGGCAACCTGTTCTCTCTCGGTGATTGTATGCAAAAATCAAGCTCGTTAGGAGCTGTGCCTTGCAGTAATTTGGAAGATTTCGTAATGATTCGATTTTGTATATTGATAAAGGCTTATAGGACTCCAACGGAGATCTTGTATGAAATTATTGGTTTCGCGAAATGCAAACCTGTTTCAGGTTGAATAGTATTACCAGAAACTTACACCGCACAATAGGGTCTGCTTATAATGAGCTTTCAGTTTAAACAAGCTTTTTTCTAAGATTCGATACATCAAACTTGAGTTCAAATATCATAAGCCTTTTTCCAGCGAGTGCTTTGTTTTCTACAAAATAGTTCTGTTTGTGAAACTACTACATTGTTTTGCATACAATGAAGAAACATTATCGTCGCGTTCCTTTCAGAAGAGCTTATCTCAAAAAATTGCTAAAATGGGTTAGACCGTGGAGTAGCTGTAATCTGCAGCTACCTTCTTAACAGCATATCTCAAGTATGGATAGTCTCGCAGTTATGATACCTCTTTCTCAATTTTGACACCTGAAGAATCTTACAATCACATCTCAAGATAGGCAAGGAAGCTCCTGAGGAATCACTAAACAAGAGATAAGGCGACGATTAGTAACAGACTTTGTAATATACAGTGTGGGCCAATCGTGGATGGACGCAATATACTGGTCTTATTGAAACCTGTTTCAAAAATATGTTACTTGATCATGGTGGGGAGCTTTGAGGACTACAACTTTAAAATATTTTCGCTTAAATTTTGACTTTTACACAGAACGAATCATACCAAACTTGCATTTTTTAAATAGACCCCCTGAGTGTATATTATTCCATTTAGGATTCCTGAATTTTAGTGCGACTTTGGGTATCAGATAGGAATAAATTATTTAGCCGTAAATCACCATTTTTGGAATAAATAGATATAAAAAAATGACTATCGTAGTGATTATAAACCTTAGAAGGCTGCGACTTTGCGGTGCGTAAGCATGAAGCGCTTAGGTTAGATGGTCAATTTTTTTCAATCTCAGTTAACTTGATTTGTCCAAATGGGAACGCCTAATTTTTTTATACTATCCAATGTACAATTTGGTAATCTTTCCAACGATATAGGATTTTCAATATCGATCTTTTAAATTTTCATTTTATTCCAAATGTTCAACCAAATCGGCGCTTTTAAACTTTCCTACCAATAAGCAACCTAGCAGGTCACGAAAAAAGAACAAAAACCTGTTTAGGAGGATGAAACCAAAGATGCAAACGAACTAGAGTAACTAGACAAGATTATAAGAGCAAAACAAAATCTTCTCACAGCCTACTACCTATTGAAATCTATTAAAGATTAACAAATTTCCAAAACGATTAAAAATTTTTAAATGAAGGAAAGCTACCAGTGATTGTTGCTGACATCTTCAGAATGAAATATCAGATTGAATCGTATAAAATTTTCGTTAAGTCAGAAGTAACGATAAGCTCTGACTAGATCATTCTGAACATCTACTGAAATAGAATATTTTAGTTTGATTTAACGGAAGATTTTATTTTTGTATACCATTAAATTGTAAATTTCATTTTAAAGATCTTAGGCTACCAGCAATAGTCGCTGGGAGTTTACCTTTCATACCAAAATGTTAACTGATTTTGGTAATTTGTCTATCTTTAGTGCATCTCAATAGCTAGTAAGCTTTGAAAATAACCATTTTTGTTACCGCCGTTGTTTCTGGTTGGAGCTGATTGTGTTGTAAGGAGTTTTTATAATCTTGTTTCGGTTCTCCTTTTTGTTAACATCTTTCTGCTAAATTTGTTGATTTCTTCCATCTAAAGACGTTTTGTTTATTTTTCTTGATATGCTAGGTTGCTTATAGGTATGAAAATTTAAAACACTGTTTTGACCGAAAATTTCACATGAAATAAAAATTGAAAAAGACTGCTATTGACACCCCTATCTCGTTGGAAGGGTTATCAAATTTTACATTTGATCGATTAAAAAATAGGGCATGTCCACATCAAATTACCTGTGATTGAAGTCTCTTTAGTTAATCCACTGATTTGTCCAACTACAAATGGAACTTAAATTTGGCCGTCTAAAGTAAGCAAACGTATTTCATGCCTAGTCACACCGCAAAGTCTCAGCCCTCTAAGTTTTATAATCGCTGCGACATTCATTTTTTTCTGACATCTACCTATAAGAAAAATAGTGATTTGCGCCTAAACGGTTCGTTTAAAGTCCCATGTTTGATACATACAATCGCACTAGAATTCAGAAATTTCAGTAATATATTTGATAATAGGTAGTTTTCGTTGTTCTTAATTAATCTTACCGCTTCGGTTAACAAATACGTTGTCAGAACCGCTATTTGACAGATAAATAAATTTTTCGGAGCAAGACACCGCTGTAAGATGCCCCCTAACCTTATTTTGAGCTACAACTCTGACACCATATCGTCAAAATAGCAGATGAGTATTGTAAAAGTTGTTGTTTGAAAGAAAATCATAATTCAATACTGTTCGCTGTAGTTTGCCGTAAAATGATGGACAAGTTGATTTTATTTTTATTTCTTCTGTTAATAAAATTTGGTCGTCTTCCTCGGTAAAACGAACTCTGACTCTTTTTATTACCTATTTGTAACACACTCTTTGAGCTTGACGAATTTGGAAGCATTTTTGTAAAACGACGGATAATAATTGTTGCAGATCTACTCAAAAGTCAAAACCAGTGTCACTGTCAAAACCAAAACAGGTTATGATCTAATTTTTATTCGTGCTGAGCATGCGTGTCGCTTCGTTAATCATTATGGCTATCGTCCGTACAATACCGGCATTTAGCGGTTACGATATACGTAAAACGAAATGCAAATGTCAAAGTTGTCAAATAGCGTTAAACGGAACATTACTTTGTAAGTAACGAAAACTGCCTATTATTGTTGTGACTTCTGTGTTAATCTCACAGCTTACTGAACGACTGGTGTACAGCAGACACTTCAGAATGTTACCCAAACCGATAAACCAGCGCTATCACGCACTGTAAGGTGGTCCGAACTGCTTGACGTGGCTCGACTCGACCCCTCAACCATCAACCATCAACTGTCACGTCATTCCCTAATGGACTTGGCTTCTTTATCTCCATTCAAATAATTTGTATAATGGATAAGTGCGATATTAAGCGGGTCTGAAGATATCTGGCCAGGCACCACATAACGTTAGATTTTACAGCGCGATACTAGTGGAGCAAGAACCAGTTGGTATGGGAGTTTAAGTGTACACGGTCAGATCGAAATAAAGGAAACGGGTTACCATTAAACTTGGAAGACGATGGCGGATATACATATAGAAGGATTTTAGTTGACGTAATAAAATGACCGTAAAGGTGCGAAAGATGGCTATAAGGCGGCATACGTTGAGAGCTTCGTGCTGCCCGCATGTGGTCCAGGGGCGGCGAATACATGAGTGCAAGGGTTCACTTGCACCCAAAGAAAAATGTTGTGGCGTGCATAGCACCCTATAATACACTGAGGTGTAAACCAACTGCGCCTACCCTGAAAACTTGGTTATACCAACCAACGAATTCGAATAGGTTAGAAAAAGCAACGCCCATGCTCTAACAGGCATGCGTGTGTTCCCAAGACCCCGTTGTTATTATTTACTGTGTTCACAAACACAATGTTATTTTTTACAAAAATCCGCAGGATTTAAATCTTGTAATTAGGATACTCCAACTATCTAGGATACGAGGTTTCAACCTCATAGACGATCAAATAAAGATTTTAGATTTTTTGCGGGCGAACCTCAGGATCCGGGCATCGGAGATTTTCCATTTTCGTTAAACGAGACTGAAACTCAAAACAGCGGCCGCATTTGTAATTAGAATACTCCAACTATGTAGGATACGAGGTTTCAACCTCATAGAAGGTCAAATAAAGATTTTAGTTTTTTTGCGGGTCAACCTCAGGATCCGGGCATCAGAGATTTTTCATTTTCGTTGAACGAGACTGAAACTCAAAACAGCGGCCGCATTTGTAATTAGAATACTCCAACTATGTAGGATACGAGGTTTCAACCTCATGGAAGATCAAATAAAGATTTTAGTTTTTTTGCGGGTGAACCTCAGGATCCGGGCATCGGAGATTTTCCAATTTCGTTGAACGAGACTGAAACTCAAAACAGCGGCCGCATTTGTAATTAGAATACTCCAACTATGTAGGATACGAGGTTTCAACCCCATAGAAGATCAAATAAAAATTTTAGATTTTTTGCGGGGAACCCCAGGATCCGGGCATCAGAGATTTTTCATTTTCGTTGAACGAGACTGAAACTCAAAACAGCGGCCGCATTTGTAATTAGAATACTCCAACTATGTAGGATACGAGGTTTCAACCTCATAGAAGATCAAATAAAGATTTTAGTTTTTTTGCGGGTGAACCTCAAGATCCTGGCATCAGAGATTTTTCATTTTCGTTGAACAACACTGAAATTCAAAACAGCGGCCGCATTTCTAATTAGGATACACCAACTATCTAGGATACGAGGTTTCAACCTCATAGAAGATCAAATAAAGATTTTAGATTTATTGCGCGGGTGAACCTCAGGATCCGGGCATCGAAGATTTTCCATTTTCGTTGAACGAGACTGAAACTCAAAACAGCGGCCGCATTTGTAATTAGAATACTCCAACTATGTAGGATACGAGGTTTCGACCTCATGGAAGATCAAATAAAGATTTTAGTTTTTTTGCGGGTGAACCTCAGGATCCGGGCATCGGAGATTTTCCAATTTCGTTGAACGAGACTGAAACTCAAAACAGCGGCCGCATTTGTAATTAGAATACTCCAACTATGTAGGATACGAGGTTTCAACCCCATAGAAGATCAAATACAAATTTTAGATTTTTTGCGGGGAACCCCAGGATCCGGGCATCAGAGATTTTTCATTTTCGTTGAACGAGACTGAAACTCAAAACAGCGGCCGCATTTGTAATTAGAATACTCCAACTATGTAGGATACGAGGTTTCAACCTCATAGAAGATCAAATAAAGATTTTAGTTTTTTTGCGGGTGAACCTCAGGATCCGGGCATCGGAGATTTTCCAATTTCGTTGAACGACACTGAAACTCAAAACAGCGGCCGCATTTGTAATTAGAATACGCCAACTATGTAGGATACGAGGTTTCAACCTCATAGAAGATCAGATAAAGATTTTAGATTTTTTGCGGGTGAACCTCAAGATCCTGGCATCAGAGGTTTTTCATTTTCGTTGAAGAAAACTGAAAATCAAAACAGCGGCCGCATTTCTAATTAGGATACACCAACTATCTAGGATACGAGGTTTCAACCTCATAGAAGATCAAATAAAGATTTTAGATTTATTGCGCGGGTGAACCTCAGGATCCGGGCATCGAAGATTTTCCATTTTCGTTGAACGAGACTGAAACTGAAAACATCGGTCGCATTTGTAATTAGGATACACCAAACACCAACTATCTAGGATATGAGGTTTCAACCTCATAGAAGATCAAATAAAGACTTTCGTTTTTTTGCGCGTGAACCACAGGATCCGGGCATCGGAGATTTTCCATTTTCGTTGAATGAGACTGAAACTCAAACAGCGGCCGCATTTGTAATTAGGATACACCAACTATCTAGGATACAAGGTTTCAACCTCATAGAAGATCAAATAAAGATTTTAGATTTTTTGCGGGTGAACCTCAGGATCTTGTTTACTTCTTCTAACCTATTCGAATTTGTTGATGACAACGGACGGCCGCAACATAGGTACTGAGATTACGCGATTGCAACAATACGCCCTTCATCCTTAGCATGAGAAAAAAAGTAACTCCATATATACAAATGTAACTGGAATAATCTAGTGAATGTGAAATACAGAATATTTACTAAGGTCTCTTTTTTGGATAATTCTCAGACATTTATGATCACAAAATTGTTTGGAGTACCCTACATACAGTATAAAAATTAGAGCCTCCGCACTCGTGTCGATCAAAGATGTGTGGTCGATGCATTCTTAGTCGCACACGTGTGGATTCATAATTCATAAATTTCAGTTTACCCTAGATTTTTTATATTTCTCAATGATCACACGTGGAACCCCTGGCTCCTATAACCTTGTAATGTCTTCATATTAGTAATATGATAATATTATATATGTAGTATACATATAATTATAAAATCAAGACTGACTCGACAGTATAGCCTCAAATGTTTACCGTCATCAGACGCACTAGCACTCGAACTACACTTCCATTCTGATCGAATGCGATTGAACGTCTCAAGACGATCATCAAACGACCCGTTAGTGGCGCGGCGTCCCAATGCTTTACATGAGAAGCCGAGTAGAAAATAATATGATGACTGATAGCAAGTATTTTGAAAAATGGAAATAAATAAATATAGAGCAACCCTCGTATATCGGCTTTCATATGCAGCAGCATATAGAACTCGCGCTCTCTGATGGCCAAGCGGACGCGCCGTGGCGTCCCAGCAAGAAGTCTGCGGCTGTTTAGCAGCGCTTTTCTTTGGTTTGCCGTTACCTTCGGGTACCAGATGGCGCACCGGCAGAACCTCTCTGTCGCTTGCTATAAATACTTTTGTTTGCCTTTATCTAGGCTTTTGAAGCAACCTAAAGTAGGTACAAATACATAGCTCGTTCTTCCTCAACACCAAAAATAGTTTTTGTGGTATACTTTCTATAGCTTTTTCAAATTTATTGCAAATTAATACCTAAAACATCATAAACTTTATAGCTACATATACGACTAAACAGCTATAACCTACGTTTACCTGAACCATTAAAAACGAAAACAATAATTTTTCATTATGACTGGCAAGTATAAATAAGCCTTTAATATAAATCCACCTTTGTTTTTATGAGTGGCAAGGCTAATTCGAATCTCACCGTCGGCGTCGGTTAGAGCAAAATCGGACCCAATAATTTCCCGCTATTAACGATACTCGTAAAATTAAAACAAACGCCAATGGCCCTGGGTGCGACCATCGTCTACTGCTCGCCACAGCCAGCTAGATTCACAAAAGGAAAAATCGCACTGGACTAGAATCTAGTGTGCCTGCTGTGTTGCCAGTTACTGAGCTCAAGGAGTTTGGTTCATAGAACATAAGTCCGTTTTCAATTAAGTTGAAATATGAATTTTAAAACAGTGATTGATAAGAATTCTTATATGGGAATATAGATTCACTACACTACTCAAAAATAATAACAAAATACCGCTTTGTGCATTTGCAACTTTCAAAGTGTTAGTTACATTTAGATGGAGCATACATATTCGAAAAGAAACACATTTTCTCAGAGTAAAGTATGAAAAATATAACATTAAATTATTTATTTGTTTCTCAGGAAAAACTCACAAATTGAAAAAAGTACAAAAATCAAAGTAAAAATCGGATAGTTTTCTATAGCTAGTACCTGGTTATTTGATTGTTATGGGGTTTTACATCGCGTTTGTCCTCTTGCAGCTCAAAAAACTTGGCAACTCCTTAGTATACTTGCTACAAGCTGTCGAATGTCTTCAATATAATATCTATATGTGGATGTTATTATCTTGATCTTTTATTTGATTAGATTGCGGTGCATTGGCTCATCAAAAATTCTGCAATAGGCTCTACTGTGGTTGGATATACCTCACGGAGAGATATAGTATCAATGTTCTGCAAACCAAAGAGTGAGAAGTTTTCTGTAGTGCTTATGACATTTCTTCTTCTCTGTCTCTATGCATGACACATTGAATAATCTAACATTTGTGTTATCCTAAGAGTTTAGTCAGTTTAGTGTATCAGAACAACAATATTATTCTTTTGAGGAGTAGGTACTGCTATCGCAGAAATGTCACCTTTGGGAACACTGTAGCAGGTACATAGACAACGTATGGTGTATTAGAAGGAACTGATTTTATACAGGGTGGGCCAATAGTGCGTGGACGGAGGATTGTGGGCTTACTGAAAAATATTCCAAAAATCTGTCACTTGATCATGGTAGGGACCCTTGAGGCCTATTACGTAAAAATATTTTCACTTAAATTCTGACGTTTATACAGGGTGATTCATATCAAACTTACATTTTTTTGCATAGAACTCCCTATATATTATTGCATATTTGGATTCCTTGGTCAATTCTAGTGTGACTTTATGTATCACACATGGAACTTTTAACGAACCGTTTAGGCGCAAATCACCATTTTTGGTATAAGTAGGTATCAGATAAAAATTGAATATCGCAGCGATTATAAAACTTAGAAGGCCGTGACTTTGCGGTACGACTAAGCATAAAATGCGTCACCTAAGGTCGGACGGCTAAATTTGAATTCTTTTTGTGCTTGAAGAAATCAGAGGATAAATTAAGGAAACTTCAATCACAGATAACTTGATTTTTTTAAATGGGAATGCCCATTTTGGTTTAAAGAATCAAATGTAAAATTTGATTACCTTTCTAACGATATAGCATTCTTGATATCAGTCTTTTTTGGTTTTCATTTTATTTCACATTTTCTGTCAAATCGGCGTTTTTCAATTTTCCTGCATGCAAGCAACTTAGCAGGCCATGAAAAATAAACAAAAGCTCGTTAATGTGGAAGAAAGCAACTAACTTAGTAGAAAGATGCAAACTAACCTGAGCAACGAGGCAAGATTATCAAAATTCTTTACAACATATTAGCTATAACCAGAAACAACAGTGGTAACAAGAACGCTCATCTCTCACAGCCTACTAGCTATTAGCCAATCTCCAAAGTCAGTAAAAAAATACTTAAATCAAAGGAAAACTACTAGTGATTGTTGCTGGCAGTAGAATATCTATGTCTTCTGAATAAATTTTCACATTTAATGCTATGAAAAAGTAGCCATTTCCATAAGTCAAGAGTAATGATATCTCTGACTGGAACCCTTCAAATTCTTCTTCTATTTATTAGAAAAGTCGTGGAAAATGAAACTTGATTTGCAGTCTGTTTGAATTGTAAAACATAATTTAGTTTGTAGAAAACTACATGAAATAATCGCAATTACAACATAGCGTGATTAAAAAATTCTAGCAGTTATTTCAATAGATGTTCAGAATGCTCCAGTTGGAGATATCTTCACTTTTAACTTAACTAAACGGAAATGACTATTTTTTTTATCCCATTAAATGTGAAATTTCATTCTAAACATGTTAGACTGTAAGCAAAAATCAGTGGTAGTTTTCCTTTTGTTTCAAAATTTTTAACCGTTTTGGAAAGTTGTCAAGCTCTAGTAGATCTCAATAGCTAGTAGGCTGTGAAAAACAAACACTTCTGTCATACCCCAGCTACTCATTGACATTAGATATCTTGCCGCTGCTGTATCCGGTTAGAGCTAATATGTTGTAAGAAATTTTCATAATCTTGCCTCGTTGCTCTAGTTAGTTTGCATCTTTCTACTAAGTTAGTTGGTTTCTTCCATATTAACGAGCTTTTGTTTATTTTTCATAGCCTGCTAGATTGCTTGCACGCAGGAAAATTGAAAAACACCGATTTGACTAAAAATTTGAAACAAAATGAAAACCAAGAGAGATTGATATCAAGAACGGTGTATCGTTAGAAAGGTAATCAAATTTTACGTTTGATTCTTTAAACCAAAATAGGCATTCCCATTTAAAAAAATCAAGTTATCTGTGATTGAAGTTTCCTTAATTAATCTATCGATTTCTCCAAGTACAAAAAGAACTCAAATTTAGCCGTCTGACCTTAGGTGACGCATTTCATGCTTAGTCGTACCGCGAAGTCACGGCCTTCTAGGTTTTATAATCGCTGCGATATTCAATTTTTTTCTGATACCTACTTATACCAAGAATGGTGATTTGCGCCTAAACGGTTCGTTTAAAGTTCCATGTGTGATACATAAAGTCACACTAAAATTGAGCAAGGAATTCAAATATGCAATAATATATAGGGGGTTCCATTAAAAAAAATGTAAGTTTGATATGAATCACCCTGCATAAACGCCAGAATTTAGGTGAAAATATTTTTACGTTATAGCCCTCAAGGGTGCCTACCATGGTCAAGTGACAGATTTTTGAAATATTTTTCAGTAAGCCCACAATCCTCCGTCCACGCACTATTGGCCCACCCTGTATAGGTACATTTATGGGCCTATTTGCTCTTTAGGCTACATGAATAGATTTTTTTTTCGGCATCGACTATAAGAAATTTTTGATCTCGCTCATTTTTAAATTCCCCTCAAATTTTACCGAAATCAGCGTGCGAAGTATCGTTTCCAAGGTAAAATCACCTCTTGACTCATTTTCTGAAAAGAAAATGCTAGGTTATATTATTATTTTCCCGAGTAAACTCCACCACCTCCCACCACTAAATTATAGATTTGCACTGAAGATAAACTAAAAGATAAAGAACGAAAACTTCTTTATGACAGTAAAGCTTAAAACTATTTGTATCACTTTTGTGATAGTTACTGCCATTTTGAAGTTCGAAAATTTGCTACTTTTCATGAATTTTTACTCCGGCATTTTGAAATTTTTGCGGCATGCGCAGTAGCGTTTTTGACGTAATAAAATATTATGTTTATTGTGGTAGCATTAGAATTTCACGTTAACACATTATTTTTTGAGTTACCCCCACCCCTTCTTTATCATCGCAGCGCGACCAAAACCTTGATTTCTGTTTCTAATCTTTTTTATAGTAACCAGGTTTAAACAAAATCAAAAAACTTTGGTCCTTTATGTCCATTTTTGTGTGTTTGTCTGTAAATTTGGCCAACTTGAATCAATAAAAATCCTTTCAAGTTCGGACAATGTGGAATGGAAAAGGGTGGGGGATGTACAAAAGAAGTGTAATACAACATATAAATTTGATAGCACCAATTGAAAGAGAATGTCTCTTTATGTCTAAAATGATATATGACATGTAATTTTTTCCTGAAATGGAGGCTAAAAAGACTAAATAAATTAAAATACTCAAATAACAACAACCACTTGAGTTGGGGAAGGTCCTAGAACGAGGTCTATCTCGTTCGTCGTCCGCATTTTTTTTTGAACGTTATCGAGGAACTTGTCAATTTGTGATTATTTACCAAACTTTTGTATTCAGGAAACCAAATTTTCAAATGCTGTTTAAAACTATTTGGATTTGGATATGTTACTTCATAATATCGGTGTGTCAACAATCACTAGTATTTTTTGAAGCCCAGAAGCTTAGAAAAGCTTTGTAGAGTAGCAGATATGGATTTCTGCAAGCATAAAAGAACTTGGCAATTCTGGCTACAGTTGCCAAACACCGACTAGATGCACTTATTTGCTGATTGTCTTAGACCTGATGCCATTCAAAATAGAAATCACTTTGACTTTATCACGTAAAATCCACAATGTCACGATGCCGATGCAAAATGCATCAATTCAACTGATAGCGTCTGGCGTGGAAGGCTTTCTGAATCATTTCTCAATGAACCTGTGGCAACAGTGTACGCGCCAGCAGTACTCGCGCTCACAGAATCAACCCGAGAGTAGTACTTCTGAAGCAACGTCTACATCTGGTTAGCCTTGGTGAGCGGCCAAAGACCGACAGACTGAAAAGAAATCGTTCCGCTGCCGTAGCAGTGGCGTAGATAAAGAAAGGGAAGAAAAGGCGGTACCATCTCTCTTCTACTCGTTTTCCAGCTGTAGTTTTTAAAGCGTCAAGTGATAATTCAAAACGGTCAAGTTAATTTTCCAACTCGTCACTTGTAATTTCAAACTATCAGGTGTAATTTATACCTGTCAGTTTGAATTTACAATTGACGAGTTGGAAAATTAAGGGTCTTATTCATAGTCAATACTTAAGGGTCCCTTAAGTAAGGTTCTGTGTTTATAAACCTTTTTTTTGTACCCCTGGGAGCCGTCAGTACTTAAGCCTTTAAGGCCTATTGTACTATAACTTCCCAGAGGGGGACGGTGCACGGCCAGCACCGTTGGAATGGTACCATCATCCCGGACGGTCTGACGGGGGTCCCCCGCCCGGGCCTTCCGGTCGATCATCCAAAGTGCCGGCCGCGTAAGATGCTTCGCTCAGCGCTCGTGTGGGCGACATCGACAGCCAGTCCAAACTGTTCAGTCTCCCTGTTGCAATTCAGTCACCCACCCAAGCGCTAACCGCGCACAAGGCTGCTGCTGCCCCACTATCGAAGGCAGACGTTGTTCACCGCGCAGCCACGTGGGTCCCCTCGAAACCTTACTTGAGGGTCCCTTAAGTAAGGCTCCCTTGAGTAATACTCAAGTAACGAAATGTCAACATGACATTTCGGTGCAGTCAATGCGATTTTGTAGGTTAATTTTGGAGTACGGTGTTGTCTGTTTCTGTCACATCAATACTGGCACAAAACAAAAGGAGATAAATAACATCAGAACGCGTAGGCATAGCCAGAACAAATTGAATTATATTTGAAATAGGACAACGTCGCCAAATAAATCCGGTCATATCGTAGATGTTGTCTAGGAAACAGATACCCAAGGAAAGCCACACTTGAGGGTCCCACAAGTATCCTTTGAGTGTTACTTAAGGGAACCTTAGGTATACTTTGTCACCTGATACTTCAACCTGACTTGGCGTCTATTAAAATTTGATAGGTATCGCTGACGAAGAAGTGTATCTCAAATTTAATTTTTTACTGGTGGCGTTGATTGGCAATCCTGCGATCAGGACCGTATTAGTAATATTCTTACTGAATATTTCATTGCCAAAAAGTAATGACAATTTTTGTAAACAAAAAATTGCTTCAATATCCAGAAATTTGCAGCAAAAACGATTGGTAAAAAGAAGTAGATTATTTTATTGATTTGTATATTGTTAGAGACTAACAAAATACTCCGATATTTAGCAATAAGGACGATTCAGTGAATAGTTTGCATCACTAGTGGGATATTTATTGGTTAAAACTTACAACGTACAATTGGAGAAGAGTATAAAGTACATGGAGTGCTTGTGTATGGTTAAGCTAAAAATGCTTTTATCTTCATTCTTACCTCATTTAAAGCATAGTTATCATCATTCAGACCAGCCATACTGATATACTGAAAGAAACGCCGGATTTTCCGAGAAAATGTAAAATAAGCATAGACCTCAGAGCGTAGAGGAAAAACGTCACAAAGTGTCAATTACTTGTCATATTGCACTCAATACAGCTCTGTATTCCTTCAAAGCTTAAAATTGATACGTCAAGACTCAATCTGGAGTATTTTTAGTTATCTCTAGCCGAACAGCTGTTCCCTGATGACACGACTGACAGTTTAAAGTATCGGGTAACGTAACAGGGTATATTACTCAAAGGACGACTATGAATACTAAGTTGTCGAGTATTTAAAAAGCCAAAGTTGAGGATGGTTGCTAAGAAACGAAGTGTCAGATTGAAAATCTAATAACATCAGTTTATAGAGTAGGAAGTTTCAATGGAAAAGTGAAATTTGCATTGTCATATCTTTTCAAATGAAGTGAGAAGGAAATAAAAACGAAATCGGGAAAATTCGTGATTTTTCCCAAATATCTTTGGAAGTACTCGGAATTTGAAAATGTTTAAAGCGCCATATTGCCGGGTTCAACTTTTCTCTAATTTAGTCAGCTTTGTTAAACCCAAGCTTAGCTAAGCTCAGGTCGACATCCGTTGTACAATCGTCGGCCTAGTTAAACCTGGTTGATAATGAAATTCACTACAGTTGGCATCGATGAAGCAATACGTACTGACATAATAATCCGAAAAATTACCTTTTTTGGTTAGGCACTTATAATAGTTTGTGTCAAATTTCGGCAACGACCGCTTCTGTCTCTGTTCTTTCATTTGCTCTTTGTTGAATTAGACAAAAATCTTTCAAAAAATATGACCTAATAAAGTGACAAGCAATTTTAAGGTTTCTTCTTGACATATCATGTCACTTGTATCAGGTTAGGTTTAAATCTCAGCTAAGCTCGCATTAAGCTTCGGCTTACGTAAGCTCGTGTGACGCTTGGAGTGGGGGGCTAAGCCAGCATTGTACAACGGACGTTTTGCAACTGAGGTGGTTTAACGTCAGCTTACCTTAAGCCGAAGCTCAAGCTTGCATTGTAATGCGGGTTTAACACAAGCTTTGTTAAGCCTATGCTCAGCTAAGCTCAGGCTTAAAGTCGACACCCGTTGTACAACCATCGGCTTAGTTAAACCTGGTTGATAATGAAATTCACTACAGTTGGCATCAATGAAGCAATACGTACTGACATAATCATCCGAAAAATTACCTTTTTTGGTTAGGCACTTATGACAGTTTGTGTCAAATTTCGGCAACGACCGCTTCTGTCTCTGTTCTTTCATGTGCTTTCTTCGTTAAATTAGACACAAATCTTTCAAAAAATATGACCTAATAAAGTGACAAGCAATTTGAAGGTTCCTCCTTGGCATATCATGTCACTTGTATCAGGTTAGGTTTAAACTAAGCTCGCATTAAACTTCGGCTTACGTAAGCTCGTGTGAAGCTTGGAGTGGGGGGCTAAGCCAGCATTGTACAACGGACGTTTTGCAACTGACGTTAGCTTACCTTAAGCCGAAGCTTAAGCTTGCATTGTACAAACGGGCCTAAATCTGGTTTACGAGATCCCTGTAGTGTGCATTCTTATGTGGGACGCCGCATATAAATGGTTAGATGTCACTTTTTAACTGGTGAATTTTCCCATGCATACCTTCTCTGTTAGTGGTATTGGATATTTCGGACTCCAGATCTAACATTATCAATCGTGTATACTTCAAAAATGCGCGACTGGTCAATTAATTTTTTTAACGAAGTGCGTTAGAGTTAGAGGGACAGGAAAATACTGGTTTAGCACATTGGACTAAAGGAGTAAAATATGGTCAAAATCGAAGATGCACCTAGAGGAACTCCGCCGCTGAGTCGACGGTATAGTGGCCACGCACACCTGTTGTAGAAAAGGACAGAAAACCCATGGTACCTTGGGCTATGCGCGCCCGCAGAACGAGCGAGACGGACGTACTCAGACGGGAAGTTGCACGAGAGGAGTACACATACACGATATATTTTTAAATTAATTTCAATGCAGGTATATACATATATACCATGCAGGTTATAAATGGCATCTTTGGGTGTCCAGACGATATCTATATCTTTTCTTATTTAAGATTATCGACGATTGCCTTGCACAATCCTAATTGGTATGCGAACCAAAGCAAAAAGTCGCTTTAGTCTTGATCAAGATGCGGTGCAAATGCGCCATTAGGCTGATGAAAGATAAAGAAAGTCATAATTGAAAAGTTAAATTATAACGGCCTTCAAAAGTTCATGCTCCACCAGTATGTTTGGAAGTTATACAGAATGTTAGGTGATGAAATGAGATAGATATTGATCTCCATTTGTTAACACGCTTTTATCATTTTATTAGTTTCATCTATATGTTTGTTTGTATTTTTGTAACCGACTCTTTTTTTTGGGCGACTTTAAACGAATAGATTGAATTCAAACTTTGTACATTTATCATTCATTTAAAATTGAAGTTCTGAGACCTTTCGGAGTTTAGTTTAAAAAATGGTGAATGTGATATATTTTCCTTTTGAGAAATAGTGGAAGGGCTTAACAAGTGAAAACCTTGACCATCATGTTTCTGGTCTAGATATTGGAACTTATTTATCTTATTTAATGAGGAACTTGATATCCATTGCATGTTTTAAGAACTGTTTATTATGCCTTTTTCCGCTCTAAAGTGCAATATGGCATTACTATTTGGGGTGCCTCAAGGTGAAGCTACAATAACGTTTAAAATGCAAGAAAGCCATTTGAATTATAATGGGCTTAAGCTTCAGAGTCCCCGTGTGGGGGCGGGTTAGAATATCTCCCATCGTATATCCTGCGTGTCGTAAAAGGCGACTAAAAGGAACACCGAACTACTGTCGGTATAAGCAGTAACCTCTTCTCAACCAACAGCTTCGGGTGGACGAGTTGAGAAGAGTCAGGACACCTTCTTGTCCTTGGGGTGAGAAATTGCCCCTAAAGGCGGATGAACCAGTAGATACCATCTGGTCAACGGCATGAGGATGCAGAAAGCAAATGGGAAACTCCTAAACTAACTAAACTAACTATCTTAAAGATATCCCAAGAGAAACTCGTAAAATGTGTAAATGCATTTTACGAGTTCACAACATGTCTGTTAAGACATTGTGACTATGATGATAAGCTTCAAAGAGCCTTGTAGGTCTTCTTTTTCTGAATTACAAGTTATGCCACTCCATCTGTTTACATGTATATGAGTCTCCTAGAAATACGCAATTATTTAGCTGATCTTACGGTACAGTCAGACTTGCACACTTTCGGTACCAGAAATTGTCAACACCTGAGATTACCACGTTATCGTTTGAACAAATTTTTCATCTGTTTTTGCCACGAAAATATGACACCTCAAGCAAATCCTTATTTTATTCATCTTATTCGAAAGAATAAATAAATTGGTGTATAAAATCAAAGGTACTAAAAGATTTTAAATAAAATAAGCACTTAATATGTGTAGGAAAAGCTGTTGGGTGCGATTTGAACGAAACGTTGGGGGTAAGTTTCAAGAGTAGATGTAAAAAAAATGATAGATTCTGATTGGTTACTAATATAATATTCAGCAGCTGTTAGCTTATGTATTTGGGTTAATCATGTTAACAACCAGCAACCATGGATCCGTTGACTCAATGTACAGCAATTGTAGCTTGAACCGTATGTCCATCAGCATTCGGAGGACTTGTCTTTTCATACTGCATTGATGAAAAATCTGGATCAGAAGACTCAATCAAAAATTCACAAGTATATTATTACATAATCCTGGTGAGAAAATATAATCGACGTGGATCACATACCTTGTCTGACACGGTCGATGTTTAATAAAACCGAAACAAAGCATCAAACAAATCCTCGAATGATTGATTCATCACTAATTGCCTTCTCTTTTTTCCTGGTTAGGAACAGGTTTGCCTGACTGATTAGCTGTCTGGGAGAGGTTTTTATAATCCATTTTAATTATTTGTTTGATCATACTGGCTGTGTTTACGATAGTAGTGGCTAAAATTTAAAATGCTTTACTTTGGTTGCTCGAACTCTAAGTTTGGATGAGCTTCGTCAACGCATCATCGAAAGCTGCCATGATATCCCACAACATGTTTTTGCAACTGTCCTTCAGGAATTTGAAAATCGCCTATATCATTGTTTGGCCAATAACGGGCACACTTATTACAATAAAAAGTGATATTTTCATTTATTTTTGTATTCTATTTGAACAAGGTACATAGAGATTCTAATTATCTCGAAAACGAATCAACCGATTTTAAAAACCAAACGTCAAAATAAAGTATCTAGACATACCTTTGAAACAAAGTATTACTCGATACCCCTTGTCATTTAAAAATTTTAAGGTGATGACTCTGGGGGGGGGGGTCTGTTCAAGGGGATGAAGTGCCGAAGTGGTTTTTTGGTTAAAAAGTTGTCCCCCTTGATAAATCTTTTGACGTATCTCGGTGTTTTTTTCTTTTAGTCGACGTTTTTAGAGAAATCCGGGGTGGGAGGTTCAGTATAGCAATATCATTATTTATTAATATTTAAGTCAAAATGGCCAGGCTCCCTGGCTGTTTATTGTTTATGATCATTTAGTTTTTTGTGCTGTGCTAAAATCTAAAATATTTACGCTAATACGTACTATATTTTTGTTTTGTATCTTTCAAATTAAAATTGATTATTACATCAATCGTTCTTCTTTTCATTTTCTTGACATGCCAAAGGCCGTCTGCAGTTTTTTAATTCCGGAAATAAAAGAGCTTAATCAGGAAGATATTTGGTATCAACAAGATGATGCCACAGCACACATGGCCTGTGAGGCAGTAGCCATTTTGAACAGAATTTATCTCGAAAAACGCCGATATTGCATAACAGCCAAGGTCTCCCGATTTAACTGTTGTAGACTTTTGGCTTTGGGGTTTTGTAAATTCGAACACTAGGAGCATTAAAAGACAACGTTCAGCAAAAAAATGGAAGAATACTACCAGAAATATAGGAGATAGTTATGAAAAATGCCTTACAAAGAGCTTATTATTGCATTAACGCTGGGCAGGCACGTATTTATGGGGTCCGAAACGTTACATAATCTGGACCCCCCCAAAACCAAATCCTGGATATGCCTGGTAGTGTCCATTTGATCGATACTATTTTTAATGTGCAACAAAATATCAATCTTAAGAGTTTAATTAAATATTTTTCATTTTAATATGACTGTTTTTTAATTCAACATTTATCAGCTTTAAAATTCCAACTCTGCCGTCACAATATGCGCTGGAATGTTTGCTGTATATTCATAAATATCGAGATGAATATGAAACTCACTCCCATCAATATTGTACTAGAGGCAAAAATGCTTTAAAACTGCCATTCAGAAGACTGACAAAATCACGCGATGGAGTTTCTTACTATGGTCCAAAATTATATAACATACTGAAACCTGAAGTTAAGAACCTCCCTCTGCCACAGTTTCAGACTGCAATAAAAGATTTTTTAGTATCTGGTGCATTCTTTTCTATGGACGAAATCATGCACCATATCAGTATTTTAAAAGTGTGAATGTGTTTTAGTAATGTAGCTTTTAATACTTCTACTGCTACTTGTATTGACTAGCACCTTTAAGCAATATTGCTTTTCCATATTATTATTATGGATTATGTGTGTTTTTATAGTTTATTTTATAAATTGTGTTTAATTTGTTATAAGTACGTTTACCAAAATACTTAGAAATATGATGTATGAAATAGAATAATGTATGAAATAGAATAATTTATCGAACATTGCTCTGTTTAGAAAGAAAAATATCTATCGATGACGATATTCTATATATTTGCAAATTGTATATTATTTATGTTTGACAACCAAAAACCTTTTTTATTTGTTAATTTCTTTCCTTTTTGACTTGTGAAAGTACAGCATGTACATAATCATCAATAAATTATCTATCTATCTATCTATCTATCTATAATTAAGCTTACTTTTGTATGAAAAAGAAATAGAGGACTTTATTTTGCGCCACCTCGTATGTGAGGTTTTCATTATAGAATTCCAGTGAAACACAATGGAACTCCCTCATGTGTTTCGCGTTCAACTTGAAACACCTTGTATATGAAGCCTTCGATTTCAACAACTATTCAACGCAATTTCATTCACCGAACGCTTAACTGTCATTAAAGCACTTGCTTAAAAATTCAATACGCATTATAACCATCCAACGTTTATGAAGACTTCACAATCGACAAGAACATTTGTGTGTAAATGACTAAACGAACAGCATGTATAATGAAAAATTATTACAAGCCGGCTCTCATTATGGGAGATGTCCACCGCGTTTGTATTTTTTTCTGTCGTAGGCTTTTTCAGGAATTCTTGACGTCGAAGGCGACCATTTATCTTGACGGTAATAAATTTCGGTTTTAAATATGAAAGGAACAGGTAGATGACGGCATCTCACATCTTTTTCCAAGTTAGGCGGATTAAGCTACCCCCGTCGGGCCAAAAACCTGTCCCCAAATATAAATTAATAGTTAAAATGTCCGTACAGGTGATTACTAAACATCGCCATAGGTTAGGTGTAAAAATTTACTCAAATAACCATGTTTCAATTTCAAAAGCTTGTGGATTTCTTTTACTTACCACACCGAATCAAATTCGACCCCATATTGCGGCGTATTTAGTTCTGAAGATCAAAAGATTGAAACTTATGTCAGTGGTAGCTAACTAATCATCAAAAGCTGAAGAGTTTTGAAACCGTTTAAACTTTTCAGGTGCTTTATGGTAGTTCTGTGCCAGAGGATCAAATGCCACTTTATTTGAAGCCTGATTATCAGAGTCACTTGGACAAAACCTCATCTCCTGCGACTAAGCGCGCAAACACAGTGAGGCTTTTTAGTGAGCGTGCAAGGGCGTGCGAAGGCGTGCAGGTACCGCATGCAGGCTCACCTGCTCAACTGAGTTTTCGACCGCTTACCAGCGTCGGAAGCCCGCTTGAACGCCTTTATAGTAACAGAAATTTAGTTTGCTACCTTGTTTCGTCTGTGCCGGTCGAAGAAGTGATAAAGAATTACTTATAGCTTCAGTGTTTGCGAAAACCCCTATTTGGGATAAAAGACACAAGCTGTACTATAACCGTACTGCGATAGAAAAATGTTGGAAGGAATGAGGATTTATTGATGTTATAATTATCTTATACCTGGCGGGCCAGCCCAAAGGATCTGTCCGACACGGGAATTCCCACCGAATCCAGGTCGTTCCTCATGCGTTGCCAAGTGCAGGAGCCTCCTTATGTAGCGCGTCCAATGTCAATGTTGTTCCCAATGCCCACAAACATATTATCTCAAAATCGATAATTTTCGCGATCCCAATACTCCCCTCACCTATCGGTGTGTATCGAAAGTAAAAGCTATTCTAATATTAATGTTTAATTTAATTACAATACCCGTCCACGACCAATGATATTACGAGACCCAAATATATAACGTTAGGCAATTGTATTTACTACGTACTATCACTTAGTATCATAGATATATTCAAATGAGCATAACACATTTATACAGAATCACAACACTAGATATAGGCCAGGTACCACAATAATTCCCGAACCAAACAAATCAGTCATGCGGCGGTCATATCTCAATTTAGCGCCAATATGATACAACACTTCTCCCTTTTGATACCAAAAACTTGTTTACAAAGCGATTCAAACAGTCTCTACCAGAGTGGATAGCTTCCATAATAAGACGCGCACAAGGATTCGTTGAACATGTACAGTATCAGTCACATATTCATCTGATTGACAAATTTCAACTAAATGGTTCTAATGTATATGATGTGAGTTTACATATGTATGTACTAATAGTTTATTTGACAACTTTACACCACGGATTTATCACAAACCGCTGATTAAACGAAAAAACGCCAAGACACATCACAATATTTGTCCATTTAACCAAAAACTATTTCACCCCCTATTGTACCCTCTAGCCCCTCATGGGAATGATTTCCAGTGTTGTTGCAACTGTCCCTCATTGTTTTGCCAATAATGGGCAACATTTTGAACCCTCATTGCATGTTTCCTATACGGTGTCTAGATGCGACTGGCCTATCTTTGTACTCTTTTTCTTGTCTGTTTTCACTGTACCATGCACTGGTGTGTTTGACTACGTGCGGAACCGGCGCCGGCCTGCTTCTACCTGCCGAGCAGACTCGGCGTTGGCCAACGCACTCCAACGCTCTCCAACGCTCCTATAAGCCGCTACTGTGAATGCCTACTAAGACTGAAATATGCTGAAGCATTTTGACATTATGACTGTTGTGCATGATTTAATGAAAGTAAAAGAATCACTTTTACTTCCCACACCAATAGGTGAGGGGAGTATTGTGATTGCGAAAATTTTCGATTTTGGGTAATACGCTTGTTGGGCGTTTGGTGATGTCTACATAACGAAGATCCACGTCACTCATTTCCGTCGGTCTGTCTGTTTGTCTGTCGGTCTGTTTGTATGTCGCTCTGTCTGTCTGTCTGTCTGTTGGCGCTTTTCTAACGTCGTCATCTCAGTAATCGCTGCATGAATTGTGATGAAATTTGGGTAGCAATACGCTGTGGAGTCGTAGTAGGTAATGCTGCTAAAATTTTGAAAATCGGTGCATGGAGTAATTAGTAGATAACAACAAAAAAACTCAAATATTCCTCAAACGTCGTTTTTAGGCGTATTAGGGGTTCCTAATATTTTTCGGGGGTAAAATTTAGAATAATCGTGGGGTGGTGGTTGAAAAACTAATAAATTTGTTGTATTCATAATAGGATGCCTACTGTCTGACCTGTAAATGAAAGTCCTAGCGGCATGATACACTTTTTTAGGTCCATCCAGTATTGCTTTACATCGTTCTGTATTGTATAACGTGGAAACTGTTCAATTGATTTCAATGAAATTTTCGCACAGTGACGAGGATGGAAAACGCGTATGATTTTCAGAAATCATGTCAGTGGCGGCGCAGAAATAATAAAAAAACTGAAAATATAAGAACAGCTCAAACTTCATTTTTAGATATTCATTTTTCAGGGTTTCTAATCGGTTTCCACATTTTGCTTTCTACACCGATAGGGCACAGGGGTATTGTGATCGCAAAAATGTTCAATTTTGAGGTAAAATGCTTTTTGGGCGTTTTGTGCAACCGCTGCTTGGATTGTAATGAAATTTGGGCAGCGATATGCTGTGGGTCGTAGTATGTAATGCTGCTATAATTTTGAAAATCGGTGCATTGGCGGCGGAGAAATTAGTTGTAAAAAGATTATCAGAACCCCTCCAAACTTAATTTTTAAGCGTTTTAGGGTTCCTTAGTTGGAGGAGTCAAAGCGGATAGGAGTTTCAAAACTCAAACATTTGTTGCATTCATAAAATAATCTATATTGCGCTGAAAAAATTGACTTTGGCGATATCGTGTAGTTTTTAGACCTATATGTTGCCTTTGAATTTTATATCTTTGGAATAGTTTGATTCATGCATATCATAATCCTATAACGTGTAACTTTGAGACTACGAACTTGACTGTGATAAAAATATGACTACCGTGGAGGAATTGGTAACAGTATATCGCCGTTGGAACTCTTACCAGTGGCGAAACAGAAAACCAAAACAAAAAATTTCAAAACCGGTTTGGTTTTAGACGTTTCATAGGTTTCTGATGATTGCCTATTTTTTGTATGAGGATAGTGTAAGGTAGAGACATTCCAAACATCATGTTAGTACCGATAATGTGAGGGGAGTACTAAGTCCAAGGCATTTGACGCCATTTTTTCAAGATTATCCATGAAAAAGTCCCATACACATCTCAAAAGACCGACTGCACGAGTTTGCCTGCAGATGGTACGGTCTTCGCCTTCTTTGGAGCTAGCTCTCCCTTCTATAAACAGTGACATTTTTCTATAAACAGTGACATTTTTCAAACAACCGCCATCTCTAGGTGAGGCCAAGTACTTATGGGACCAGCCTCGTATATTATGCTCAACTATAATAAGATCTTCATCCGCGTTCCGTTCTTTACATTCAAAGGCATTTTTTCGAGACCGATCTCGCACCTATTTTTTTAAGATTTCTTATAAATATCCATCTATGATGAGTCAACTAAAAACATCACTAACCACAATTTTTCTATTGTTTCAGATACATCCACAGCAAGGAAAAACCATTCAAATGTGGCGAGTGTGGCAAAGGCTTTTGCCAGTCCCGCACTCTGGCGGTCCACAAGATCCTCCACATGGAAGAGTCCCCGCACAAATGTCCAGTATGCAGCAGGTCCTTCAACCAGCGCTCCAATCTCAAGACCCATCTTTTGACCCACACCGACCACAAACCTTACGAATGCAACTCATGCGGCAAAGTCTTCAGGAGAAATTGCGATCTGCGTCGTCATGCTTTGACTCACGCAGTCGGTGACGTGCCAGCAGATGGTTTAGGTGATGGATACATTCCCAGAGAGGAATTGGACCAGGAACGAGGATCACCAAGACCTAGAAGTCCCTCGGTGGAGTCCAGGGATGAAAGGGATGTTAGGGTATGTTCTCCAGTACCTGCAGTGACACAGTGCCATGAGCCTTGTTCCTCTTCAAGTCCGTATACAATGAGACCTCCGTTAGACCGCAGAGACTTCAGTCATGATATAGACGATGATGAGGACGACTTGGATGAAGATCCAGAGATAGATCCCGGCCAAGAAGACTGTCCGGAGCTCATCAAGGATAACGAAGAGTCCTTACCGGAGGCGCAACCTATTCATCTACCACATCTTCAGATTAGAAGAGATTTGCATTCCAAGCCAGCTACTATAACGAGCGAGCACCAAGAACCTAACTTCCTAGGACCATTTAGAAAACGTGCTTTAGATCAAGACCGTCCCATACCAGCTTACTCTCGTTCTCAGACACCTCCGATGAATTTGAGGATGTACCATGCTCCTGATATTGGTCCTCAGAATTTGTCCATGTCTATGTCATCTTCGAATGTCCTTAAACCTCCTGATACGGCGCCTTCTATGATATTTGGGCCGGCTATACCAGGACCTTCGAAGGGTCTGCAAATGCAACTTGGACCTAGTTGCAGTAACGTTGCTAGTGATTTAAGTATGAAGAAAAACAATGAGGAGGCTTCAAGGCCACCTCCTCAACCTCCAAGGCCCCCTAAAAAGACTGGATTTACTATAGCGGATATAATGGGGAGATAGTTGGAAACTTTCCCTTCAGATAGTGTATTTATTGCATAAGCAGTATCCGATTATTCTAACGATCCTAGGAAGCTCAGGACTGTAATGATCACAATGTTTATATACAGTCTATTAAATAGACACTCGCTAAGTCTTCTGCTAAGGATCACCATTTCTAAAAGAATTGTTACTTATTACAAGCTACCTAAAATGAGAAATAGAACTTGGAATGAGACCGGATGATTGTCTTTAACCTTGACTTTCTTGCTCATTCCAAGGTCAAGTCTACAGATTCATATCTCCTCCCTAGGAGCTATGGGATAAAACTCTTTCCATTAATACCGCAGCTTTAAGGCTGACCACAAACCTTACTTTGCGCAGTTGGTATCAGCAGACGGTCTGGGCGATGGATAGATTCCCAGAGAGGAATTGGACCAGGAACGAGGATCACCGAGAGCTAGAAGTCCTTCGGTGGAGTCCAGGGATGAAAGGGACGTTAGGGTATGTTCTCCAGTACCTGCAGTGACCCAGTGCCATGAGCCTTGTTCCTCTTCAAGTCCGTATACAATGAGACCTCCCTTAGACCGTAGAGACTTCAGTCATGACATAGACGATGATGAGGATGACTTGGATGAAGATCCAGAAATAGATCCCGGCCAAGAGGACTGTCCGGACCTCATCAAGGATAACGAAGAGTCCTTACCGGAGCCGCAACCACTTCATATACCACAACTTCAGATTAGAAGAGACTTACATTCCAAACCAGCTACTATAACGAGCGAACACCAAGAACCTAACTTCCTAGGACCATTTAGAAAACGTGCTTTAGATCAAGACCGGCCCATACCAGCTTACTCTCGTTCTCAGACTCCTCCGATGAATTTGAGGATGTATCATGCTCCAGACATTGGTCCTCAGAATTTGTCTATGTCAATGTCGTCTTCGAATGTTCTTAAACCTCCTGATACGGCGCCTTCTATGATATTCGGTCCGGCTATACCAGGACCTTCGAAGAGTCTGCCAATGCAACTTGGACCTAGTTGCAGTAACGTTGCTAGTGATTTAAGTATGAAGAAAAACAATGAGGAGGCTTCTAGGCCACCTCCTCAGCCTCCAAGGCCCCCTAAAAAGACTGGCTTTACTATAGCGGATATAATGGGGAGATAGTTGAAAAAAATTCCTTCAGATAATGTACTTATTGCATAAATAGTATCGGATTATTTTGACGATCCTAGGAAGCTCAGGACTGCAATGATCACAATGTTCATACACAGTCTATTAAATAGACACTCGATAAGTTTTCTGCTAAGGGTCACTTTTTCTAAAAGAATTGTTACTAGTTCCAACTTACTTAAAATGAAAAATAGAACTTGGAATGAGACCGAATGATTGTCTTTAATCTTGACTTTCTTGCGCATTCCAAGGTCAAGTCTACAGATTTCTATTTCCTCCCTAGGAGCTATGATATAAAACTCTTTCCGCTAATACCGCAGCTTTAAGGCTGACCACAAACCTTACCTTGCGCATTTGGTGACGTGCCAGCAGACGGTCTAGGCGATGGATACACTCCCAGAGAGGAATTGGACCAGAAACGAGGATCACCGAGACCTAGAAGTCCTTCCGTGGAGTCCAGGGATGAAAGGGACGTTAGGGTATGTTCTCCAGTACCTGCAGTGACCCAGTGCCATGAGCCTTGTTCCTCCTCAAGTCCGTATACAATGAGACCTCCGTTAGACCGTAGAGACTTCAGTCATGACATAGACGATGATGAGGATGACTTGGATGAAGATCCAGAAATAGATCCTGGTCAAGAAGACTGTCCGGAGCTCATCAAAGATAACGAAGAGTCCTTACCGGAGGCACAACCTATTCATATACTGCAACTTCAGATTAGAAGAGATTTGCATTCCAAACCATCTACTATAACGAGCGAGCACTAAGAACCTAACTTCTTAGGACCATTTAGAAAACGTGCTTTAGATCAAGACCGTCCAATACCAGCTTATTCTCGTTCACAGACTCCTCCGATGAATTTGAGGATGTACCATGCGCCAGATATTGGTCCTCAGAATTTGTCCATGTCAATGTCATCTTCGAATGTTCTTAAACCTCCTGATACGGCGCCTTCTATGATATTTGGACCGGCTATACCAGGACCTTCGAAGGGTCTGCAAATGCAACTTGCACCTAGTTGCAGTAACGTTGCTAGTGATTTAAGTATGAAGAAAAACAATGAGGAGGCTTCAAGGCCTCCTCCTCAGCCTCCAAGGTCCCCTAAAAAGACTGGATTTACTATAGCGGATATAATGGGGAGATAGTTGGAAACATTTCCTTCAGATAGTGTATTTATTGCATAAGTAGCATCCGATTATTCTAACGATCCTAGGAAGCTCAGGACTGTAATGATCACAATGTTTATATACAGTCTATTAAATAGGCACTCGCTAAGTCTTCTGCTAAGGATCACCTGTTCTAAAAGAATTGTTACTTATTACAAGCTACTTAAAATGAGAAATAGAACTTGGAATGAGACCGGATGATTGTCTTTAACCTTGACTTTCTTGCTCATTCCAAGGTCAAGTCTACAGATTCATATCTCCCCTCTAAGAGCTATGGGATAAAACTCTTTCCATTAATACCGCAGCTCTAAGACTGACCACAAACCTTACTTTGCGCAGTTTGTATCAGCAGACGGTTAGGCGATGGGTACATTCCCAGAGAGGAACTGGACCAGGAACGAGGATCACCGAGACCTAGAAGTCCTTCGGTGGAGTCCAGGGATGAAAGAGATGTTAGGGTATGTTCTCCAGTACCTGCAGTGACCCAGTGCCATGAGCCTTGTTCCTCTTCAAGTCCGTATACAATGAGACCTCCGTTAGATCGTAGAGACTTCAGTCATGACATAGACGATGATGAGGATGTCTTGGATGAAGATCCAGAAATAGATCCCGGTCAAGAAGACTGTACGGAGCTCATCAAAGATAACGAAGAGTCCTTACCGGAGGCGCAACCAATTCATATACCACAACTTCAGATTAGAAGAGATTTGCATTCCAAACCAGCTACTATAACGAGCGAGCACCAAGAACCTAATTTCCTAGGACCATTTAGAAAACGTGCTTTAGATCAAGACCGTCCTATTCCAACTTACTCTCGTTCGCAGACACCTCCAATGAATTTGAGGATGTACCATGCTCCAGATGTCGTTCCTCAGAATTTGTCGATGTCAATGTCATCTTCAAATGTTCTTAAACCTCCTGATACGGCGCCTTCTATGATATTTGGACCGGCTATACCAGGACCTTCGAAGGGTCTGCAAATGCAACTTGGACCTAGTTGCAGTAACGTTGCTAGTGATTTAAGTATGAAGAAAAACAATGAGGAGGCTTCAAGGCCACCTCCTCAACCTCCAAGGCCCCCTAAAAAGACTGGCTTTACTATAGCGGATATAATGGGGAGATAGTTGAAGAAATTTTCTTCAGATAGTGTATTTATTGCATAAGTAGTATCCGATTATTCTAACGATCCTAGGAAGCTCAGGACTGCAATGGTCGCAATGTTTATATACAGTCTATTAAATAGACACTCGCTAAGTTTTCTGCTAAGGATCACCTTTTCTAAACGAATTGTTACTTGTTATAAGCTACTTAAATTGAGAAATAGAAGTTGGAATGAGACCGGATGATTGTCTTTAACCCTGTCTTTCTTGCTCATTCCAAGGTCAAGTCTACAGATTCATATCTCCCCTTAGGAGCTATGGGATAAAACTCTTCCCATTAATACCGCAGCTCTAAGGCTGACTACAAACCTTACTTTGCGCAGTTGGTGTCAGCAGACGGTTAGGCGATGGGTACACTCCCAGAGAGGAACTGGACCAGGAACGAGGATCACCGAGACCTAGAAGTCCTTCGGTGGAGTCCAGGGATGAAAGGGACTTTAGGGTACGTTCTCCACTACCTGCAGTGACCCAGTGCCATGAGGCTTGTTCCTCTTCAAGTCCGTATACAATGAGACCTCCGTTAGACAGTAGAGACTTCAGTCATGACATAGACGATGATGAGGACGACTTGGTTAAAGATCCAGAAATAAATCCCGGCCAGGAAGACTGTCCGGAGCTCATCAAAGATAACGAAGAGTCCTTACCGGAGGCGCAACCAATTCATATACCACAACTTCAAATTAGAAGAGATTTGCATTCTAAACCAGCTACTATAACGAGCGAACACCAAGAACCTAACTTCCTAGGACCATTTAGGAAACGTGCTTTAGATCAAGACCGGCCCATACCAGCTTACTCTCGTTCGCAGACACCTCCGATGAATTTGAGGATGTACCATGCTCCAGATATTGGTCCTCAGAATTTGTCCATGTCTATGTCATCTTCGAATGTTCTTAAACCTCCTGATACCGCGCCTTCTATGATATTTGGTCCGGCTATACCAGGACCTTCGAAGAGTCTGCAAATGCAACTTGGACTAAGTTGCAGTAACGTTGCTAGTGATTTAAGTATGAAGAAAAACAATGAGGAGGCTTCAAGGCCACTTCCTCAGACTCCAAGGCCCCCTAAAAAGACTGGATCTACTATAGCGGATTTAATGGGGAGATAGTTGGAGAAATTTCCTTCAGATAGCGTATTTATTACATAAATAGAATCGGATTATTTTGACGTTCCTGGGAAGCCCAGGACTGTAGTGATCACAATGTTTATATACAGTCTATTAAATAGACACTCGCTAAGTTTTCTGCTAAGGATCACCTTTTGACTTTCCTGCTCATTCCAAGGTCAGGTCTACAGATTCATATCTCCCCACTAGGAGCTATGATATAAAACTCTTTCCGCTAATACCACAGCTTTATGGCTGACCACAAACCTTACCTTGCGCATTTGGTGACGTGCCAGCAGATGGTTAGGTGATGGATACACTCCCAGAGAGGAATTGGACCAGGAACGTCGATCACCGAGACCTAGAAGTCCTTCCGTGGACTCCAGGGATGAAAGGGATGTTAGGGTATGTTCTCCAGTACCTGCAGTGACGCAGTGCCATGAGCCTTGTTCCTCTTCAAGTCCGTATACAATGAGACCTCCGTTAGACCGTAGAGACTTCAGTCATGACATAGACGATGATGAGGATGACTTGGATGAAGGTCCAGAAATAGATCCTGGTCAAGAAGACTGTCCGGAGCTCATCAAAGATAACGAAGAGTCCTTACCGGAGGCACAACCTATTCATATACTGCAACTTCAGATTAGAAGAGATTTGCATTCCAAACCATCTACTATAACGAGCGAGCACTAAGAACCTAACTTCTTAGGACCATTTAGAAAACGTGCTTTAGATCAAGACCGTCCAATACCAGCTTATTCTCGTTCACAGACTCCTCCGATGAATTTGAGGATGTACCATGCGCCAGATATTGGTCCTCAGAATTTGTCCATGTCAATGTCATCTTCGAATGTTCTTAAACCTCCTGATACGGCGCCTTCTATGATATTTG
This sequence comes from Callosobruchus maculatus, assembly GCA_951848785.1. NCBI lineage: Eukaryota > Metazoa > Arthropoda > Insecta > Coleoptera > Chrysomelidae > Callosobruchus > Callosobruchus maculatus. The sequence goes on along the minus strand of CATOUR010000027.1, from coordinate 4,872,043 downwards.
GACCGGCTATACCAGGACCTTCGAAGGGTCTGCAAATGCAACTTGCACCTAGTTGCAGTAACGTTGCTAGTGATTTAAGTATGAAGAAAAACAATGAGGAGGCTTCAAGGCCTCCTCCTCAGCCTCCAAGGTCCCCTAAAAAGACTGGATTTACTATAGCGGATATAATGGGGAGATAGTTGGAAACATTTCCTTCAGATAGTGTATTTATTGCATAAGTAGCATCCGATTATTCTAACGATCCTAGGAAGCTCAGGACTGTAATGATCACAATGTTTATATACAGTCTATTAAATAGGCACTCGCTAAGTCTTCTGCTAAGGATCACCTGTTCTAAAAGAATTGTTACTTATTACAAGCTACTTAAAATGAGAAATAGAACTTGGAATGAGACCGGATGATTGTCTTTAACCTTGACTTTCTTGCTCATTCCAAGGTCAAGTCTACAGATTCATATCTCCCCTCTAAGAGCTATGGGATAAAACTCTTTCCATTAATACCGCAGCTCTAAGACTGACCACAAACCTTACTTTGCGCAGTTTGTATCAGCAGACGGTTAGGCGATGGGTACATTCCCAGAGAGGAACTGGACCAGGAACGAGGATCACCGAGACCTAGAAGTCCTTCGGTGGAGTCCAGGGATGAAAGGGATGTTAGGGTATGTTCTCCAGTACCTGCAGTGACCCAGTGCCATGAGCCTTGTTCCTCTTCAAGTCCGTATACAATGAGACCTCCGTTAGATCGTAGAGACTTCAGTCATGACATAGACGATGATGAGGATGTCTTGGATGAAGATCCAGAAATAGATCCCGGTCAAGAAGACTGTACGGAGCTCATCAAAGATAACGAAGAGTCCTTACCGGAGGCGCAACCAATTCATATACCACAACTTCAGATTAGAAGAGATTTGCATTCCAAACCAGCTACTATAACGAGCGAGCACCAAGAACCTAATTTCCTAGGACCATTTAGAAAACGTGCTTTAGATCAAGACCGTCCTATTCCAACTTACTCTCGTTCGCAGACACCTCCAATGAATTTGAGGATGTACCATGCTCCAGATGTCGTTCCTCAGAATTTGTCGATGTCAATGTCATCTTCAAATGTTCTTAAACCTCCTGATACTGCGCCTTCTATGATATTTGGACCGGCTATACCAGGACCTTCGAAGAGTCTGCAAATGCAACTTGCACCTAGTTGCAGTAACGTTGCTAGTGATTTAAGTATGAAGAAAAACAATGAGGAGGCTTCAAGGCCACCTCCTCAGCCTCCAAGGCCCCCTAAAAAGACTGGCTTTACTATAGCGGATATAATGGGGAGATAGTTGAAGAAATTTTCTTCAGATAGTGTATTTATTGCATAAATAGTATCGGATTATTTTGACGATCCTGGGAGGCTCAGGACTTCAATGATCACAATATTTATGTACAGTCCTTTAAATAGGCACTCGCTGAGTTTTCTGCTAAGGGTCACCTTTTATAAAAGAGGCTTTATTACAAGTTCATCATTAATCAAAAATAGAATTTCGAATGAGACCTAACGATAGTTTTTAACCTTGATTTTCTTGCTTAGTCCAAGGCCGAGTTTCCAGATTTATGTTTTCCTCCTAAGAGCCATGGGGTAAAACCCTTTCTGTTAATATCGCAGCCTTTAAGAGTTGTTATATTATAACTGCTATCTTCTTCAAGGCAGGTTCATAGCATAGTAAACAATCAGCCCAATATCTCAGGTTGGCGGTAATTACAGGCGCATCCCCCCTTTTGGATGATTATTTGTAGGGATGCTAATACGGCACTTCGATACTTGTACTTCTGCACTCATATCGAGTATTTTTATCTTAAGATACCTTTTGAGTGATTCCAAGCTGGTATCGCTACTTTTGTAGTGGTATCGGTATCGAAAATAATTATATAGTTATTGAAGGGTGTAATCAATTGCACAAAATTCTCTTTACGAACCAAACGCGCCTACTTGGCTAAAAAATATCGAATTGGTACCGGTATCGATATTTTCATTTTCGCATCTCTACCCAGACTTCACACCCGTAAAATCATCTCAAGGTCAAATTCTGAGGCATCCATTTTTATGTAGGAAATCCTCGGAGATATTCTGCTGGTTGTTTATTATGCTGTGGCAGGTTTTGCGTCAATATACTAGGTAGATGATCTCTTCCATGAAAGCATTGCATTTTCATTACCAGCTATGCCTGAGTGCCCTATACAAATTTGACTGGAAAGTTCTAATTGCAAGGTTTGACTTTAAAAAGTATTACGAAGCCTGAGAGGTCATCAGAGGTCAGTTTGTGTAAGCCTGAAGCCTGGTTTTGTAGCTTGTAAAATATCCCAACCCTTGTTTTTCTTGACAGTGTTGCATTTTATAGAAAATATTTCCTTACAAAAAAACTTGATAAAATAATGAAAAACCAAACCCGAACGTCTCTACTGCAGAAATATTCATGAAAATTATTTCTGTTGGTCTGCCTTCATTTTTTACCCGCGTAATGTCAGTCACCGCTTCACCGATTATGATGAAATTTGAAGAGCAACATGCTGTAAGGTCATAGCTAATGATGCTGCTAGTTTTTTCAACGTCAGTGAATTGGAAAAGAAATAACATATTATCTAAAAAGCTACAGTCTAAGGCGTTTTAACAATTCTTTTGGATAGTCGGAAAATTCAGTTTTTAGTATAGGAAAATCCTTATTGCGTGTATTTATAAAAAAATGACTTTAGACACGATAAAATTTGTTTGATCCCAAACTGTTATAAATTGATTCCTAACCGTCAGTAGACTTTATAGCTTCTCAATCGTAATGGCATCCTGTATCACTAGATCTGACTGGAAACATTATTTTGAAAATTTTCTCTGTTATCAATTTTTGTCATCTCTGTAAAACTTCATTATGTGTAGAAAATACTGATGGAATTTTTGTAAATATGAACTGTTAAAGTGTGAATATATATTTTTTTCGTTAATGCCGATCAGTACTGTAAAAATAAAATCATGCTACATTATTTTTTTAAATAAATTGTACATATACATGTAGTATTTTTTGTACAAATTGTAAATCACTTTTGAAAATGGAGGGACCTATTCTCGCAATCTTTTTTATATTACTAATTTTAAGATACGTTATATTGTGAATATTTAAACCTTGCATTGTCGGGTTTTGTATTATAAATGACTTTTTAGAAAAGTGTTAGAGTTAAGTGATGACCAATTGGATACTATGTGTTTATATGTTTGTGTAGTGTAGTTAATATGAAGTGAGTGGAGATTCCTCTGTATAATTTTTATGTCATTTTCAGATGAAACCAAGAATAAACATATTTTCCTTCTTGATGATGGTACAAACTAAAATATTTCCTTAATTTTAGTTTCCCATTTATTTATTGTATTTAGGTATTTTAGATAGTATGTTGTTTTAATGTTGTATACGTACTGTAGATTTGAGATTTGTTTTTTTTAAATTTTGGGCTTTGTGCTATCCAATTTCCCATAAACTTTTGTGATGTCGATCTCAATGTGAATGCATCTTTTGAAATTGTTTTAAAAATTTATTATCAAATTATTTACTTACTGTAAGTTGAGTTATATCGATTGTAATGGTAGAAATAAATGATGAATTTTAATAGGAGTTTCTTTCTAAGGTCGCTAAGTATTCCTTGCAAAAGAACTTTTCAAACAAAAAGTTTTGTTTCAATAGATCATTGAGTACAATAGTATATTGTTAAACAAGCAGTAATAATATTATTATTGTATAGCTCACGTAGTTGAAGTTTTTCTAAAACATGGATTGACTGGGCCGTTGGAATTTGTTGTATTTCTTATATCAGGGCCGGTTTCTCAATGTCCGGTTAAATATTTATCTGGAAGTTAACGGGTAACTGTTAGATAAATTGTTCAAACAACTGAAGGTTAAACTTATGAATTCGCGCAGATCTTATCTGACAGTTGTATCCATAGAAACGCTAACTGGCAGCTACCTATCTGACACTTTTAACTGGAAATTGAGAAACCGGCCCTAAGAACAACAAAAAAATTGGAATCACTTAATGAAATGGCTTGGGATTTTAGACAACATAGTAAGTTAGAATCTTTACAGGTGGGTACGAAATCACGTAATATTTCAACGACTATAAATCTAGGTAGACACATCTATTTTCAAGTCTTTGGTCGGACCTTTGGAACACTGTCATTGTCTAGACCAGGGGTTCCCAACCTGTGCGCCGCGGCGCCCTGGTGCGCCGTAGAAAGTAAAGAGGGGCGCCATGAGTCGATCCTCTAACTCTAAAGCACAAATATTTGTGGGTGCCTAAAAAGCAACAATGCCTATTCTGACGCTCGCCATCACACTTCGAAACTACTAGAGAAGATTACAACGTTCAGGAAGAAACTACAAGTTTGGATAAAAAAGACGAATGAAGGCGGCGGTCAAGATAGCTTTCCATAATTGCATAAAATATGCGGGATCCAATGATCTGGTTGCCTCACAAGACCTGATTGCCCTTTTCATGGAACACTTATGGAAGCTCACTGAATGGTTTTCGAAATATTTTGCAGATGATGATGTCGAAAAATTTGCGTGGATCCAAGATCCCTTTCATACGCAAGTTCCGCGAGAGCTCTCCAAATCCGATTTGGTGGAGCTCTGGTTATCGATTCAAAATGGATATACAAACCTAACTTCAAAGGCTTTAAGAATTTTTATTCCGTTTGGACCGTCAGATTTATATGAAGCTGGATTTTCAGCCGTAGCTGTAATCAAGAACAAATATCGCTCAAGGATCAATGAGGAGCAAGAAATGAGAATCGCAGTGTCGAATTTTATTCCCCATTTTGAAGAGATCACCAAGCTCAATCTTCACATTCATTTGACTGTCGTATTTTATTTTTGTTTTTCTTGAGTCTTTCTTTTTGTTTTCCGTTTCAATTCTGAATTCTAATGAATATAATAAAATAAACTTCATTTCCTATTGAGGAAGTTTTCATTTTTGTGTCTACTATTATTGTAGATACCTATTTGTTTCGACAGTATCCATTTAAAATAGCTGTCTAAGGTAGGGCGCCGTGACAAAATTCCAAACTTGAAAGTGCGCCGCGGGTCGAAAAAGTTTGGGAACCCCTGGTATAGACCTACTCGGGGGCAATTTTTGTTTACCCCTCCGTTCTCCTCTCCCGCTAGCCTATACTTAATATTCCGACGTACAATAAACAAATGTACAATTATCTGTGAATGAAATGAGAAATTTAACTAGGTTTATAGTTGGTGTAATCTTTGTATGATGTCGGATGTACTTACGATATATTTAAGTTGTTCCTAAAATTGCTACCTACTTTTCTTTTCACAAAGGACTACCCTTGAAATAACTAAACACTAAACGGTGACGCACCAGTAGATAAACTAAACAAGGAGAATTGAAGAAAATTCCAAGAAAAAATTGAAAAAAAATGAAGGTTCGATGATGAGCGTACGTACGCTAAAACTAAAACTGTAGATTTTGTGCTGAAGATCAACAATAATTAATGTCCATTTTTATTTATGTTGCACCACCTATTAAGTTTGGATTCATTGTTTCAAGTTTTAATTTTATCGAAGCCTATCTAATCATACTTTAAAATAGTTTTATCGGTAGTGTTTACTTACTTATACTTAAAACCTTTATATCTTATCATAAGCATCCCTAAAGGAAGATTTTAGTTGTGCCTATTTGACGTGGAAAATATGTAGTTTTAAGGCGGCTTTATTGAGTATTTTCCTTCAACTGTTTGAAACCATTAGGCTTTCGTAAACGCCTTCTTAGGCCCAGTTTCACAATCATTGGTAACCCCTAGTAGTCACTTGATCGACAGATGGAAGTCAACCAGTAGTTAGCGGAGAGCTCTGTTTCACAAAGAAAACCAATGGTTGAACTTATTTATTTTTAAGTTGGCACCACGGATTGATTTCAGAGCACTGCTATGTTTCTATAACCTCCAAAGCTGTCATCGATTCACCACAATAAACGCCAAGATAACCCATACCGCATCCTTGGGTTAACATAGCTACTGGTTGAGCTTTTGACGTTACCGTCGATTATGAAATGGATTATTTTCGCTAACCACTAGTTTTCTTTTGACCACTAGTTAAATAACGATTGTGAAACTGGGCCTAAAGGTCGGTAGTCGGAGACTACCATAGAGCTTTCTTGAAACTCTACAGTTTAAATTGACTATTGGCCGTATATGGAATAGGTTTTATGGATACTCCTTATAACCTGTTGATAGGATAATTTGATCTTGAGTGCATTTGGCCATAGTCAATGCAGTCATAAAATACAACTCTTATCAAATGTCATCCTAAAACTTATTTAAAACCTTCATGAGCCTAATAGGCTGCTGAAATGTTTCTTGGGCAATAACCCTGATTTTGTAGGTGATCGGTCATGAGCGCGCGCAGTTTGATTTTTACCTGTGTATAAGAAGGGTACCTTCATCGGCACCGGTCACTTGCGCGCTGAAAGAAAATTAAGCTTGGTTATTCCTATTGACCACATCCCTTTTATTCTTGCGAACTTTCATCTGTCTTTTTACGACTTGCGGTAGCTTACAGTTACTCCTTAGATTATTTAAATGACTATTCGGCTTCTGTAGGTATATAAAACTACCCTTAATGAAAGTATTTCAGTATAGTTTGCAATCCTTAGTTGCTGTTTATGAGTATTATTTGTGCTCTACTTTTTCATCATGGAGACTATGTTAAGTATGAAAGGGAAGAAATTAATAGTCCTTGAAGAGTATACGTTCCGAAGAGATAAAGAAACCACCCACGGTGTAGCCTACAGATGCTCTAGAAGAGGATGCATAGCATCTTTGCTGATGGATCAATCGGAAGAGATGGTTCTTAAAAGAAATAATAAGCACAACCATGATACTCCCGCAAAACAAGCTGTGAAGGTAAATATCTTGGACTTTTTTTTACATCGTCAAGAACTCTATCAAATTTGTGACAAATTAGAACACGTTCTGATTAATTAAAATCTTTTGGGGTATTATACAGACATTTCGGTCTGCTGACAATACCAACTTCTTTATTTGCATCTATTACAGTGATCAGATTAACTTATTATGTTCAGAACAAAATTTCTCATTTAATAATATAAAAAAGTAATTCATTTATGTCCAGTCAAAAGTAACGATACCTCTGACTGGAGTTCTACAAATTCTTCAGTAACTATTAGCAAGATCGCAAAAAATGACGAATGAATAAAAATCGGTTAGAATTATAAGACATAAGTTTACCTCGCCGCCCCGCGCGCTGGTGTCCACATTGCCTATTATCATTGATTAAAGTATTTGTAAATGTGTTAATCAATGCTATTATCCAAAATATTTTAGGGGCTTCTGAACGATGGCATTAGGACCAATCTGACCGCGGCGCGCTAGTGTCCTGTGGCCATTTTGTACAGGTAAGACATGTAAAATTCCATACGATAAATAGGGTAAAACCCCTAAATGTTGGCACTTTAAGATTTCATTTCCTCGAAGATAACGATAACTGCTTCCATAAATGCAGCAAATGTATGATTTCTAAATTATATAGCCAGAAATCACTGTAGTTTTGAACTGATGAGAAATAATTTCGCGGCAAGCTGAAAAACCAGGGAATAAGACAAAAAATACAAACCATTCCAAATTCCGTATTATTGGCACCTTTTTCCCAATGATTGGCACTGGCTGATGCTAATTATTAGCACTACGTTTTTTTTATTATAGGTAGTGGCTTAAAATACACATCAGACTGATTTTAACTTTTAGAAGAAGAAGCAAGTGTAGTTATTACAGTACTGCACAAAATAAATCAGTAGTACAGTAATAATTATTGTGAGCTAAATTGTTCCACCTAATGTAAACATGAGTTCAAGTTCTGTAAAGTTTTCTATTCGTTTTCTTTTGCTTTGCACATATCTGTAACGGAGACTTTTTTCCTTTTGGAGCGTTTACTTTTCCCAGCTTGGATTGTACTGGAAGCACGTTTCGTCCCTGTTGAGTAACCCTTCTTCTTCTAAGTACCTTTCGATACCCATGAACCAGCCTCTGATGTCCTTCTCCACAACGCAAGAAGAAGCGGACGTTATTCCTTCAAAAGTCCTTCAATCAGCTATGAACGGCATGTCAACCAATCCTTACCAAGACCGTTTCTCTGATTCCTATCCATAAGCTCTTTATCTGACACTTGGAGGTCAACTGGATGCCTAGGAAATCCCTTTTTGTAATTTTCCAAGATTCAATTTACAATTCTAGCTTCTCTGTCATATACTAGGTAAGTAGCTCTTTTCCATTATCTTTGAAGTTGTATTCCAGTCTAAACTGTATGGTTGACCTAGGCATCCCAATCTTTTTGGAAACAGTCTTTTTTTGGCTATCCTGTACGCATCCCATCCAATGCTTTTTGCAAAATATCTTCAGAGTACCGGGAAGGCAAAAATGCTGAATGAATCAATTTGCTTATGCGGTTCATAAAAGGGTTGAATTGTCGTGAAAACCATTAACAGAATTCTATTTTTGAGCTGAAATTAATCCTTGGGCCAACAAATAGATTTGGGACTGCCCAGTGTTACAATTGTTGGCACCATGAAATGCTACGTAGTAGCTGACATAATTTAGCAGTACTATCGCTAAATAACTATTTTAGATTACTAATTATTGTTAAAAATCATTTATGTACTTGTATTGGCTGTAATAGAATGATTTAACCACCTGAATAGTGTGTGTGTTCATACATAATTTGCAAGCAGATAGCAAGCATAAACATATGGACAAATATTAAATTTACCTTTTTCGCTAGCCTTCCAGGCCATTATGATGAACGCGAAGATGATTTTGCTTTAGTTTGGAGTACTTATAGTATACTGGGAGCTACACAATTGAAAAAAAGTGGCAAGTATCGGAACTTTATTTAGCCCGCAGTCCTAAGATCTTGGCACCCAATGGCAACGTTACGCGACTTCACAAAAATAGGTTCCAATCGTTGGCACCTCGATTTTTACTAAAATAGATGAGCAGAAAAAAGTTGTACATCCTAAATATACTTGAATCGACCTTACATGATTTATTTCTGTCAAAAATGCAGGTGTATCACCAGTTATTTTGATATAGAGGGTACTTTTGTGATACCTACCGGTCTAAATTTCGCGCTCATTCTGCAGTCCTTCCCGTGACATCCTCACTGATCTGGTGATAAGCATCTACTTATGAGAGAACACTTTTATAGAAATTATACCAATACTATTATATACTGTTGCCGCTTCTACTATTAGCATAACAATTGGCTGCCGCTTTCTGAAATTCGTTAAATTCTACAAAAATTGCGTAAGATGCCAACAATTAGCGAGGTGCCAACAATTGGGGGTTTGACCCTAAATAATAAATAAACAAATACCTAGGTACTCGATAAAATTCCAGCAATAGGACGCGGCGATGGCCCAACCCGTGCATTGTTCTACGATTAGTCTGTCACCGTAGTAGAGCGTGTCGCTGTAGAAAAGCCGGTGCACAGAATGTGTTCTTCGGATGCCGAGGAGCAGGTAACCGCTGGTGCCACTCCTCCTCCTCCCGGTAGCCACCAGGTGTGGTGCAACATCGCCTATAAATATGTATTAGGCGTTAGGAACATTGTGCGTGCGAATCGTCCCGTCGAAAAAATCCTCAACTAGGCGTATGAATAGGCTTTGGCGGTGCAGCACACGCTGCTGTCACATAGGTAGATGCGGAATACTAATTATTATGATGATTTAGGTGACTAAGAAGGTATACTTTGTTCCAGTAGAAGGTTTCAGGTGCCGCAGGTTGTGTGTTTTTGAAAAAAAATGGATTACGGGAAGTTTTTATTTATGGTCAGTCTCCCGCAAAGGCTGAAAATCTATGGCATTGTAAATTCTCTAGTAGGTACTTCTACTTAATAGAAAAATCACAGAAATTGAAAACTGAACTACAGTCTGTTTAAATTATAAAACATAATTTACTCGACAGAAAAATACATGAAATATGCACCACTGCAACATCTAAAAAAAAATTCTCACAATCGTTTCAACAAATGCTTAGAGTGGTCCAGTTAGAGGTATCGCTACTTTTGACTTAACGGAAATTACTACCTTTTAGGCCTGGTTATACAATGCGAGCTTAAGCTTCAACTTAAGGTAAGCCGAGGTTAAACCACGTCAGTTGCAAAACGTCCGTTGTACAATGCTGGCTTAGCCCCCCACCCCTAACTTAATACGCTTAAGTAAGCCGAAGCTTAACGCGAGCTTAAATAGCTGAGGTTTAAACCTAACCTGATACAAGTGACATGATATGTCAAAAAGGAACCTTTATTGCTTGTCACTTTATATTATGTGATATTTTTTGAAAGATTTGTGTCTAATTTAACAAAGAAAGCAAATGAAAGAACAGAGACAGAAACGATCGTTGCCGAAATTTGACACAAACTGTCATAAGTACCTAACGTGCCTAACCAAAAAAGGTAATTTTTCAGAATATATCAGTCAGTACGTATTGCTTCATCGATGTCAACTGTAGTGAACTTTCATTATCAACCAGGTTTAACTAAGCCGAAGATTGTACAATGGGTGTCAACTTTAAGCCTGAGCTTAGCTAAGCTTAGGTTTAACAAAGCTATTATCAAACCCGCATTTGTACAACTGTTCCTTAATGTGAAATTTCATTCTAAAGATGTTAGACTGTCAGCAACAATCGCTGGTGGTTTTCCTTTTGTTTCAAGACTTCTGGAAAGTTGTAGATTGTAGATAGTAGATCTCAATAGCTAGTAGGCAGTGAAAAAAAACACTTCTGTCATACTCCAGCCTCTCATTTACATTAGATATCTTACCGCTGTTGTCTCCTGTTAGAACTGATAATATTGTAAGGAATTTTTATAATCTTGCCTCGTTGCTGTCGTTTCTTATATCTTTCTACTAAGATAGTTGGTTTTTTTTATTTTTTGTGGCCTACTAGATTGCTCATACGTAGGAAAATTGAAAAACCAGCGATTTGACAGAAAATTTTAAATTGAATTATAACCGAAAAAGACTGATATCGTGATTCCTATATCGTTGAAACGGAATCAAATTTTACATTCGACACTATAAAAAAAATAGGCATTCCCATTTGAAAAAATCAAGTTACCTGTGATTGAAATTTCCTTAATTGATTTATTGATTTCTCAAAGTACAAAATGAATTCAAATTTAACCGTCTGACCTAAGATGACGCATTTTATGCTTAGTCGTACCGTAAAGTCACGGCCTTCTAAGTTTTATAGTCGCTGCGATATTCATTTTTTTTTCTGATACCTACCCATACCAAAAATGTTGATTTGCGCCTGAACAGTTGATTTAAAGTCCCATATGTGATACATAAAGTCACACTAGAATTTACCAAAGAATCCGAATATGCAATAATATATAGGAGCTTTCATTAAAAAAAATGTAACTGTGATATGAATCACCTTGTATAAACGTCAAAATTTGAGCTGAAATGTTTTGACGTTATAGCTCTCAAGGCTCCCTATCATGATCAAGTGACAGATTTTTGAAATATGTTTTAGTAAGCTGACAATCTCCCGTCTACTCACTATTGGCCCACCCTGTATAGAGGGGACCTTATGAGCACCTTCCTTTTTGTAGTATTTAAAAAAAATGTAGAGTTCTGAAAGTTCTTGGAAGTCCAGTTGGAACACGAAAATCCAATTTTGATAAAAGATTTGAAGCGTTTATTATTTACCAGTTTATATAGAAAAATCAGAGCTCTTATATTTCTCCATGGTTCTAGCGGTTCAACTACAAATAAGATAATATCTTTCTGTTACACACTGCACTAAACTGGAGGCTTAGGGGAGCCCTGAGTAAAACCACTTCATACTTGAAATTATATTGATCTGACCTCGTTACAAACTCCAGATCTACCTTATATCTAACCCACATCCTACTGACATACTTAACACACTCACTGTGTTTATAAACAATCTTAGTTAAACAAATATATGCTTATTTTCCAATATCTCACGCCCCAAACTGATAACCTTCTTACAAATTGGAGCAATACAATATACTGGGTGTTACCAGTTCCCTTCACTTTACATCACAACCCTTAGGGCCGGTTGTACAAATGGCTTAAAGTCGATACCCGTTGTACAATTGTCGGCTTAGTTAAACCTGGTTGATAATGAAATTCACTACAGTTGGCATCAATGAAGCAATACGTACTGACATAATCATCCGAAAAATTACTTTTTTTGGTTATGACAGTTTGTGTCAAATTTCGACAACGACCGTTTCTGTATCTGTTCTTTCATTTCCTTTCTTTGTTAAATTGGACACAAATCTTTCAAAAAATATTACCTAATAAAGTGACAATCAGTTTGAAGGTTCCTCCTTGACATATCATGTCACTTGTATCAGGTTAGGTTTAAACCTCAGCTAAGCTCGCATTAAGCTTCGGCTTACGTAAGCTCATGTTAAGCTTGGAGTGGAGGGCTAAGCCATCATTGTACAACAGACATTTTGCAATTGACGTGGTTTAACGTCGGCTTACCTTAAGCCGAAGATTAAGCTCGTATTGTACAACCGGGCCTAAATCTATTATAAATATACATTATATACATATCACAATAATTTGATCATCGTGTTTTTTCGGATAAACGCAATCCACTTTATAGGGTAAGTACTTTAGAAACCTACGTTGAACATAATCAAGTTTTGAGTGGACCATAAAAAGGTTGCTGGTTTTAGCTGTCAACTGTACGGTGCACGTAACGCAGTAATACAGTAGAAAATGTATCTGCCTCTAAAAAACTTTCATCTAAACCAGTTGAACTAATTTGGGATACACAAACCAACATTACAATCAGACTGTATCCATTAGTCCCGACAAGGACGCAAAACGCCAACAAATTTAAAACCTCATATACCAGATGATGCTAAAAGGCATTCTTGTGTATATAATTTGCAGCAAAAAACAGCTCTGGCCTCGAAACTTAATCTCCATCAGCTCGATGTGCCAAAATTCACTTTGATGTCTTCCCAACAATCTAAAGAATCTCTCAGTTTTTGTATCAAATGTGATTTTAATGATATCTTAATGCTAGCTCTCGGTTAATTAGCTCGCTATTGCGTTCGCGCCTTCAAAAGCGTAAAAAATGACCATGAGAGACATTTTGTTCAGTGCAGGTGTGGTAAAGTCTTTTGTTTACATTCTTTTGCGAAAAACAAAAGGTTCCGCTTAGTATTAGTACCTATCTACAGTATAATAATATTATGTAATAATAATGAAGAGATCCATCCATAACCGACACTAATTGCAGGAAATGTTACCAACAGAAAGAAACAATAGACCACATAACAACCGCATGAAAAACTCTTACTGGAACCGAGTACACAGCTAGCCATAACTATGCAGCCAAAGTCATACGCCAAGCATTAGCCAGCACAACCATCAAGTTAATAGAAAACACATATCCATATTACAATTAAACACCAATATAAGTACTCGAAAACAATTGATACAAACAATAATGGGACGCTGACATACATACAGACAAGACTATCCCAGCAAATAGGTCAGATATAGTTTTTCAGTCAAAGGCAGACAAACTTACCTATCTGATAAATAATATTGCTGTCTCCAAAGACATTAATATGCAAAATACCTACGCTGGGAAGATACTAAATACACTGACCTTGCCATAGAAACAATACGACTCTGGAAGCGAAACAAGGTTACTATTGTCCCCCTAATTATGTCGGAGTCAGACCTTACACCAAACCTCAGAGGAACAACTGAATATAGAGGTAGTAAACAAACCACTTCAGCATGGCGTGGTCAAAGCCATAATCTTTTGACACTTCAGACCCAAACATTGCCAACTAACCTAAACATTCTTCCAATGCAACCGATGTTAGAAACACTGCTCTGCACTGTCCCATCTCGAAAAACTGTTAAACTACACTCGAATATAGCACAGCAAGTCCGTAAAGCTTCACTACAGTTACCAACAAATAGCGAATTCGATTTTACTGTCCGAGCATAAAAGACGCAAAAACAAAACAAACGTTTGACAGTCGGAGGTTACCGTAAACAAATTGCAGGAAAATTACATAGACGTTGCCAACTCCTCAAAATTTATGTAAGACAGAATTTGCGTTAATGATGAAGAAACATGCAGTAACGCAGTAAAGGTCAACATATCTATTGATTTTGCTGTAATTATTTCTGAACCATCAACATACCGTCTTTTTTAACGTAGAATGGAATATTTCTGGATACTATGCAATTAAGATGATAGTAAACAATTATGATTGCCGTATCTGGTGGTCGATATGACCACGTAAGAAAAGATGTTGGCCTATTAGAATTAGTTGTTTACTACCTCTATGTTCAGTTGTTACTCTGAGCACTAAACACATTTACGCCACACCTACGACAGGTAGTCCTGGATGAAGGGTTACACAAAATATTCCAAAGTCTGTAATCATGAAGACCTGTAATATTGTACGATCGTTCCTAACTTGAGATCAATAATACTTATAAAAACATAAGAATAATATAATATATAATAATAACTCATCTCTATTCAGTTTCCTACAGATACAGGTATCTATATTTATGGTAAGCAGATGAGCAGCTCAATGGCGAAGTTTAGCTATAGCTACTCTTACACTTTACCAATGAGTGCATACAAGTTTTGCTGTTTAATAAAAGTAACAGCAATGCACGATAGTTAAGTGCCCTTTTACTTTCAAATGCATCACATATTAAATTTATGAATGGAATGTACTGTACTGTACAGACCTATAGTTATGCTTTCTGGGATCAGTGATGAAGAAATGCATCAACCAACAGCTTATGGAATACCTTGAGCTCATCCATTAAGGGTCGTATTCATAGTCGATACTTAAGGGTTCCTTAAGAAGAGGAGTCAGGCAGGGTTGCATACTCTCTCCCACTCTCTTCAATGTTTACTCCGAAAGGATATTCCAGAAAGCTTTGGAAAATATCCAGGAAGGTATAAAAGTCAACGGAAGGTATGTCAACAATATACGGTATGCGGATGACACTGTTATAATAGCTAATAGTCAGGAAGGCCTCCAAAACCTCATTAATGCAATTGTAAGGGAAGGAGATGCATTTGGCCTTAAGATAAACACCGAAAAAACTAAAACAATGGTTATTTCCAAGAGAGCAAATGTGAACACCAACATAACTATATACAACAAACGAATTGAACAGGTCGACAAGTACAAATATATAGGATGTTGGTTAACAGGAGATTTAAAGCAGGAAACAGAGATACGGTGCCGTATAGAAAACGCAAGATGCGCATTCCTCAGAATGAAAAAACTATTAACGGACCCCTCATTATCGCTTAACATCAGGTATAGATTTGTGACAACTTACATATACTCAATCCTATTATATGGAACCGAATCCTGGACAATGGGAGTCCGTTCGATGCGTAGACTGGAAGCTTTTGAGATGTGGCTTATGCGCAGAATGCTCAAAATATCATGGACGGATCATATCTCGAATGAAACTGTTTTAAGAAGAATGAATATGAATAGAGAACTCCTGGGAATACTTAAAAGACGAAAGACAAGCTACCTAGGACATATACAGGGTGAGTTTTTAGTACCGGCTCGGTCGATAACTCCACTACTATAGAAGATAGCGAAAAAAGTTGTATATAAAAGTTGTAACCACGGATATGTTCCTTGCTCAGAAAATATTTAGATTTATACAGGGTGATCCATAACTACGTGGTGATGCAAACATGCATTTTTTTAAATGAGACACCCTATATATTATTCCATATTCAGATTCTACTAATGATTTCCGTTCTTCCAATATAGGGCATTGTTACATTATACAGGGTGTTTCAAAAGTTATGACCATTTTTATATCCAAATTGCGGACAAATGAACGTACTGTATATCAAAAATTAACGAATCAAAAATTATTTTTTTTACATAGCAAGATTAAAAATATCCTCTAGTTTTAAAATCGCCTATAAAAGAAGCCTGAGACGCATATTCGTATACAGGGTGATGTAGAATGCAAAATCCAAATTTTCTCTTTTTTTTCAAATGTAACCCCCAATATTTTATTATCACAAAGAATTGCCTTTGATATGCTCTTTCATCTTTGTATAGCACTTATTGTACCTACGTCCATCAGTTTCCGAGATATTTCGATTTTTCGGTAAATTTAAAATATAGCCTCTATTTGTGTACTGAAATTTATTTATTTTGAGAAAGTACTATCTGATTTGTTTTTTATTTAACGAACAACTAAATTATAACATCTTGATAGCATTTCATGAAGTCAAAACCCTAAATCATCGAGACAATAAAGTCAAGTATGCTGAGGAAACAATTTTGTAGGCGTCATGCATAATTATCAAGTAGTTTTATCAGGTAGGCTTTGAAAAATTGACAGTTTTCATAACCTACTCAATAATTCCGTACTGTGTGAAAAACCAGCTTTGAAAATTAATTTTTTCATTGATGGTATTTAGGAGAATCTTTGAGAAATTGTCTACTTGCCTCTAGAATATATCAACTATGAATAGCAATGACCAGAACGGAGGCACTCTAAAACTAATTCGTTTGAAAGATTGAAGAATCGTTTTATTTGGACTGTGTCGTTTCATATTTCATAGCCTACCTGATACATCTGCTTGATAATTATGCATGACGTCTATAAAATTGTTTCCTCAGCACACTTTGACCTATATTATCTCGTTAGTTCAGTGTTTTGACTTGATCAAATATTATTATCGCCTTATATTTTAGTTGTTTGTTAAGCAAAAACCAAATTTGGTAGTATTTTCTCAAAATAGATAAATTTTATTAAACAAATAGAACGTATATTTAAAATTTGTAGAAAAATCGCAATATCTCAGAAACTAATGGATGCAGCCATAATAAGTGTTATACAAAGATGAAAGAGCATATTAAAAGCAATTCTTTGGTATAATAAAATATTGGGGGTTACATTTAAAAAAATAGAGAAAATCTAGATTTTGCATACTACATCGCCCTGTATACGAATATGCGTCGCGGGATTTTTTTATAGCATATTTTAAAACTAGAAGATATTTCTAATCTTCTCATGTAAAAAAAATTAGTTTTGATTCATTACTTTTTGATATACAGTACGTTCATTTGACCGTGATTTGGATACAAAAATGGTCATAACTTTTGAAATACCCTGTATAATGTAACAATACCCTATATTGGAAGAACGGAAATCATAAGTAGAATTCGAATATGAAACAATATATAGGGTGTCTCATTTAAAAAAATGCATGTTTGCATCACCACGTAGTTATGGATCACCCTGTATAAATCAAAATATTTTCTGAGCAAGGAACATATCCGCGGCTACAATTTTTATATACAATTTTTTTAGCTATCTTCTACAGTAGTGGAGTTATCGACCGAGCCGGTACTAAAAACTCACCCTGTATATAGAGGCCGGAAATACGAATTCTTGCGATTGATAAAGGAAGGCAAAATTGAGGGTAGGAGAGGCCCAGGCAGAAGACAGTGTTCATGGCTGAAAAATGTTAGGGATTGGACCGGTCTGAACTCACAATCACTATTAAGAGCTGCACAGGATAGAGAACGATTTGCGGAAATTGTAGCCAACCTTCATTGAAGACGGCACCTTAAGAAGAAGAATCCTTGAGGGTCCCTTAAGTAAGGTTTTGTGTTGCAACAGCTACTTGAGAGTCCCTCCACGTAAGGCTCCCTCGAGTAATGCTCAAGTAACGAAATGTCAGCATGACATGTCAACATGATGTTTCGTTGCAGTCTTAGATAAGGAAAGAGAGGGGATACCGCACGCCCATTTGATGCTATATGGATTAGCTGATACCGAAAATGAATAGCTGTCAAAATGCTGGTGGAAAACTGACGGTAGTGTCAAGGTAGTGTTTTTTGCGATATTTAACGTTTTTAAGACCAATAATTGTGAAATATTGTGGTGAGCGTAATGGTGGGGTGCGCAGCTTACCGTTGTAAAAGCCACAGCAGCAGGAAGGAGCCAGGAATCACTTTTCACAGGTAAATTTATGATCTTATTTTTGTGGTGTATCCGAAATTCATGCAAATATCTCGATATCTAGTTCAAAGATATATGTGTATCCGAAATATAATTTGGAATGTACCACTAACATGCGAATCATAATGTTTTTGAGCACGTAAAGTCTAAAAATTATGTTTTTAAGGGATTTTTTGGTTCAAATACAATCAGTTTTCCAGTGGCGTATCTATTATAGCTTACATTTTGAATAGAAATATTATGACTTTGCATTGTAATGTATAATATACCAATACCCTTATACAAGGTGTGCATTTCAAGGGTGGCCTTTATTTGTAGTTGTATGAATAATAAAATTAATTCTCTGTCTTCCTCGACAGGTTTCCTAAAGATCTTCCTAGACATGATTTATGGATCAAAAATATGAGGATCGAAGGTTGGAAGCCTACAAGCAACGATAGGCTTTGTTCTAAGCATTTTGAACAGAATTTCCTTCATCAAACAAATCAAAAAGTATATCTTCTGAAAGGAGCAGTCCCCACCATATTTGACGAGCTTCCGGAATACTTACGTCCAAAAATTGTAAGTTATAATTCCTAGCTTACATTGTCTACGCTTAATCAATATTAAAATAATAAACATCCTAGGATTATGATAGATGGATAGATGGATAGATGGATAGATGGATAGATGGATAGATGGATAGATGGATAGATGGATAGATGGATAGATGGATAGATGGATAGATGGATAGATGGATAGATGGATAGATGGATAGATGGATAGATGGATAGATGGATAGATGGATAGATGGATAGATGGATAGATGGATAGATGGATAGATGGATAGATGGATAGATGGATAGATGGATAGATGGATAGATGGATAGATGGATAGATGGATAGATGGATAGATGGATAGATGGATAGATGGATAGATGGATAGATGGATAGATGGATAGATGGATAGATGGATAGATGGATAGATGGATAGATGGATAGATGGATAGTTGGATAGATGGATAGATGGATAGATGGATAGATGGATAGATGGATAGATAGATAGATAGATATACTTTATAGTCTAGGAATTTACAAGATTCTTATTGACAAAGCTATATAATAACAAACAAAACTTTTGGGATATTCACTAAAACCTGTGAGGAGGAAGTTTGTTATAAATCTTCACTCCATTGTATATAATTGGATCATTAATGAGTTATGATTTGGGTGTGATATTAATTTAAAATCATTCTTATGCCTTATGCCTATATTCTATATTTATGGTCTCAAATTTGATTTTATATTTGAGTATTAGTGATGACGTTTCCAAAATAAACAGTGCAATAAAGTAAGGAGAAATACGATTACGAATGGCTGAATAACCATTTAAAAATTGATAGCTATGAAAATCAAAAGGCAGCTAACCTCAAAAATGTAATAATTTCTTGTGTTACAGTTACATTATTAAACAACTATATTTAGGTGTGTTTACTCGATACGAAATCAAAACAAAATGTTACTGTCACTTTTCCTATAAGATTCAGTCACTCATTCACATCTACTTAAATCATAAATTAATTTGTTCTGTCTTTCTTTCGGAAATAATGTTTCAAACATTGTCTAATATACAGCTCTGTTATTTTAGGCAAAAGAAAGAAAAAGACCCCGTGAACGTGATGTTCATCCAGAACCATCGCCATCAACCTCAGCTCTGGCTGCACAGGACGACTCTCCCCGGAAAAAGAAACTTAGAAGAGAACTGCTGCTGCAAAAAGACAAGAATAAGGAAAAAACGAAAAAAATCCGTGCCCTTGGTCAGTCACTGAAAAGAGCACACAAAAAAGTAGCCTCTTTAAAAATAATTGCTGAGGAATTAGAGCGACAAAATTTACTATCTCAAGAAAATTTAGTTTTAGTTCAAAATATGAGCAAGGTTAATATAGAAATATTGAACAGAAAAATGGGGAGAAATGTTCAATATTCACCTGAACTTAGGAAATTTGCCCTGACATTAAATTTTTTTTCACCAAAGGCATACAACTATGTGAAAGATGTTTTTGACACTTGTCTCCCGCATAGCAAAACTATTGCTAAATGGTTTCAGAATGTGGATGCTGAGCCTGGTTTTACCAAGGAATCAATAAATACCTTAAGAAATAAGGTTCAATCATCTGACAGACCAATAATTTGTTCATTAATTATCGATGAAATAGCCATACGGAAACATTTAGAATGGGATGGAAAAAAATTCCATGGTTATGTGAACTGTGGTACAAATTTAAACGATGACTCTAATGCTTTAGCCAAAGAAGCTTTTGTTATAATGTTGGTTTGCATCAATGGAACTTGGAAATTACCTGTCGGTTACTTTCTTACAGATTCTTTGAATGGCAGTCAAAAACATTCAATTGTATCTCAATGCATCCATCTGATTGAAGATACGGGAGGCAAAGTTATGTCAATCACATTCGATGGTGCTCCATCTAATACCGCTATGTGTCATAACTTTGGATTCTTATTTAACATTTCAAATATACAGACAAGTTTCAGAGTGACAGATCACAATGTATATATTTTTTATGATCCATGTCATATGATAAAACTTGTTCGCAATGCATTTGGTGAAAAGAAAATCCTAATTGATTGTGATAACAATTTTATTCAATGGAAATACATAGCGCTTCTAGAGAAGCTGCAAACTAGCGAGGGCTTACATTTAGGGAATAAGTTACGTCGCGCTCATATTATTTTTTTCAAACAAAAAATGAAGGTTCGGCTTGCAGTTCAGTTACTTAGTGCATCAGTAGCCGATGCTATTGAGTATTGCGAAAAAAAGCTGGATCTTGAGGATTTTAAAGGTAGTCAGGCAACAGTTAAATTTATTAGAATTGTAAATAGCATTTTCGATATTTTAAACAGCAGAAACCTAGTAGCACCAGGTTATAAAAAAGCATTATGTCAAAAAAATATATAATATATAATAATGAGCAAGTAATCATGTCTAACAGAAAAACTGGGTTTATTGGATTAATAATTTCATTATCAAGTTCTTTAGGATTGTACAAAGAACTTGTTTCTGAGAGAAAAACATTACTGTACCTTCCGTTGTATAAGATTAGTCAAGATCATTTAGAATTATTCTTTTCGTCAATTAGATCAAGAGGTGGCTGGAATAATAACCCAACCGCTCGACAGTTTCTAGCTGCTTACAAAAGGCTTCTGGTTCGAGCAGAAATTAGAGAGGGCGGTATGGGTAACTGTATTCCATTAGATCAAATCCCTATTCTAAGTAGTTCTACAAAAAATGTAAGGTCTGAAGATGTAATTAATAGTAGTTTATCGAACCATAGTTTAATAGACATAAATGAGCCTTCTGATGATCTAGAAACTATTTGGAAGGATCATGACTACATCATGAATGCACCTGTGATAAGTGAATGTTCATCCCAAATTGTGCAATATATTGCTGGTTATGTTTCGCACCAATTACAAAAAACAATAAAATGTGAAACATGTGTCACAGCATTGATTGGTGCTAGAGATCGGTTTCTCAATTCCCTAATTGAATTTAAAAGCCACGGCGGTCTGACTTACCCATCAAATGATGTTATCAAGATATGTTTGAAATCGGAACACTTTCTGAGAGTTAATGAAAATTGTATTCACACCAAACATTTTGTACCTTTGCTGATAAGCAAAACAATATCAAGTTTTCTAGGCACCCCTATCTTCAGCTGCTTAGAACGTCACGTATTAGAAAATGACGTAAACCATATATATTTTTTAATAAAAGCTGTATGCACAAAATACTTAAATATCAGAATCCATTTTATTGTAAAATCTCGATCACAACAGGACAATCGAGTTCGGAGCCAATTAACAAAAATGATTCTGTTTAAAGGGCAGTAAAATATTGGTAGTTTTTGACCTTCATGACTGTAATATTGACTGCCATCAATTGTAGGAGCAAGCGAAATGCCATGTTCCTACAAAAAATTTATTTTTGTTGAAGCACACAATACTGAGTTTCACCCAAACTTCCCCATAAGTAAATACATAACTGCAATAAATTAGAACTTACTGGAAGCAAGGGGTTAAGTGATAAAATAGAGTTGTAATTTCTATGTAAGTTATAGGACCTCACCTATATTGAATGAATTGTTCGTTTTTATTTACTACTAGCTAATCTAGGGGTCATTTTCTAATTTTGTAAATGTTTTGATTTTGGATAAGATTAAAGGACCATTGTATTTCTAGCCCAAAACTTACTTTATTTCATGTCTGAGATAATTTTTATGTTTAACCCTCCAGATTTTTCATTAATTATTGCCACCGTCGCAAAAAGAAGTTAAGTATAAAAAAGCCTCGTTGGAGTAATTAAAAATACTGCTCTTCATTACACACTACAAACAGCAAGTAACAGCGTAACAGCAACTAGATTTTTTTACTGCATATGGGGACTTCGAGATTGAAGGCATCAAATTCCTCAATCTCGTAAGCTAATCTATAATAATAAAAATGTTTTATTGCTGCTTCTGTTTACAGTATGTAATAGACAGTATTTTATATATAAACATAATGTCAATAAATATAAATATACTATAGGTATTATGTGTTCTTTAATAATAAAAAATTGATTTACTACAAACTACAAGCAGTTTTTTTCTTTCTGGGTAGAAGTATAATCGTGTCTTTCATCAGTCATATACTGCAAATGAACATAACATGTTCATGACTGAATAAAATATATACATTATCAATTTTTATATATTATTGGCCACAAAACAGCAGTCGAATGAAAATCACGGTTACGGTAATGTTAGTCACTTAAATTTTAATTGTGGATGGCGAAATTGGCCATATAGAAACCCTGAATAACAATATTTCGTTAAATTTTATTTGAAAAAGATTATTTCTACAAATAGCTCAGCCATAACGTTAATCCCATTAGTTACGCCACTGGGAATACCGCTTTGGTGCCATTTGGTATCAGAAATGTCAGTCGCGGGTTCCGTCCTCTCTCTTTCCTTGTCTAAGGTTGCAGTCAAGGCGATTTTGTAGGTTAATTTCAGAGTACGGTGTTGTCAGCTTCTGTTACATTCGTAAAAATTTTTCGAAAACAAATATAAAATCAAATGTCAAAATAAAGTACTTCGACATACCTTTGAGTCAAGGCATTACTCGATACCATTGCCATTTAAAGGGGATGATCCAGGTAAGCAGAGGGTAGAAAGGGGGAATAAGTAGTTTTTGGTAAAAAATTTGCTCCCTTTGACAAATCTTTTGAAGTTTTTTTTCTTTTAATCAGCGGTTTTCGCGAAATCAGGGATGGGAGGTTTTCAAAAGAACACTCTCTATACTATCTTTCATACATAATGGACACACTGTATAATTTGGGCGTATTCAAGTTTTTTAAAGAGAGTGGACCAATGATATGGTGACCCAAAATAAGCACGCCCATGGTTCACTCTTTGAGGACACTGGGTATATCCCTCTCGTGGAAAATGGTATGAAGTACAGGCACCAAAAAATATGGGCTCCAAGAGCTTGGTTTTACACTTCAGAAGAATGTGCTATCCTGTCGTATCATCTGAAAAGCATGGCAACCCTATTCACGCGAGTCCGGTACTACTATGAACTCGGGTACTGCTAAGCCCTGATACTTATTTCCGTAAATTGTGTTTTGCAGCTGGAACAGTGTATTAGAAAGTATGTAGGTACCGCGAGAAATGTAGCTGTACGGCCGCGGCCGCTTGGGAGTGAACCCAAACAGCTCTTAGCCAACGAACCAGAGAGAAGACGGAAAAAACCCGCGCTCGCCAGTACTGCCGCACCGACAGTCGCGCCGACGGGCTATCGCCACCGTTGCCAAATCGGGCACCATCTGCAGCAGTACTACAGGCTGTAACTTTTAAGGATGTCCACACCTATATTACCGTGTACATCTCGCTGAGCTGAACATTTTTCAATAAGCAACATGGGTCCGGAAATGAACCGTTTCGGAGATAGCGCTACCGAAAGTACTTCTTTCTGACGCCTTAAGTAATTGACCCGTACATGCTCCCAGCGCGACTCAACGCCGACAACTACATCGTGTTCCTCCAGGATGTCCTTCCAAGTCTACTTGAGGTCCGAAGAGGAATGTGATTTCAGCACGATGGAGCTCCAGCCCACTACGGAGCGCAAGTCCGGGCTCATCTTGATGCAGCTTTTCCAGGGCGTTGGATCGGCCGAGGTAATCCAGTAGCGTGGCCGGCGCGGTCTCCGGATCTCAGTCCCCTGGATTTTTTCCTGTGGGGTCACCTGGACACCTGGAAGCACTTGTCTACCAAGGGGGTGCACCGCAGCAGAAGAGCTGAGTGCACGCATCATTGCAGCAGCTGGAGATGTCAGGGAGCAGCCACAGGTAATCAACGCTGCCACTGCATCGGTCATCCATCAAGCCAGATTGTGCGTGCAACGTGGAGCCTCTCCTTCACTGATTTTTGACTGATCTTGGTGTTTTTTGTTGTTGTTTTTTTGCAATGTTTTTTTTGTTTTTTGATATTTTGGCCATGACGATTAAATGTTGACAACCCGAATCTATCTTAGCAGCTGATCCGTAACCCCCTCTCTCCTCTGCCAATTATACGAGGCGTTGAATGAATTGCCTAACTTCAAGCGTCAAAAAGGATAACTTTCGGTTGCGTTATCTCCGTAACGGTTCGTTTTTGGACCCATGTTGCTTATCGAAAAACGATCAGCTCAGCGAGATCTACATGGTGGTGTAGGGGTGGACATCCTTAAAAGTTACACCCTGTATAGTACTATACCTAGAGCTTTTTGTAAATGCTGTTTGTGTTAGCCCACACAACACTCGATATCCCTAGGACATCCTAAATGAAGCCGTGTAATGGAGTTGAGTGAATGAATGTTTGACTTTGAGCTTTGAATGTCAGAGTGTTGATCATGAATGACGTCTATCTTCTATCTTGATTTTTTTGAAGTATTGCTGGACCATGCCCCCCGCCTTGGAGAAGTTGGGTTCTCCAAAGTCCTCTCTTCTGAAGATGGCAAAAGACAGATAGTGGCGACTGCCCTTTTTACAAGGCCCTTGGATGTTTTCAGGGATACAGTTCTTATAACTCCATCTTCTCCTGGATGCACGTCGATTACCCTAGCCATTGGCCCGCATAGTGGAGGAAGATTGTGATCCTTCAGTTTTGCTAAGGTTGTTATCTGAATTTTGGAACCACATGCCTCGTCTTTGTAAGTCAGCGGCTCCATATGTGCTGTTGCAGTTGTTGTAACCTTTGTTGTCTGTTCAACCGACTCTCTTTGATATCGCTTAAGTCTTGGTCTGGAGGCGAAGTGAGGGATCTTCCAATAAGGAAGTGAGCTGGAGTGATAGGACTTAGGTCGTTAGGATCGGGGCTGGCTGGGTAAAGCGGTCTGGAATTAAGCACTGCTTCGACTTGATTAATTACCTACCATTAAAAAGGTCTGCATAAATCAACGAAGCATTACCTAAAACTCTTTTGATATGAAATTTCGCGGATTTTATGCCCGCTTCCTAAATTGCACCGAAATGTGGCGCATGCGCCGGGATAAAGTGCCATTCCATGCTTCGGTTTGCGCAGAAGTCTGTGATGGCTGGTTTTATTTGATGCAAAATGTCAGAGAGGGCTTGAAGTTCATTTTTTGCTCCATGGAAGTTAGTTCCATTATCTGAAAATAGCTTTGCTGGTTTCCCTCTTCTTGAGCAAAATCTTCGCAAAGCGGCTAAGAGAGAGTCTTTGGTCAAATCCGTGACGATCTCTAAATGTATAGCCTTCGCCCTAGATAACCTGTTTGGAATATCCTGTGGCAGGCAGGCATGAACATCCTTTGGATATCCCGCTGGGCCGTCTATCACTGGAATATCCTAAGGATGACGGTTTTGGAAATCCTTAGCTTGTATACCGAGGCGGTTCAGCGGATATCCCTCCAAGACCATACCATATATAATATTGAGCAAAGCAAGCTAGCAGCTTGCAGTAGTTCCTGGTTCCTGGATCGTTTTTCGCCGTTTATTATATCTTCCAATACCTTTACCATCTGTACCTGTGATCTGTACAATCCGACACGCCAAGGGCCCCCAAGTAGATACAAACCACAAATTGCAAGTCAGATAATCATTCGGCAACCTGTTTATTTTCGCTAGGTGGATGTAGTATTGTCCAAGTCAACATTCTATAGAAACATTAAAAAGGAAAAGGAAGTCTTAATGGCAAAACTTTATATCACGATGCACTTCATGAAGGAATGGAACAGAATGAGGTTAGATTGAATTGTTTTAAACACTCGAATGGTAGCTCTATCGGATCTTTATATGGTGCTAGTGAAAGTGTACCACATTGGCTAATCTGTGCCCAGAATAACCCGGTACGTAAGCCAGAGGAGTATAGGAAAACACTTATACAAAAATAATTCCGTTGTTTTCGAGTAACCTGAGTGTTTCGCATAAGATGGCCATGGCGGTCTGTACTGCTATCTTTTAGGACAACCTAAGAATTTACCTATGGGCTAACCTACGGCAGAATAAATGGCAATATTTTGGGCCAACCTGAGGATTTCCCTATAGGCGGTCTAATAAAGTCCCGTCGGGATTTTACAGAGTGTCCCATGCTAGGTCGTCCAGGATATGTCTTTCCCTGGGACATTTTGCATATCCCTTTAGGGGCAGCCTGGGACCACACAGTGGATATCAAATGCTGTGTGGGCGTGCGAAGAAATTTGATAATTCGAAAATACTTTCATCCAGTTAAGTTAAGCATGCAACGCAAAAGCAGTCGAAAAAAATAATTTTCTGAACAGCATGATGCGCTTTCACAATAATTTGGACTGTTCGTCACATTGAAAATAAGATCCGAAATTGCGTACAAAGTTTTTTTATGCTTGTTCGAAATTGCGTCCCTTCATAAGATTATTTTTGTCGAAATAATGTCACTCGAAATAGTTTCACGTATAGTAACAATGTTCGAGATATCCCCGGCAGTGAGTTTTATGGCCCCCAGATCTCTCACAGGTTAATCTCTCAAAACAACAGTTATACGTGGTTATACCACCTCTCGGGTCATGGGTATTAAGGGTCAACTCGCGAAATACATCTCCAAATAAATACATGAAATAATATACTGTGTAATTACACAAAAACCATATAACAATACCCGAGCAGCTCTTGAGTCTTTGGTATTAAGGGTCAACTCGCGAAATACCTCTCCAAGAGCTCCAATCACTAGGGCGAGAATTATCATGATAACTGTGAGGCCAACTCACTAAGATACTAGGGGTCAACTCGCAAAATATCCACTCCTTTGTACTAGTTCAGCACGAAGGGTCAACTTGCGACGTACTTCGAGATTGTTACCTGTTTTCATATCGCAGACATTCAAGAGTTGAATTATCAAACCATTGATGGTATAAATGTATGTAAGTTTTAGTCAATTGTCTAGTAAATTTATACATTGAACAACGTTATTGCAAACCATTCTTTGACCAAGTCAGTAGTGAAATAATTTTTATATTAATAGTAAAACCTATGAGTGAGATCATCTTTACTTGTTTACTTGTACCGTTCTTGAACTCTAAGTACGGAATGTAATTTTCTTAAAAGATATCTTAGACTCAGGTAGAAAATCATCATAACTAATCCAAAAACGGGCAGAATAATAGAAGTTCCAGATTATTGGATAAAGGAAAAATGTCGAAACTGTATCAAACGTGTAATTAAAGTAAAGTCATCAAACAGACATACATTTTCTAAATTTTGTCAGTACCTACAGTTTCCGAGGCAAGAAAGAAAAGGGCCAATTTTAAAATAAAATTTTACTTATCTTCTTGACGGAACCGCGTTTGTAATGTACTATAGCCCAATAATAGGTAATAGTAGCTTTTTTAGCTAACATGAGTAAAGAACACTTTTTTTGGTAGTGAGGGATTAGGGTTCAGTTGTCCTAATAGTTGCCGCTCAGCAGCTTATTATGCACCTCCAGTAATAGAGATCAAACAGAGTCCCAGAGTTCTTTGTGAGCTTTGAGGCACATTGGACTATAACCTTCTGTCTTCTCTTTATTTCATTCCTCACCACGGCCCAAGACCGAGGTCCCAGCGCTTCTGGGACTCATTTGACATCCAACTGGTGACAGCTGTCTGTACCATGTTGTACAATATACCACATGCTGCTTCTGTCTCGATGAGAGGGAGTTCAGCGCCTTCCTTGGCACACTTGTCGGCCCTCTCATTACCGCCCACTCCTATGTGACCAGGCACCCAAGATAATGTCATCTTGTTGATCTTCGCCGGTGCCTTTAGGGTATTATGGCAGTCCACACTATTTTTTAAGTATAGTGGTTACTTGCCAAGGCCTCAGAGCCGCCAGGCTGTCTGTGTTTACATATATAGTCTTTTTCTTGTATTCTTTATCTATGCATATTCTGCCGCATTCCAAAATTGCGGCTATTTCTGTCTGGAAAACGGTAGCCAGTTTACCTAGGTGGACATTTGCGTTACGCTCAGGCCTACCTCCGTATATGCCTCCTCATGTACCTGATTAATTTTTGGAGCCATCAGTGTACTAGGTGATACCATTCCACATAGGTATGTCGAGGTACTCCTAGAGCTCAGTCCCATTTGTCACTTAGGTCGACGTTATATGGGATATGGGTGTCCACGACTTTGGAATTATGACAGGTGGCATCTTATGTAAGTTGCACCGCAGGTAGTCAAGTATCATGGTGTGTTTCATGGCAGGGTGGTAAAACCAATTGCCATGGCATTGCATTCTACATGCAGCCATTTATGCCTCTCCCTCTATGTAAATGCCAAAGGGTGGGATATTCAGCAGTACCTCCAATGCTGCGGTTGGTGTACCTTTCATGGCGCCCGCTATGCTCATACACCTACGTGTATGCGGACTACTCCGCTGCACTTCTGTGAGAGCTTTGGATGCTGTGCTTTGATAAAGCTTTGGCCACCATACAATAGCTCTGAATACCATCGTGGGTCTGGTTACCCTGGTGTACAGCTATTTAACCGTCCAGGGGTTTAAACCCCATGTACAACCGAACGCTCGTCTCATAATCATTAAGGTAATCTGAGATCGGCTCGTCATGTTCTGTATGTGGCTGTTCCAAGTTAATCTATCGACCATCTTAACTGACTTGACTTGAGTACCTGTTTCTGTTCTCTGGTAACTTCTATTTCCTTTCAGAAGAGAAATGGTGCCTTGCGTCGGTACTCTGTAACTTAGAAACGTGTTTCTATGCACTATGTGCTATGGGATCGGGTGGCGTCGTAAATATGACAGCGTGCCGTGACAGCGGAATAGACACGTGATAGGCACCCGAAACTGCCCGATCGTCTTGGTCGTCATGGTGATAGAAACATCTTAAGTTAGAGAGTACCGACGCAGGTGATCTTTACATTTCGTTGATACGTGAATGGTACTATGATGGTTTTCGAGGAATTTACTGATAGTCCATTCAGACCATTTATCTACTAGGAGAGAAAAAAAAGTCATACTTTGAGCATGAAGTATTAATAAATAATTTATAATCATGTCCATGTTCCTTTTACGCAAGTGGCTTCACAAATCTGGACACTTGGCAAGACGGCAAGTCTACGGTACCATCAACAACATGGCAACGTAGCGCCGTAGTACCGGTTCTCGATTTTTAAGTAGTGGAGTCGCAGACAGAGAGGGCAGAAGGTTAGGTACATGAAAAGAAAGGAGATGGAGGACTGATCGCATTCTTGAGCAGTTTCTTGATAAAAAGACAATATATCTGGACTCTGACTCTATTAAGTCACCGGCGTTTAGCAGGGGTGCTCAGTCTAAAGGTGAAACCTTCTAGCAGGTACTTTAATAGTAGTATAGTGTTTATTTCATGTTTTAATATTTACTACAATCTGTTAGATACGTAGATAGGTTTCAATACCTGGGATGCTGGGTGGACAGCAAACTAAATCCAGACACAGAAATCAGAAGCTGTTTTGTTCGTCTCAGAAAGCTCCTCTGCGATTCACGCATTAGTCTTGACCTGCGTTTAAGACTCTCAAAATGCTATGTATGGTCTACTCTCTTGTACGGAGTCGAAACATGGACACTCAAAACACAAACCATCAATAAATTGGAAGCTTTCGGGATGTGGACATACCGCAGAATACTCAAAATACCATGGACATCGCGTACTACGAACGATGAAGTTTTGCGCAGGCTGGGAATAGAACGAGAACTATTTAAACTCGTAAAAATACGTAAAATAGCATATACCTGGGCCACATACTGAGAAATGATAAATATCGATACGCACAGCTTATCGTAAAAGGAAAGATCGAAGGCAATATACGTCAGTGGACTGGCCTGGGATTCGAAAAATTGATAAGAACCGCTGAAAGCAGAGAAGAATTTGCCACTGTGATATCCAACCTTCACTGATGGAGATGGCATGTTAAGGAGAAGAAGTTAGTTACGTGAATTACATTGTATATTATTAATTTATCATAACATGTATGAAATTATCCTACTACTACCTTAACAGGTTGAAGAGAGCTTGTTTGTATTCACGAAATTTAGGGGCCTAGCAGGCGCATCATCATCTGCTCTGACAGCCAGGCAGCACTAAAAGCATTAAGTGCCTGTAGGTTTACATCAACGCTCGTTCTTCAATGCAGGAAGGTCTAGGATGACATTTCGGCAAGACATCAGGTGTCACTTATGTGGGTGCCGAATCATGCTGGAGTTGGTGACAATGAAATGGCGGACGTGCTCGCAAGGCAAGGGTCGAGGAACAATTTCCTGGGTCCTGAGCCGGCTGGTACCATTAGAAGGAGGATGGATATGTGGCTGTAAAACTAGCAACTTACGAGACGGAGAGGAATCTCTGGACATCTCCGCCAAGCTGCAGTACTTATTGCTGAACCTCTGGCCAAGGTAGGGTGGTTCTGTATCTCAATGGACAGAAGCCGGTTAAGGCTACTTGTCGGCCTGCTATCCGGCCATAACACCTTCAAACGTCACTTCTACATGATATGGTGGCCAGTGACCCGACGTACACGCGCTGTGGCGAGGAGGAAGAGTCCTCGACACACATTCTATGTCGTTGTGAAGCTCTTGGGTATCACAGGCAGACCATACTAGGTTCAAGGGTTCTTGAACCTGAGGATATAAGATGTACAGGGCTCAAAGCCATCCTCATCTTTGTGAACTAGGGTAAGGAGAGGTGCATAAGGGTTCGCTTGTAGGCGTATGCACTGCTGGTTTGGCCACCAGAAAGCCTCTCTCCCTTCTTCATTCATTGAACAGGTTGAAGAAGAGAACACCACTATTCCCCCTACCTCCCACTTCCATTCTTTAAACACGCGTTCCCAGAAATACCAGGTGGGCTTTAACCAGTATGAGTAGGTTAGATGGTGAGAACTACTTTCTGGCTCTTAATATGTACCCAAGTAGTAGTGACTTCTTGGCAGAGCCTAATTGTTCATATGACTCGGATGCTGGCTTGAACACTTCTTATTTGATAGCGTGTAAAACTGCGTCTGGGACAGATCCTTTAAAAGCGCCAGTCTTCTGTATCCCAGCTCGATCACAGAGATCGGTCTATTGCTCATGATGCTACCTTTGAGATATCGAGAGCAATGACGTGAGCCTCGCCAAACGAATGAATGAGTTTGCTCCAGTTGATCTTTGGTGTCGGAATCCATGTTGTCTGTAGTTTATTAAGTGATGGAGCTCAAAGTATTTCATGAGCTCTTGGTTGACGCATTTCTCCATCACTTTACTGATCACAGGGGGCAGAGTTATATGTAGGTCTGTAGGTGGTTGGATCAGTTTTGGATCCCTTTTTGGCTCCGGCTGAATGCAAGCTGTTTTTCAGTCTTGCGGGAAAATGACGTAATCATAAGACATCAGAAAAAGGCGGGTAAGTATGGGAACGAGATCCGGTGCGCACTTCTTCACAACAATATAAGGGACCATGTTGAGCCCATTCGTCAAGAGATTGCAGCACCTTCAGAACTATTTTTATTCTGAATGTTATTTCGTCATAGCTTGGAGTACTCACGGTATGGATGGTACACCTGCACATACATTGGATGGGCTATTTATAGTAGAATTTGCTGCAAATGCCCTGGAAAATATTTCGGCCTCATCCTTGGAAGAAGTTGCGATTGTTCCATCCGCACGTGTAATCGGAGAGAAGCTGCTCCTAGAGAAGTTACCCTCTATTTGTTTGGCCAGAGTCCAGAAAAAACGGCTCCCATTGGGATGTGAAATAATCTTCTTTTTTACTTGGGCATCATATTGGCTTTTTGCATGTCGGACGGTCTGTCCCCTTAAGTGAGCTGGTTGATCGTGCTAATGCGCAGAAACCATAACCCTTAAGTGGTGGCATTGCTTCCTGTGACATTAATGGTGACACGGAGCCTCGTAGATTCCATGACAGGATTTTAATAATATCATTTTTTAAGGTTTATATTTTTTACAGTAGGTAAAACTTGTGCTGTTGTTCACATTTCAAGGCTTTATTGGAAATCATACATAAATAAAGAAATAATAAAAAACTTATTTCTAAATATCAATCAAGTTTAAAATACAATAAGTCTCTCGAAAATTCGTCAATCGTGAAGAATTAAAATTTTGTAACTCCTTAAACTATAGGAGAATAGAAACCAAAGGCTGATTGCAATAAAACTGATAGAGAGAATTAGGGCACTACGTGAAAATCGTAATTTTGATCATTGTGTCAAACTACAAGTCTGGCCACGTTTCTTAGAACACTGCAGGAAAATTGGATTTTTATACAAAAACAGACATACATGTCTTTCTTCACAATCTTGATTCTTGAGGGGCATTATGTAGCAATATTTCCTTGTGTCAAGATTTTCTTTCCGTTGCCATCAGTGCGGCTTTGGCAGACATTTATGGTGACGCGGAGTCTATGAGACTGCGCGACATCAATATCTTGGAAATGAGAAATCTTCACATGACCTGTTGTTTGCAGACTTAATTCCTATTAAATTATAGGAAGGTACATATAAAGCGGCCTGCCGCAGAAACAATTGAATCGGTGAGTGGAAAAACAGTATAAGTCTAAAATTGACAATTTTTAACTGAGATAGCCAAAGTCATATTTTAACGTGATCCTTTCTGATGAGTTGAGAAACAGTATAACTAGCACACCTTGTACGCGTTTACGAGGGTACCTATTATTTATTGGATTGAGCGGAAGAACGATACAACTCTGGTTGTTATATCGTTTTTCCACTCAATATCCGATTTCTATCCTTGCCGCCTGAGTTCGACAATCGACATGCGACCAGCTGGTGGCGGACTATAAAAAAAGGAAGTCAAGTTGATTGAATCAGTACTTCCCACACTTTACGGTAGACACCAAATTATTACTTTCCCGTAGTATGAACCTATAGTCTGAGACTCACCCCTTGCAACCAAATCATCGCCCGCCCGCAAAAAAGTGTATTATGCTGGTCTTTCTTTCACAAGTCAATGGACAGTCTATTATGAATACAACAGATTTTTTAGTTTTAAAATCCCCCACCCCCTAACGACCCCAATTTCATCCCCACCCAAGAAAAAGTAGATAATGATCAGGAACTCCTAAAACGCCTAAAAATGAAGTTGAAGGAATATTTGAATGGTTTTATTTTTTGCTAATTACTCCGTCGCCCATGCACCGATTTTCAAAGCTATAGCTGCATTACTTTCTACGGCCGTACAGCATATCGCTACCCAAATTTCATCACAATCCATGCAGCGGTTGCTGTGATTATTATTAGAAAATGCCAACAGACAGACAGAGCGACGGAAATGAGTGAGGTGTATTTTCGTTATGTAGATACCATAAAACACCCAAAAATCGTATTATCTCAAAATTGCATATCGGTGTTGGAAGTAATAACCTGTAAGTTGGTCGTGAAAGGAGATAAGAAACCTCAGTTTCAACTTATCGTCAGTTGATCTGTGACAGCTCTACACTATAGGGTATGTTTCCACTAGCGTTTTCATTGGATGACAAACAATGTAAGCTACAAGAAACCATTACTAATCAATGCAAAGGAAATCATTTATTTAAAAAGAGTCATAAAGTACATGGAAGGTGAAATTTTGGATTTTACTGCCATATTACCCTTTGGGTGACAGTCTAAAACTGATATAATTTGTAGACATACATTAATAAATGCATCTCGATTTGGAATATTTACATTTTTTATGTTTGTTAAATATTGAGTGGAAAAATAGTATAACTCCAGATTTTTTTGTTTTGTTTTACAGCCCTTCAGAACACACTTATAGGAACCTGTTCAGAAAGTTCTTATAGAGGAAGCCATCCTTTATATTATGTCTGTAGACTTCATTACTGTAAAATGAAAATTTTAGAGTCAAAACATATATTTGTGTTTTTCTCAAAACAAGGATTTCGGAGATGTATTGTTTTTCCACTTACTGATTCAATTGTAGTGGAGGAAAATGAGTACTGTAGCTGCAGCGGAGTGTCCTAGACTTAGTGACAGTAGTGTCACCAGTTAACGGATAAAGATTGAGGAATAAGAATAATCTCCCGTACTATGTCCACTTCTTACCTCGCCATCTCGGAGCGAGACAGCACTATCAATTACGTTGAAGATAAAAAGAAAGAGACGAGCCCGGAAGATTTATTTTTCCTTTTAGATTATACACATCTCGTATTTAGATATGAGGAGTCTTGAAGCAATTTACTTTTTGTGGTGTAACGAACCACATTTTTCGAATGAGTGCCGGTGTTTTTTACATTTGTCCGGAATTCGAAAATAATTACTTCTCCTACGGGTGTCTCTGCTAATTACGGGATTTAACTAAGGTACGTTCTGAAACACTTACGACGACCCACGAAAATTATTGTTATTATTTACTTTCGCTGGAATTACTAAGGACATCCCTAGAAGGTTAGCAAAATATAGGCCCCAATACAAGGTTGTTGTGTTGTTGATACGAATTTCTTTTTTTCGCAATACCTCAAATACCTATGTTATCTGAAATCGTGTAGGTCTTGATCTTTGATTGATACCGCTTATACATGTCACAATACAGGGGGACCAACAGTGCGTGGACAGAGGATAGCAGGAATATTAGAACATATTTCAGAAATCTGTCACTGTCACACTGTCACAAATTTTGATGTTTATACAGTGTAATCGGCACTTGATATCCAGTGGTTATTTAAACAGTTTTAAACGTTCACTACTACTACTACTACTACTACAACACTTCTTCTTCCGAGAAAATACTTTCACTGCGATAAACTTACAATTTATTCACATAACACCGATAGTTTTATGAAATGATAACTAGTAATCAGTTGTTCTCTGTTGTTTTCTGAGTTATCTGCTGTTTTCTCTTGTGTTCTGTTGTTTCCTGTTCTTTTCTGGTGTTCTCTGTTGTTTTCTGATGTTCTCTGTTCTTTTCCGTTGCTTTCTGTTATTTTTTGTTGTTTTCTGTTGTCTTCTGTTGTTCTCTGTTGTTTTCTGTTGTTCTCTGTTGTTTTCTGAGTTTTCTGTTGTTTTCTGTTGTGTTCTGTTGTTTCCTATTCTTTTCTGTTGTTTTCTGATGTTCTCTGTTGTTTTCCGTTGCTTTCTGTTATTTTTTGTTGTTTTTTGTTGTTTTCTGTTGTTTTCTGTTGTCTTCTGTTGTTCTCTGTTGTTTTCTGTTGTTCTCTGTTGTTTTCTGAGTTTTCTGCTGTTTTCTGTTGTTTCCTGTTGTTTTCTGATGTTCTCTGTTGTTTTCCGTTGCTTTCTGTTATTTTTTGTTGTTTTCTGTTGTTTTCGGTTGTTTTCTGTTGTTTTCTGTTGTTTTCTGTTGTTTTCTGTTGTTTTCTGTTGTCTTCTGTTGTTCTCTGTTGTTTTCTGTTGTTCTCTGTTGTTTTCTGAGTTTTCTGCTGTTTTCTGTTGTTTTCCGTTGCTTTCTGTTATTTTTTGTTATTTTTTGTTGTTTCTTGTTGTTTTCTGTTATTCTCTGTTGTTTTCTGTTGTTTTCGGCTGTTTTATGTTGTTTTCGTGATAATCAACTGGAGATAAACTTTCAATCCGTGCTTGTTATTATCGCATCATTTTTACTTTAGTATTGTTTTACCTAATCAATAAATATTTTTCTTTATACTTATAGTATTGTGATCGCGAAAGTTTTCGATTTTGAGATAATACACTTTTTGAGCGTTTTATGATGTCTTCATAACGAAAATCCACGTCACTCTATTCCGTCGGTCTGTCTGTCTGCCGGTCTGTCGGTCTGTCGGTCTGTCTGTCGGTCTGGCTGTACGCGTTTTTCTAGCCACGTAATCTCAGCAACCGCTGCATGGATTGTGATGAAATTTGGGCAGCGATATGCTGTGGGGTCTTAGTAGGTAATGTTCCTACAATTTTGAAAATCGGTGCATGGGCGGTAGAGTAATTAGCAAAAAACAAAAAAAATTATATATTGCTCAAACTTCCTTTTTAGGCGTTTTAGGGGTTATCGA
The DNA here is from genome assembly GCA_951848785.1 of Callosobruchus maculatus. NCBI lineage: Eukaryota > Metazoa > Arthropoda > Insecta > Coleoptera > Chrysomelidae > Callosobruchus > Callosobruchus maculatus. The sequence continues at coordinate 4,835,436 of CATOUR010000027.1, read as the reverse complement.
TCATTTTCTACTTTTTTTGGGTGGGGGTGAAATTGGGGTGATTGGGGGGTGGAGGGTTGTAAAATTGAAAAATTTGTTGCTTTCATAATAGACTGTCCATTGACCTGTGAAGGAAGACCTAGCGACATAAATAACTTTTTTAAGTTCATCCGAACATTGCCTTGCCTAATACAGAAACCAAAGGACTTCAAATTTTTTCTGGTATAAACATACGAGTATTGCTTTAGATCGTTCTATATTGTGTAACGAAGAAACTGTAGAATTGATTTTGATTAAATTTTGACACAGTATTACTACCGTGGCGAGGATGGAAAATGCGTATGGTTTTTATAAATCGTACCAGTGGCGGCGCAGAAATAATAAAAAAACTAAAAATATAAGAACAGCTCAAACTTCGTTTTTTAGTGTTTCAGAGGTTCCTGATGATTTTTGAGTTTTTTTGGGTGGGGGTGAAATTGGGGTGGTTGGGGGGTGGGGGGTTGAAAAACTAAAAAATTTGCTGTATTCATAATAGGCTGTCCACTGACCTGTGAGGGAAGACCTAGCGACATAAATCACCTTTTTATGTCCATCTGAACATTGCCTTGCCTATTACCGAAACAAAGGGACTAAGAATTTTCTGTATACATACGAGTATTTGTTGCTTTAGATATCGTTTTGTATTTTGTAACGTAGAAATTATTAAATTGATTCTAATGAAATTTTGCACATTATTATTATTATTGTTGTGGGGATGGAAAACGCGTATGCTTGTTAGAAATCGTGTCAGTGGCAGTGTAGCAATAATCAAAAAACTAAAAATATGAAAACAACTCAAACTTCGTTTTTAGATGTTTTAGGGGTTCCTGACCGTTTTCTACCTTTTTTGGGTGGGAGTGAAATTGGGGTGGTTGGGGGGTGGGGGGTTGTAAAACTGAAAAGTTTGTATTATTGATAATAGGCTGTCCATTGACCTGTGAAGGGAAGTCCTAGCGCCATAGGACAATTTGGGGGAGGGGCACTGGCGACGATTTGGTTGTAAGGGGATCTCAGACTAAAGCTTCATGCTATGGGAAAATAATAAACTGGTATCACCGTAATGTGTGGAAAGTACTGAGTCAATCAACTTGACTTCTTTTTTTTTCGTTTGGCAAACATCCAAACAAAACCTTATATGTCACCGTATTAATTATCTATTAATATTATGCCCTTTGAGAGTTATAGAACAATAAGCCCTCGCACTCAATCAAACCTAATATAAAAATAAATAAAATAAATAATGTCTAACCCGAAATTCGTTCGACTACAATACCTCCCCGAACCGAAATCGAAGCTGTCGGCGTTTTCTGCTATTACGATTGTAGAAGTTCATAATAGCGAGCAGAAATCCTTTCATCCACTCCGCGAGAAATGAAACGGCGCAGAGACAATATTTCCAAATTACAGGGCGGCACCGCATTCCCCATCATCATTATGAAGAGACCGCGTGATACCAAAGTTGAATGCATTACGAAATAAACTACGACTATTTAATAGTAGTGACTGTGGTAGTAATAAAAGCGATTATTTTACTTTCATTAAATCATTTACAACAGTCATAGTGTCAAAATCCTTCAAGCTTATTTCAGTCTTAGTCGCAGGAAATGAGGCTTCGTCCAAGTGAGTCTGATCTGGTCACATTTATAGGGCACTAGAAGGTCCCAAAGTTACGTCTGCCCTAGACTGGGAACATCTGCAACTCTACAACTTCTGGGTAGCCAAATACAGCTGTCAGGGGAGGTTAAATACTTAGGAGTAGTACTAGACTCTAAGCTAACCTGGAACCCTCAGCTCAAAAGAGTTAAAAGAAGAGCCGAGATGGCATTGGAGCTATCGTGGCGCTCGCATAGTAAGACATGCGGTCTAAGTCCAGCCATGGTGCATTGAACATACACAATGGTGGTAAGATCCATGATTACATATGCGTCTTTGGTCTGGTGGCCAAAGATGAAACAGCGAGCTGCTATAGCAGAACTAAGCAAGGTGCAAAGACTTGCTTGTCTGTCCATAACAGGTGCAATGAAAGGCGCACCCACTGCAGTCTTAGAGACCATCCTGGACCTCCCTCCGTTGCAAATTGTAATAATGGGCGAGGCGAGAATGGGCTACTCCAACCAAATCGCAGAATATGAGGGGCACACCATAGTGGATGCTAGAAAGGACCACATAACTCCGAAATATATCTTTAACAAGAAATTCGAAACTATAATAAGAGATCGACAACTCTGTGTAGTAAATAACCGGCATCGGGAAATAGTCTGGTACACAGATGGATCAAAGACCGAGCAAGGCGCAGGAGCGGGAATCTTTGGAAGAGGAACTAAACAGAGTATTCCGCTAGGAAAATACGCCTCGGTATTTCAGTCAGAGGTGTACGCCATCCCGCAATGTGCAAGGATCAATAATGAACGATCCTACAGAAACAATAAGAGGATCGCAATACTTTCAGACAGTCAGGCTACACTTAGCGCACTAGAAGCGCCCAAAGTTACGTCTGCTCTAGTCTGGGAATGTTTACAAGAACTTAAAGGCTGGCAGGATACAACAAAGTAGCTTTGGAGTGGGTGCCAGCACACTCAGGCATAAGTGGCAATGAAAGGGCGGATGAATTAGCAAGACTAGGCTCGTCTGCTCTATACATTGGAGTAGAACCCGCCCTGAGGGTGCCTACAAGCACAATCAGACACCAGGTCGTAGAATGGATGAAACATCAGCACAAGGAGCAGTGGAACTTGTTGCTGGGATATGTTCATGGAAAGACATTCATAAAAGCTCCATGCAAGAAAACAGCTAAAACACGGCTCTTCTTGAGTAGGAATCAGCTCCGAATAACGACGGGTCTCCTCACGAGACATTGTGGCCTGAAGGAACACCTGAATAAAATGGGACTCTACAATGGAGACCTCAACTGCAGACTGTTTGGTAAAGGGACTCAGTCAGCCCTACATGTGCTCTAGTGAGTGCAAAGCGCTAGATCACAAGAGACAACATCTCTTTGGGAAGGCCAAACTAGAACCAATGGAGTACAGCTCAGCACCAGGACCAGTAGGAAAACTGCATAAACTTATGCAAGGATCTAGATTGCTGGAGTGGATACTGTACATGGAAAAACATTCATAAAAACTCCATGCAATTAAACAGCTGAAACACTGCTCACCTTGAGTAGGAATCAGCTTCGAATAACGACGGGCCTCCTCACGGAACATTATGGCCTGAAGAAACACCTGAATAAAATGGGACTCTGCAATGGAGACCTCAACTGCAGACTGTGTGGTAAAAGGACTGAGTCAGCCCTACTTATGCTCTGTGAGAGTGCGAAGCGCTAGAACACAAGAGACAACAGCTCTTTGGGAAGGCCAAGCTAGAACCAATGGAGTACAGCTCAGCACCAGGACCAGTAGGAAAACTGCATAAACTTATGCAGGGATCTAGATTGCTGGAGTGGATACTGTACATGGAAAAACATTCATAAAAGCTCCATGCAAGAAAACAGCTGAAACACTGCTCTCCTTGAGTTGGAGTCAGCTTCGAATAATGACGGGTCTCCTCACGGGACATTGTGGCCCGAAGGAACACCTCAATAAAATGGGACTCTGCAATGGAGATTTCAACTGCAGACTGTGTGGTAGAGGGGCTGGAGTCAGCCCTACTTGTGTTCTGTGAGTGCGAAGCGCTAGATCACAAGAGACACAGCTCTTTGGGAAGACCAAGCTAGAACCAATGGAGTACAACCCAGCACCAGGACCAGTAAGAAAACTGCATAAACCTATGCAGGGATCTAGATTGTTGCAGTGGATACTGTACATGGAAAAATATTCATAAAAGCTCCATGCAAGAAAACAGATGAAACACTGCTCTCCTTGAGTAGGAGTCAGCTTCAAATAACGACGGGTCTCCTCACGGGACATTGTGGCCTGAAGGAATACCTGAATAAAATGGGACTCTACAATGGTTACCCCAACAGCAGACTGTTTGGTAGAGGGACTCAGTCAGCCCTACATGTGCTTTGTGAGTGCAAAGCGCTAGATCACAAGAGACAACAGCTCTTTGGGAAGCCCAAGCTAGAACCAATGGAGTACAGCTCAGCACCAGGACCAGTAAGAAAACTGCATAAACTTATGCAGGGATCTAGATTGGTGGAGTGGATACTGTAAATGAGAGGTGTTAAATACCATATGCCTTATAGCTTCAGTATTGACGGGGACAGCATGATCGGACGGCTCCTGGAAAAAAAGTGAGTCTGATAATCAGGCGTCAAACAAAGTGACACTTGATCCTTTGACACAGCACTAACGTAAAGCACCTGAAAAGTTTAAACGGCTTCAAAACTTTTCATCTTTTGATGATTAGTTAGCTACCACTGACATACGTTTCAAAAATTGTACGATCCTGTTTTTTTTTTTTTTTTTATGGTCGGCCTCCCGCAAAGGCTGAAAGCCTATGGCGCTGTAGGAGCGCTGCGAGAGGACAAATGTCTGTTCACGTTAGATTTGAAACGCTGCAGGTTGTAGCCGTCGGGAAACAAATTCCCCGGCAGCTGATTCCACAGCGTCGAAGTTCTCCAAAAGAAGGAATGCTGGAGGAGACTGGTTCGGGGAGTAAGGACCTCGACCTGGTAAGGATGAGCTCCCAGAGCTTCTCTAGTATTCCTGGTTCGGACGGCCTTTGGTGTTATTATCTGGGAGAGCTCACTCGAACATCTTCCGTGATAGAATCTGTAAAACAGACATAGGTCAGCCACCCTCCTTCGATGTTCCAGGCTGTGGAGGTCCTTTGTGAGGTTAGGCGTATCGATTAATCTAATTGCTCTTTTCTGGATAGTGTCCAGAAGCTTTAGAGAGTGCTTCGGGGCACATTCCCATACATGGGAGCAATACTCCAGCGATGGTCGGATCTGTGCCTTGTAGAGCAGCAGCAGTTGCTCTGGCGTATACAACTTCCTACAGCGGAACAAAACTCCAAGCTTCTGGGATGCCGTTTTAGCAATACTGACGACGTGGTCGTGCCAGGACATGTTATTGTTGATGTTGATTCCCAAGAGCTTGACGGAAGGTGATTCAACAATGGGGTGACCCTCCATTTCCACGGTTGGTAAGCCATCGTGAGACTTCTTTGTCAGTGTTGTTGCCTGAGTTTTTTGTACGTTGAACTGTACTTTATTTGCTAATCCCCACTCTACAATTGTTTTGATATCTGCGTTGATCTGTGAGGCATGCTGCTGTCGCCGACGTAATGTCTCCTGGGATGATAGTGGCTTGCCTGGTTCCATGCAAGACACTAATGTACTGTCATCTGCGAAGCTGTAGATTGGATTGGATGTTATTTCTAGCAGCTCGTTGATGTACAGCAGAAACAGTGTAGGGGATAGGACAGATCCCTGAGGAACACCGGCGTTTATTGAAAATACGTCTGATGAACAGCCCTCGACTACAACAAACAGAGATCGATCGTTCAAAAAGCTGTTCAGCCACTGGCGCAGGCCAGGTGGTAGTCCATAAGCAGCAAGCTTGACCAGAAGTCCGTCATGCCACACTCTGTCGAAGGCTTTCGATATGTCAAGTGCAACAACACGGGATTCGCCATGTTTGTCTATTGCTCTGTTCCACAAGTGAGTGACGTAGGCAAGGAGGTCACCTGTAGACCTGTGCTTGCGGAAGCCATACTGGCGATCATTTATGATGTCATTGTTGTCCAGGTATTTCAGAAGCTGTGTGTTAATGACAGTCTCCATAACCTTAGATATGATGCTGAGAAGAGCCACAGGTCTATAGTTGGTGGGATCAGTTTTTTTGCCTTTCTTAGGGATAGGTTGAACGCAGCCAATCTTCCACGAATCGGGAAACACGCCTCGTTGATACGAAAGTTTGAAGAGCTTACAAAGAATAGGTGCAAGCTCAGCGGCACAGCGTTTAAGGACAATGGCTGGAATTTGGTCTGGACCAGTAGCTTTATTGGTGTTCAGTTTTTGGAGGATGCTTTTTACATCTCGATGTTGAAATCTGACCTCTGCCATTCTCGAGTTCACGCTTATGGTTTAATATTGTCGAATTTAATTTTCAAGTTACAGGTTATGAAGCGCAATATGTATTACGAAAATTTCCAGAACATTCTTAGAGGCAACAGGGCGTTGTTTCAGAATGCAAGAAGTTTTTTGGGGTACTAAACTTAGCAATTTGTAAACCATGGTAATAAAGATTCTTATACACAATAGAATACTTTATGAATATTTATAGTATTATTTTACTATCAGTATTTTGCTCATTTCCTTTTTGCTAGACATTGCAAATTGCATGGTATACTCAGCCTTAGGTCTAAAAAACGCTGTTGAAAATCGCTTAATTATTTTAAGACGTTACGTCCTTTCAATTAGTATGCGTGACGGTTTCAGATTTTAAAGCTTCAGGTCTGATGGAGTAAAAGACAAACCAAGTTTTTATGGTCCCATAGCCATACACGTGAGAGAATTTCAAATTTAATACCTATAATTTGTAAGCAGACGGAAGAAGAAAATAAAAATTATAGTTAAATTAATTCATGTCGGGCCTGATGGGTGTTCCTTCCTGGGAGAATATGGTGGTGGAGTATTAATTTGTTCATCAGTATTATGAATAGCACTATGGTATTGGGATTGTGTCTACGTAACACGTGAGGTACCGGTGTCGGTTTTCCAAGATGTAAAGACACTGATATATTTGAAATGTGGGCGTGGAGGAGAATTTTTATTTGAGCAGACCGCGCAAGCAGGGCCTAAATACCAAAGTACCGCGGCTGCTGTGAAAGGGTTATGTTAGGGGAAGTTTGTTAACGCGAGATTTGAATGGGCCAATACCCGCAGGCCCAATAAATACATCTTCTGACAGTCCATTCCAAGCCTTGGACACCCTGGGAATAATCTGCGGTTGTACTGCTCAGATCAGACTTTCTGTGATGTTGACTCCTAACAGCTTGAATGAGTGACTCCTTGGCAGAGCCTGGTTGTTCATTAGAACCTGGTGTTGGCTTGGGCACTCCTTGTTTGATATCGTACAATACTGGGTCTTGGAGGCATTAAATTTAACCATATTCTTAAGCCCCCAAGCGGTAGTGGTATCGAGATCCTTTGAAAGTGAAGCTGCCACTGCCAGTCTTTTGCGTTCCAGCTCGACCACAGGGATCGGTCTATTGCTCATGATGCCTGCATGCAGCGTACTGTCATCCGCAAAACTGTGGATTGTGTATGTAGTGCTAGAGAGTAGATCATTGATATGAAGCAGAAACAATGTCGGAGCCAATACCGATCCCTGCGGAACCCCGGCATTAATGCTATGGAAAGAAGAGGAAAAGCCGTCTATCACGATAGAGATTTTCCGACCTGAGAGGAAGTCTGCGAGCCAACCGCAGAGCTTAACAGGGAGCCCATAAGACGGGAGCTTGTTTAGGAGAGCTGCATGCCACAGTTGATCGAATGCCTTTGAAATATCGAGAGCAATGACGTGAGCCTCGCCAAATGACTGGATGAGTTTGCTTCACACATGTGTGATGTAAGCCAGGAGATCTCCAGTTGATCTTTGGTGTCGGAATCCATATGGTCTGTCATTGACTAAGTGATGGAGCTCTAGGTATTTAATGAGCTCTTGGTTGACGCATCTCTCCATCACTTTACTGATTACAGAAAGCAGAGCTATAGGTCTGTAGTTGGTCGGATCAGTTTTGGATCCCTTTTTTGGCACCGGCTGGATGCAAGCTGTTTTCCAGTCTTTGGGAAAATGCCGGAATCGTAAGACAACCGAAAGAGGCGGGTAAATATGGGAGCGAGTTCTGGTGCGCACTCCTTGACAACAATATGGAGAGGATCAAGTCGGATCCATTCGCCTGATTAATGTCAAGTGACTGCAGCATCTTACGAACTATTTTTGTTCTGAACATTATTTCGCTCATGGCTTGGGGTACTCTCGGTATGGATGGTAAATGGGCACTGGATGGGACTTTTACAGTGGAGTTTGCTGCGAATGTCTTGGCAAATATTTCGGCCTTGTCCTTGGAAGCAATTGCTACTGTTTCATCCGCACATGTGATCGGTAAGAAGCTACTCCTCGAGAAGTTACCCTCTATTTGTTTGACCAGAGTCCAGAAGGAGCGGCTGCCATTGGGATGTAACATAACCTTCTTTTTTATTTTGGCATCGTATTGGCTTTTTGCTGAGAGTTCCTTATATCGCTCATCGTACTAACGTTTCCATACTGGATGAGCTCGGTGATCCGAAGAGACTATCCTCCATTGTGTCGACAAGAATGCTTACATTCTTCGGACATATTCACAGAAGCGATAATATGGAGAAACTTGGAGTTCAGGGTCATGCCCCGAGTGGGCGGTGCCGCGGCCGTTCCCCTACACGCTGGGTGGATACGACGAAACAGTTGCTGGATATAAGTATCAAGAGTGCCACTGAACTGACAGTAAATCGCGAACGATAACGAGCTACAATAATTTATAAAATTATTGGTAAAATTCGTGTCGCCAGTACTATAGCAACGACTTAACGCATTTTACGAGTTCACAACATATCTGCTAAGACATTGTGACCATGATGATGAAAGGTACTGGTGAATTCATTTGTCGTAGAACCTCAGTCTGGCTGTCAAAATTTCATTAAGATCAATTCAATAATTTTCATATAACACAATACACATCAATCAAAAGCAATACTCGTATGTATATGTTAGGAGCAAACACCGATTTCGGCCAATGGACGGAAAATATGGTCAAAACGCGTTTTGGCTGCTACCGTTTTGCCAATGTCCGAATTATAGCTTTCCGGCTATTCAATGTAGCCCAGAACGCGTTTCGGGTCAACTACGATTGCCAGAACACGTTCTATATTCTACTACGAATAAATAAATCTCAATTATATGCCGTGTTGTGTTACAATATTTCCTCTGAGCTTAGAATCCATAACTAAAATGAATTAAAGCAGTTGTAGATCTTAGGTCCGTGAAAAAAGAAACTGAAAGAAACATATCTCACAATCTCTTATGTCCAGCTCCCACATGAGCGGAAGGAATAATGTCAAATAACTCGTGGGTCATGCAAAAATAACGCAGTTCGGCTGTTTCGTCTGTCCTTCCTTCAATTAGCTTTTCGATATAGCCAATTTTTAAAATATCATACCTTTTCAATCGTTGTCTTTGTTTCGAAGATATTGTATCACCGTTACTTTTACAAGCTTTTGCCGCCTTTACCTCTGTGAGTGTTTGGTCGTATCTTTCTCTTGTACAAATATTACTACGATCATTGCTACCACTTATGACTTTTTGCAGTTCGTCATTAAAACATAACCTTAGGTCTTCCATGGCACTCTCTAGCTACTGTCTAACCCGCACGAAGATCAAATACTAAATGAATACACTAGCTCCAGAGGTATCGTTTACAAGCTGAGACACTCATAAAATCCACCACGCGTTATGGCAATCGCAGTAGAACAGGACGCGTTTTGGCAATCGTAGTTAAGCCAAAACACGTTCTGGGCTACATTAAACAGTCGGAAAGCGATAATTTGGACATTGGTAAAACGGTAGCAGCCAAAACGCATTTTGGCCATATTTTTCGTCCATTGGCCGAAATCGGTGTTTGCTCTTAACATATACATCAGAAAATATTAAGTCCCTTGGTTTCTGTAATAGGCAAAACAACATTCGGATGGACCTAAGAAAGTGTATTATGCTTCTTTCAGAGGTCAATAAACAATGAACAGCCTATTATGAAAACAACAACTTTTCCAGTTTTACAACCCCCCATTTCCCAACCACCCCAATTTCACCCCATCCAAAAAAAGATATAAAACAATCAGGAACCCCTACAACACCTAAAAGCAAATTTTAAGGAATATTTGAATTATTTTGCTTATTGCTACTTACTCCGTCGTCCATGAACCGATCTTCAAAATTGTAGCAGCATTACCTACTACTACCCCACAGCATATCGCTACCCAAATTTCATCACAATCCGTGCATCGGTTACTGGGATTATGAGACGATAATATCGCAAACAGATAGACAGACATTCCTACAGACAGACCGACGGAAATGAGTGACGTGGATTGTCGTTATCATGAAACGCATAAAAAGCTTATTATCTCGAAATTGAAAATAAGCGACTTAGCACACAAAATATCATAAACTGATTGTGATACGTTTACAACGAAATATGCTTCGACTTAGCATCTTACCTCGCTAGTCAATTTGTTTGTTCTATTGTTGCAAAAAACATATTAATCAGGGCTGAGGGGGGGGGGCGATCGCCCCCATCGCCCCCCTTTGTATTCGCCACTGGGCCTGTTAGAGTAGGAGTTAAAAGTAAAGATGCCGTATTGAAATTAGCAGCTATCAACCCCCACAACACCTTTCACCATTATTCGGCAGCTTAACCGCCACCTCAGCACCTGCTTCAACTGTTTCCATCGTTTTCACGGAAGCCAACGCCACCGTCGCGTCGTGACATGAATTCATCACACCTGGCCTCCTTTGTTTTTTAATTCAGTATTGGCTCAAACTTAATGGCACGGTCAGCACCTTACTAATCAAGTCATCTTTTATCGAAAGATATTGTTACTCACACTACCGATTTGATATTCATATAGATACCCTCATGATCGCCATCATGTTCCTGATTACCCGACAATTATGATATGCTAAGGGTACCAGGCTACCAGGGTTTAATTCGGGGTGTTCCACACGTATGTGAACTTTAATGGCAAAGACGTCAGGGTCATTGTCCCAGAATTTTGCGCCTTCCCACTTCAGTAATTAGAGTTTGTCATCCCGGGTTCCGCATACGTACTATACCTTTTCCACCGAACAAAACGGAGTAACCATGCACAATATATGTAAATTTTTACTGTATGGTCAAGGGTTATATGCACACCATCTACAAAACTGCATACTGAGAGCAGTGATGTTATTACAAACAGAAAAATTAAGTTCGATTTATCCGAGTAAAGCCCCAAAATATGGGTTTGAAATAATTTGTTACTCCTTTTCTTCAGTGGATAGACTATAGTTGTAAAATGTTCGATGTCATTAGGCAAACGAGATATTGTATTTAGGAAACTTGCCTTTGTGGTTTTACTATTAATTGTTCTTATTCATTTATTCATTTATTAGCGTATGGTTATACTACACATGAAAAAGGTCATAAAAACATTTTTTGTGTTTTTTGGTTTTTTGTATTCCATCCAGGAAGTCTTTGTTGTTGCCTGGATATGCTGCAAGGCCACATTCTTGCTATATGCCTGACAGTTCCCACACAGCACCCGATATCCCCAGGCCTAGGGGCATCCCAAATGAAGCCGTATCGCCCAAATTTGGGATAAGAACAGAATGACATCTACAGGTTATCTGTAGGCTATCCTAGGTTGCCCTAGGTTAGCCCTAGGATAACCTGTTTGGCAGGCAGGCATGGACATCCTTTGGATATCCCGCTGGGCCGTCTATCACCGGAATATTCTAAGGATGACGGTTTTGGAAATTCTCAGCTTGTATACTATGAGGCTGTTCCAGGGATATCCCTTCAAGATCATACCCTTCTTTATACAAAATCTGACATTTGACAGTGTTGACGTTAGAAATGCGAAAGAGGTGAAAGATGAAGGTGATTTGATTTTGTGTGACTTGCAGCAAAGTTGAGTAGCAGCTTGCAGTAGTTCCTGGTTCGTGGATCGTTTTTCGCCGTTTATCATATCATCCAATACTTTTATCATCTGTACCTGCGATCTGTACCATCCGACACACTAAGGGCCCCCAAAGAACAAACCACAAATTGCAAGTCAGATAATCATTCGGTAACCTGTTTATTTTCGCAATGTTGGTGTTGAATTGTCCAAGTCAACATTCTATAGCAACATTAAAAAGGAAAAGGAAAGTTTAATGGAAAAACTTATCACCATGCACTTCATGAAGAAATGGAACAGAATGAGGTTAGATTGAACTGTGTTAAACACTCGGATGGTAGCTCCACTGGATTTTTAGATGGTCATGGTGCTAGTGAAAAGTGTGCCACATTAGCTAATCTGTGCCCAGACCAACCCGGCATGTAAGTCAGAGAAGTATAGGAAAATAGTTCTAGAGAAATAATCCCGTTGTTTTCGAGTAACCTAAGTGTTTCGCATAAGGTGACCCATGGCGGTCTGTATACTGCTATGTAGGACAACCTAAGAATTTACCTATGGGCTAACCTAAGGCAGACTAAATGATAATATTTTGGGCCTACCTGAGGATTTCCCTAGAAGCCTACCCACAGGCACGTGTTTAGAGGGGGGCAAGGGGGTCCGGACCCCCCGAAACGTTATATAATCCCATCTAAAAAATTGTATCCACAAATTTTTGCACCCCCCTCCCCCTCCCCGGACGACAGCAAATTTAAGGTGGCAACTCTAATCTGGACCCCCTCCCCCGAAAGGTCAAGCAAGTGACACCCATAATCTGGACCCCCCAAAACCAAATCCTGTGTACGTGCCTGCTTACCCATGATGTTCTGATAAAGTCCCATTAGGATATTTATGTATATAGGCTATTCCATGCCAGGTCGTCCAGGATATGGCTTTCCCTGGGAAATTTTGTATTTCCCTTTAAGGACACCCTGGGACCATACAGTAGATATCAAATGCTGTGTGGGTTTGGCGTTCCGCTCCACAATCGCATAGAATTCGTTGCATCGTGGGAATTCGCGCTTGTTCCATTAAAACAACGAATCAGCGCACACTTCATGCGACGACGTGCGAATATTGCGAATTCTGTTTAAGGTTGACCATTCCTTTCGGAGCTCAAACCTAGGGGGCTCTTGACGAACAGTAGATTACTGCTCCCTTCTTCTGGTGTCTGGGTCGTCCAAATTTGTGCCCATCTAACTGCAGGGTTAAAACCATCAGACTGAAGTTGAAGAGCTGTTGTATTTGTTTTGATTTTGTTGTATTCTTTCAGAAGGGCATTTTTGCGACGGATGGGTGATGAAGCTATTTGGCTAAGTGTTGGTAGCTAGTCCATTTGTGACATCATCATCTATTTCATTTATTTTTCACTTTTCTGAAATCTTGTTAATATAACATATTTGAGTAATGAATTAACTGAATGAAATTGTCTAGTTATATAAGTTACATTTAACTATTGGGATCAATGACTTTGGGGTCAGTCAGACCGCAGTGTGATAATTGTATCATAAAAAATAAGTGTGTATATTAAGGGGTAGTCATGTTGTGTACAATGGTGGTAGTTTGATGCAAATATCCACCATTGCTCCAAGTGACGGTATCTCCAGGACATCCTGTATAAATATAAATAAGAGTGATATTGACTTGCAAATGCGTGGGAAGTGGCCAGTCATAATAATTGATTGCATTTTTTTTCGCAGGTACTTTTCAGCACCGTACATTAACAAAATGTACGGTGTTTTCAGTCACTATACGTTATTACACCCCCTTCGTTCAAAGAAAAAATTAACCCACCAAAGTAGAGACCGGTGGCAAATAAGTACCTGGCACCGTATCGGTCTCTTTTTTTTTGCTTTGTTTTTACGATCCAGCCCATCATACGTACTCCGGAAGTACCCACCCCAGAGCTACTACAACTACAGCGTCGGTGAAGACATAAAAATTCGAAGGTATATGGTAGGATCGATAAGCAGGTGTCGACCGTATACATTGTGGAAACCCTTAAAATGGTAACGAACCATCGCTAAAGCCAGCTTTAGACTACACAATTTCGATTTGGTTCAATTTGTTGTACAAGCAGTCAAACCTTTAAACGAAATATTGTTTGTGTCAATTTGCTTTCGTATTATATTACACGATTTATTGTTCAAGAAGTGCGAGCAGACAGAAAGAATTCTGCCGGTGCGCCATCTACCCAGACAGCACAATATATTCCTGGAATATTCTTATTTCATCCAAAATAGATTTAGAATATTCAGAACATTAATAGAACGTTCTATGGATGTTTTTACTAGTTTCATTCCCATGAGGATGTACGAGGAATATTAAGCCATGATTATTCCATGAACGTGTCGATCAAAATATTCTGATAATATTCATAAATTAATATTATGTAAAGAATAATCTATGAATATGCCTTTTGGTTATTTTAGTATGATTCTTAATGTAGGCGTGGCAGCGTGGCACCGTTACAGATTAGGTTAGGCTTGAGAATTTTGAGGTTAGCTTCATTCGTCACGGTGGCGGTGGTCGGTGGTGACTGCTTGATGTGCTTGTGCATTTTTCTCCTGTGACAATTGGATAGTTATCTGTGTTCTGGAACGTGATTTTCACTTGTTATTTATATTTAGTTTACAATTTCATCCGGGACTTCCAGGAGCGACTAGGGTCAGTGTAACTATTTCTCTGTAAATTATCGACTTTATAGCACCATGTGGTAGCAGCTCTCTTGTTCAGAGTTTAATCTCTATGTTCTAGTCTTACTTCTCGTAGGTACCCTAATTAGTATAATAACAACCACTAACAACACATTTTCTATATTTGTGACTATGAATTTCCAGTGTTTATTCTAATAAAATTGATTAAAGTACAACGACATTTTGGTGAAAATCTAGCGTTGTAGTTAATGAAGTGTATTTGAATGTACATCGTATGCTTTAAAATAAAACGGTTTTTTTTATTTTGCAGGATAATACAGGAGGACGGTTCCGTGCAATGAAATGTGTTTTTAATGTGTACATTAAACTTACGTAATTTATAAATACAGGTTCCGTGTTCCGTTTTATATATATATTTTTTCATCAATCCCTATAATTAGTGGGTGCCTAAATCAATGCTGCCCAAAACACTGTATGAAAGCTGGATACTAGGTTATATATGTATACTACTCGCGTTAAGTACCTAGGCAGACAACAAGACTTACAAATAAATGAAATGAAGTGATAAAAGGTATTAGTTTCTTTCAACATATATTCTTCAAAGATATACCAAGAATCTTCCTACAATATTTGATACATCTTAATAACAATCGTAGAATATTCTGAGGGAATAACCTATGTATGTTTCTTCAAAGATATACCAGGAATCTTCCTACAATATTCCATACATCTTAATAATAATCGTAGAATATTCTGAGGGAATAACCTATGCACATTTTTTGGATTCCCATTTTCACAATCTTGGAATGTTCATCAGATAATCTATATATTCATGGACTTTTCATGGAATGATACAATGTTCCAAAATGGCGATTCTTAGAATGTTCCTAGAATATATTGTGCTGTCTGGGTAGTACCCGAAGGTAACGGCAAACCAAGGAAATCTCTGCTTAACAGCAGTAGCCTTCTTGGTGGGACGCCAAGGTGCATCCGCTTGGCCACTAGAGAGCGCGGATTCTATACGCCGCTGCGTATGAAAGCCGATATACGGGGGCTGCTCTATACCTCCGTCAATCCACCAGTACGCAGACAGCTGTTTCACGCTTATTAGCGATCATCAGTGCGCCATAGGTCGATTGACGGAAATAGAGAGCATCAATTTTTCCATGTTTAATCAACATGTGAAACATGTGCGAGCAGCATATGCTCTCTATTTCCGTCAATCGACCTATGACTGATATCGCTAATAAGCGTGAAACAGCTGTCTGCGTACAGGTGGATTGACGGAGGTATAGAGCAGCCCTCGTAGATCGGCTTTCATACGCAGCGGCGTATAGAGTCCGCGCTCTCTAGTGGCCAAGCGGATGCACCTTGGCGTCCCACCAAGAAGTCTACTGCTGTTAAGCAGAGATTTCCTTGGTTTGCCGTTACCATCGGGTACTAGATGGAGGACCGGCAGAATTCTTTCTGTCTGCTCGCACATGTTTCACATGTTTATTAAACATGGAAAAATTGATGCTCTCTATTTCCGTCAATCGACCTATGGCGCACTGATGATCGCTAATAAGCGTGAAATAGCTGTCTGCGTACTGGTGGATTGACGGAGGTATAGAGCAGCCCTCGTGTTCAAGAAGTGGTTTACGATGCTGCACAGATCTTATTTGTCAACTTTAGAGTCTGAAATTGGTGTCGACAGTACATGAGCACGGCTCAACAAACAATCAGCTGTCTTACTCACGGTCAGTTCCTTTGAGGTAATTGAAGTAATTTAACTGTAGGGGTACATGTTATAATCGATATGTTATAATCAATGTTCAACTGAAAATGAAGCTTTACTGATTTGTGTAATTATAATTCATGTAGTTATATTTGTTAAATAAATATTTGTAAAATTTGTAAATATGGTAGTGGTACCATCCTTTAAGTACCTGTAGCTCTTAAATTAATCACTTTAGTCCCCAAGTGTACTAGTTTGTTGGAATTGTTATGGGTAATAAGGAAAGATACCATATTTGCTCTAATTTAAGCCCCAAAATTATAATTCGCTACTACTGCCCAGTTCCGATATATTGCTTGTCTTAATCGTCGTGGGACACCCTGTATCTGACGTCAGCGATGCCACTTTGGGATAGTTTCACTCGCCCTGAGAGGGGCGGAGTAGAAAAAAGTGTACAACAGGACAGAATAAACAAATAATTCTCAGCCCATGCGGTGTAAAAGAAAGGTAAACATTAAAGGCAACATAAAGCTTATGTTGCCCTTAATGTTTACCTTCCATAAAGTACTAGATTTGCGCTGTAATCTATACAATTTATCTCTATACTCATATTCTATGCAGATAGCCATGACCCTGCCGTGCCGCCGCTGTTGAAATCATACCCAATCTAACCCAAAATGTCGATGCGCAAAGGGATCGGCGCAAAGCATCCCCAGACCTTGAGTAAGACAGCTGAATGTTTGTTGAGACGTGGTATGGTATGAGTATCTCGGCAACTATAAGGTGCAGAGATACAGAGAGGGTCAAGAAAAGCTTTAGGTAATAGTGAGTATTTGTAGTTTGCTCATCAAAGAAACTCCTACAAGCATGAATGATACCAGATGGACTAAAGTTATACATACCCTCAGTTTGGGTCTAAGAGTACCTACCTAAACGTGAAGAACCTCGTCTTCTTTACAGAAAAGAGTTGACTAATTTGAATATCTAGGCAGTATAGTTGATAACACTGGAGGGACAAGATATTCAACAGCGTCTAGTAAAAGCAAGAACCCAGCAAGGAGACGTACGTCATTATGACGTCGACTTGTGGTGAATTTTGGTCACGTTTGTCATATGCCGAATGAATGACGTCGCACTAACGTTTTTTTAATGACGTCACATAAACGTTTGTCACTTGACGTAGTTATCACGTCAAAATGTAATGGATAAAGGTGGAAGAAGGTGTATCTCAAAACTTAATGATTCCACTTTTCTTATTCCTTCCTTATATATTTATGAAAAAATGTCTACGCTCGCATAAGTACTAACAAATATTAATAATTATTATCCAAAAATATAGTTGACTTCAAGTAACGTAAGTTTATCCCAAATAAAGCAGATACGACAAAATTGTGGACAATTATTCCGTTGATTGGGTTTTGATAGATTTTATGTTTGCATGAGGTAATTTTGTATTAACCGCGCTTTAGTTCACTGATGAATCACTGCACAACTTATATAAGGTACAGACCAATGAATGAATCGCATGTAATCCGACCCGATCCGACTGCAGCCGAACCGCTGATCTCGATCCCGATCATCACCACAAGGCACAAATTGCCATTTCCGCCATTTTCTACTTGTGTTTTCTACGACGAAGCTGTGACATGGGGACGGAGATTTTAACCTTATGTGCTGTGTGTGCAGTGTCTGTATGTGTGGATTCTACTTTAAATAATAATAGGTATAGATATAGTGTCCAGTGTTCTGTCAGGTATTGTGGATTTATTATATTGTAACCTCTTGTCTTGTCTTGTCTTGTCTTGACAAACTTTGAGGTATGAAAATACAATTAAAGTTATCTAGAAAAAATGCGAAAAAAGGGGTCAACCATTTAATTAATTTTTTATTACATTTTCAATTTCTGTATCACGACTCCATGGGTTCGCGCAGTTGTAGCGCCATAGCTTAATTATTTATTGACCGATTCACGACATTTTAGACTCATTTTATAGGAGAATGACTGGGCATATCAACTAAAGCAAAAAAAGATAATACCTGACAATTTATAAGGCTAAAAAATTCACCAAACTGAAAAAACATTTTTTTTGAAATGGACTTATTTGGATTACTTATAAATAATTTGAAAAAAAGCCGTATTAGTGCCTATTTATTAA
Organism: Callosobruchus maculatus; assembly: GCA_951848785.1. Taxonomy (NCBI): domain Eukaryota; kingdom Metazoa; phylum Arthropoda; class Insecta; order Coleoptera; family Chrysomelidae; genus Callosobruchus; species Callosobruchus maculatus. Next base: position 4,817,208 of record CATOUR010000027.1, on the reverse strand, counting down.
GACATTTTAATGTTTAGCAGGATGTTTCCTGTCTTACCACATGCAATTCGTGTATGTAGCACTAAAATTTTCGATAGACAGCGATTCACAAGTTTTTGGACCCATTTTATAGGGGAATGACTATGAATGGGCATATCAACTAAGGCAAAAAAATAATATCCGACAATTTCTAAGGCTAAAAAATCCACGTGCATTCGATTTGCATACGAAATAAGGAAGTATGATCATGTAACCAAATCATATCATGATGCTGGTTGGCTTCAGCTTAACAAGATTACAAAGTACCGTCATTTAGTTTTAACACATAATGTCTTAATAAATAAAATGCCTTTATATCTTTATCAGGCCCCGTGTGGGGGCGGGTTAGAATATCTCCCATCGTATATCCTGCGTGTCGTAAAAGGCGACTAAAAGGAACCGAACTACTGTCGGTATAAGCAGTAAGCTCTTCTCAACCAACAGCTTTGGGTGGACGAGTTGAGAAGAGTCGGGACACCTTCTTGTCATTGGGCTGAGAAATTGCCCCTAAAGGCGGAGGAACCAGTAGGTACCATCTGGTCAACGGCATGAGGATGCAGAAAGCAAATGGGAAACTACTGCATTAAAGATCTTAAAGATATCCCAAGAGAAACTCGTAAAATGAATAAATGCATTTTACGAGTTCACAACATGTCTGTTAAGACATTGTGACTATGATGATGATGAACCTCTTGTTATATGGATTGAGCCGATTGAAAATAAAAAGTACTTTGTGATTTAGGCAGGCTTCTGTAGAAGGCTAGCAAAGCTATGATCATAATTTTTGTATCCTGTCTTCACTGTGAAATACATGGTTAATTTATTTTGAATTAGTATATTTTATTACCCTTACTCAAATTAATGCTACACAGATTTCTCATACAGCATTATCTCATAAACATTTATCCTATAAGGTAATTAACGTCCAAACTATTTTGTCTAGTAACTACGACTGCACCAGAAGATATCGTCAGATAAGCATTGACTATTGGAGAGATATAGAGTAAGACAAAGTAACCATCGCCAATAATCAGTGCTGATCAGAGGATACCTTCTGGGCAGCCTTGGTCGCTGTATAAAATGGTGTCGACGGAACGACACGTACATGACGATATTGAGACGACACGTTTGTGACGTTATTGGGACGGCGGTTAGGTGACGTTACTAACACGGCACTCAATGACGTCTTTGGGCTGTGACATTGTGCCGTCACAGATACGTCATATATTCCTCTTTATTGACGTGATAATGACGAATGGGGGGTCGTCAAAATGACGTTAGTATAACGACATCGTGTTTGCTGGGAAGAGGATTTGGCTATCTACCACCATTGATTAACGTATTAATTCAAGAGCTACATGTATTTAAAGGACTATACCACAACCACTATGAAACACTAGCAAATAATTTAACTGTACTGGTAATAATCAATATGGTAGTGGTACCATCCTTTAAGTACCTGTAGCTCTTGAACCAATTACTTAAGACCCCAAGTGTGCTAGTTTGTTGGAGTTGTTTTATCGGGAGGAATACAAAAAGTCATAAATATACAGGGTGTCCCATTAAAAATTTTGAATCGGACGTCACGTGACCAAAAACAAATACCTCATTGGGTGACACAATAATAAGAAAAGATGCTATATTTGCTCCAATTTACACCCCCAAAATCATAATTCGCCACTATTGCCCAGTTCCGATATATTGCTTGTCTTAATCGTCGTGGGACACCCTGTATGAAATATATATCATAGACTGTAGCTATAATCAATCATCATTTTAGTATTTAGTGATAATATTGGGGCTAGTCGTTATGTGCTGACAGCAAGAAAAAGCAGTGTACTCAGCTTCCCACGAAGTCATTGCTACTGCCAATAGTGCCGATGCAGATGCAAGTACAATTGAAATAACGGTTTTTGCATCAAACCCCCAATTATTATTAGTACCAGTACCTACCCATGATTAGTACCAGTACCTGTACCTGCCTGAGTGCCTGTACCAGTAGGTTTTCTATTTTCAGGTGTTCAGTTCAGATTGAAGATGACAACGTCATCTTGTAGCAGATACAGTTACAAAATCGCCGCAGTTTCCAATAATAATATATCTTTAATTAAACAATCTAGCGATAGATGGCGTGCAGTCTCTTATATGTGGCACCATCTATAGGCTGACCGGTCTACTAACAACACCTGCTGCTCGTCCTTCTTCAGTTATCTAGCATGTAATTTCGTACACGGAATCTGCAGTTGCTCTGTACTGAGTAAGATGGCGCAGGCGGGGCTTGAACTAGGGATGGGACATCGAAAGAAAACATCGATGTTGGACATCGATATCAACATCGACTGTCTGCCATCGATAACTACAATATCGTATTCAAAACATAAATAAAAAAATAAAAATAAAACAGGACTTTATTTTACCTGCGGGTAGCAGCATAAGCTGATATTAATACCAACCAGGGCAATTAATAAATATGTAACATCAAAAAATGTTGATACAGATAAAAGATTGATCATCACATGCAATGAAAATTATTTAACTATATCTAATTAAATTACTTAAAATTAAGAATAAAAAACAAACAAAAAAGGAATTAAGTATGTAAGTACAACTTACCAGAGATACAAAACAAGAAACTAGTAACGTGTGGTGTTATGAGTTATTATGTAAGAACATAATTTCTTTCATTTTATTTTTGAATTTTAAAAAAGACAAATTTTTAAATGTAGGACGAACAACGGTGTTGTATAAATTTGGCGCAATAAATGAAAAAGCAGACTGAAAGAAGGCCGTGGAGCGCTTTGGTATAGATAGAGTATAAGAGGCATGTCGAAGGTTCGCATCAGTTTCCTGAGACCTCAATATCAGCTTTTCTGCTAAATACTTTGGCTTTTTGTGGATCATTACAGCTATGCCTCACTAGGCATAAAATATGAATCTGCCATCGATGTTTGAACATCGCAAAAACATCGATATATTCGGGTATTGGTGTTCTTCAATTTAAATGTTATAAATAAATGATGATATGTATTCTACTAATAAGTATTTCAAATTTCACAGCATAGTAAACAGGAAATAATAAAGACCAAAAACTAGCTAAACTAACAAATTTTTGGTTGTCTATTTCCTTTTTGAAATTGCTTTGCAACTTTGCAACTTTAGCGAATTTAAGAAGATGAAATCAACCAAGGTCAAATGTCATCTCAAATCAGTTTGAAATATAGGACAAACAAAAAACAATTCACATAGAAAACTCCATTGTGAGGATGTGAAACGAGGTTTTTATCAACCTGCCAAATCTAGTAGCTTGTGACTATACCCCCCCTCCCATAAATTCGTAATGACGTCAATTAGTCACCATCGCGTAGGTGTTGTTTTGATACAGAATAGTAGTAACTAGTTCACTGAAAGGAAGTAGAATGCACACCTCTACAAAGGAACCCAAAGCGCCTTCAATTGGTATTTTAAATCATGGGGCAAAACCGAAGACCAGAAAACTGCAGACTCGCTAAGTTTACTTTTTTGTATATTTTCAATTTGTAATTGAAACTTTTAAGAAAACATCGATGCCAATTTTTAAAAACATCGATGTTTTCGTCGATGGTTCAAGTTAACAATATCGATGGTAAAAACATCGATCATCGGACGTGAAACATCGATGTTTTCCAAACATCGATAATTATCGCCCACCCCTAGCTTGAACTTAGAGTGTTGAATTTATTTTTATCGTGGGTGGTTATCGTAGCGGTTATCTTATCATATTTTGTGGTTATCATACTATATACTAAAAATAGCTACAGCAACAGAAATGCAGTCCAGAAAACTGCATCGTAAGCAACCCATCTACAAGTCTCAACTTTCATTTCCTGTAGGCTGATCTAAGCATTCGTCGTGAGAAATTGGGAGGAATCATTGGCGTACTTGTCAGCCAAGAATATAAGGTTATGATGTTATGCTGATTTTTCAAATTGTAACTGATGATAAGTGCAATACCTGATAAAGGTAAGTGGATTTCTGTAATTAAAAAATCAACTTATAGCAATTGGTTTTCTATAGTATGCTAATTCATTTACCTAGAATTAAAGTTAAATTTCATGAAATGAAAGACCTACACTGTGCAAATTTGTGGATTCCATTTTTTAGACGGCATTCTATAACGTTTCGGGGGGGGGGGGTCCGGACCCCTGGACCCCTCTAAATACGTGCCTGGTGCGGTCCTGCCATATGCGTCATAATTATAATAGATAATGTGGTGAGGGGAGTGGAGAGGGTGAGTGGTCCCCCTGCACTTAAGCCACAACTGACCCCATCCTCCCAGGGAGTTGTTTCCTCATCGTCCATCCTGCCAATTGTAGGAAGGTGAACAAGTCGCTAGGGGACATCTCCCTTACGTGGGCAGGTGTAGGCCAAGACTCGCCGAACGCACACTCTCTAATAGGAGATAACTCTGGGCATTCACATATGACGTGTTCTACAGTTTCGTCTTCACTTTCACACATTCTACATATCGGTGTGTCACTTAACCCCATAGTGTGGAGGTGTTTCCTGAGTTGACAATGGCCAGTCAGGAATCCCACTAAGGCCCGGTTTCACCACAATATTTTATCCAGGATTAAAACATTATCTAGGATTAAATCCTAGATAATTTTATAGACGAGTTTCACCACATTCTTATCCAGGATTAAGCACGTATATCCGAGATAAAATTTAATCTCCCATATTTGGCGAATAAAATGTTTAATCGGAGATTTAGAATGCAGATGACAGTTGAGGTGACGTGGCTGACGTGTCTGCGAACTTCAAGGGTGTACAAAGAAATAATTGGTAAATTATTATGAGAAGAAGCATATAGCTAGGTATCTTTTATTTAAAAACAAAAAAAAAATGCTCCAGAACCAGTAATTTTCCTGTTCATGCCTCATTAAAATTTGTGTTCCACGTTCGCGTTCCAATTCGCTTATAATCCAAGTTCAACACAAAGCTGGTATCGGTTGTTTAGCGTCGTGTTAATCCGTCGGTCTCCCATGCAAAGGGTTGTGAGTTCGCGTCTGGATAGGACTATTTTTTTTGTTCTTTTTTTACAAAACCGATTATTTAGGCCAGTGTTTCAAATTTTAGCAGATATATGTTTATTTGAAATGATTTTTCACAAACAAACTAAAAATTTGTCGTTGACTCCCATGCAAAAGGTTTTGAATTCGCGTCTGTGTAGGTATATATAGGGACTTCTTTCATTCTTTTTTACAAAACGATAATTTAGACCAGTTTTTAAACTTTAGCAGACATATGTTGATCTAAAGCGTTTTTTTAAATAAAAACAAATATTTTAATTTCTTTTTAATATACTCTTAAATCACTTGAAAATCACTCTACAAGGCAAATAAGTAGTCACCTCGCACAATAAACCACCATCCACACAAATTCGCATATGAAAAGACAATTAATTGGGTCTGAAAATTTTTGATCCTTTCTACCTGAGGCCGAAACTCATTAATTATTATCCATCTTCCCGAACAAACCACTTGTTTGGAACCAATCAAAAATGAGACATCCTGTTGTCAGGTTATTTCTATGGGAAAACCCACCAGAAATCCCTTTACATTTATCAACAATCAGCTATCAGCTAAATCTAAAAAAAAAATTAAATGAAAAAGAAAGGATCTACTCAGATTCGAACTCGCAACTTCTTGCATGGACGACCTTTAACCTTTTAACCTTTAACACATTTATTGATTAATTATTATTACAATACTTGTCGTGGTATTTATAATACATGAGATTGGCCCTAGGGCTCACATTTTAACCAAGGGAACTGAGCCCATAACTCAGTTGTGCTCCCTCGGGTGCCTGGTGGTAGGCTGTATTTACAACAAATAATACCTATTTGACATTCTAATGTAAGTTTTATCACCTCCTGGCATGTGATAAGTCTGATATACCCCATATGATTAGTTAACCAAAGCAATTCATCCTTCAGCACAATTTTTCTGGTAAAAAAAAGTTATATTCTTTTGCGGGAAAATGGTAAAAACCCACTTAAAAAAAAATTATTTGCTGTTATATCCTAAATCTAGTTATTTATACTATTTACATTACTTACAGAACATATAATACATCAGGCAAGTCATACACGAAATTACCCGAAAATTTTACAGATATTCAGTGCAAAATAGCCCACTTACTGCCAATATCCCAATATCCCATCTGGATGGGAAAACCCGGAAACACGGTCTAATCTACGACCTTATTCTTATAGAACCCTCAGTGTAAATATGTATTATATGTTCTGTAAGCATGGACGACCGATACACTACCTCTGGGCCACCCTGGCTATGTTTACCTTTTGCCGAACCTCGCATATAAGCCGAATTTTAACGATGCATAAATAGAAAATGACTGGTTTCGGTAGCGTTTTTTTTGTTTTTATATAGAATAAAAATAATCATATACTCCTACTGATAATCATTTGCTAATTATTCCTAAATTGTGAGGTTATAAATGCTCTCGTTACGCTGTTGCCACGTCTTAGTTTGAATATATCCGAGATTAGTTAATCCTAGATATACTTGCGCAGGTGGAACAGAAATTATCTAATCGCGGATGAAATACTTCAATTAATTTTATCCAAGATTACGTAATACGAGATTAGTATGGATTTGGTGAAACCGGGCCTAAGAGACGTAGGTTTGGTCTGGTCATCGCCAAATACTTCTTGGATATTGCCATGTCAAAACCTGCAAGGGTTTCCTTGGCAAATCGAATCCTTGTAGTTCTTCCCATCGTTTTACCATTTGGGCATGGGAGTGTTTTTTTTTTTGGCTATTTCCGAAATTGTGGTTGTCGACATTCCAGAAAGGTCACATGGTCCTAAAATTCTTTGGTCAGCGGCCTTCCTGGCTAGGCCATCCGCTGTACGGTTGCCTTTGTTGTTGTGCCCTTTAACCCACCTCAGGACAATATTGTTTTTGTCCGAAGCATGGGCTAAAGATTGGTGGCATTCCATTGCTAGCCCTGAGGTGATGCAAGGTCTTTTCAGGATTAGAAGTGCTTGTCTGCTGTCAGTGCAGATTGCTACAGTTTTGCCAGATACATCTCTCCTGGCTAGTTCATTTGCGGCTATCGATATGCCAGCCAGTTCCGCTTGAACGATACTGGCGTGTTTGGCCATAGCCCACTTTGTTCTTAGGTTTAAAGACCTGGAGTATACACCACATCCAGTGCCTTCACTTGTTTTGGAGCCATCTGTGTATATGCAAATTGCATTTGTGACATTTGGCTCAACATTCTGTTTAATTTCTATTTTGTAGGGTTTCTCAAAAACGAATGTTGGTTTAATTGTGTCGCTGGTTGCTTATAGCATGGGTACTGCCTTAAGCGCTTCCCGCCATACCAGCTGCCTCAGTTGTCCCATACCTACATCTGGATTAATACCAACCGTGCGAAGTCGTAACATTGACAGTAACGCAACCTCTTTGATGTAAATATCTAGAGGGGTAATGCCAATTATTACTTCCATAGCAGCAGTTGGTGTTGTGGTCATGGCTCCTGTTATATTAATGCAGGCCATACGTTGTATTTTATATAATTTATTAATCGCCGTCGCCTGCAGAACTTTAGGTACCCAGGCAAAATATATAATGGTAATATGGTTCGCGCCGTGAGACAGAAAAGCGAAAAGCCAAGTATTTCTTCCTCAATTTGGACCATTCGAGATTGTCTAGGTCGTCCACCCATCCTATGATGTGAATACAAATATATCCTGTGTGTCTCTAACTCTTTGCACGAGATGGACAAATCGACGGGGGACAGGGTGAATACGGCCAGAAGGCACGATCAGCATACATTCGGATCAGCATACACTCGCAAAGTGCGAGAGGCATATTGCCTATTTCTAATTTAATAACAGATATAGGAATATCATTATGTACCCTCCCAACTCTGATCTGAGCGTCCCAAACCAAATTTGTGGCCATAGAGAGAGCTGATATTATTTATATCTTTTCAGACGCCAAGACAAAATTGGTCATACTGACAGAAGAACCATCAGACATGGATTTATTGGATCAAAAACCTCTGAAGACCTACTGCTGCGATCTCTGCAATTACGAAACCAGCCATAAAGACCGTCTCAAGTCTCATAGTTTGGTACACAACAAAGCTGGTAAACCACTCTACAAATGTGACATTTGCGACTTCAAGTCATACCATAAAGCGAGTCTGAGATCCCACGGCATAATACACGACACCAGAAACAAAAAGCTATACAGATGTAGCTTTTGTAATTACACTACGTATAGACAACGAAATTTTTCGCAACACAAGTTGGTCCATGACCAGAGTGGACAACCTCTGTACATTTGCGATACATGCCAATATCAGACATACCGAAGACACAATATGGTGGCGCACCAGCTGGTCCATACCAAACGTGAAGTGAAGCTGCAGAACTGTGATATTTGTGACGGAAAGACGTACTATTTGGGAAGACATACGAAGGCTGTCCATCCAAATCGCTACCAACCAGAGAAGTGCTCCCACTGCGACCAATCTTACAATACCAAAAGGTCGCTTAAACATCACATTCTCCAAGCTCATCCGTTAGTACCTGATGTATCGTCTATCAATCAAATATTCAGTTGCGAACACTGCAAGTATAAAACCAACAAATGTTCCAATCTAACCTCTCACATGTTAACTCATGACTTTGAGGGCGAGCTATTCAAATATAGGTGCACAATTTGTGATTATAAGACTCCTAGAAAACACAGTTATGGGAGGCATATGAAAGGTCATGAAAAAGTGAAAGAGTTTGTGTGTAGTGACTGTGGAAAAGAGTTTTTGAGGAAGAGTTGCTTCGACGAACATATCTTGACATACCACGTCGCAAATGAAGAACTCCTTGAGACTATAACTCACACGATCCACTTTTGTCAGATTTGCGAATTTAGAACTACTATCGTCTCAAAACTAATGGTTCATTATAAGAAAAAACACCCGAAGACAGCCAGCTGATATCATTTCGTGACGTATCTAGTTAGCAGAACAAAGTCAGCAGAACAAATTATTGATAACACCTCAATTAAAGGCTAATTAAAGGCTAATTAAATGCCCTAATAAGAATTTTAATGCTCCTCTTTTTTTTAGTAAAAATCCCATGTTCTGCTAACTTTAGATAAAGTTAGCAGAGCAACCCTGTATATAATGGTCATAATTGAAAAATGATAATGCCATACTAAAGAGCTAATTAAAGGCTAATTAAATGCCCTAATAAGAATTTTAATGAACTACTTTTTTTAGGAAATATCGCATGTTCAAATTGAGAAAAAGTTAGCAGAGAAACCCTGTACATAATGATTATAATTAAAAAATGATGATGTCATACTGTAGAACTAATTAAAGGCTATTTAAATGCCCTAATAAGTATTTTAATGCGCCACCTTTTTTAGTCAAAATCGCATGTTCTGCCAACTTTAGATAAAGGTACTACGGCAACCCTGTATATAATGGTCATATTTAAAAAATGATAATGCCGTGATGAAGAGCTAATTAAAGGCTAATTAAATGCCCTAATAGGAATTTTAATGCGCCTTTTTTTAGTAAATATCTCATGTTCTGCAAACTTTAGATAAAGTTAGCAGAGCAACCCTGTATATAATAGTCATAATTGAAAAATCATAATACCATACTAAAGAGCTAATTAAAGGCTAATTAAATGCCCTAATAAGAATTTTAATGCTCCACTTTCTTTAGTAAATATCGCATGTTCAACTTGAGAAAAAGTTCGCAGAGCAACCCTGTATATAACGACTATGAATAAAAAATGAAGATGTCATGCTGAAGGGCTAATTAAAGTCTAATTAAATGCCCTAGTAAGAATTTTAATGCTCCACTTTTTTTAGTAAAAATAGCATGTTCTGCAAACTTTAGATAAAGGCAGCAGGGCAACCCTGTATATAATGGTGATAATTAAAAAATGATAATGCAATGATGAAGAGCTAATTAAAGGCTAATTAAATGCCCTAATAGGAACAGAATATCTATAATGAAAAATTAAGCCGGTAACTGAATTTTTGTAGTACATATACCGCAGAGGTGGTAAATTTGGCAACAATGTCTAAGAAAGCCGAAAAGGAAACCGCCGACTCAAATAGGATAAAAAACGCATGCCGTTCACATCAAAGGAAAACCTGCCATGGGCGTTACACTTTATACACATAAGGGTGAATATTAAAATTATTTGTCCGCAGATAATCATAATTCATAAATTAACGATTATACACAAATTTCTCTATCATAAGCGTCACATTATAGCCCATTAGCCGTTAAGCTACAATGAAATGTCAAACGCCAAAAATGTCTGTGTATATCATACCAACTTACCCTAAAGACATGGGTTTTAATTATGATCCTTATATATACAGGGTTGCTCTGCTAACTTTTTCTCAAGTTGAACATGCGATAATTACTAAAAAAAGTGAAGCATTAAAATTCCTATTAGGGCACTTAATTAGCCTTTAATTAGCTCTTTAGTATGGCATTATGATTTTTCAATTATGACTATTATATACAGGGTTGCTCTGCTAACCTTGTCTAAATTTAGCAGAACATGCGATATTTACTAAAAAAGAGGCGCATTAAAATTCCTATTAGGGCATTCAATTAGCCTCTAATTAGCTCTTCATCATGGCATTATCATTTTTTAATTATGAGCATTATATACAGGGTTGCCCTGCTACCTTTGTTTAAAGTTGGCAGAACATGCGATTTTTACTAAAAAAGTGGAGCATTAAAATTCTTATTAGGGCATTTAATTAGCCTTTAATTAGCTCTTCAGTATGACATAATCATTTTTTAATTATAATCGTTATATACAGGGTCGCTCTGCTAACTTTTCCTCAAGTTGAACATGCGAGATTTACTAAAAAAAAGTGGAGCATTAAAATTCTTATTAGGACATTTAATTAGCCTTTAATTAGCTCTTTAGTATGGCATTATCATTTTTCAATTATGACTATTATATACAGGGTTGCTCTGCTAACTTTATCTAAAGTTAGCGGAACATGCGATATTTACTAAAAAAAATATTAGGCGCATTAAAATTCCTATTAGGGCATTTAACTAGCCTTTAATTAGCTCCTCAGCATGGCATTATCATTTTTTAATTATGACCATTATATAAGGTTGTCCTACTACCTTTATCTAAAGTTGGCAGAACATGTGATTTTTACTAAAAAAAGTGGAGCATTAAAATTCTTATTAGGGCATTTAATTAGCCTTTAATTAGCTCTTCAGTATGACATCGTCATTTTTTAATTATAATCATTATGTACAGAGTTGCTCTGCTAACTTTTTCTCAATTTGAACTTGCGATATTTCCTAAAAAAACTGGTGCATTAAAATTTTTATTAGGGCATTTAATTAGCCTTTAATTAGCTTTTTGGTATGGCATTATCATTTTTCAATTATTACTATTATATACAGGGTTGCTCTGCTAACTTTATCTAAAGTTAGCAGAACATGCGATTTTTACTAAAAAAGTGGAGCATTAAAATTCTTATTAGGGCATCTAATTAGCCTTTAATTAGCCTTTAATTGTGGTGTTATCAATAATTTGTTCTGCCGACTTTGTTCTGCTAACTTTAGACACGTCATTTCGTGTTCATATAGTCAGACAAGGTGGCAGTGTAGCTCTTACAGGATACTCCATAAAATCGTCAAGAACATTTTGTATCTGGGAAACTCAGGGTAATTTTTGACGTAATTGTTTTGAGGTTGTGTACATGAAAAGTGGCAAAGCATCCATTTTGTGTTTCTATTGGGTAACTTAGGGCCGTATTCATAGTTAAGGTTCCTTTAAGTAATACTCAAGGATACTTAAGGGACCCTCAAGTGTGGCCTTCCTTGTGTATCTGTTTCTTAGACAACATCTACGACACTGCGGGATTCATTTTGTGACGTTGTCATATTTCAAATGCAAGTCAATTTGTTACGCCTATGCATACCCATTTTGATGTTTTCTCTTATCTATTTTTGTCTTATCCCAGTAGTTCTTGCTTAGTGCCGGACATTTTTCCGGATGTGACAGAAACTGACAACACCTTACTCCAAAATTAGCCTACTACAATAGCGCCTTGACTGCAACCACAGAGTTAACATCTATAGAGGGAGTGTAAACAACAAAATGCACAGGTCGCTGACCAGTCAACATGTAACGGAAATTTTGACAGCTTGAGGGAATTACCAGTGGCGTGGGACTTTATATTAAAATTGGATGTTAATTAATAGATTCAATTATTGCTGTGATGTTACAAACTGATACCAACAAGTTGTATTAGTATTTAGCTATACTTAGAGAGTTACTCTTTTCTGCCAGTTTTTATCAGCTTCATGTGAAAATGCAGGGAGCACACTACTGAATGGTCAGTTATGTCTTCTGCTTTCAGCTGTAATCCATCAAGCCACTTGTTTCTCATCACTATATTCGAAGCAAACCTACACAGATGCACAAAACATGCATTAAACAACCACTATTATCCCTTAAACTGGAGTGAAGTTACTTTTGGTCCTAGTTATCCCCATATATTACGCTACTGAAAACTAAAACAAAACCTATACTCACCTATGATAAGAAGTGTTCACCGATTCGTCGCTATTACAGCAAACTATGCACTTTTTATGTTGTCTCATCATGCAATTATGACAATATTGTTCATAAATAATGTAATTCACACCACAGTCAAATATACACTAAAGTCACAAAAATCTCGACACACCCAATAACCACAACTACAATGACAGCCACATGACAGTTTAAGGCACGCCGATTGTACGTTGCTAGATTTATGACATAGAAGTTATTGCGACATTCCGCTATGAAATTACCATTTTTGAGATTTCATTAAATCAACACAAATTATCTTCACGTAAATAAGTTACATTGCAAGTATATTGGAATGTATAGTTAAATACCCAGTTAAATACCCAGTTAAATACTTTGTGTTCAAACTGCGGAAACTGCCAGATTTTGAAGAAACTGGAAGCGGACGAAGAAGAGTGGCAATAGCGCTATAGATGTTGGCTGGCCAACATTCAAATTAGGCTCCCTCTAGAGATGTTAACACTGTGACTGCAACGGAATGTCATGTTGACATTTCGTTACTTGAGTATTACTGAAGGAGCCTTACGTAAGAGACTCTCATTTGAGAGCTACTTAGCTGTCAAAACACAAAAGCGTACTCCCTCCTCTCTCAAGTATTAAGGGACCCTTAAGTATCGACTATGAATGCAACCTTTAGTACTACATTTTTTATGTATAATTGAACTTTCGAGTTACTTCTGAAGTGTCTTTCGAAAGTTATCATTTTAAGACAAAGCTATATGATCACGAACATATTTTTGATTAAATTAATCCTTTATCGTTCAATTTAAAAATCATGTTATACAATAAATTGTACTATTTTCATCTAGTCATCGTAAAAAGATTCTAATCAAATGGCGTTCAAAAATCATAGATTCCAAGATAGTAGATACAATGGCATCAAATATTCTGTAAAATCGACCCATTCATGCCTACTGGTCAGTGGCATACACAGCTTAATCTGTAGGGGGGAGGGTTACAGTAATAGACAATGTTATAATGTTATAAATGTATATTCATTCTTCGTTCATTGATTAGAAGACTGTTCTAAAACTGCTGCTTCTGGAGCAACTGGAATAGCACAATGGATATTTGAGGACGCCAAATCATTGAGAATAGGAAGTTCGATAGGTATAAATATAGTTTTAGCTAATATTCCAAGCCCATGGTGGGGGGGGTTCGAACCCTTACAACCCCCCCCCCCCCTGTGTACGCCACTGCTACTGGTAATAAAATAATACATGAAGGTTTGGATCCACTGATCAAGATAAAAAAATACAGAAATTTAGTCCAACCTGTATAGTGTTAGAATACATTTTTATAAATCAGAAAAATGTATGCCAAAGCATTATAAAGCATTATGTTTATGTTAGTTTTATATTATATATACTATGAATGTTAATAAACCTAAAATAATTTCAACTTGTTTCAAGTGGCGGATTTAATGGGGACGAGGGGGGCGTACGCCCCCCCCTAGAAGCGTACGGAAGCATATAATATTTATATAAATATCAAAAGTTTGCTTTTACTTCCCACAACGATAGGTGAGGGGAGTATTGTGATAGCGAAAATTTTCGATTTTGAGATAATACACTTTTTGGGCGTTTTATGATGTGTACATAACGAAAATCCACGTCACTCATTTCCGTCGGTCTGTCTGTCTGTCGGTCTGTCTGTCTGTCTGTCGCGTTTTTCTACCCTCGTAATCTCAGTATCCGCTGCATGGATTGTGATGAATTTTGGGCAGCGTTATGCTATGGGGTCGTAGTAGGTAATGTTCCTATAATTTAGAAAATCGTTATACAGGGGGCGGAGTAATTAGCAAAAAATGAAAAATTTCAAATATGCCTCAAACTTCGTTTTTAGGCGTTTTAGGGGTTCCTGGTCATTTTATACTTTTTCTTGGGTGGGGGTGAATTTGGGGTGGTTGGGGGGTGGGGGGTTGTAATACTGAAAAATTTGTTGTATTCGTAATGGGCTGTCCATTGATATGTGGATGAAAAACCTAGCGGCATGATACACTTTTTAGGTCCATCCGAACGTTGCATGCTTATTATAGAGACCACGAGACTTTGTGATGTATATGTTGAGAGCAAACACCGATTTCGGCCAATGGACGGAAAATATGGCCAAAACGCGTTTTGGCTGCTGCCATTTTACCAATGTCCGAATTATCGCTTTCCGACTGTTTAATGTAGCCCAGAACGTGTTTTGGCTCAACTACGATTGCCAAAACGCGTCCTGTTCTACTGCGATTGCCATAACGCGTGGTGGATTTTGTGAGGGTCTCAGCTTGTAAACGATACCTCTGGAGCTAGTGTATTCATTTAGTATTTGATCTTTGTGCGGGTTAGACAATAGCTAGAGAGTGCCATGGAAGACCTAAGGTTATGTTTTAATGACGAACTGCAAAAAGTCATAAATGGTAGCAATGATCGCAATGTATAAGAGAAAGATACGACCAAACACTCACAGAGGTAAAGGCGGCAAAAGCTTGTAAAAGTAACAGTGATACAATATCTTCGAAACAAAGACAACGATTGAAAAGGTATGATATTTTAAAAATTGGCTATATCGAAAAGCTAATTGAAAGAAGGACAGACGAAACAGCCGAACTGCGTCATTTTTGCATGACACACGAGTTATTTGACATTATTCATTCCGCTCATGAGGGAGCTGGACATAAGAGATTGTGAGGTATGTCTCTTTCAGTTTTTTTTTCACGGACCTAAGATCTACAAGTGCTTTTATTCATTTTAGTTATGGATTCTAAGCTCAGAGGTAATATTGTAACACAACACGGCAAATAATTGAGATTTATAGTAGTAGTAGTAGTAGAATATAGAACGTGTTCTGGCAATCGTAGTTGACCCAAAACGCGTTCTGGGCCACATTGAACAGCCGGAAAGCGATAATTCGGACATTGGCAAAACGGTAGCAGCCAAAACGCGCTTTGACCATATTTTCCGTCCATTGGCCGAAATCGGTGTTTGCTCCTAACATATACATACGAGTAGCGTTTTAGATCGTTCGATATCGCGTAACGCGAAAATTGTTCAATTGATTTTTGATGAAATTTTGACATAGTATTACTCTCAAGGCGAGGATGGAAAACGCGTATGTTTGGGAAAAATCGGATCAGTGGCGGCGCGGCAATAATAAAAAAAACTAAAAATACGAAAACAGCTCAAACTTTGTTTTTAGGCGTTTTAGGGGTTTCTGATCATTTTCTACGTTTTTTTGGATGAAGGGTGAAATTGGGGTGATTGGGGGGTGGGGTTGTGAAACTGAAAAATTTGTTGTATTCACCATGGGCTAGTGGCCTTGGCAGAAAGATCTAGCAGCATAATGTACTATGCTGTCCTAGTTCGTATAGAGATGCAAGAAACTATTGACGAGAGCTGTTGTGTTGAATGTTTTTTTTTTGAGGGCGGGCGGGCGATAATTTGGTTGGAGGGGGGATAAAACAGAATAATATTACCGTTATGTGTGGGAAGTACTGAGTCAATCAACTTGACTCCATTTTTTTTTTTGCTCTTCAGAGGGCGGCAGCAGTGGTCAGCCCCTCTAGACCTGTAATGGAAAATGGAAAGTGTAATGGAAACACGGGATATTATATAAATACTAAAATTTGCCTTTTCCTCTTCACAAAATTATATATAGCGTGTCCATGTGGGCAGCACTGCTCCGTGCCCCCTCCTCTAGAAGAAATCCTAAATCCGTCCCCGAGTTTCAATCAAGATTATGTTTCTTTGAGTAAGTTTTAACATAGCTAGTGGCTGTAGAACTTGAAGCTTACCATTCACTATTCATAATACGTATATTTAATGTAAAAAGGCACCTTATTGCAGGAAACATTTACGAGAAGTCAAATTATATTTTTTGAAACTACAAATTTTTCGTTATTATGACACGAAAATCGTATCACGAGACTCTGAATACAACTTCGGTGATTGAATGAGGATCTCTTTTTATAAGTTTTTGGCTTTCGTTATATTAAAATGATTTGCATTATTCTGAAAGTTCCAGCAGATAACTTATGTGAACGATATAAAATCAACATATAATTTCATGCTTAACAGTTTTCTTTTTTGTTTTTGAGGTGCACTATCGAAATAGTTCTTTGAGTCTTCATGTCACTATGCTGAAATGCCATGTAGAAAATATACCTATAATCAATAATCAATAATCTTCTGTATTTTTCTGAGACGACATTTTTTTGTTAAATCGTTCTCAAGTCAAACAAAAGTGTGCTTCACCCTGTACTAGCTTATATTTTATCAGTCGTTTTGGTTTCTAATCTTAAAGACTTATGATTATTTGAACTATTTTTATATCTAATTTTTCACTTTAAAAAATTGCTTGATCTTGGATCCGATGAGTCTCATTTTATCATTATTTTTGTATGTTGCCAGGTCGAATTTTAAAAAAAGCAGTAGGTTATAACAAAATATGTTAACCAATGGTTATAGATAAAAAAAGCAGTAGATTTTGCAAAAAAAAAACAATAGATTTTTTTGTAAATAAACAGTGTAACATCGAACCGCAAACAAAAAATCCTATCACATTTTTTATTACAAAACCACAAAAAAAACGTAATTGCTCGAGTAAATTATAATCCTAATAAAACTACAAAAAAAGATAACTTTTTACAGCACGTAAACTCTTACTATGGCTAAAACTAAAAAATAAAAAACAACAATACACGCCTCCATTGGTCTAGATTTGAATCTGACACATCAAAGCAACTTTGCAACGATAGCGTATATTTATTTTTTGAAGATTAACATCTGAGAAAATTCATTCCACGTTTGCGGATGAATGTGGCAAAACTTGATGCGTACTCAACATAAATTCGGATAATACGAAAAACATGGGACTATCACCTCCAAGAGACGTGTTTTTTACTTTTATCCAAAACTCAGTCACACTTTTGCTTTGATCCCATGTGATGTCAGGTTACTGTTTCGTAGAAGTCACCACTCATTATCGAGCTATTGAATTTGATTAGGATTGTCTGAATTTGTAAAATGTTTGGCAAGTGGCATCACTGAAGGATTACTGACCAGTGACCATCCAAAGCTACTGAGGACTTAACCAATGACACATTTTTCAGAACATCGCTTTGGAAATCAAACCTGTTACTTTACACAATTTATATATTTTCTTGAAAAACAAAAACAGTACTGCTCATATTTCTCGAAAACCGAAAAAATCAGTAGATTCCGCCGTAAAAACAGTATTCAGTAGACAGACCCAAAAGCAGTAGATCTACTGAAAAATCAGTAGACCTGGTAACGTTGTAAAAAATTGTATGAAAAAATTCTTGATTTGACGAAAAATTCTTCTAGTTGGCAACACTGCTTTGGCCTAATGCGCCATCTGTTAAAAAATAATCGAAAACAAAGTCGCGTCTTAAATAAGCCTGCAGCGACCTATTATTGCTGTTCTTCTTTGGACAAACTAGTTCGTTTAGTACGTAACAGATGGCACTATTGATATTTACTAGCGACATCTTATTATAGAACATTCAATGTCTTGTAAATCAGACTACAGCGATCTATTATAACAATTCTTTTCATGATACATTGGTTAACCTTGTATTTAATAGGTGACGCTGTGATTTAAAAATCAGTACAGTGACCGTAGGGAGAAAAATCATATAAAATAGATCAACTCCAACTTAAAGTACAGTCGATATTGGGTAGATTTGCTTCTTTTCCATTTTTTGGTGGCACTCGGTTTCGATTTTAAATATTTCAATTAATCTCTATTCGGAGCAATGGCAGTTTTTGGTGGAAATATGTGTCACAATAACCCAGATTTTATTCCTAATAAATTATGTGGATCCGAAGGATAATCGGAACTAACTGCCCTTGTAGCAACTCTCAAAGTCTAATCCCTATGTTCTAGTCTTACTTGTCGTAATTAGTTAATAGATAATAACAACCATTAACAACACATTTGCTGTATATTTGTGACTATGAATTTCCAGTGTTTATTCTACTAAAATTGATTAAAATACAACGACCACATTTTGGTGAAAATCTAGCATTGTAGTTAATGAAGTATATATAGTGAGTGAAGAGATGTACATGGTATGCTTTAAAATATAAAACGGTTCTTTTTTATTTTGCAGGATAATACAGGAGGTTGATTTCGTGCAATGAAATGTATTTTTTTAATGTGTACATTAATCTTATGCAATTATAAATACAGGTTCTGTGTTCCGTTTTATATATATTTTTTTCATCAATCCCTATAGACCCTATAATTAGTGTGTGCCTAAATCAATGCTGCCCAAAACACTGTATGAAAGTTGGATGCTAGGTTATATATGTATACTACTCGCGTAAAGTACCTAGGCAGATAACAAGACGTACAAATAAATGAAATGAAGTGATAAAAGGTATTAGTTTCTTTTAACATATATTCTTCAAAGATATACCAGGAATCTTCCTACAATATTTGATACATCTTAATAACAATCGTAGAATATTCTGAGGGAATAACCTATGTATGTTTCTTCAAAGATATACCAGGAATCTTCCTACAATATTCCATACATCTTAATAATAATCGTAGAATATTCTGAGGGAATAACCTGTGCACATTTTTTGGATTCCCATTTTCACATTCTTGGACTGTTCATCAGATAGTCTATATATTCATGGACTTTTCATGGAATGATACAATGTTCCAAAATGGTAATTCTTAGAATGTTCCTAGAATAAATTGTGCTGTCTGGGTTGACAATCAAACTATGAAACGTAGGTTCGGCAAATTTCACTAGGTTGTTGGTGTTATCCACCTGGATAAATGTATAGTTTAAAATATAATGCAACCTTGTTCTATGTAAACAATAATTCTATAGATAGGTCGTATGATAGGTATTCCCTATTGAAAAGTGACTTCTTCCTTCACGTAGAATAATTATCTCCAGGTTTTCTAGCCTTTTCCAATCACTTTTCATAACTTTCTTCTTTCTTTTCTTACCGCCCTCAAGTATTTTTTAGGTTTGACAAAGGACTCAAATTTTTACATATTCAACGAATGAAGAATGAGTTATGTCAGTGGCCGGGGAAATGATACACTATTAAGTTTGTTTGGATAAAAGCACACTGTTGAATTTTAGCCAAAGAAAAAGTGGATTATCTGGCAAAGGAAAGTATTACAGAGGGGACATTGAATTGACCACAGAGTTAATATCTCTAGAGGGAGCCTAATTTGAATATTGGCCAGCCAACATCTATAGCGCTATTGCCATTCTTCTTCGTCCGCTTCCAGTTTCTTCAAAATCTGGCAGTTTCCGCAGTTTGAACACAAAGTATTTAACTGGGTATTTAACTATACATTCCAATATACTTGCAATGTAACTGATTTACGTGAAGATAATTTGTATTGATTTAATGAAATCTCAAAAATGTTAAATTTCATAGCGGAATGCCGCAATAACTTCTAATATGTCATAAATCTAGCAACCTACAATCGGCGTGCCCTTAAGCTGTCATGTGGCTGTCATTGTAGTTGTGGTTATTGCGTTTCTCGAGATTTTTGCGGTTTCAGTGTATGTTTGACTGACTTCGTGACTATTTGTGGTGTGACTTAAATTATTTATGAACAATATTGTCATAATTGCATGATAAGACATCATAAAAAGTGCATAGTTTGCTGTAATAGCGACGAATCGGTGAACACTTCTTATCATAGGTGAGTGAGTATAGGTTTTGGTTTAGTTTTCAGTAGCGTAATATATGGGGATAACTGGGAAAAAAGTAACTTCACTCCAGTTTGAGGAATAATACTGGTTGATTACTGTATGTTATATGCATCTGTGTAGGTTTCCTTCGAATACAACTTATTGGTATCAGTTTGTAACTTCACAATAATAATTGAATCTATTAATGAACATCCAATTTCAATATAAAGTCGCACGCTACTGGTAATGCCCTGAAGCTGTCAAAATTTCCGTTACATGTTGACTGGTCAGCGACCTGTGCATTTTGTTGTTTACACTCCCTCTATAGATGTTAACTCTGTGGAATTGACTGTACATCTGTCGAAGCATTTATTCGCTATCCAATATTATTGCTTTTCATCCCACCTAGCCAGATTGAATATAACATCCTCCACTTCATGCTCACATTATTGTGAGTGTGAAGGAGAATTGGGTCTTAATTTTTTTGACTGTTGTAAAACCACTACACATTGCAATCACCTTTACTCCAGTGTATTGAAAGCGGTGTTACTGCTACCACGAACACACAACAACACACAATGTGTTTGTCATTATAATCAATCAATTTATTGTTTCATCAAGAACCCTTTCATGAAGCTGCATGAGCTGTTATGGTTCTTCTGTTCACAACCTCTGTTCAATATATTAATTCCTAATGCGTAAAAATAAAAAATGCCTTAATCTATATATCTATCAGTAAATTCAACTTCAAAACAATCTATGATTTATAAAAAACTTATGATTATGCTGGCTTCACATCGCTATATAAATATTTGACGTATTTGTCAAATACCTACCTATCACAAATCGTCGCCTTCTTTTCAAAGGGTCTTATCTCAAAAAATTGCTGAAATGAGTTAAGCTATTGGGTATTTAGAAGTTTATGAATGTTTATTTAAATAATTTCGGAATATCATATTTTTTTGCTGGCCCTTTACTTCTTCAGTCACTGCCTGTTTCATCATCATCTACATAGTTAGGTACTCAACACCATGAATCTTGGAATTATCTCTTCAAAAACGTGTAAAAAATCAGAAGATACGGTGATATGATGATAAGGAAACTATTTCACTCCAAATAGAATTTATGTCTGCCCGAAATGGATTTCTTTATCGACTTTGGTTAAATAAATTATGAGACGGCTGATACATATGGGTCTTCTGAAGTGGCACCCATTATCTGGAAACTTGTCGAAAAAGGCAGTGATGTGAGAATCCCTAACGCCTAAAAAGCGGTCCTTGGCTTTCTTCAAGTACCCGAAAACGTGTTAAGTCTTTGGGGTTCTGCAGATAAGAGGGCAGTGGTGTAGGGCAGGAATATCTGATAGATCATAATATGGATATGCTTTATTGTTTGGAGAAGAAGCTGTTAAATGAACTAACAAATATTGTAGATGAATAATAGTAATAGAAATATACACACAGGTAGTACACAGGGTGATCGACTTATACTCCGAAGTTATTTAAAAAATAGTGTCAATTTTGACAATTTAGAATAACTTTAGAATAACTAAGTAATATACATATAATTTTATAAAGTTGCGCAGTATACCAAAGCTATGTTTTTTTAAGAGAAGCACCACATACAGGGTTATTCACGTTATTCGACACGGAGCATTATGGCTAAAGTATTTGATGAAAAAGAAAATAATAATTTCGGATGGATGGAGACCCATAAAGGCTACATTTAAAAAATATTTTCATGTTATACAGGGTGTCCCAAAAACACGAAATCTATCAAAGTTATGTTTTTTTAAATGGAAAACCCCGTATATTATTGCATATTCAGATTCCTTGATGAATTCTAGTGTGACTTTATGTACAATACATGGGACCTAAAGCGATCCGTTTAGGTGTAAATCACCATTTTCGGTATAAGGAGATATCAGGAAAAAATTGAATATCGCAGAAATTATAAAATATGGAAGGCTGTGACTTTGCCGTATCACTAAGAATAAAATGCTTCAGCTTTGATGAGACTGTCAAATTTAAATTACGTTTATACTTGAAGAGATCGGTCGATTAATTAAGGAAACTTCGATCAGCAATATTCAATAAATATTTTACTTGTATCCCTCTTATGGATAAAAATGGAGAAAAGAGGAAGAACGGGAAGAATTTGGGTTCGAGATATTTTAAAATAGAGAGAAACAAGCTCCTTGCCATAATCTGTTGCAGGAGATGAAGCTAACTGACACACAAAAATATTTTAATTATTTGCGAATGTCAAGTAATGTATTTAAATCTTTGCTTCAAATCATTGGTCCACGGCTCAGTAGAATTTATTGTGTTCTTCAGGGCAAAGACTTGCTTTAACTTTAATAGGTACCAACTATGAAAATACAAATACCCCAAGTTTGTAACCAAATTTCGTACGAAAATTTCGGACTCGTGTGAATGGATACATTTTCGATTATACGAGAGAATTAGTTCGTCGCCTGTCGTATGTCGTGTGCATCTGAATTTAGCTTTATACGTCGAGAAACAGCATCGAGATAGAAACAGTCAAATATAACGTGTGCGCGAGCGTGTACGTGTGAGACAGCGGCGAAATTCCCAAGTCTCTTGCTACAAACACTTGTCAGGCTATATACGTACTGTTTTTATCAGTACCGTTGGCAACCCTATCTAAAAGGGCTGATACACGTACGAGCAAGTACGCGTACTTATGGCTCGACGACCTTTTTCGCCTGTGTGTCACCGTAAGTACGCGTACTTTAAAACCGTCGCGCAAACCGCCGGCGAGCCAACTGGTTTGAAATCTTGCTCGTAGCTTGTCTCGGCTCGTACTGCGAGCCGCGAGCCACAACTTTGTTTCGGCAGGCCATCGATGCGCAACGCTTGTTGTGTTTGGCGTTTGTTAAAAGTTTTGTTTATTTAGGAAATTTATCAAACTGAGTGATTTCAGGTTCACGTGTGTCACCGCGTCGAGCCGAGTAAGTTCGCGAACTTAAAAACCGCGTACTTAAAGTTCGTACGTGTATCACCCCTTTAAGAACGTCACGACGTCACTGTCAATCACTTGACACCTGGAAGATTTTAAAATATTTCTGGCCCAATTAGGCCCTTCCGTCTTTGCGTATATCTAAGAATTCTTTCGGTCCATTCAGAACCAATTTGTGAACCAATTCGTCAGATATTCGATCCCGTCTTCCGAAAATTTTAATTGCCGGACAGGAAGCTGCTACTTGGCTGCCGCAACACGTGTTAAAAAACGGGATGCACCTCGTCGCAAGCTTTGCTTCGCAAGGTTCTTCCGTTTCGGGTCTGGATTTCCAAGAAGTCCTTCACTTTCCGTCCGAAACTGTCCTTAATGAGGAATCGCCGTTCCTCAAAAAAAAAAAAAATGGATATGGGAAATATCTTGTTTCCAGAGATCATGAGTAAACTGATAATTATTATTACAAAATGAGGGAATAACAGTGCTGTTGAGTATTTTCAGTCTTTTTACCACCCACACCGATATGTGAGGGTTGTGAGGGGAGTATTGTGATCGCGAAAATATTCGATTTTGAAATAATACGCTTTTTATGATATCGACATAACGAATGAATGAATGAATAAGGACCAGAGGCTATCCAGCGCGGAATGTGGTTGGTGCATAGGCCACACGATGGGCCCTTTTGCGCCTCTATCCGCGCTAGTTCCTAAGACCTGCCCTTTTGGCAAAGGCAAGTACATTCTTAGGTCCTATCCGTTTTATCTCTATTGGTTCCAAGGTTCTTGAGCCCAGCATAGTCTGCCTGTGATAACCCAGGGTTTCACAGCGACACAAGATGTGTGCCGAGGATTCTTCCTCTTCACCACACCACGTGCACGTTGGGTCGTTGACCACCCTCATCACAAACAAGTGACGCCTGAAGGTGTTGTGACCCGTTAATAGGCCTACTAGCAATCTTAAGTTACTCCTATCCAGAGAGAGACAAAATCATCCTATTCTCTATGCAGGCCCTGCTAATAGTTCCCGAGCCTGACGGAGACGATCAGAGATGTTGTTCCGTTTCAGAGAGTGTTGATTCTGGATCCACTCTCCAGTTGTTTTCCTAATCAAGTTTGCAGATAGTCCTGAGGCTGGTTTCGGGCCCACAAAACTGTTGCCGGATCCCATCCTAGCCAGATGATCCGCCATTTCGTTACCCTTTACCCCAGCGTGCCCAGGTACCCACATCAGTGATACCTTGTGTTTAGCTGAGATGTCGTCAAGAGCCCTCCTGCACTCCAGGACCAGTCTCGACGTTATTTTCCAAGCACTCAGTGCTTTGATGGCTGCCTGACTGTCAGAGCAGATAGTAATCCGCCTCCTAGACCCGTCAATTTCCCGAATACGATTTGCAAAAGCAAGTATCGCATAGACCTCAGCCTGGAATACTGTGGTGTGCCCCCCACCAGGGAATGGGGAGTATTGTGATCGGGAAAATATTCGATTTTGAGATAATACGCTTTTTATGATATCGACATAACGAAAATCCACATCAAAAAAATCAAATATTCTTCAAATTTCGTTTTTAGCCGTTTTAGCTGTTCCTGCTCGTTCTCTAGTTTTTTTGTGTGTGGGTGAAATTGGGGTGGTTGATGGGTGAAAGTGTTTTAAAACAGAAAAATTTGTTCTATTCATAATAGGCTGTCCATTGACCTGTGGAAGCAATACCTAGCCGCATATTATGACACTTCTTTAGGTCTATCCGAACATTGCCTTGCCTATTACAGAAACCAAGGGACTTGGAATTTGCTGCTTTAAACCTACATACCAGTACCTATTGCTTTAGATCTATATAGTGTCTGTGTGACATGGAAACCATGCAATTGAGTTTGATGGAATTTCGATACAGTATTATTACCTTGGCGAGGATGGAAAGAAGCGTATGGTTTTTAGAAGGAATCCTGCGATAATCTTGAAAATCGGTTCATATTCTTCAAACCTTGTTTTTAGGAATTTTAGGGATTCCTGACAATTTTCTACTTCTTTGGGAGGGGGTGAAATTGGGGTGTTGGGGGTTCAGTGGTTTTAAAACTGAAAAGCTTGTTTGTGTGTATTCATAATAGGCTGTCCATTGACATGTGAAATAAAGACCTAGCGGAACCGAACATTGCCTTGACTATTACAGAAACCAAGGGACTTTGAATTTTCTGATGTATATAAATATGGCCATAATTAGTGATCAGTCGGTCTTTATTTAATTTCTGATACCAATTTAATGGCAAAATATTATCATAGCTTACATTATTTCTTCCTTTGAAATTAGTTAATTAATTTGAACATATCACTTCATTTTTATTTTGAGTACAATTTAGGATACATTTTTTAACATCAAATGAAAGATACAAACAAGATGATTTTTTAACTAAATACCTAGCGTGAATATGTGAAAGTCTGACAACGTGAAAGTGCGAAATTTTAAAATTCATAATCTCAGGAATTTCAAAACCCTGGAATTGTAAAATAGTGTAAATTTTTCTCTCTTATATCTCAAATTTACACTTGCGTTACCACGTGTTGTATTAAGTCCACACTTAGGCAACATCAAGAAGAACAGGTATCCGAATCCCAAATTTTCATCAATCATCTGTCTAAGGGGAGGCACCCATAAAAACGGCTACATTTTATTCTGGCCACTTTATGGGCCCTGATGGCAATTTAGAAAGTAAAATCAGGTAGTTATTGGGCTATTTTAAAAAGTCCAACCGACACACGTCTTCCTGACATCAAAAATGTGCCGCGCTTCAGCCAACTTTAGGGCAGTAGTCACAGGCTCGAAAAATGAATCTTTTGAGGGCACAAGTTATTCAGTGCATCTTTTGTTTGAAGCAGACAATAATATATAGATGTTTCAAAAGGTATGTTTCCGACTTCCATTGTTTATACAATTTTTGACTACAACGTTTCGATTGATATGCTATCTTCAATCGTCTTCAGCTGAACCGTAGATCATATACCTTTCGTTGCTATTTATTCTTATCTAGCTGACGTGTCGTTCTTCGTGGCTTGTTCTGATTGGTCGGTGCCGCGTTCTGCTGAGTGGTCAGTTCTTGATGACGTGTTGTTCTTTGGGGCTTGCTCTGACCTATCGTTGTTCTCTTCTGGTACAGTGGCGTCGTTTCTTACTGACGTGGCCGTTCGATGATCACTGCGTTCCACGTGTGTGTCCAAGTTTGTTCTGTCCAATTTTAGTTTTTCTACACTTCTTATGAGGAGCTGCCATATTGGTGTAATTTCCACACTAGGCTTACTGTACACGTTTTTTTTTGATGACGGTATAAGCTGCTTCTTTGAATGTCCGGCGATACCTTTGAGGTTCCTGTCTCTGCTCGCTGGGTATTGAGTTGGTGCTGTGCTCCTCAATTCTCGGTTCTAGAGGTGTTTTCGTTTCTCTTATGTATACGGTTGCGGCATTCACATGGCACTTCATAGATACAGTTTTTAGTTCCTTGGTGTTCATGCTTGGGTTTTGTTTTTGTTAGTAGACTTCGGAGAATGGTGCTTCTTGAAAATCGTGTTCCAATTTTATAGACTACATCTGATAATGCTTTCACGTATGGTATACTGAGTAAATGCCTCTGTTCCTTAGGACCTATATTTCTGCTGGTACCATCCCCTTGTATTGTTGCTTCTATACTAGCTTCTTGGGATACTAGATCATCTTTAATGTGACGTAGTTCTTCTTCCAGTCCTTGTTGCGTATTACAAATGTTCTTGACTCGGTCCACCAGGGTTCGAATAACTCCTTTCTTCGTTGATGTTTGAGGCATAGAGCAGGTACTTTTACGAACTTTATGGATGGTTTCATGTTATTGAGATGCGAAAAGATCGTTTCCAGTTGTTCGTCTCCACAGTCCCAGATTAGCTTTAGTTTGACGTTTCAGCTTTCAATGGCAGTTTCGCATTTGTATTTAATGTTAAATTGTTCATTATAATGCATTGAACGCTGTCAAAAAAGAAGTGCCAAAGCCTACACCAGGTTCTAATGAACAACAGGGCTCTGCCAAGGCGTCACCCATTCAAGCTGTTAGGAGTCATCATTACAGAAAATCTGATCCGGCACGAACATGCTACGTCAACTGCAACAGCTGCTGGTAAAAAGCTTGGGTACCTATTTAGAGCCAGAAAGTACTTCTGAACATGTAACCTACGCTATATAAAGCCCAGATAAGACCTGGCCTGGAGTATTGCTATTATGTCTGAGGAGCTGCTGCCCCTACTACCCTAGCTATACTGGACGCTGTCCAGAGAAGGGCAATTCGGCTAATTGGCTCTGCCTACGCAGTCTGATCAGTTATAAAAAAATAGTTGTGTTACGCTCAATACCCGAATTCGGGCAATGCCCGAAAAAAATGCGCAGAACTAGTTTTGAGCAAGAAATATTTCCTAAACTCGAAATACGAATTTTATACGGCTATTGAGCATTACCAAATAGGCAGAACTGGTTTTGCGCATCTTGAAATACACAAAACTAGTTTTGTGCAACTTGAAATGCACAGGACTAGTTCTGTATATTTTCTGAATGGCCAGCACAAATTCTGTTTCTTCCATTTAATCAGCGCCAGCGACGGATTCAAATAAATATAAAGTTGGAGAAGTTAAATATATTTCAATGAATACCAACAAATAATAAATCGCCAACTGAGGCTGGTTTAAATTTTTCATTTGATTGTGTGAGCATCAAATTGGCTTGTGCTTCCAAACCTCTTTTTGCGTTTTCACGATTCGTACTTATATTGCAGGAACGTTGGCAAAGAAACCTAACCTAACCTAAACGATAGGTTTTTGACACATAATGCATAACGAATGTTCACTTTGGTTGTCATTTCGTACCACAGAACTAATTCTGTGCATTTCAAGTTGCGCAAAACTAGTTCTGCTTATTTGGTAATGCTCAATAGCCGTATAAAATTAATAATTCGGGTTTGGGAAATATTCCTTGCTCAAAACTAATTCTGCGTATTTTTTTCGGGCATTGCCCGAATTTGGCTATTGAGTGTAACAGTTGTATAGGACTGAATGCTGTTTCGACAATTTCGGTTATACCATCCACAGGCGTATACAAGGGGGGGGGGTAACAGGGGTAATTACCCCCCCCAAGATTTTCGAAAAAAAAAACTCGATTCAACTTTGACTTATTTATTTAAGCAATTGTCGCACTGAAAAAAATTCTTTTTTGCAGTAACTAAATTACAAAAGGGTTTGTTTTGCATTATTACAGTGATGCGTATCTAATATATTTCCACTGTTACATAATCTGTTGAATAGAGAGTTTTTGGACCCGTTTCCTGACGTTATTGCACGTTATCGGCTAGTTGTGGCATGTGCAATTCTCCCGAAATAACCGAATAGGCGAATAACCGATAAAGTAGTACGTTAGCTACGGTACGGTATGATTACGTGCGGTATTGACAGGTCTAAACTGCTTGCGGCAATGAGAAAAGAACCGTGATGATTTTGATAGCAACAATACTTATTTTGTAGTTTATCATTGTACAAAAGGATCAGGTTTTCTTCCATCAATTTTATTTGACAGTATTATCCAATAAAAGCTACAAAGTTAGGCGTGTCTGGCAACAGCGTGTGATCATCACGGGACTAAACCATGGTAGTGAAATCTGAACTGTCATGCTTCGGGGATGCTTCATAACCTATTTTTTATTTTTACTTGTGATGTGATCTATTTTCTGCTTGTGCTGTTTAATTGTTGCATGTAACATTTCTTGGACATTTCCGACAAAACGATCATAATGTGAGGTTAAGAATCAAATAGGTCCAATAATACAAAAACTGTACACAAGGCACACGCTTATCCTTTATTCGAAACACACTGCGCATGCTCAGAATAATGTTTTACGGATAGCGTCGTCTCAATTTTTAGTAGCTCAATACCTCTCTAATGTCCTATACAACGTGGTAGCTTGTCACAAAAATGTACCTAACTCATTAATTACCTGTTTTGAAAGTTGCACCGACTAGAAAAGTTAAAACACTAATGAAAAAAATAGAGTACGTGTTGTGGCTACTAGGGCACCTGACTGGTGAGTGGTCATGATCGTTTAATTTTGTATGCTGTGCCAATAAAATATTCACGGATGATATACCTCCGTATATTATTGGTATTCCGTAAAATTAAAATTGATTAATGCATCAATAGATTTTTCATTTCATCTCCCTAAAATACCTGATACTCCACTGTTTCACTTGCTGCTTATAACTTCTTTTTTATTTTAATACTATTAACATTTTACTTTTCTCTTGCATCCACATCTTTCACGAAGGTATTACAAAAAATGGTGAAAGTACACACAACTTCATGCCCCGCTACCCCCCCCAAGACTGAGGTCTGGATACGCCCATGATACCATCCGGCATTGCTTTTTTGGTGCGATCTTAAAAAGTGTCTTATACATACCGTTTGTTAGAAAAAAATGGATTGAGGAAGGCTATTTTGGAACATTGACACAAAGGGTACTAGGAGAGTTTTCATTTTGAATACTTGGCACATTGGCAACGCCGAAATTAACTACTAAAACAAAAATTATAAATATTTGGAAATTTTGCAAAGTTTAGAAATATTTGGAAAATCTTGAAAATTTAAATATTTAGAAATTTTGAAAATTAAAGAAAATCGACCCATCGAAGAATGTTGACGATCCCTACACAACGACCTCTCTTTTTCACTGCCCGGTATAACTGGGTCACCTGAATTTATAGAAGTATGGTAAAACGGTGACTCCCGATTTTATTGCATTATGATATTCCATAAATATTACAGCTTCAAAAGCGAAATTTTACAAAAGGCTATAAACGACGACCAGTTTATTACTCTCTATTTTGACGTAAAATATAGAAAGCATGCCAGTTACACAGTTAGTAGTAGTGCTGGCGTTTTAAATCACTTTGCATGGGAAGGTAAAATTTAACAGTTATCCGTTTCGACATGTGTTTTAATATTAAGTGTACAATTTTATATAAAATTAAACAAAATTTCAGTATTATGGCAGAAAAAGGATGGGCTGCTCGATATACGAAAAAGAAAGTGACTGACCCTTTTCAGCTTATATGTCTTTTCACTTTTTAATTTTACAAAAGCGTTTTTAGCTTTTTAAGATATATTTATTTCTGCTCAAATACTTATATGTAATTTAATAAACTCACATGGGCACAGCATATCGA
This sequence comes from Callosobruchus maculatus, assembly GCA_951848785.1. Lineage (NCBI taxonomy): Eukaryota > Metazoa > Arthropoda > Insecta > Coleoptera > Chrysomelidae > Callosobruchus > Callosobruchus maculatus. Next base: position 4,786,663 of record CATOUR010000027.1, on the reverse strand, counting down.
CTATGTGTATAAAAAGTCTATAGCTACCATGTGGCAGTTGCGTCGGGTAGTCGGCGGAACCTTGGGCCTCAAACCCAAGGTTCTAAACTGGCTATATACGGCAGTACTCAGATCTAGGATCCAGTATGGCTGCTCGGTCTGGTGGCCGAGCGTAGAGAAGTTCTCTGTTAGGCTTAAGCTCGCAAAGATTCAGAGGCTTGCTGCAGTGAGCATAACAGGTGCCATGAGGACAACACCCACTGCTGCCCTGGAGGTACTCTTGGGCTTGCCGCCTCTGCACCTCTGGATAAAGAGAGAGGCGATGTCGGCCTGCCTGAGAATGCGTGACGGGGGAACCTGGGTAGCACGAGAACCATTAGTTGGCCACACCAGAATAGAGCGATTCGCGGAGAGTAATATCCCGATATCGTCATTCAGGGTGGAAAAAGCTAAAGACATCTTAAATTTAGATAATGGATTCTCACTAGTCATCCCGGAAAGAGACGACTGGATGAGAGGGAAAGTCAAGTTTCCGCCCAATAGTCTCGTATGCTTCACTGACGGATCGCTCTTAAAGGAGTCAGGATCCGGGGGAGCGGGCTTCTGTCTGGAGGGTAAAGAAGTGCGGCGGAGCTTCGCTCTGGGAACCTGCACGACTGTCTTCCAGGCGGAAGTGTATGCGATATTGATGGCGGCATACTCGACGGAAGTCGAAAAGTGTTCTGAACAGAGCATATATATGCTCTGACAGCCAATCAGCTCTGAAAGCGGTGGCAGCTTCGAGGGCCAGATCAGCTCTGGCACAAGAATGCTCTGCCGCCCTTCAGAAGTTGGCAAGACATAAGAAGGTGACCCTACTGTGGGTCCCCGGACATATTGGTATACCGGGTAACGAGAGAGCGGACCGATTAGCTAGGATAGGGGCCAACAGCCCCTGCATTGGCCCAGAACCTATGCTGGGAATTAGTAGACGCCAGATCAATGTCGCCCTGGATAACTGGGCCTGCAAGGAACTGGCGAAAGCCTGGTTAGAGAGAGACGACTGCAGGCAAGCCAAAAGATTCATAGCAGGCCCTGATAGGAGCCGAACGCAATGGCTTTTGAGTAAAGGCAGAGAGATGCTCAACCTTCTGGTGGGGGTTCTCACTGGCCATTGCCGGCTGAATAGACATCTGTCACTTATGAGAGTGGTAGGGGACCCCATTTGCTCCAGATGCTGGGAGGAGGACGAGACAGCGTTCCACTTCCTGGGCAGATGTGCAGTTTATCGCAACCTTAGGGTTCAGATATTCGACACGACGGAGTTTGGGGAGGAGCCACTATATTCAGCGAAATGGTCGGACATACTGACCTTCGTCAGGAGGTCTGGTAGGTTCGATAAGGAGCTTTCTAGGGTGTAGAATTTTAGTGTTTTCAGTGATTGGTTCAGTGGGGTTGGCAAAAAGGGCCAAAGGTGGTCTACTTGCCTGGCTTCGCCTCCCCATCACTACTACTACTACTACTACTACTATATGTAATTTAATAGAAATTGTATTCGCCACATGACAAGGGATTACAAAACAGACAACATTAAGATTTGTTTTTATCCTTGTTTTGTGTGAAAAGACCAGAAACGTCATTAGACGGCAGAGGTTTTTTGACGACCTGATTCCTGTACTTTTTTACACGTTTATCGTTTTACTGTTATATAGCACTACTTTATGCACTTTTTTGTGCTACCCGTTCACCGACTCTCACCCTTCCGAATCCATAAAAATCTTAAAGGGCTGCAAAAAAGGGTGCACGATTCCGTTGCCTAGTATTTACGGTAAAAAAGCCAGACTGTTATTCTGGATTTTATGAAACCCTTTTTTTTGCGGAGCCGAAAGGTTTGAGAGCATAAAAAGTGCAGATTTTTAGGGTTGTGTAGCTACCTGCCCCGGCAAAAATAAGTAAATTATTTTTATGGGTTTTTAAGTACCCACTTTTAGGCTTTTAATCCCTTATTTCGCTATTTTTGAAGAGAACTGCATGATCATTTTTGATTACCTACACCACAAATGACCACAATAGTGTGAGATGTGATTTTTTGAACATTTTGTTATCTAACATACATCATGAAAATTTGTCATTGATTTCCGTCAGTTATCGCCCTTTTCGTATTCGCGTAATTTCTGTAACAGCTAGGTATATAGGTACCGATTAAGATGAAATTAGAAAAAAAAAGAAAGTACTGATGTGATACCTTCAAACAGAGTTTTCAGATGTTTTAAGTGTTTCTCATGATTTGAACTGCTTTGGGAAGGTGTTATATCAAAATGAGGTGAGGGGGAGGGGGTAGGTTGAGAAAGATAATTTTGGAAATCATTGTACGGGGGGTGGAGTAATTAGCAAAAAACAAAAAATTTCAAATATTCCTCAAACTTCGTTTTTAGGCATTTTAGGGGTTCCTGATCATTTTCTACTTTTTTTGGGTGGGGGTCAGCGTTGCCAGGTCGAATTTTAAAAAAGCAGTAGGTTATAGTTAAAAAAAGCAGTAGACTTTGCAAAAAAACAGTAGATTTTTTTTTGTAAATAAACAGTGTAACACCGAACCTCAAACAAAAAACTTAGCACAGTTTCTATTACAAAACCACAAAAAAAAACGTATTTGCTCGAGTAAAACATAATCCTAATAAAACTACAAAAAAAAGAAAAGTTTTTATAGCACGGAAACTCTTAATATGGCTTCCCTAATAAAACTAAAAAATAATAAACAACAATACACGTCTTCATTGATCTAGATCTGAATCTGACAAGTCTGCATTTCTTTGATACATGGTACATATTATATTGTTATGTAGTTTAATACAATAATTATTTAAATCCACATGAAAGCAACTTTGGGCTTCGTTTTCATTTTGTATTCAAAATGCCACATTACATACAGTTGACGTGGATAGACGATAGCGTATATGCATTTGTTTTTTGAAGATTAACATCTGAGAAAATTCTTTCCACGTTTGCGGATGAATGTGGCAAAACTTGCGTATTCAACATAAATTCGGATAATACAAAAAATCATGGCACCCTCATCTCCAAAAGAGACGTGTTTTTTACTTTTATCCAAAACGCAGACAAACTTTTGCTTTGATTCCACGTGAGGTCACTATTTCGTAGAAGTCGCCACTCGTTACCGAGCTATTGAAGTTGATTAGGATTGACTGAGTTTGAAAAATGTTTGGCAAGTGGCATCACTGAAGGATACTGACCGGCCAAAGCTGCTGAGGGCTTAACCAATGATACATTTTTCAGAACATCGCTTTGGAAATCAAACCTGTTATACCTTATACATTTTCTTGAAATACAAAAACAGTAGTACTCAGTATTTCTTGAAAACCGAAAAAAAAATCAGTAGATTCCACCGTAAAAACAGTATTCAGTAGACTAAGACCCAAAAGCAGTAGATCTACTGAAAAATCAGTAGACCTGGCAACGCTGGTGGGGGTGAATTTGAGGTGGTTGGAGGGTGGGGCGTTGTAAAACTGAAAATTTTTTTTGTATTCATGATGGGCTGTCCAATGACCTGTGAATGAAAGACCTAGCGGCATAATACACTTTTTTAGTTCCATCCGAACATTGCCTTGCTTATAATAGAATCCAAGGGACTTGGAATTTGTTGCTTTAAACCTACATACCAGTACCTATTGCTTTAGATCTATATTGTTTCTGTGTGACATGGAAACCATGCAATTGAGTTTGATGAAATTTCGATACAGTATTATTACCTTGGCGAGGGTGGAAAGAAGCGTATGGTTTTTAGAAGGAGTCCTGCTATAATCTTGAAAATTGGTTCATATTCTTCAAACCTTGTTTTTAGGAACTTTAGGGATTCCGGAATTTGTGACGTATACAAATACATCCGAATGTTATTTAGATCGTTCTATATTGCGTAACGCGAAAATTATCGAATGGATTTTAATGAAATTTTGGCACAGTATTACTGCCGCGGCGAGGATGGAAAACGCCATGTTTTGGAAAAATCGTGTCAGTGGCGGCGCAGCAATAATAAAAAAACTAAAAATATAAAAAGCTTAACCTTTGTTTTTAGGTGTTTTAGGGGTTCCTGATCATTATTATTTACCTTGCTGGAGTGGGGGTGAAATTGGGGTGGTTAGGGGATGGGGGGTTGTAAAACTCAAAAATTTATTCCATAATAGGCTTTCTTTTGACTTGGGAAAGAAAGACCTAGCGGAATAATAGACGTTTGTTAGTTCCATCCGAACATTACCTTGGCTATTACAGAAATCAAGGGACAAGAATTGTCTGATGTATAGATACGAGTATTTCTGTAGGTCGTTCTCAATTTAATAACATGGAAATTATGGATGAAAAAGGATGAAAAATGCGTATGGTTTTCAAATATCGTGTCAGTGGCGGCGCAGCAATAATAAAAAAACTAAAAATATAAAAATAGCTCAAACTTCGTTTTTAAGCAATTTGGGGTTCTTGATTTTTCGTTTCGTCTAGTTGAAGCTGAATTGTGTCGTTTTAGTTCCTACGGAGAGATTTAGGAAACTATTTACTAGTTTTTGTGTTGGATGTTTTTTGACGACAGGCGGGCGACGATTTGGTTGCAACTGTTATGTGTGGGAAGTACTGAGTCAATCAACTTGACTCCATTTTTATTTTTATCAGCAGCTGTTACAATTATTGATGAAACGTATTCGTACCAAATTATGCTTTTTGTAATAAATATTGACTCCTGAAAGCTTGAATGAGTGACTCCTTGGTAGTGTCTGATTGTTCAATAGAAGTGCTTGGGACGCTTGCACACTACTTTTTAGATAGCGTGAAGTACTGCTGCAGTATTTACTAGGACGCAGTAAACGAAGAATATCGGCATCAACAACTTGGTCGATCTGGGAGCTGAGCTATAAAAGCTTTTCCCTGTCCTAAAAACATATCATCAATAAAAATCGAATGTGACTGTTCATAGACCGGTGACCGGTCACATGTAGGTGGTAATCTTCAGACTGCGAATAGCAGATCCTTATCTGCTGTTAGCTTTACATACAAATACGCTGTCATCCGATTTGCATAACAGTAAAATTCAGGCTGGGCGTCAGTAGCGTGCCAAGGTCTTTGGGCCCCCCCCCGCAATTTTTTTCTCGGGGCCCCCTTTACATAAAAAAATCTACTGCTTATACTAGGAGAAAACGAACTGTCTGCTGTCTACAGTGATATTTCAAATCGGTTTATAGATAGAAAAAATTTGGTGTGACCTCAAGTTTGTATTTTAATTTTTTTGTCTTTCGATTTTTTGAGGAATGAGAATTCATAGACCTTACGCATTACAATATGATTATACATCGATAACGTGACATACGCGTCGCGTCAGTAGTTATACTACGTTTCCACGGGCTTTCAAAACGTTTTGAGTTTTCAAATATAACGTGGAAACGTCAATTGGATGCATGGATTCGCTAATTTTGCGGATCGTATCGAGATTGAGGTCCAAATGTCATGGAAACACCAGCTGTCACTTTCAAAACGTTTTGAAATGAACTATGCACAGTGCGTAGCTGTCTAATATCGCTATCGTTAGTTTATTGAAGGTTATTCGAACTAAGTATTTATGATAAATAACAATAGGCTATAAAACAAGTAAATAACATTTGTCAAGATTGTCAGTTGAAAACGTTTTGAAAGCCCGTGGAAACGTAGTAAGTGTAACGTTGCCACTTGTTCTAATCATTTTGGAGTCTACGTACGACCACGTTGTCGTGTTGTCAAATTTTGCCATAAAATAGGCACTGAGTAGGCAAAATTGCAAAATATATTCAATTTGATTATGGAAAATTATGAGGTATATGAGGCTATAAATTAGGTATAAGTATTATTGTCATTATTATGTAAAAAGCTTGCTTGAGGTAGTCGAGGCTGAGCGGGGGCCCCCCGGATGCCCGGGGCACCCCCTGCGGGCCCTTTCGGCACGCCACTGCTGGGCGTCCGTGTTTCCATAAATGAATTCCGTTCATAAAGATAACATCGCGATGAGGGTTGTCATTGGTGTATGAAGCTCACTTAAAAATACGATAAAGATTAGTTATAGAGCTCATCCGGCATATCGCGAAATCATCACAAGTGGATTATGCATGTTCTTTGACGGATGAAATTGTATTAAGCTGATATTATGATGGAGATTCTCATTTTTGAAGGGGCAACATTACAAAGTACTTTTCACCTTACGAGGGAGATCGTAGATTCGTGGCTACTGTATTGATATATTGATGATTCTTCTGATTTTAGATTTTAACCGGAGAAGCCATTTTAGTCTCCAAACATTAGCACAAAACTGGAAAGACCAAAGAAAAGATGTCTTAATGTGCTTCATTGATTATGAGAAAGCATTTGACAAGCATATCATATCTTCGCGATTTGGGACTGGATGGCAAGGAGATAAGGCTTATTAGTAGTCTGTACTGGAAACAGAAAGCAAATATTCGAGTCCATAATGCAGGATCTACAGATAATGTTGAAATACAAGAGAACGTTACACAAGGGTGTCACACTGTCAACAATGTCATACTTGCAAAAAAACAGAAAGTGTGAATGACTTTCAAACTCAAGTCGTGCGAAAGGCTGTGTCTGAAGATAAATATCAAAAAACCAAGTCCACGGTTGTTAGCAGAAACCATATCCCAAACACTTGAATACACTCAAATGGAGAGAACATCGAACGGGTCAGCAAACTTAAACATCTGGGATACATGATAAACGAAAGATGGAACCCAGATCAGGAGATAAGATGCAGATTTGATCAAACTAGGACAACTTCCCTGAAACTGCACCATCAAACATTTGAACCTCAGTCTCATATACAGGATGATGAAGTGTTATGTCTGGTTTACTCTATTGTGGAGGCATGGACGTTGACGGCAGCTATTGCAAGTAAGATTGAAGCGTTCGAAATGTGGACTCCTCGACGAATGCTGAGGGTGATCTGGGTCGATCATGTGAGGAATGGGAACGTTTTCCAGAGAGCCGGCTTAGCAGAACGAGAACTTTTTGAGGTTATAAGGAAGAGACAAATAGCTTACCTAGGCTTCATAATGCTTGGGGAACGCTATCACTTCCTGCGTCTCATTCTTCAAGAAAATATCGAAGGAGTGAGAAGAGAAATTGGAAGAAAAAAGCTATGATGGCTGAGAAACATCCGTCACTGGGCAGGAATAAGCGACTTCCAGGAATTACAGAGGGTTGAAATGAATAGGATCATCTGATGAGGTAAAGTATGGAGTCCTACGCAGGAATCTGCTTGGCATCCTAAGAAGAAGAAAGTACTTTTCACCTTTTATATTGGAGATCGTAGATTCCTGCTCACTGTTGATGATTCTTCTGATGATCGTGTTAATAACCAGCAAGCATGGATTCTTGCGCAGTAGTAGTTCACTCAATGTACAGCTGCCAAAATATACAGGGTGTAACGTAATTCGACGTATTCCTGTCGGGGCATGATATGAGAGCTAAAATGCAACAAGTTTTGCTTAATATATGTATATATGGACAAAGTCGATGGTTTTTGAGATTTTCAGGGAATTCTAAAAGTTTCCCAAAATCTGACACGTTTGCCTAAATAATGAAAAAGACACGATAAAAATCACCAACATTTTCACTTGTTTTCATTCAGTACGCTTACGCTTCACACTATTTCAATACCATCATAAATAGGTGAAAAGGTACGACACTTTGAAGAAAAAGGATATTGATAAAGGTAAAATATTCTTATTTTCGTTTCAACACGATCATATCTAGCTCAAAACATTGCAAAGACACAGGTCACAGCGCATCCAAACCACTGGAAAAGCTTGCCCATATTCTCAGTTTTTCAAAAAGGTATAAATATCGAACTGAAGACCTAAATTCAGGCGCATAGCCAGGATTTCAATATTTACCAAACACCTTGTATATTATTTTCGCTTTATAATGTATAATGTATTGCACCCCCTTCAGAAAGATATTTATCACCATAAAGATAATAAATGTTCAATTCAACATTTACACCTTTTGAGAAGCTATGGTTTTTCCAGTGGTTTGTATGCACAGTGTTTTTGAAATATTTTGTGCTAGATATGATTCTTTTGAAATGACAACAAAAACCGAAAATAAGAATTATTTTATTTTTCCCAATATCTGTTTTTCTCCAAAGTACCATCTCACCTATTTATGATGGTATTGAATTAGTGTAAGCGTATTTATTGAACTAAAATAAGTGAATACGTTACTATTTTTTAACGTAGCTTTTGTATTGTTTAGACAAAAATGTCAGATTTTGGGTAATTATTGGAATTCCCTTAAGATTGAAAAATCTCAAAAACTCTCGATTTTTGTCCATACATATATTAAGCTAATTGTATTGCATTTAAGCTCTTCTATCATGCTGTGACAGTAATACGTCGAATTACATTATACCCTGTATGTGCGACGCCCTTTAATTACTTTAATATCACTTGAATTTTTCGTTCAATGTGTAAGAAATACTCGTTTCTTATCCACTAAATCAGCAACACTTTATTATTTAAAAAATATAAACGTTTTTTGTGTTTATCATAGTGGTAGACCAGTGTTGAATAGATCCAACATGCCCAAAATATTATAATTTGAAATTGTCCAAACATTATCTCTGTCTACGTCCATGTAGAACCAAAAAAATGTCATCTGATCGATGACTAACTCTTGTTCAAATGCCTTATGGTAAGCGCATACATGTTTTTTCTTTTATAAAAAATTTCATTTTTTTTAAACCTTTCCCGGCTTGTGAATTCACCGAAACATTAGTCAACAATTAACTAAAATGTAATTTTCTCTCCGCTGGCGCTGGTAATGACATCGAAATTGCCAGTCGGTATTCAGCATGCTCTATTCTCTTTATGGAGCGAGCTCAAAGTTGCGAAATAGAATTTGAATACAATCTCGGTGTGCTCTGTACAGGCAGCCATTTGCATGAAGAGCGGCAGCCATTACACCTAACCGGGATCAAAGTGTGCCCTGGAAGCAAAAGTCGATATTCCGGGTCAGAACCGGATTCCCGGATTTCAATCTGCCATTGAAGGGCAGTTATAGAACAGGTATCAGATAAACAAAGTAAACGCTGGGACACCGTAGGTTCCCGAACTCTTAAAAGAGTTCCTGTACTGGTTTGAGGTAAAAATATGTAACATTAAAACAATGCAGATTTGCATGTCTATTACCTCGGCTCCACACAGGCGCTGTTCATCCATGAATAATCGGTAATCGGGCCAAACATTGTATGTGTGGCAAATTCATGTTCGTTGCTGAATATTCAGCATGTTCGCCCGAACACGAAGGTTTTCCCTCTGGTGTCGAAAAATGAACACATATCAAAGCACCCGAATATTCGTTGTCTATGTCCGCTCTATCGCCAACTTGCGTTGACAAACAATATACTAGTCGCAAGTGAAAACCGGACACATAGGAAAAAGGAATATTTGCATTGCAAATTTGTACACAGCTTGGCAGTACCATGTCTAGTACACATGTAATACTTTTTGTTCATTCAGACGCTAGTTACCTACATGGCACCTCTAAAAAACTCTAGACGTGTAAAAATAAAGTATGGCTTTTTATCGATTCAAACAAGATGATATCTGTTGCAAATGTGATGAGAGACCAGTTGGTTGTGCAAAAGAGATGAATTGGTAGTGTTTAGATGTCCCCTAGAAGACGACAGCACGACAGCCCCAGTTTATGAAGTTGAGCCCCTTTGAACGGTGTCAGATTGTAGGCCAATGAGAACCTGGTGCTCCTTTCAGAGCAATTGCTGTATCCATGGGGCGTAGCGTGGCTAAATTTGTAACAGTATGGCACGCATGGATTGCAGAAGGGCGAATGTAGCGAACTAGAGGTTCTGTAGCAAGTAGAAGAAGCACAGACCGGCCAGATAGTCATCTACGACTACTGGCCCTTCGAGACAGGATGCGATCCACTCAAGCTGTTGCTGACGCTTGGTATGCAGCTATAGGGAGGCCCATTCGAATCCGCACTGTGTAGCACAGAACGAGTGCAATGGGCTTAGGATCATATCCTCCGCATCTAGTGCTTCCACTCAGTGCAACTCATCGTCGCCAACGGTTAGATTGGTGCCAAGAACACCGACAATGGCATGCTGAGTGGCATCAGACGGCCTTCTCCTACGAGTCCAGGTTTTGTCTGTGATTCGTGGCACAAGGACTGCGCAACGTTATGTGAATGAGGTGTTAAAACCAGTTGCCCTTCCATATGTTCGAGTCCTCGAAGAGGGTTTCTTCCAGGGTATCGATGAGGTTCCTTCAGGAAGCTGAGGTCAGGGTACTTCCCTGGCCTTCACGATCACCCGATTTATCGCCAATTGAAAAAGTATGGGATTGGATGGGTCGAACATAGGCGATTTATCCAATCCTCCGACCACGCTGGACGAACTGAAACATGCTGTGAGGGCATCTTGGGAGGCTGTACCTCTAGTTTATTGACAACCAGATTACGAGCATGCCGCGTAGACTAGAGGAGTGCATTCGTCAACATGAAGAGTCCACCCAGTATTGATCTGTTGTATTTTTTATAAACTAATTATGGCAAATGAGTTCGTTTATTATTGTAGGTATTCAGTCCTACCGCATCCCTTCTTTCTGTGTTCGGATTTCTCCTTCGTCGAATATAAGGGGGGGTTTAGGGGGTCCAAACCCCCTCATTCGCAGGAATGAAATAAACTGCTAAAATCATTCAAATAAAAGTAATCAAGATGCTTTCGCTAAGCTTAGTGATTCATTTTAGTATTGTTTAGCTATTTCTGTGTATACACTCTCAGTTTCTGCAGTTTGAGCAAAAATACAACATATACAGCTCTTAGGCAAATTGAAACTTTACAAAATTAAGTCATTTCGTTTATAAATGAACACCTCCCATGGTCAAAGCCTAGCTACGGACCTGACGAGTAGTATACATTTTACTTCCCACACCGACAGGTTAGGGCAGTATTGTGATCGCGATAATTTTCGATTTCGCTTTTTGTCACTCACTCATTTCATTTCCGTCGGTCTGTCTGTCTATTGGAGTTCTTCTACCTGCGTAATTTCAGTAACCACTGCTAGGATTGTGATGAAATTTGGGTAGCGATATGTTCTGGGGTCGTTGTAGGTAATGCTTTTATAATTTGGAAAATCGGTTCTTTCGGTACGTAAAAAACTAAACACTATCAGAGTCCATCTAAACTTTGGTTTTAGACATTTTAGGGGTTCCTGATCCTTTTCAATTTTTTTTGTAAGGAGAGAAATAGGGGTGATGAGGCGCGTGGGGGGTTTGAAAACTCAAATATTTATAGTAATCATAAAATAGTTTACATTGCGCTGTAAAAAAGGACTTTGGTGATATCTTGTGCTTTTTAGACCTACCCGATCGATACCTTTGAATTTGACCTATATCTGTGGAATCATTTGATACACACATATTATAATTGAAACTACTACAAGACTACAAGACATATTGACTTTAAAACTGTTTGCTCATCAGAAGAGAAAGATCAGAATGTGAAATTCCTAGGCGTGACTTTAGATCCGCAACTGTCATGGAGATTACACACTCAGGAACTCTCAAAGAAGTTGTCCAGGACTGTTTATCTTATAAGAAATCTGAAAAATATAGTAAATAATACAACACTCATGAACTGCTTTATGCATATTTTCAATCAAACATGTCAGATTCTATATTGAACTGGGGCTATTCTACACACTACAAATAAATTTTTGGCATACAGAGACGATGCGTAAGAGTATTGGCCAACCTGAAATATAGAGAGCCCTGCAAAGATGCGTTTATAAGATTGCATCTACTTACATTACCTTGTATTTTCATTTTAGAATGCTTATGTCATGTAAAACACAATGAAACATCATATGCCAGACATAACGAATTTCATAGTCATAATACAAGAAAAGCTGCCAATTTTAAAATACAGAGTACCAGAATTATTAAATCAAGAACAGGCATAAATTATTTTGCCTTTCGTGACAAGATCAAGGAATACTTCATTAAAAATGCATTCTATGATCATGAGGAATACCTCCACAATGACTTCAGTGATTTTAATGTGTAACATTTGCCAAAATTAATTTGTACAATTTTTTAACTGTGTATCTTTTATTAACTTTTTAATGTGTTATTTTAGGTTAGACATGTCAATGGTTTTATTTCAGTTTTAACTATATGTATATTAGTTGATTACTAAATTTTGACTTGTGCGAACAAATTTTCTTTTGTACTACTACCAATAAATGACTACTACTACTAATAACTTAATTGTGATGAAATTTTGACAGTGTATTACTACCGCCGAGGAAATGCTTCTGGAACTCCTGCCAGTGGCGGCGGAGGAGAAATCAACAACAAATTCAAAATCGCTCAAACCTCGTTTTTAGATGTTTCAAAGGTTGTTGTTTCAAAGCATTTGTCTGCTTATTTTGATGAGAATGGTGTAGGGATAAAAAAACTATTCTGTTATCTCACAAGAAAATTATTTTCCCTATCAAAAAGTACTCAGACGGTCCAGCTCTGTGTCGGTATCAATTGCCTCAAATCTGATTTCCGGAGCTCGACTATGAACTTTCCGCGCTTCCTCCGGTGCTTCCGCCCGGAGGCGAGCGTCCGTCCGGTCGATATCCGGCATCCGGGAAGGGGTGGGGAGGGGGATAGAGACAGGGGGGGCCGGGGGCGGGGCTGGTGACGTCACGGGGGCAGATAGAAGGGGCAGGCCCAACATACATTTCCCTCAAACGCTCTATTGCGAGGCACAACGCTGGGCGCCAATGCTGCCAGTTGCAGTGGTATTGTGTGTTTTGAATCCCCATATTGGGGCTAATTTTCAAACGCAATTTTGAAATAAGTATTTTGTCAGAGAATAGGGTTCTTGCAACTAAAAAAATGCTTTAAAGCATTTATTGTAACGTATTCTTTTTCTTATTCACTTCAGATTTTAGGCACTTTACCTGTTACGATACCCATTTTTTCTCGACCTTCCGATATTTCTCCTTTCAGAGCGTTGATAATATCTGGCTTTACTTGCACTCCTATTTCCGAGCATTCATTCTGCATGCTATTTCCATTTAGTTTCATTTTCTTTGATTTTTTCGATTTAATTGAAGATGTTTAATTCCACTCTTATACACAGGGTGTAACTAAATAAGTGTAAAACATTTAAGAGGGCGATTCCTCATCGAAAAAACGATAGGATCTTTCATATAAAGGAGCTTCATTGGAGCAAGATGCAGCCCCTTAAAGGAGGTACATAAAATCTGTTTGTTCACAAGCACTAAAAAAGTTACAATATTGAAATTAACCTGACGTTTTCTACTACCAGAAAGCTAGTAATTCGTAGCAAAACATTATTTTACGTAAAAAATATCGTAAAGTAATCGTAATATAATTTTTTTTAGAATGAAACGGGCTAACGGAAATACATTTTTAAATGCTAAACAAATAATAAGACAAAAGGTTGAATTGGAAATAAATTTTAGGGGTTGCATTTTCCACCCGTCACAACCAATTACTGGCTAAATGTATTTTTTGGTAATAGAAAATGTCAGGTTAGTTTCAATATTGTAACTTTTTTAGTGCTTGTGAAAAAAATTGTTGAACAAATTTTATGTACCCCCTTAACCCTGTATCTTAACAAGGGATGCTCCAAGGAAGTTTTTTTATATGAAGGATCCTATCTTTTTTTCGATGAGGAATCACCCTCTTAAATGTTTTACACTTATTTGTTTACAGCCTGTATATCTGTTTCTTAGTCTGTCTAATTTTCTGCAACCTTTCACTCTTTTTAGAAGTTTTCTTCATTCTTCGTTGTTTTCCATGTTTCACTACCGTATAAGATGGTTGGAACAGTTATCGTCTTGTAAAACTTCATTTAAGTAGGTAACTTTTTTCTTGTTTCATTCTTTAATGTTCTGCTGATAGTTCTGCAAATATTCCTGAGTTTATTAAACCTTTCTTCTATATATTTGCTTCTGTCATAAGATATTTGAAGTGTTTTGTCTGTTCCAGTATTTCATCATTTACGACAATCTTTGTCCTAACTAGATATTTACCTGAGAGAGTAATGGCTTGAGTTCTGCTGGATGGTATTTTCAAATCGTATTTTTGACAGATTGTTTGTAGGGTAATATTTTTCTCTGTAAATCAGCTAAAAGTACTAGGTCATCGACATATAGAATACAGTATAGGCTGGTATCGTCAAGATGTATACCGTCAGGGTATTTAGTTTTTTACTCTTTTATAATGACTTCTATACGTATAGGTATATGTCAATGTTGTTGAAATACGACAGCCTGATCTAACACGCTTATTTACTGAATACTTAATTTTTCACCCATATTTATAGCAGTATTGTTGTCAGCGTATGAACTTAGTATTGCTCTTGTTAAGTTTTTTGGCTATCCTTGATACCTTTCTAATATTCTATAATTCACACCTATTTACATTGTCAGAAGCTTTCACAAAGTTTGTGAAGATTATATTCGTTTCTCTGTCGTATTCGCTGTGTTCTTCTACAATTTGTTGTACTGTGCATATTCCATTAATGTTCGATCTGCCTTTTGTGAAACCCAGTTAGTATAATGCTATGTGATAAGCTCAATATGACATTTAACAATAAAAATAATAAACAATTTTCTACTGTAGTCAAAAGTCAAAATAAGATTTCTAGTGATTTTACTTTATTATTATCTGTAGAATTATTACTAAAACGTTGTGATGGAGGCTATATCCTCATAGGGGCCAATGGGCCTATACCGTGATCTCAAATTGATCAATTTATTTACTGCGGTATTATTTTTGATGATACATAGGACCGTTTACTGTAAAAAGTCAGCAGAAAACTTGATCCAACTGAGAATAACACTAAAAAGAAAATTGTACTGTAATTTGAAATATCCGATGATGACGTCACCTGTAGGGAACCAATGAGAAGCGTCCTTTCTGTAGAGAACCAATGAGAAGCGTCCTTTCGTGGTCCGATGACTAGGAGCGGATGCTATTGTTTTGTACCAGTGAGCTCTTATTGGTTCCCTACACGTGACGTCACGACCTGGGCGGGACGTGTATGGATTCAAGAAGTTCAATATTTAGAACAATTTTTTTCGGTTATAAATACGATAGAAAAATTTTGTAAACTTATTTATGGCATCTACGTAGTGTCGGGGTTCGTTTAAGCCAATAAACCAAAAATGTGGTATAGGCCCATTGTTTCTCAAACTCACAGCACACGTATCATAATACTTGTTTTATTGATATCTCCCGTTTGAAAATAGCTAGAAAGTTGAATCTGCGCCGATTTCTTAAGAGTTTCATCCTCTCTATCCATGTATCAAGGGATATATCATACGTTTTAAAATTTTCGTAATAATGCGTAACAATTGTTATGAGGTCAAATACCGCCCCGTAGCTACTAGGTCAGGATAAACTTGGATAAGTTTTATGTAAAAAATTATTAGGCAAGAATAACTCTTTCAAAAGAGATCTAACCTGTTTAGTTCTGTTAACTTATACCAAAGTTATTGCCATTTAAATAAAAACTTCTCTTCAAGATAGAGCAAAAAGCGATTAATAAAAAAATCAAAAGTTGTCCAGTCTACATGATGGTAATATTTATAATATACCTTTATTTGCATATTTTTTGAGAACAAGCCGTTTTTGTGAGGTGTCGTAACAGTTACGCCCCCTAGCGCATACTTACAGAACTTGAAAATAATTTTTAGCTATTTCCCGCCTTCGCCAATTTACCTGATAAATTTTTTTGCTCGAAGTTCTAGATTAACGGTTACCAATATATGCTTTGAACCTGAGGAATAAGCTGTTTGAACGACACTGATTTGAAACCGCTGTAAATATACAGGGTGGGACGTAGGAATCAAGTGTTTTTTGAAATAATCATAAAATTATTAGTTTTTACTCTAAAAAAAAATTATTGGTAGTAGAACATAGCTGATAATAAACCATTTTGAAATATCTAAGTGCAAAAATTACATCTGGCATATGATGCAGTCGTTCACGAAAATTGCACTCCACTGTTTCCAGCATGTCAGCATGTCTTGATTTTTGAGAGATTCCATGGCGAATCGCTTCCTTCTCTGCGTCTAACGTAAGGGGCTTGGCCCTTTAAACACGTGACTTGAGTTACCCCCATAGAAAAAAAATCACAAATTGATAAGTCGGGAGGCTGAGGAGGTCATGAAATGCCACCAAACCTTGAAATTGAACGATTTGGAAACAGCTTGCGAAGAACAGCCGTGGATGCTCTGGCGGTGTGTGCCGTGGCCCCATCTTCCTGGAACCACACATCTTTGATATCCACACTACTTATTTGCAATTCAGGTATGAAAAAGGTATTCACCAGATGTTACTGTAGCGGTGATCCCATTTTCTCCAAAATAATATGGGCCAATGATGCCACGTCATATGCCACGAGTTGTTCTAGCATCTACCGCTCCATGATGGCAATTGGCAAGTGGCAAGTAAGAAAGTGAAATGGTTTGAGTCAAGGAATGGATTGTAATAAACCGCGCTCTCCTGCCTTTTCTAATTTATGAGTACTACCCCCACCATTGATTTGATTTGAAGTAATGAAAAAGCATCCAAATATTAACAATTAATTGAAAACACAGCTACGTTTTCTTCTGTGTGGTAATGCACCGTTTCAATAAATTGTATTGCTAAACAACCAAAGCTAAAGTCTGAAGTATATCGCACCCTCAGTTGTAACAGATTATTAGCCAAGAACAGCTATTTCTAACGAGACTTAATTTGTCCAATTCTGTTAACTTATAATAAAGTTACTGTCATTTAAAGGAAAGCTTGTCTTCAAAATAGAGCAAAAAACGATTAACAAAAACATCTAAAGTTGTCCAGTCCACATGATGATAATATTTATAATATACCTTTATTTGCATATTTTTTGAGAAAATGCCGTTTTTCTGGGTCGTCGTAACAGTTACGCCCCCTAGCGGATACTTGCGGAACTTGAAAATAATTTTCAGCTATTTCACTTACAATTTATATGATTAACGGTTACCAAGACATGCTTCGAACCTGAGGAGTAAGTTGTTTGAAAGACACTGATTTGAAACAGCTTTATACGAGTATATATTTGAAGTAATCGAAAAGCATCCAAATATTAACAATTCATTGAAAAACAAACAACTACATTTTTTTCTGTGTTCGTTTTAATAAATTATATTCCTAAACAACTAAAGCCTAAAGCTAAAGTCTGAAGTATATCGCACCCTCAGTTAAAAAGTAATAAAGCACTATCCGAATCTTCAATAGCCAGTTTCCGAGAACGGAACGCTTTTGGTACATGCCACCAAACGGCCAAATTTATTTAATAATTTGCCGTGTCGAATCGCCAAAGGCATTTATAATTTTGTTTACTCTCGGTAGATTATGGTGACAGTGAGTTTTACAAGGGGCCGAATGACAGGACAAGATGAAATGTTACGGTCTCAAAAAGGCAGGCGCGTGGTCGGTGGCGTTGTAAAGCGGGCCTCTACTCCCATTTCGGGAAAAGTAAAAGTAATAAAGGCATAAACGCATAAAAGCATAAACCGGGACAAGGTCATAGGGACGGAGGCAAAGCAGAAACATCTTTAACGGGCTGCCAAAACAGTCTTGCATTTTTTGAAGCGGGTGACCTTAAGGCCGAATATGCTTTACGTGAGAATGACTGTCCTACTTCCGAGTTTGGGATAGAATTAAACACAAAGAAATCAAAAAGGATGGTCATCAGCAAACATTAGAACAAGAAAGTCAGGTTGTTTTTATGGTTTTCGGTCAACGATTGAAACTATAACTTTCCTCCACTACGTTTCGGTTTATTTTAATCTAAACCATCTTCAGGTGTCTATAAATGAATAGAAAATGATCTGTATATGATGACTTACTAAGCAAATTGGTCCTATCTACGCAGAAGGTACGTTTCAGTTGTAAAAACGAATAGATTATTGCAGCTTAGTTTTTTCGAATCTGCACGTTAGGACAGAACCCTTAAATGATATAAAATACGAGGTTTGCCCTCAATAGAAAGCCAAATAATGATTTTAGATTTTTTAGGTAACGATCTGAAAGATCTGATTTTTTTTAACTTTCGCCAAAAGAGACTGAAACCCAAAACTGCGATCGGATTTGTAATCAGCAGTCAGCACCGCTAAGTTATCCAAAACACGAAGTTTTATCTTAATAGAAAGCCAACTAACGATTTTCGATTTTTTGGGTCAACCTGAAGATATGAAAGACATGAAATTTTTTATTTTCGTGAAACGAGTCTAAGTCTCGAAACTGCGACATATCAACAATTTTATCGCTTTTATTTATTTTTTTATCAAGCTGAAATTAGCCTCCCTATTTTTTTTTTCATATTTAATAGCTACGTCAGCACGACTAATTATTTCGTTAGTATTTGTGACCAAAGAGGAAATAATAAATTTATGACACATTTAAAAAATAAAAAATAATATAGAAGAGAAAATATCTATTATTTGTGAAATTCCTAAAAATATAACTTATTAGTAGTTTTTGCTTAAAATTCAATACGCATTAATATCGTTTTGGGAACTTTATTCATCATCATCATCATTAAAGAATTCTGTATCATATGACAGCTACGTTTACGAAGAAAAAAAACGACGATTTTATTGGCAAGAAATGAATTTTTATCATCTTTATAGTTGTCCCCTAATGCATTTGTAGCGATTAGTAATCCCCGTTTAAGTATAGCTATAAAGATATTAACAATTATTGTACCATTCACTGTAGATTATTGTTATTGGGCTCAAGCTCATGCACATGACATGTGTCTCTCAGGCCCTCTACATGCTTTTTTATAGCGGTACCACTCCTGTTCAGATTAAAGCTTCAGACACATGTATTGAATTAACGACCTGGATTTAATGGTTAAATAACTGGTTTAAAAAAAATCGGGTGTAACCGCAGCTATATCCAGTTGATAATCATATAATTAACGATTTTGGGGCAACAAGGATTTTTATAGAGTGACAGATTATCCTAAATATCTAACGAAAAAAAACTTAAACAAGCATGGCAGGCCATGCCGGTAAACAGGTTGCTTTTAACACAATTTGTACGTCAATATTGCAGATTTTATTCAAAATAAGGACTCCGAGCCGAGACAAGAGCCTAATAGGTTTTTCGACAATTTATTTGTTTGAAATAGGCTCACCTACCAAGTGGCCAAGATATTGTAAAAAAAATCGAAAATCGTTATTTAGTTTTCTATTAATAGGAAACCTCGTGTTTTAGATATCTAGGGGCGTTGATTACATATCCGATAGCAGTTTTGACATTCAGTCTCGTTTCACGAAAATAAAAAATCAGGTTTACTCAAAAAATCGAAAACCATTATTTGGCTTTCTATGAAGATGAAACCTCGTGTTTAGGATAATTTGAGAGTACTAATCACAAATCTGGTTGCAATTTTGGGCCTCAGTCTCGTTTCACGAAAATCAAATATTTCATCAGGTCTTTCAGATCTTCAGGTTTACCAAAAAAATCGAAAATCTTTATCCGGCTTTCTATTGAGATGAAACCTTGCGTTTTGGATGATTTGGGGATGATGATTACAAATCCGGTCGCAGTTTTGAGATCCAGTCTCATTTCACGAAAATCAAAAATTTCAGGTCTTTCACATCTTCAGGTTTATCAAAAAAAAAAAAAAATCGAAAATCTTTATTTGGCTTTCTACTAAGATAAAACCTCGTGTTTTGGATAATTTAAGGGTGCTGATTACAAATCCGGTCGCAGTTTTGAGATTCAGTCTCGTTCATCAAAAGTCCAAAATTTCAGATCTTTCACGTCTTCAGGTTTACCCAAAAAATCGAAAATCTTTCTTTGGCTTGCTATTAAGATGAAACCTCATGTTTTTGATAATTTGACGATCCTGATTACAAATCCGCTCCTAGTTTTGAGATTCAGCCTCACTTCACGAAAATCAAAAAATTAAGGCCATTCTGATTTTTCAGGTTTACCAGAAAAATCGAAAATCTTTATCTGGCTTTCCATGAAGATGAAACCTCGTGTTTTTGATAATTTAACGGTCCTGATTACAAATCCGCTCGCAGTTATCAGATTCAGTCTCGTTCAACAAAAGTCCAAAATTTCAGATCTTTCACGTCTTCAGGTTTACCAAAAAAATCGAAAATCTTTATTTGGCTTTCCATGAAGATGAAACCTCGTATTTTTGATAATTTAACGGTCCTGATTACAAATCCGCTCGCAGTTTCCAGATTCAGTCTCGTTCATCAAAAGTCCAAAATTTCAGATCTTTCACGTCATCTGGTTTACCCAAAAAATCGAATATCTTTCTTTGGCTTGCTATTAAGATGAAACCTCATGTTTTTGATAATTTGACGGTCCTGATTACAAATCCGCTCCTAGTTTTGAGATTCAGCCTCACTTCACGAAAATCAAAAAATTCAGGCTATTCTGATTTTTCAGGTTTACCAAAAAAATCGTCAATCTTTATTTGATGGCTTCCTATTAAGGTAAAACCTCGTGTTTTGGAGAATTTGGGGGTGCTGATTACAAACCCGGTCGCAGTTTTGAGTTTAAGTCTCGTTGCACGAAAATTAAAAATTGCAGGGCTTTCAGATATTCAGTTTTATCTAAAAAATGACTTGCCTTCACGAGGCACCAATTTTAGTCTCTCGGGCTGTGTTGCTTCACTGTACGTTGTGCGAAGAAAAGTCCAACCTTCTGCAACCCTCTGTATAATGAATGGTTAAGATTAGTGCGCCTTGACAAATTAAGTTCACATGGCAAACAGAACATTGATTAAAACTATCGAACGAGAGGGAAATAAAACGAGTAAGCAGTATCGCGTTAGCCTTGGAGTTTACCTACCCTGCCGGTCGTAACTGCCCCTCACAAATTAGTTGTGCAATAAAAGTTGACCCTGGCAAATGACAAAATACAGTTTGTACAGTAAACAATGGGGTAACGCTACTTAAGCGTGTCAGATTCTCAAAGGCATGGATATTCGGCACGTTGTCGATTTGCTACGGAAGAAAGTGAACGATATTAGTACGTAGTATTTGGGAATGGACCATTTTTTGTAAGATGTAAGATGGACTGCATCCCCTAAGGCGGAATCTTTGCGTGCCAAATGATTTGCGTGCCAAATGAACACAATTTCAAAAAGCTACGCAATTGAAATTCATAGATAGATAGCTTTATTTAATAGGAAAAACCTACTACAACAGTTATACAGGGTGGGCCAATAGTGCGTGGACGGAGGATTGTGGGTTTACTAAAAAATATTTCAAAAATCTGTCACTTGATCATGGTGGGGACCCTAGAGCGCTATAACGTAAAAATATTTTCACTTAAATTTTGACGTTTATACAGGGTGATTCATATCAAACTTACATTTTTTTGAATGGAACCCCTATATATTATTGCATATTTGGATTCCTTGGTCAATTCTAGTGTAACTTTCTGTATCACACATGGAACTTTAAACGAACCGTTTAGGGGCAAATCACCATTTTTGGTATAAGTAGGTATCAGAAAAAAATTGAATATCGCAGCGATTATAAAAGTTAGAAGGCCACGACTTTGCGGTACGACTAAGCATGAAATGCGTCACCTTAGTTCAGACGGCTAAATTTGAATTCTTTTTGAGCTTGGAGAAATCTGAGGATAAATTTAGGAAACTTAAATCACAGATAACTTGATTTTTTCAAATGAGAATGCCTATTTTAGTTTCAAGAATCAAATGTAAAATTTGATTACCTTTCTAACGATATAGCATTCTTGATATCAATCTTTTTTGGTTTTCATTTCATTTCAAATTTTCAGTCAAATCGGGGTTTTTCAATTTTCCTGCGTGCAAGCAACCTAGCAGGCCATGAAAAATAAACAAAAGCTCATTAATATGGAAGAAACCAACTTACTTAGCAGAAAGATGCAAACTAACTAGAGCAACGAGGCAAGATTATGAAAATTCCTTATAACATATTAGCTCTAACCGGATACAACAGCGGCAAGATATCTAATGTCAATGAGTAGCTGGGGTATGACAGAAGTGTTTGTTTTTCACAGCCTACTAGCTATTGAGGTCTACTAGAGCTTGACAACTTTCCAAAACGATTAAAAATTTTGAAACAAAAGGAAAACTATCGGCGATTTTTGCTTACAGTCTAACATGTTTAGAATGAAATTTCACATTTAATGGGATAAAAAAATTGTCATTTCCGTTTAGTTAAATCAATAGTAAACATATCCTCAACTGGAGCATTCTGAACATCTATTGACGTAATTGCTAGAAAATTTTAATTCGCTATGTTGTAATTGTGATTATTTCATGTAGTTTTCTGCAAACTAAATTATGTTTTACAAGTCAAACAGACTGCAATTCAAATTTCACTTTCCGCGATTTTGCTAATAAGTAAAAGTACCTACTGAATAATTTGAAGGGTTGCAGTCAGGAGTATCATTACTTTTGACTTACGGAAATGGCTACTTTTTTATGGCTTTAAATGTGGAATTTTATTCAAATTTATTCAGAAGAAATAGATATTCTACTGCCAGTAACAATCACTAGTAGTTTTTATTTGATTAAATATTTCTTTACTGACTTTGGAAATGGCTAATAACTAGTAGGCTATGAAAAATGAGCGTTCCTGTTACCGCTATTGTTTCTGGTTAGAGCTAATATGTTGTAAGGAATTTTCATAATCTTGCCTCGCTGCTCTAGTTAGTTTGGATCTTTCTACTAAGTTAGTTGCTTTCTTCAATATTAACGAGCTTTTGTTTATTTTTCATGGCTTGCTATGTTGCTTGCATGCAGGAAAATTGAAAAACACCGATTTGACTGAAAATTTGAAATAAAATGAAAACCAAAAAAGATTGGTATCAAGAATGCTATATCGTTAGAAAGGTAATCAAATTTTACATTTGATTCTTTGAATCAAAATAGGCATTCCCATTTGAAAAAATCAAGTTATCTGTGATTAAAGTTTCCTAAATTTATCCTCTGATTTCTCCAAGTACAAAAAGAATTCAAATTTAGCCGTCTGACCTAAGATGACGCATTTCATGCTTAGTCGTACCGCAAAGTCAAGGCCTTCTAAGTTTTGTAATCGCTGCGATATTCAATTTTTTCTGATACCTACTTATACCAAAAATGGTGATTTGCGCCTCAACGGTTCGTTTGTTCCATGTGTGATACATAAAGTCACACTAGAATTGACCAAGGAATCCAAATATGCAATAATATATAGGGGGTTCCATTAGAAAAAATGTAGGTTTGATATGAATCACCCTGTATAAACGTCAAAATTTAAGTGAAAATATTTTTATGTTATAACCCTCCAGGGTCCCTACCATGATCAAGCGACAGATTTTTGAAATATTTTTTAGTAAGCCCACAATCCTCCGTCCACGCACTATTGGCCCACCCTGTATAATACTCATAAAAATAATGGCATAACAGTATAAAAATGTTTAAGTGAAACTCTTTTAAACTCAATGCAGTATTAAAAAGATAACCAATAAACAACTGAAAACACACAAACAATAAAAATAATAAGATGCGATTATATAACACAACAACGATAACACTAACCCAAGAATTGACTTTACCGCAGACCCACGCTACAAATATCTCTAATTGATCTAAATAGACTTAAACTAAAAACGTTCTGAAACATATTCTTTTAATTTCATTTTAAAGCTCCCCAGAGTCACAGCGTTTTTGATTGGCGCTGGTAGGTGGTTAAATTCACTCATTGATTTATGGAACAAAGATGTTGCAGTACTTTGTTTGTTTGTTTTGAATACATTAAAATCATTTATATTTCTTGTACTGTATGAGTGAATTGGGCCTTTGAGCACCACAAATTCATTAAAATAGGTAGGTAACATACCATTCTTCAATTTAAATACAAAAACCATAGTAAGGTAGTATAGTCGACCTTTTACTGAAAACCACCCTAGGCTAGACTGCATTAACGCTATAGGTGTGTAATGATTGCATCGAAGGATTGTTCTCATTCCTTTATTAAATGAAATTTGCAGTTTTTATATTTTTCGAATTACTTACATATTTTTAACGTCCCCGACAAAGGAGGGGTAAGTTATTAGAATTGGCTCGTTCTCGTAAATTTTACCGAAACCAACGTGCGAGGTATTATTTTCAAGGTAAAATCACCTCCTAACTCATTTTTTGAAAAGAAACTGCTGTTATATTATTATTTTTCCGATTAACCCTCACCACTCCCCACCATTAAATCATAGATTTGCATCAAAAGTGAACCAAAAGATAGAGAACCTCTTTATGACAGAAAGTTTGAAATTATTTGGATCACTTTTGTGACAGTTACTGCCATTTTACAGTTTGAAAACTTGCTACTTTTATTAATTTTTATTCCGCCATTTTGAAAATTTTACGACATGTTAGGTAGAGTTTTCGACATAAGAATGCTCTTTATTGTGACACATTATGACATTATTTGGGGGTGCACAAAAAAATGTAATACAACTTACGAATTTGATAGCATCAGTTGAAAGAGAATGTGTCTTTATGTCTAAAACGACATATCACATGTTATTTTTTTCTGAAATGGAGAATAAAAAAATTAAATAAATTGGAGTACTCAAATTTGAAAGAAAAATGTTCTGAACTATACATACAATGGCGTCTATCATTCATAGTAACGGTTCAAAAATTGAATTCTGTTAGTTAATATTAGAGCTTTTCGCGGAACTGGTTCGCGACTAGTTCGGACAAAAAGGCGCATGTTCAGTATGATTACGGGCGTGCGCGGTATGTAAATCCTTATGTAAACTGATTCTGTGATGTAACCTGAATCAGTTTACATTAGTGTCCGACCGAACATTCGGTTTCTGTTTCGGCCTAGTTTCGGCAAAAAACCGGGTTTCGGTTTAATTTCGGTTTCAGCTGCCATTCAGCCGAAACTACGGCCGAAACAGAAACTGAATTCGATTGATTTCGCGCTGCGATTAGACGCTCTTGGAGCACTGATCTGCAAGCGACGAAGTGTCACTTTGCTGTGTAGATGAGCCAAGCTTGCAAAGAAACGTAGATATTTATTCTTACTGAAATTCTAGTCCATTTCTGTCTTTGAAAATGGTTCCCTTAAATTCATGTCGGCCTTACCGACGAACGTTTCCACTGAACAACTATTTAGTGCTGCTAGTTAAATTTATTCAAACTGAAGAGGTAATTTGCTGAGCGAGAAGGTTGATAACTTATTGTTTCTCGCTACAATATTAGATTGGTCAATTATGAATACTGATAATCACCAATAGTTGTGTAGCTCAATGAAGCTCATAACAGTTCTTTTATTTAGAGAAAACTCCTTACCTTCAAAAATATGTAGTTGTACTTAGTACGAAGGTACTTCTGAAATTTAATTTTAAAGCAGCTAACTGATAAGAGTGTCATAAAGAGAGACCAAAGTTTAGAAGATTAGTTAGTTCTTAAGATAGAAAATAAAATATAAATTAGTTGATATTTGGTTCAGCTGAACTTCTAATTTTTCTGATACGTTATTCATTTTTATTTCCACGAAAAAATGACTGACGTCATATTGATGTTTCGGTTTCGGTTTTGGGCGAAACTGAGACGGAAGCCGAAATTCGGCTTCTGTTTCGGTTTCGCCCGTAAAAAGTAGTTTTGGTCGGACACTAGTTTACACACATGATTTAAGTAACGCGCACGCCCGTAAGCATACTGATTATGCGCCTTTTTTTCCGAACTAGTCCAGAACCAGTTCGGGACGCATCCACGAAAATCTCTATTATCACAAGGCTATGGTAAAACAAGGACAATGAACAAACAACAACCACTTGAGTCGGGGAAGTTCCTAGAACGAGGTCTTTTTCGATCAACGTCCACGTTTTTTAATCGTAGCAAAGTAATTAATTTGCTTTAAATAAATCAAAGTCGATGATTCTGTTCCAAAGCCTCCTATATTGCCGCGAAATTTTTCACTGTCAAAAACAGTCAACAGTCTGTATCTGCAAGTTTCATAAAAAGCTCTGTATGAAAGACGCCATTCTAATGAGTTTTCTGGTTTTTGTTTATGTATGTCACTAATCTATTTTTCTTCCTATATTGATAAAAAATACCATAACAATGGGAAGGATTAGTTATTCCCCCTATATGCAATGATCTAATACTTTGTACCAAATATAGTACAATTATCAATTTATTTCTTACTATTTAGTTATCACTGGCTAAGTTTCTGAGTCTGTTCATCTCATTCAACACATCATTGTTGAAAGGTCGTTTGTTGTTTAATTTCGAATAACCTAGCCCTTCAATAAGAAGACCTTCTAATGATTTTACCCTACTTAGGGCCACTTATACTTGACCAAGAGCAAAGAGCTTCGAGCCTAAGTTTATGGCGTGGTCGATTTCAAAAGTCCGCCATATTGGATTAAGAGTGATGTCAAAATATTTTTCTAATTATTCTCGGCAAGCCCTTTCATTTGATACTTATATTGCAGAAGTGCATAAAAAATAACTAATTCGCCATCTTGGATGGACCGCCATATTGGATGCAGAATGACCTCACACTGCTCATCGTGTATTGTCATCCAAACCAACAAACGTATATATGTTACGATTGTTACAGTTCACCCGTGTGGGAGCGGGTTAGAATATCTCCCATCATATATCCTGCGTGTCGTAAAAGGCGACTAAAAGGAACCGAACTACTATCGGTATAAGCAGTAATCTCTTCTCAACCAACAGCTCTGGGTGGATGAGTTGAGAAGAGTCAGGACACCTTCTTGTCCTTGGGGTAAGAAATTGTCCCTAAAGGCGGATTAACCAGTAGATACATCTGAGCAACGGCATGAGAATGCAGAAAGCAAATGGGAAGCTACTGCATTAAAGATCTTAAAGATATTCCAAGAGAAACTCGTGAAATGAGTACATTTTACGAGCTCACAACATGTCTGTTAAGACATTGTGACTATGATGATGTTGATATTACTGTTAGAGTGCTTACACGGCTACTTTATAAACTATCTGGATAGTATACAAACTATCAAAACGCCTGGTCATTTTAGTGGAAAATTATCTTTTAATTAAAATATCAATGAGTGTTGGTTAATTTGTATTATATCCAGATAGCTAAGATAGCTTGTAAACTAGCCACAAATTGTAGCTAAAGTACAAACCACAAAAGAATTCCACAAATTAACCGGGGGTTTCGGCTAGTTTACAACTAACCAGAGTATTTGGATACAGGGTGAACTAAATATTCCTAGTAATATGCAATAACTAACTCGTTATTTAGCAATTTTAGCAATTTAGCATGCAAGCTATTTCTGTTGGTTACTACTTTAATTTAAATAATTCTGGCAAAAAATAGGCTTTACCAACGAGTTGGTAGTTATACATTACTAGAAGTATTCAGTTCACACTTTATTCAAGTACTACAGACAGTTTGTAAATTAGCCAAAAACCCCGGCCAATTTTGTACTTTCATGGCAATTCTTGGCGAGTTTAAAAACTCACTGGATAGTATAAAAACTATTTTAATGGAAAGGTAACTTTGCACCGAATTAACCAGGTATCTGGATAGTTTAGATACTATCCAGCTAGTCTACAAGCTCAGTCAGTTGAAGATATCTGCTTCAAAATTGAGTAGCAAGATTCCATCCGAACAAACATAGATACATACATACATACTATTGCAGGTTAAATAAAAGCTGCTGTATGATAGGATGAAGTTGTTCCACCCTGTCAGGATCGTTTACAGAAAGTCGTCGCGCTGTCGCACTTCGTACTGCACAGTATCAAGTATCGACGGTATCGTCTTCCTAGCAGCTCGTAAGTTTTGGATATTGGGCGCCAGTTTACGATCTCCCGTATAGCACCCCCAGTGGCGGATCAAGGGTTCTGAAAGGATTGGTTTTCAAAAAATTACCGGAAAGCTACCTAACACTCACCTGTTCGGTCAACACAAATTGCTGTTCTCCCGTTTGGCACTAGTGGCAGAACAAGGATTTTGAGAGGAACAGTTTCCAAAAAAATTATCCGATAGCCACCTCAACTCAACTCCCACCTGTTCAGTCCACTCAAATTATTACTATCTTCCGTTTACCACTCCCAGTTGCAGATCAATAAAAGTCAAGCAATTACTTTGGGCAATTCATTGACTAGTAAGTGCTACAAGAATTACGAAAAAAGTTCAATGTAGTACTGGAAGTCAGATCCAAAATGTATTAAAACCGAACCTTCAATGTATCCAATATTTCTATGGTTTCTACTACCTAAATCATGATTGAATAATCAATTAAACACAAGGGCTCTCCCGTGACAAGCCCTCACCGATTATAAAGCCATCCATTTAATTGCCAAATTCTATCAACGCTTCCGTGTAGTACATTGATTTTTTTCTAACGGAAACAGAAGTAAAAATAATATTTAAATATTCAAGAAAAAAAATGTTTGAGGGTTGCTCTATATCTCCGTCAATCCACCAGTACGCAGACAACTGTTTCACGCTTATTAGCGATCATCAGTGCGCCATAGGTCGACTGACGGAGATAGAGAGCATCAGGTCTTTCATGTCTACCAGACATGTGAAGCATGTGATAGCAGAACCTTTCTGTCGCCTGCTAAAAAAATGTCGTCAAGTGTCTTGACTAAGTACTTCCCACACATTATCGGTGCTAATAAAAAAATTTGAGTTCCTCTATATCTACACCATCCTCCCCAAAAAAGTATAAGCAATGATTCTTTCAAACAGCCAAAAACGATTTTGAGCGATTATGAAATTTTTCGTTTTTTGTTGATTCCTCATCCGCCACTAGCAAGACTTCCAACAACAAAACACTTACCATTTCCTCCACGGTAGTAGTACGGTGTCACAATTTCATCACAAACAAGTACGTAGTTTCCAAGATACACGTTATAGAATTATAATATAATTATTCTACACATATAAAATGCAAAGGCAAAGTCAATTTTTCAGCACATTGTAGAGTATTTTACGAGTACAACAAATTTTTGAGTTTTGCAACCCCCCAACCACCCCAATTTCATCCCAAGTCAAAAAAAAGTAGAAAATGATCAGGAACCTCTGAAATTCCTTCTTCTTCTTCTTCAGGTGCCATCTCCATTTAATGAAGGTTAGCGACAATTTCGGCGTACTTATTTCGGTCTTGAGTGGTACGAATGAAAGATGATGTGTTCATACCAGTCCAATCGCGTATGTTTTTTAACCATGAATGTTGTCTGCGACCAGGACCACGTTTACCTTCGATTTTTCCTTCTATTATTAGTTTTAGTACATCATACTTGCTGTTCCGGTATATGTGGCTAATTCCTAAAAACGAAATTTGAGCTGTTTTTATATTTTTAGTATTTTGTTTATCGTTGCGCCGCCACTGACACGAATTCTAAGAACTATAGGCGCTTACCATCCTCGCCGCGGTAATAATACTGTGTCAAAATTTCATTAAAATCAATTCAATAACTCCTAGGTTACACAATGTACAACGCTTTAAAACAATACTGGTGCATATACATCAGGGAATTCGAATTGAAGATGGTTTAGATTAAAGTAAACCGAAACGTAGTGAACAAAATTATAGTTTCAATCATTGACCGAAGCCCATGAAAAATAACCATAATCTAGTGGTTTTTGTCACCAGAAAGCTTCACAGTTCTTTCTTTCGTTCAAGCTGGCAAATGTTTGACCCTCTGAGCTCAAAGGAAAGCGCGTTTCCATGCCACTGGTTGGAGGCACCTCATTCCCCCCGAATTACTGCTGGATATCACGACACGGCTTTTTTACTGCTTCTGCATGCGCGTTTCCGATAAATAAAGCTGGGCAATCATTCATAATGTGAGGCCAAAATAATAATAAAAATGCTGAAGGAGCAACCACAACAGTGCGATTGCTTGTGAAACATCCAGTGTAACATTTCATGCGGTTGCAGCAACATTTTTGTTTATGGGTAATATATTCATGGATCGTGTTTGCTTTTTTATTTGGTGTTAGTATGATTTTATTTTTAATTACGGAAAATTCAAAAAATGGGCTCAAATGGTCACAGAGGCCATAGGACACTAGCGCGCCGCGGTCAGATTGGTTCTAATCCCACCGGTCAGAAGCGCGCAAAATATTTTCGATCACCAGATGGGCCATAGGACACTAGCGCGCCGTGGTCAGATTTGACCTAATACCATCGGTAAGAAGCCTCCAAAATATTTTGGATAATAGGCAGATATGTGGACACAAGCGTGCGGGGCGGGTCTCGTTTATTTATGTCGTAGTCGTAATAAATTGTAATGCGTACCTAATATAGATTAGCAGCACTTTCTGCCAGCTTTATTTGCATCACGTGGTTCTTTTCTAACTTGTCGAATACTGGTAATATTCCTTTAGAATTAAGTGAAAACTTAATCTAACCTGTATTCCTTGAAACGCTGAAAATTTAATTAAACCCAATGTATTTAAATAAGACATAGATGTTTTGAATCCAGCGAATTGATTGATTCATTTGATAATAAAAAATCAAGTAATATACAGATTAAAGAATTTATTTCTTATAGTAATTATAGCTTATACTTTTAACAAAATCAAATCGGGCAATAGCTCCATTTTTATACATCTCAATCAAATTGGCAACGTACTTCATACACTTAGATGACCCGCAATTGGTAAATTTACGTTGAATATTTACGCTGTTGATGTTGATATACGTTCGCAATTGCATATCTTTTAACACAGAAAGAAATTTGTATATATCTAGATGAGAATGGTAGAAACTTGTATTGAAATGGCTATGAAAAGCCTCACAACGGTTGGTTGTTTGCTCCACCGTAGCCGTACAAGATGCCCATAAATGTGGTGGTTCTCTTGTATATAATTTTCCACTATATAATATAATAATTTGGTTGTCATTGGGAATAATAGCATAAAAGTCTTCTACAAAGCATTCCGCAACCTGGTCATGATCTAAAAGTAATAAACCGAAAGTCTATCTCAACCAACGCCCAATTTCAGAATTAGCGTCTTCATATGCTACAGTTAAACCTAATTTCTGTATTTTTTTGAACCAGTCTTGTATTAGATGATATCTGCACCCTATTATTGTACAGTTAGGCCAAACTTGCTTTATTCCTAAATGGATGGCGATTTCAAAATCACAAATTATTTCTGAGGGGTTAAAAGATAAATTGTTTTCTCCACAATAATCGACTAACAATTTAAAACCTAAAAAAATAGGTCGAGTTTAATTTGTTCGGTAGTAACATAAACACCACAGGTACGTAATGATCATTCTTGAAAGCGTGAATTGTAAATAATTGACCAAACAATTTTGTACAATAGTCAAACTACTGAAATATTTTCATTGAGGGTAGTTTTATATACCTACAGAAGGCGGATAGTCATTCAAACAATCTAAGAAGTAACTGTAAGCTACCGCAAGTCGTAAGAAGACAGATGAAAGTTCGCAAGAATAAAAGGAATGTGGTCATTAGGAATATCCAAGCTTAATTTTCTTCCGGCGCGCAAGTGACCGGTGCCGATGAAGGCACCCTTCTTGTAAACAGGTAAAAACCAAACCACGCGCGCTCGTGACCGATCACCGTCACAGACTTTAAACCAAAGGCACTAGGCAGGCAAATTTTTAACAGGAAAACGTTGCTCCAGTGTGGATATAAGATATAAGGGAATCTAAACAAAGAAGAAAAATCGATTGCTTCCAAAAATCTCCTGGAGACGCAGACCGGTATTTGGAGCGATGTTGCAGAACTTTGAAATGAGTTCTAATGGCAGTTGCAGTTCTGGCTGAACTGAACTACGATGATGATTCTTTATGACAGAAGTTAATCTTTTGATATGATATATGCATGTGTCCATGTCGATAGTCTTTGAGTGTATTGCATTAACAACAGGTTCCAATATGCCTGAATCTTAGGCTATCAAACCAACGCATATAATGAACTCACACAAGGTTAATCAACTACCTCCTCTAAACTGTTGACTATAGAACTCCTAGCTACAGTTTCCGGTTCGATCGAACTCGTAACATGTGGTTACCCATAGCCTGCGTACCTGGATACACCCTTGCTTATGCGGATGATCTCAGCATAGTAGTCAGGGGTCGATTCATGGGTACTGTCTCAGAGATAATGTGTGGAATCGTGGTTTAACTATTATAGGTAGATCTATCGGCTAATGTCGAGAAGACCAAGCTAGTTATGTCCACTAGAAGAAGACCACTTGAACTTCCTTAATCAGTACAATAACTAGGCGTAATTCTAAAATCGAGGCTGAATTGGAGACAACATGTAGAACATAAAGTCAATAAAGCACGTAATTTGTAATGGGCATGCAGAAGGAGTGAATTGGAGATTGGAGGCTGACTCCCAAGGTGATGACCTGGCTTCCTTATTGTATGGATCACTATACCTTTTCCAGCTGTTGTTTCAAAAGCATCAAATTACATTTCTAAAGCGCCAATTATGAATTCAAACTGTCAGGTGTAATTTATACCTGTCAGTTTGAATTTACAATATTGACGCTTTAGAAATTTAATTTGGTCCTTTTGAAACTACTGCTGGAAATGGTAAAATGTGGTGGCCATATGTAAGGATGGAAACAATCAAAGCAGAGCTAAATGCAATTCAACGCTTGGCTTGTATTAGTATAACAAGTGCAGGTACCATTAGAAGAAAAACAGAAGTGTGATTGCAAAATCAGCATCTTTTGAGATGGAGAAAAATCTCTGCACATCTCCGTTAAACTAGAGAACTTATTTTAAAAACCTCTGGCCAAGGTGGGGTGGTTCGGTCTCTCACTGGACAGAAGCCGGCTAAGGTTACTTGTTGGCCTGCTATTTGGTCATAACATCCCCAAACGTCACTTGTACATGATGGAGGTGGCAAGTGACCTACACATGCTGTGGTGAGGACGAAGAGTTCTCGGCACACATTCCATGTCGCTGTGACGTCCTTGAGCATTACAGGTAGACCATACTAGGTTTCGCCCGTGTGGGGGCGGGTTAGAATATCTCCCATCGTATATCCTGCGAGTCGTAAAAGGCGACTAAAAGGAACCGAACTACTGTCGGTATAAGCAGTAACCTCTTCTCAACCAACAGCTTTGGGTGGACGAGTTGAGAAGAGTCAGATACCTTCTTGCCCTTGGGGGTGAGAAATTGTCCCTAAAGGCGGATGAACCAGTAGATGCAACAGCATGAGGATGCAGAAAGCAAATGGGAAACTACTGCATTAAAGAATTTGAAGATATCCCAAGAGAAACTCACAACATATATGTTAAGACATTGTAACTATGATGATGATACTAGGTTCAAGGCTTCTTGAACCTGAGGATATAAGATGGGCAGGACTTAAGGCCATCCCCAACTTTGCGACAAGGGCTCGACTTAGGAACTAGGGTAAGGTGCATGGGCGTCGTTTATAAGGGGCAAGATGGGATACTTGCCCCCCCCCCCCCCTTAGAGCGGGGAGATTTTAAATTATATAATTTTATTTTCCCAATAGAGATGACACTGTTTCTTTGTTTTTGTACCCTGTTTTCGATCTGTACATAATTTTGAATTTAAGTACAGTAATTGTAAATTTTAATACATCGGATTGCTCCGTAAAGAAAATCTTTGTTCTATCCAATTATAAAACCGAGATATTATATTTTTTGTTATTTTATCAAGTATACCTTACAAGACACCATGTAACTTTCGAGGACCGTCTGTTCTTTGAAACATCCATTATTATAAAAGGCAGTTTTGAACTCTTTATTAATAATTGTTTGTGTGTTTTAGAATAATCTCATAATTTAAGCTTTAAACCCTAAAATGACATCATAGAACTGATTTAATTGTAAGAGTTATATATTTTTTGAGTTAGCAACTTTCATTCGTGGGAAATTTGAGGAAAAAGGTTTTTCTTAAATACTTTGTTATTTTTTGCGTAATGTCAAATTCCTTTCTTGCCCCTCCCTGAATAATCAAGTGACGACGCCTATAAGTAGGGGTGCATAAGGGCCCAATGGTAGGCCTATTCACTGGTGGTTCTGGCATCAGAAAGCCTCTCTCCTTCTTTCATTCATTCTGTATATTTATTATTATTATTTATTATTATTAGTTTGTAGAACAGGCCATGAAGGCCTAGGGCAGAAATGAGTACAGTCTGATCTTATACCGCTAAAATTTATATAACTTAGAATTGCCTTTGGATACTTTCACCACCTATTTCTGAGTATATCCTGGACTATTCCACGCTACCTATTTCTATCTGCCGTCTTCTGTTTCCAGTGTTTAACATTAATTTTCTTTAAAGCATCTTCTGCCTTCTTCAGCCATATCTCTCCCTTGGTCTACCCTTCATTTTTTTCCTATTGGTCTCCGGTTGAGAACTAGTTTTGCCATTCTCGTCCCATTCAGCCTCTCCAAATGTCCCAGCCACCTTATTCTCTGCGCTTTGATGACTGCTATAATATTGGGGTTCTCATACATGTCTTCCAGCTCCTGGTTTGTTCTTCTCCTCCATCCCTCGTTTGTTCTTACGCCTCCATAAATAGCTCTCAACATTTTTCTTTCCCATATTATAATTTTTTCTACCTCCTCTTTGTTCATAGTCCATGTCTCACAAGCATATGTCGCTGTTGGTCTTATAACAGTTGTATAAATTCTCTCTTTGGTCTTTCTGGATACATATTTGGAATTCATTAGATTTTTCAGGGCTCTATACTTCTGGTTTCCTTTGATGATCCTTGCCTGTATTTCTTGTTTCTCTTGTCCTTTTTGCTCTATGATTACCCCTAGGTACATAAATTCCGTAGTCCTTTCAAAAGTCATGTTATATAGCCTGATAAAAACCCTAATGGATACTACAAACCAAAGAGAATCCGTCTTGCAAAGTATTCAGAGTAGTATTTTCTTTACTTAGCACTAAACACACACATGCCTAATTGACAAACAGCAAAAGTATGTCCAAAGCTGGTCAGAGCATATGGTAAAGATAAAATGGATTAAGTCGATCTATACGTACAATATTTTCCTATTAGCCCACTAATTTATATTTTCTGTATTCACTGGGATTCCTGTATTTGATCATAGATAATGACTGCATACCTTATCGACACTGATTGGCAAATGCGATTGTTAATTAAATCAGGAAAATCCACAGCGGCGTTGCAAACAATATTAAACGTTTGTGCAAACAAACACAGATTTTATTGAGTACACGTGTTCTTTGGATAATGGAATGTAGTTTCATACAAAGTTGGAGAAAGAATCACAAAAATAAATAGCGAGTGTCCCTGAATTTTCTTGACGTGTGGTATACCCGTAACAAAAAAAAATTCAAATCAAAACTTAGTGGAAGTTTTGAAAGTACTATCAGGTCTATCATACCATGCGTAAAAAACATTTTTTTTTGTGCGCCGCCACTGGCACGATTTAGAAAAACCATACGCGTTTTCCATCCTCGCCATGGTAGTAATACTGTGTCAAAATTTCATTAACATCAATTCAACAGTTTCCTTGTAACACAATATAGAAGGATCTAAAGCAATACTCTCGTATGTTTACACCAGAAAAAATTCTAAGTCCTTTGGTTTCTGTAATAGGCAAGGCAATGTTCGGATGGACCTAAAAAAGTTATTTATGTTGCTAGGTCTTCCTTCATGGGTCAGTGGACAGTCTATTATGAAAGCAACAAATTTTTCAATTTTACAACCACCCACCCCCCAACCACCCCAATTTCACCCCCACCCAAAAAAAAGTAAAAAATGATCAGGAACCTCTAAAACGCCTAAAAACGAAGTTTGAGGAATATTTAATTTTTTTTGTTTTTTGCTAATTACTCCGCCGCCCCTGCACCGTTTTTCAAAATTATAAGAACATTACCTACTACGACCCCCCAGCATATCGCTGCCCAAATTTCATCACAATCCATGCAGCGGTTACTGAGATTACGAGGACACAAAAACGCGTACAGACAGACCGACAGACAGACAGACCGACAGACCGACAGACAGACAGACCGACGGAAATGAGTGACATGGATTTTCGTTATGTAGACATCATGAAACGCCCAAAAAGTGTATTATCTCAAAATCGAAAATTTTCGCGATCACAATACTCCCCTCACCTATCGGTGTGGGAAGTAAAACATGAAGTCAAGTTGGTTGACTCAGTACTTCCATTACATTACGGTGATACCAGTTTATGATTTTCCCATAGCATGAAGATATAGTCTGAGATCCCCTTGCAACCAAATCATGGCAGCCCCCAATTGTAAAACGCCTAAAAACGTAGTTTGATCTGTTTTTATATTTTTAGTTTTTTGATTATTGCAGCGCCACCACTGACACGATTTCTAAAAACCTTACTATTTTGATCCTCGTCAAGGTAATAATACTGTTTCGAAATATTTTCCAGGTTACAAAATACAAAACACAAAACTATCTAAGCAATAAATACTCGTACGTACGCAGAAAATTCCGAGTCCCTTATCTTCGGTAATAGGCAAGGCAATGTTCGGATTGACCATTGACCTAAAAAGGTGATTTTATGTGGTCTTCCTTCACAGGTCAGTGGCAGGCACGTATCCAGGATTTGATTTTGGGGAGGGGCAGGGGTTCAGATTATCGGTGTCACTTGCTTGACCTTTCGGGGGTCCAGATTAGAGTTGTCTCCTTAAATTTGCTCTCGTCCTGGGGGGGTCCAGGTCCAGATCCCCTGGACCCCCCTCTAAATACGTGCCTATTATGAATACAACGAATTTTTCAGTTTTTCAACCCCTAACCATCCCAATTTCACCCCTACCCAGAAAAAGTAGAAAATGACCAGGAACCTCTAAAACGCTTAAAAACGAAGTTTGAGCTGTTTAAATAGTTTCCTCGTTACACAACGATCTAAAGCAATACTCGTATGTTTACACAAGAAAAAATTCGAAGTCGTTTAGTTTCTGTTCAATGTTCGGATGGGTCTAAAAATTATTTATAGTACTAGGTCTTCCTTCACAGGTCAGTGGATAGTCTATTATGAATGCGACAAATTTTTCAATTTTACAACCCCCCACCCCCCAACCACCCCATATTTCACCCCCACCCAAAAAAAAAGATGCAGAAAATGATCAGGAACACCTAAAACACCTTAATACGAGGTTTGAGGAATATTTGGATTTTTTTTGTTTTTTACTAATTACTCCGTCGCCCTTGCACCGATTTTCAAAATTATAGCAGCATTACCTACTACGACCCCACATCATACTGCCGCCCAAATTTAATCATAATCCATGTAGCGGTTACTGAGATTACGAGGCTAGAAAAACGCCGACAGACCGACGGAAATGAGTGACGTATATTTTCGTTATGTGGACATCATAAAACGCCCAAAAAACGTATTATCTCGAAATCGAAAATTTCGCGATCACAATACTCCCGTCACGTATCGGTGTGGGAACGTTTTTTATTTTTTTGTCTAATCTTAAAATATGTTTATTCTACCTTGAAATACAAAAATTCGCTGTTCTCTCATAAAAGCCCATGTCAAAAGTCTGATTTTTAATCGTTAATAACTTTCTGGACACCTATTATTTTTCTTACACAAATTAACTATTTCATTTAAAATCTTGTAGTACCTTTTATTATATACACAAACCTATTTTTTGCGTAAAGTAAGGTAAATAAAATAAGTTCCCAGAAGCAAAGTTTACGGAATAAATATAAGTTGGATTACTCTCCGTCGGCACTTTGAAGATCTCACATCAAAGCGATGCCGCGGCCGCACGCGCTAGTTAGTTTTTGCGTTGGTTTTTGCCCAAGTACGAGGGAATTTTAGCTGGGACTTGCTAACGCCAGGGTTTTACGTATATACGAGGGTCATTGAAAGACTATGTATTGACAGCCGATTTAGACATACAAATACAAATATAACGTTTATTTTGCTAATACACTATGTAACTAAAGTAAAGTAAAACTATTACTAATGAATCTCAAATGATTTCGCATATTGTAGCTGTTTCGTAGATACGTAAAAATTGGTTCAAAGGTGCTGAAGTATATTTACCTTAATGTTTTGTTTATTTGGCATATTTTTGAGACCACAGCTTATAAAATTTATGGTATAATATATAGGAACTCGTATGTACAATTTTAAAAGATAATGATGTGGAAATGCTTTACATGGATGTGAATAAATTTATTGACATTTTGCTTTTCAGTCTCATTCTAATTGCTACTGTAGAAACTAAATTGTTAAAGTTATCAATGAAAATATTTCCGAGCTCTAAAATATAATTCAGAATGTCTCTAGGTGATATGGTAAGACCACCGAATGAATATTTTGTCTCACTATACGCTTTTAGCGTGATACAATCCTTTAAGTACCTGTAGGCCTGTAGGCCTCGAATTAATCACTTTAGACGTGTGCTGGTTTGTTGGAACTGTTTTATCGGGTGGAACTCAGAAAGGCACAAATGTACAGGGTGTCCCATTAATAATTTTGAATCGGACGTCACGTGACCAAAAACAAATACCTCATTGGATATATAATTCTCTACTACTGCCCAGTTCCGACCTATTGCGTGTCCTAATCGTCGTGAAACATGTATTTATGTCCTTTATATTTCAAGGTTTACCACAAAATAAGGATGGATCTGATTGCCATTTTCCATCCGTTAATAAATTTAATTGATAAAATCAAACTTCTGAAAATATTATCCATTTCCTGCAAACAAATCCGAGATAACAAAATCCGATATTTTTGAGACACTGTATACACTTCGCGTCACACACGTTCAACCACTACTTTGCGCCGCCCCGTATCTCCCGGCTGACGTCGGTACACTGCTACCGGTGGACCGGGGAGACGGGGCAAGGGGCAGGATGTTTTGATATTTTTGCGGAGTGATCCAACTTATATGTATTCCGTAAACTTTGCCAGAAGCTTTAGATAGTGTTTCGGAGCGCATCCTCACACATGGGAGCAATACTCCAACGATGGTCGGATCTGCGCCTTGTAGAGAAGCAGTAGTTGCTCTGATGTATTTATGTTGTACTCAATACCCGAATTCGGCCACTGCCCGAACTGTGTACTCAGAACGTGTTGTGGACTTCGCTAATTTCTCACACCGCGTTGCGGGTAATCTTTGTATGCGCAGAACGCGTTGTGGTAAATTACAAAGTCCGACAATGCGAAACTCCGAATACCATCGGAAGTACAGGACCATTTTTGCCTAGCCACAATGCGAAATTTTATAATCAAAAAATGTAAAACAATGTGTTATATCAAATACCTGCTTACGGTTTAGGAAAAATTAATTTCCTCTTCATTCCTATACCTTTGAGCTATCTAATTCGTATCGATTCAGCTTTCAATACTGTTTAGATGACAGGCATAATTTCCACAGTTCTTGTCCTTCTTTAACCTTACCTGTGAGTTTTTCATAGTCACCCTCTAAAAGTATAGACCTATGAGACGACGCTATATAGAGTTTATTCAAACCATTCTATTATTATTTTTGAAGTATTTTTGTCGATTCACTGATCTTACTAAACATTGTTCTGAATAAATAAAAAAACACCTGTTGCGGTGTGTTAGGTTATTAGGTTTTCGCTTTGTGGCTATTTGTATTACCCACAACGCGAAATGATCGTGCG
Source organism: Callosobruchus maculatus (assembly GCA_951848785.1). Lineage (NCBI taxonomy): Eukaryota > Metazoa > Arthropoda > Insecta > Coleoptera > Chrysomelidae > Callosobruchus > Callosobruchus maculatus. Next base: position 4,746,977 of record CATOUR010000027.1, on the reverse strand, counting down.
TTTCCGACGTCATTCGGAGTTTCGCATTGTGGGTATTTGTAATTTACCCACAACGCGTTCTGAGTATAAATTTCGGTAAGTGGCCAAATTCGGTTATTGAGTACAACGTATACATCTTCCTATAATAGCAAAACAAAAGTCCAAGCTTCTGGGACGCCGTTATAGCAATACTGACGACGTGATTGTGCCAGGACATGTTATTGTTGATGTAGATCCCCAAAAGCTTGACATAAGGTGACTCGACTATAGGATGACCTTCCATTTCCACAGTTTGTAAGCCAACGTGAGACTCCTTTGTCAGTGTTGTTTCCTTAGTTTTCCTGTACTTTATTTACTAATCCCCACTCGACAATTGTTTCGAAATCTACGTTGAACTGTGAGGCATGCTGCTGTCGCCGACGTACCGTTTCCTGGGATGATAGTGGCTTGCCTGGTTCCATGCACGATGTACTGTCGTCTGCGAAGCTGTAGATTGGATTGAATGTTATTTCCAGCAGCTCGTTGACCTACAGCAGAAATAGTGTAGGGGATAGGACAGATTCCTTAGTAACACCAGCGTTTATTGGACGTTGGACATGGAGAGGGACGGATACAGACTACTTTTTCAGGGGGGGGGGGCGATCAGGTCGATTCGACGGCCATAGGACACTAGCGCGCCGCGGTCAGATTTGTCCTAATCCCACCGGTCAGAAGCGCGCAAAATATTTCGATCACCAGATGGGCCATAGGACACTAGCGCGCCGCGGTCAGATTTGTCCTAATCCCACCGGTCAGAAGCCCCCAAACTATTTTGGATAATAGGCAGGTATGTGGACACCAGCGCGTGGGGCGGCGAGGTTAACTTATGTCTTATAATTTTTACCGATTTTAATTCATTCGTCATTTTTTGCTATCTTGCTAATAGTTACTGAAGAATTTGTAGAACTTCAGTCACAGGTATCGTTAGTTTTGACTTGACAGAAATGAATTTCTTTTTTATATTATTAAATGCGAAATTTTGTTCTGAACATAACAAGTTAATCTGATCACTATAATAAATGCAAATAAAGAAGTTGGTAGTGTCAGCAGACCGAAATGTCTTTATAATACCCAAAACATTTTAATTAATCAGAACGTGTTCTAATTTGTCACAAATTTGATCGATTTCTTGACGATGTAAAAAAAGTCCGAGAAATTTACCTTCACGGCTTGTTTTGTGGGAGCATCATGGTTGTGCTCATTGTTTCTTTTAAGAACAATCTTTTCCGATTGATCCATCAGTAAATATGCTATGCATCCCCTTCTAGAGCATCTGTAGGCTACACCGCGGGTGGTTAACATAGTCTCCATTATGAAAAAGTAGAACACAAACAATACTCACAAACAGCAACTAAGAATTGCAAACTACTGAAATATTTTCATTAAGGGTAGTTTTATGTACCTACAGAAGCCGAATGGTCATTTAAATAATCGAAGAAGTAACTGTAAGCTACCGCAAGTCGTAAAAAGACAGATGAAAGTTCGCAAGAATAAAAGGGATGTGGTCAAGCTTAATTTTCTTTCGGCGCGCAAGTGACCGGTGCCGATGAAGGCACCCTTTTTGTAAACAGGTAAAAATAAACCGCGCGCGCTCGTGACCGATCACCGATTTGACTTACACCCCCCCCCCCCCCCCTTAGAATAACCTGCTCCCGTATGTATGAATTAATTTGTATGTTAGAATGATTGTTTTTTTTTTTTCGTTTAATAAAATTATTAAAAACCTGTTGACACTTGCGTAATATTTGTGTTTTATTTGCGTAGTTAATCAGTGTAGAGCGGGGGCGATACCCGCCATCGCACCCCCTCTGTATCCGCCACTGGACATGGATGTTTGAAAGAAATAAAAACTTTGCTGAATAAAAAATCAGTCTCGTAACTTTTCTGCCACACCTCGTAAATCAGATCTGATCGTTTGAAGGTTCTGCTGCGTATTTGGGTCTCCAAACAACATCTCAAATAAATGTATCAGCGGAAGTGCGTTCTCCATCCATAACTCAACTGTAAACCGACCAAGTTGCTCACAAAACAAACAAACCTCGCTACGACGAGTATTAACGAGCGTATTGGCTTTTGACCCAGGCGGGCGTGATGATTTAGAGAAATCATTAAAATGTCCGTGGCTAATATGAGGGATACGTGAAATACTGTAGGCAGTTACGGTTTTACGAGAACTCTAAAAACTCCCGGTTAAATGAGCGGTTGTACTCTCAGGCGCGCCCAAAGCGGTGTTTATGCTTTTCGGTAATTGAAACTAACCAGGCCGAATGCTAATTATATTAAAATGAAGTGGAACTCATCGACGGTTATACAGTTTGTTACAAAGTTACAAATCGGTGTATGTTTTTACTATACGATGCCTTACGCTTAGCCTACTTCTCTCTTGTCAACAGTCACTTTACAAAGACAGGCAGTTCGTATCCTGGAAGGAGCACCACCGGGCAAAAAAATATGTGACTCACTAACGTAAATATCTTTCTAAAAACAATTTATTTGATCTATTGAGTTACATCAACCACGAAGTATGGCATATAACTGACTCGCCAAGGGCAATTTATAATAAAGCATTATCTTAATGTTTACAATTAGTGATAATGATACAAAAGAATGTAGAAAATTAGGGAAAGTTTCTACATAATTCGTCCCCCGCCAAGATGAGCAAAAGAGGGGCTCCGAATTTGCTCATGGACCGCTTGAGCGCCCTCGTGAAGATGCATTTGTGTTTCTGTGTCTTCTTGTAGACGCCTTCTGATTTCTTTAAACTTGATCCAAACTTGATAGGCTAGAATAGTAAGCATGATGAGACATAATAAAATAACTAGAATAGTGTTCAACCAAGTATGATGGTGAATGGGTATTGTAGTGACACTAGTGACACCGTCTTCGTTCTTGAGTTCAGCTGCGATGTCGAAAACGCTAATATTCGCACTTAATCGAAGATGCGTGAAGTTTGAAACAAAAAAATTGAAAAATATGTCACCACTGTATTTTCAGGATAACGCAATATTACTCAAAATAGCACTGTTCCAGAGGGAAAAAAATGAAGGAAAAATAGAAGGAAATGTTCGCTTACTTTTGGCAGACCTCTAGGTAAAAGATGGGACACAGCCTCCTCTTGGGAGGTCGATCTCTTCTTTCTCAGCGGTTCCAAGTATTCTGAAGTCCTCCAGGTAAGTGGCCAGAGACAATGCTTCTTCTTGAGCTTCGATCTGTGGTCCCTGTGGCAGAACCCTTTTTAAAAAGCACAACATTCTAACACTACCTTAAATCAGTTCATTTGACAACCTCCCTCCAAGCACAAACGTAATTCAAATTTGACCGTCTATTGTAGACTATAAGCTGACGCATGAAATGGGTCACAGCCTTCTAAATTTTATAATCGCTGAGATATTCAATTTTTTCTGACATCTACTTATACCGAAAATGGTCATTTACACTTAAACGGTTCGCTTTAGCAAGAAATCTGAGTATGCAACAATGTACAGGGCATTTTATAAAAAAATAAACATAACTTTGATACATCTCGTGTTTTAGGGACACCCTGTTAACATGAAAATATTTTTAAAATGTAGCCTTAAAGTGCCCCTATCCATCGGAAATTATTATTTTCTTTTTCATCAAATAACTTGGCCATAATGCTTCGTATCGAATAACGTGAAAAACCCGATATATTAATTTCTCTTAATTTAAATTATTTTTTTTTTGTTTATCTTCATTTATATTAGTATTAGTTTATTAGTAATTATTAGAGGAAGAAAAAATGGAGTCAAGTTGATTGACTCAGTACTTCCCACATATAATAATGATTTCGTTTTATTGTTTACCCATTGCATGAACCTATAGTATGAAATCCCCTTGCAACCAAATCATCGCTCACCCTCCCGCAAAAAAAAGTCCAACACAAAAACTCTCGTAAATAGTTTCTTGCGTCTCTCTCCTTAGAAACTAGTACGCCACAGTTTTCATTCTGCATGCTTCAACTCAACGATGCAAAACGATCAGGAACCTCTAAACCGTCTAAAAGCGAAGTATGAGCTGTTTTTATATTTTTAGTCTTTAATTATTGTTGCGCCACCACTGACATGATTTCTCAGACACTGGCGCGTTTTCCATTCTCGCCACGATGGTCACTGTGTCGAAATTTCATTAAAATCAATTCAATAATTTTTGCTACATACATAGAACGAAATTAAGCAATACTCATATATGTATACATCACAAAACTCTAAGTCCTTGGTTTCTGTAATAGGCAAGGAAATAAAAAATACGCCGGTACGTATTTATTCCATAGGTCAATGGACAAACTATTATGAATACAACAAATCTTTCAGTTTTACAACCCTCCTCCCCTCAACCACCCCAATTTCACCCCCACCCAAAAAAACCTAGAAAATAATCAAGAACCCCTAAAACACCTAAAAACGAAGTTTGAGGAATATTTATTTTTTTTTGCTTTTTGCTAATTACTCCGCCGCCCCTGCACCGATTTTCAAAATTATAAGAAAATTACCTACTACGACCCCCCAGCATATCGCTGCCCAAATTTCATAATAATCCATGCAGCGGTTACTGAGATTACGAGGCTATAAAAACGCGCACGGACAGACCCACAGACCGACAGACAGACAGACAGACAGACCCACAGACCGACATACCGACAGACAGACAGACAGGCCGACGGAAATGAGTGACATGGATTTTTTTTTGTAGACATCATAAAACGCCCAAAAAACGTGTTATCTCAAAATCGAAAATCTTCGTGATCACAATACTCCCCTCACCTATCGGTGTGGGAAGTAAAAAGATAAATGATTGTCTGTATTTACTCATGTCTCTTTCCAATATCTGGCAGACCGCACTGGCGTGTCGTTCACTTTCCATAGGTCCTGGATTGTGCAAGGAGTCTCCAAGATAGGAGATGCTCCAACGTCTGGTTCTCCCCGCAGCCACATAAATCGTCCTTTGCGTATCCCCATCTCACTAGGTTATTCTTAGACGTGCTCATTTGGCATCTAATCCTGTTGAGAGACATTTCCAGGTGCTCCATTCTAGTTGTGATTCGGCAGGGAGGCTTTCAGTTGGATTCCAAGTTCGTATGTGGTTCTCCGTTCCACAGTATCTCTTTGGTTCCTGATTTGGAGTCTGTCAGTGGGTTTGTGGATATAACGAAATTCTTCGTGGATTCAAGTCCCGTTGCTGGGGGCTAGTGTCCATATAGAGGATTTCTTTTATCTAATGACTGTCTACTTCGTTTTGCTATATATGAGACTTCTCGCTTGATTTGAGGTGGGGCTATTCCAGCTAACATGTATAGCTAGGTTGGTAGGTTTGTTAGCATGAGTCTGGACCATACCGGGCATGCGTATTCGGCTGGGGCAAAGCACATGACAAGGGATGTCGTCCGCAATACGACAGGGTGCCCCCCCATTGGGAATTAATGTCTATTTGAATGGAGACATTTCTTTGGGTATACTGGGAAATGTCATCAATCCAAGAGGATGGAAATCCTATACTTGACGAGGTTGAAATCTATTTTCAGTAAGACTCCTTCTCCAGGCACGTATGCAGGATTTGGTTTTGGGGGTCCAGATTATGGGTGTCGCTTGCTTGACCTTTCGGGGGGGGTCCAGATTAGAGTTGCCACCTTAAATTTGCTGTCGTCCGAGGGGGGGGGGTGCAAAAATTTGTGGATAACATTTTTTAGATGGCATTATATAAGGTTTCGGGGGGCTCCGGAGCCCCTGCCCCCCCCCCTAAATACGTGCCTGTCCTTCTCACTACTATATTTTCCGGTTCAACAATGGTTATAGACGACTTGTTTTCAGATAAACGGATAGGACGAAGAAGGCCTATAGAATGGCTTGCAGGTCAAGGTACATTAATGTAAAAGTTGAAGATTATGATCTTTCAAGCATTTTTACATGAAAAAGGTATACTTTGTAAATGTCGCTCCGACATTTCCGACTATTGACTATAGGAAACTATACCTACGAGTGATAGTGAACGCTTTTAGATGTTGATCTAATATGGTTTCAGACATCAGCGAATAATCTTCTATAATACACTGACATGCATAGAAAATGCAGGAAAAACAACAAACATCAGATACAACCTTATAGGTATATCTTGGCAATAGTCCTCCTTATTATTACCACCCACACAGCATTTGATATCCACTGTATGGTCCCAGGTTGTCCTTAAAGGGATATGCAAAATTTATCAGGGAAAGCCATATCCCGGACGACCTGGCATGGGACAGCCTATACAGGGTGGGCCAATAGTGCGTGGACGGAGGATTGTGGGCTTAATAAAAAATATTTCAAAAATCTGTCACTTGATCATGGTAGGGATCCTTGAGGGCTATAACGTAAAAATATTTTTACTCAAATTTTGACGTTCATACAAGGTGATTCATATCAAACTTATATTTTTTTAAATGGAACCCCCTATATATTATTGCATATTTGGATTCCTTGGTCAATTTTAGTGTGATTTTATGTATCACATATGGAACTTTAAACGAACCGTTTAGGCGTCAATCACCATTTTTGGTATAAGTAGGTATCAGAAAAAAATTGAATATCGCAGCGATTATAAAACTTAGAAGGCCGTGACTTTGCGGTACAACTAAGCATGAAATGCGTCACCTTAGGTCAGACGGCTAAAATTGAATTCTTTTTGTACTTGGAGAAATCAGTAGATTACTTAAGGAAACTTCAAGCACAGATAACTTGATTTTTTCAAATAGCAATGCCTATTTTGGTTTAAAAAATCGAATGTAAAATTCGATTACCTTTCTTACGATATAGCATTCTTGATATCAATCTTTTTTGGTTTTCATTTTATTTCAAATTTTCAGTCAAATCAATTTTCCTGCGTGCAAGCAACGTAGCAGGCCATGAAAAATAAACAGAAGCTCGTTAATATGGAAGAAACCAACTAACTTAGTAGAAAGATCCAAACTAACTGAAGAAACGAGGCAAGATTATGAAAATTCCTTGCAACATACTAGCTCTAACCGGATACAACACTTCCGTTTAGTTAAGTCAAAAGTGAAATCTCCAACTGGAGCATTCTGAACATCTATTGAAATAATTGCTAGAATTTTTTAATTACGCTATGTTGTAATTGTGTTTATTTCATGTAGTTTTCTGCAAACCAAATTATGTTTTACAATTCAAACAGACTGCAATTCAAGTTTCATTTTCCGCGATTTTGCTAATAAGTAGAAGTACCTACTGAAGAATTTGAAGGGTTCCAGTCAGAGGTATCATTACTTTTGACTTACGGAAATGGCTACTTTTTTATAGCATTAAATGTGGAAATTTATTCAGAAGACATAGATATTATACTGCCAGCAACAATCACTAGTAGTTTTCCTTTGATTAAATATTTTTTTACTGACTTTGGAAATTGACTAATAGCTAGTAGGCTGTGAAAAATGAGCGCTCTTGTTACCTCTATTGTTTCTGGTTAGAGCTAATATGTTGTAAGAAATTTTCATAATCTTGCCTCGTTGCTCTAGTTAGTTTGCATCTTTCTACTAAGTTAGTTGGTTTCTTCCATATTAACGAGCTTTTGTTCATTTTTCATGGCCTGCTAGGTTGCTTGCATGCAGGAAAATTGAAAAACACCGATTTGACTGAAAATTTGAAATAAAATGAAAACTAAAAAAGATTGGTATCGAGTATGCTATATCGTTAGAAAGGTAATCAAATATTACATTTGATTTTTTGAACCAAAATAGGCATTGCCATTTGAAAAAGTCAAGTTATCTGTGATTGAAGTTTCCTTAATTAATCTACTGATTTCTCCAAGCACAAAAAGAATTCAATTTTAGCCGTCTGACCTAAGGTGACGCATTTCATGCTTAGTTGTACCGCAAAGTCACGGCCTTCTAAGTTTTATAATCGCTGCGATGTTCAATTTTTTTCTGATACCTACTCATACCAAAAATGGTGATTTGCGCCTAAACGGTTCGTTTAAAGTTCCATGTGTGATACATAAAGTCACACTAAAATTGACCAAGGAATCCAAATATGCAATAATATATAGGGGGTTCCATTTAAAAAAATGTAAGTTTTATATGAATCACCCTGTATAAATGTCAAAATTTAAGTGAAAATATTTTTAGGTTATAGCCCTCAAGGGTCCCTACCATGATCAAGTGACAGATTTTTGAAATATTTTTTAGTAAGCCCACAATCCTCCGCCCACGCACTATTGGCCCACCCTGTAAATATCCCGATGGGACTTTATTAGACCACCATGGGTAAGCCTATAGAGAAATCCTCAGGTTGGCCCAAAATATTATCATTTAGTCTGCCGTAGGATAGCCCATAGGTAAATTATTAGGTTGTCCGAAAACATAGCAGTACAGACCGCCATGGGTCGCCTTATGCGAAACACTTAGGTTACTCGAAAACAACGAGATTATTTTTCTAGAACTGTTTTCCTATTCTTCTCTGGCTTACATACCGGGTTATTTTGGGCACAGATTAGTTAATATGGCAGGCACACTTTTCACTGGCATCATCACCACCTAAGGTTCCAATAGAGCTACCATCCGAGTGTTTAACATAATTCAATCCAACCTCATTCTGTTCCTTTCCTTCATGAAGTGCATTGTGATATAAAGTTTTGCCATTCAACTTTCTTCTTCCTTTTTAATGTTCCTATAGAATGTTGACTTGGACAATTCTACACCCACCTTGCGAAAATAAATAGGTGATTATCTGACTTGTAATTGGTGGTTTGTACTTGGGGGCCCTTGGCGTGTCGGATGGTACAGATCACAGATACAGATGGCGAAGGTATTTGAAGATATGATAAACGGCGAAAAACGATCCAGGAACCAGGAACTACTGCAAGCTGCTAGCTTGCTTTGTTCAACTTTGCTACAAGTCACCTTCACCTTTCACCCTTTTCGCCTTTCTAACGTCAACACTGTCAAATCTCAGATTTTGTATAAAGAAGGGTATGGTCTTGAAGGAATATCCCTTGGACCGCGTCATAGTATACAAGCTGAGGATTTCCAAAACCATCCTTAGGATATTCCAGTGATATCTAAAGTATGCCCATGCCTGCCTGCCACAGGATATTCCAAACATGTTATCCCAGGGCTAACCTATATTCTGGGCTTATCCCAAATTTGGGCGATACGGCTTCAATTAGGATGTCCTAGGGATATCGAGTGCTGTGTGGGCTAACACAAACGGCATCGAAAAACATAAGGAAGACGGGAAACATTAGATACAATCTTCTATATCTTGTCAATATTTCCTCTTTGTTATTACCACTTTTTTATGTGATTTGTCGTCTGTTGTTTTACTCGTTATCGTCATCGTCATCATAGTCACAATGTCTTAACAGACATGATGTAAACTCGTAAAATGCATTTACTCATTTTACGAGTTTCTCTTGAGATATCTTTAAGATTTTTAATGCAGTAGTTTCCCATTTGCTTTCTGCACCCTCATGCCGTTGACCAGATGGTATCTACTGGTTCATCCGCCTTTAGGGGCAATTTTTCACCCCAAGGACAGACTCTTCTCAAGTCGCCCACCCAAAGCTGTTGGTTGAGAAGAGGTTACTGTTTATACCGACAGTAGTTCGGTTCCTTTTAGCGCCTTTTACGACACGCAGGATATACGATGAGAGACATTCTATCCCGCCCCCACACGGGGTGTGGTTTTACTCGTAGCTTTAATAATTTTGCATCCTAATTTTATATTACTTTTCTATTCTATTTCTACTATATTGTATGACTTTTCATATCCCTTATGGGGCGTGTGTAAATACTTAAATAAATAAATAAAAATAAATAAATTACGATCACAGTATTGCGTCTGTGCGGTATCCGGTGTCTGTGATGTCTCTGTCTATAAGCCCATGTTCCTATTGACTGTAATTACGTATTTCGTTTCAGGCATCTCAATAAATTTCCAACAATATAACAATAAATACACCCGACGGTCAGATAATCTTGTTAAAATTAAATTATTAAGTAGACATTCTAAATGCAAATGCTAGGGCGATTATTGTTTAATCCCTAGACCCAAACTTCCCACTTTTAATGGCCGCAACTACTGTTGATTGTTGTTTGCCGAAAAGCGTCCCTTTCAAAGGAATCTACAGATGGATTATCTTTATTGTCTTTCAGGTAGAGCGAAGCAGATTTGGTTCATATAGAATTTTATAGAATACCTATGTCAAACAGAACAAGAAACTGTGTCAATGTGTAGTTGAAATTACTTGTTAGATACAAAACTTCTATAAAAAATCTAAAATCTTTATTTGATCTCTTATGAGGATGAAACGTCGTGTTCTAGATAATTGGGGTATCCTAATTACAAATCCAGCCGCCGTTATGAGTTTCAGTCTCGTTCAACGAAAATGGAAAGTTTCCGATGCCCGGATCCCGAGGATCACCCGCAAAAAATCTAAAATCTTTATTTGATCTCTTACGCGGATGAAACCTCGTGTTCTAGATAATTGGTGTATCCTAATTACAAATCCGTCCGCCGTTTTGAGTTTCAGTCTCGTTCAACGAAAATGGAAAATTTCCGATGCCCGGATCCCGAGGATCACCCGCAAAAAATCTAAAATCTTTATTTGATCTTTTATGAGGATGAAACCTCGTGTTCTAGATAATTGGTGTATCCTAATTACAAATCTGGCCGCCGTTTTGAGTTTCAGTCTCGTTCAACGAAAATGGAAAATTTCGGATGCCCGGATCTCGAGGATCACCCGCAAAAAATCTAAAATCTTTATTTGATCTTTTATGAGGATGAAACCTCGTGTTCTAGATAACGGGGGTATCCTAATCACAAATCCGGCCGCCGTTTTGAGTTTCAGTCTCGTTCAACGAAAATGGAAAATTTCCGATGCCCGGATCCCGAGGATCACCCGCAAAAAATCTAACATCTTTATTTGATCTTTTATGAGGATGAAACCTCGTGTTCTAGATAATTGGTGTATCCTAATTACAAATCCGGCCGCCGTTTTGAGTTTCAGTCTCGTTCAACGAAAATGGAAAATTTCTGATGCCCGGATCTCGAGGATCACCCGCAAAAAATCTAAAATCTTTATTTGATCTTTTATGAGGATGAAACCTCGTGTTCTAGATAATTGGGCTATCCTAATTACAAATCCGGCCGCCGTTTTGAGTTTCAGTCTCGTTCAACGAAAATGGAAAATTTTCGATGCCCGGATCCCGAGGATCACCCGCAAAAAATCTAAAATCTTTATTTGATCTTTTATGAGGATGAAACCTCGTGTTCAAGATAATTGGGGTATCCTAATTACAAATTTGGCCGCCGTTTTGAGTTTCAGTCTCGTTCAACGAAAATGGAAAATTTCTGATGCCCGGATCTCAAGGATCACCCGCAAAAAATCTAAAATCTTTATTTCATCTTTTATGAGGATGAAACCTCGTGTTCTAGATAATTGGGCTATCCTAATTACAAATCCGGCCGCCGTTTTGAGTTTCAGTCTCGTTCAACGAAAATGGAAAATTTTCCATGCCCGGATCCCGAGGATCACCCGCAAAAAATCTAAAATCTTTATTTGATCTTTTATGAGGCTGAAACCTCGTGTTCTAGATAATTGGGCTATCCTAATCACAAATCCGGCCGCCGTTTTGAGTTTCACTCTCGTTCAACGAAAATGGAAAATTTCCGATGCCCGGATCCCGAGGATCACCCGCAAAAAATCTAAAATCTTTATTTGATCTTTTATGAGGATGAAACCTCGTGTTCTAGATAATTGGGCTATCCTAATTACAAATCCGGCCGCCGTGTTGAGTTTCAGTCTCGTTCAACGAAAATGGAAAATTTCCGATGCCCGGATCTCGAGGATCACCCGCAAAAAATCTAAAATCTTTATTTGATCTTTTATGGGGATGAAACCTCGTGTTCTAGATAATTGGATTATCCTAATTACAAATCCGGCCGTTGTTTTGAGTTTCAGTCTCATTCAACAAAAATGGAAAATTTTCGAGGCCCAGATCCTGAAAGTCTAAAATCTTTATTTGATCTTTTATGAGAATTAATCCTCGTGTTCTAGATAATTGGTGTATCCTAATTACAAATCCGGCCGCTGTTTTGAGTTTCAGTCTCGTTCAACGAAAATGGAAAATTTCCGATGCCCGGATCCCGCATAAGATTTATGAAAAAGCAAAAAGGTAAGTTATCGTATAGTCACAAAAAATTGCCTAATTATTGCAACACGGTATATTAAGTTATCATGTGGTATTGGTACTAATTCTTAAAACTGCCAAAATTTTCTAAATTTAGGATTATCCTAATTTTCAGAAAATTCAACATTATGTGTATTTTATCGATACAAAATGTTGTGTCAAGTATAACAGCAGCATTACCACCTCACAGCATATTACACACCAATTTTCATCAAAGTCGGTGCAAGTCATTGAGATTACCTGGTTAAAAGAACAGTGACAGACAGACAGACAGATCGTCAGACAGACAGGCACTTATGTAGTCAAATATAGCTACTGAAAATGTATAAGTATTCTTTAAATGAACACTTTTTAGCTATACGATTTTATCAAATATTAATTGTATTTACATTATTTAAAAAACTGTACACCTAAAAAAAACTCTAAAATATATATTTGATCTTTGATGGAAGTTGCTTTAATAAAATAAACAATACATAAATACACAATATACAAACATACACACAAACGAAAGTAAGGTTAGCACCTAAAGACGCAATGCTAACATAACCTATAAAAGGCAATTAATTGTCGAGTTCCAGCTAATATCTGTCAATAATGTCAACCCAATATTGGCAACTGTCATATTTAGTTCCAACTGCGCTTGCGCAGGTCTCAAATTTGATATTATTTCTGCACTTTTTTTATACTATTTTTGTTAAGAAATTTCGTAACACATTTGCGATCAAAAAAATGATATGAAATTTGATAGCAACTTTCGAAACTTATCATACGGCTCTAACAATAAAAATTAAAAAAAAATATTTATAAAAAATATATGAATGGGATTTAAACGTTTTTTCAAATTTTTCTCATGTTCACGGTAGGTAGCTAGAGGGCTGTATAAAATAACTTTTGCGATTTGGTAGCTTTTACGAAAATTATACGTTCGGTTCTCAGGTCAAATTTGAGGCATTTCTGTGATACAGTCCAATAAATTTTAGTCTGCCAGTCAAAGCAAGCCGTCTATTTTCGATAAATTTCCACCAAAAAATCAATAAAAATAAACAAAGCCCGATATTTTATGTGCACGCATAAAAATTTCAGCCGCCCCATGTGTTGACAGCGGTATTTTAAATAAAGAGGTATTGCATTGTAGTCAGCTAGCACGCCATTAACTCTTTTTATGTCTTTTTAAGTGCGGCATTTTGGATTTTTTCTTGAGAGACCCTACAATAGTTTCGTATTCATAAGAAGACTCCTATGCTTCCTAATCTTATACAGCCCAGCCTGAAGGTTTAACGACAAATAAAAATAAATGGGTTCACACATATTCGGCAGTTGTAAAAAATCTCAAAAGGTAGAATTTTATAGTCGGTTTTGTGAGCTACTAGGAAATTGGAAAAAATTTCAAAGGTCAGCACATACAGCACACTTGTTTGTCCCTTTGAAGAGATCACTGGTCCGCTAAAAAGATCCCAAACAGTAACAAATAAGTAGCTTAGAATGGAAAAAAGGCAGAAGTGTATTACCTCTGTTTAGTAGCTCTTATACCTTCCAGGTCTTTATAGCTTTCCTAAAGAAGAAGACAGCGTATGGTCTTGGGATTAACTACAACAAGACCAAGGTTATGATCGTAGATAGAGAGCACGATAATCATCGAGAAATAAAGTCAGTAGGCCGTTGCGAAGTAGTTCAAAATTTTGTGTCGATTCTTTGATCGACAATTCGGGTAGCTGTGAAAATGAGATTCGACGGCGCATTCAACAGGCACGCGTGGCCATGACAAAGCTTACTAAAATATAACGTGACCATAACATCACTAAAGCTACCAAAATGTCGCTGGTTCAGTCTCTTGTGTTCTCCATATTTTTGTACGCCTCGGAAACTTGGACTGTTATAAAAGCAGATCGAGCTCGCATAGATGCTTTTGAAACGTGGACCTGGAGGAGAATGATGAGAGTTCCTTATACCGCTCATCGAACTAACGTTTTCATACTGGATGAGCTCGGTAATCCAAAGAGACTATCCTCCATTGTGTCGACGAGAATGCTTACATTTTTCGGACATAATTATACACAGAAGCGATAATATGGAGAAACTTGTAGTTAAGGGTCATGCCCCGAGTGGTCGGCGCCGTGGCCGTTCCCCTAGACGATGGGTGGATACGACGAAACAGTTGTTGGATATGAGTATCAAGAGCGCCAGTGAACTGACAGTACATCGCGAACGATGATGAGCTACAGTTCTCAAAACTATTGATAATATCCCTGTTGGCAATACTCTAGCTCCGACTTAATGCATTTCACGAGGTCACAACATGTCAGTTAAGACATTGTGACTATGATTGATGATGAAAGAACCTATGTGGAATCATGTGGTTCTTATTTTCATTTTTCCGCTATTCCAGAATAGACTGATTCCACTTCCATAACCTCAATCGATATAAACGTCACGCCATGTCATCACGGAATTGCTCTATACCTCAGAGTAATAACTGAACATCTATACCTAACTCGCAAGAGGTGTAACGAATGTAGAGTAAATGAAATAAATAAAACAGTATTGCAAAAACTTCCTTTTGAGTGTTTTTTGTGACCGCATCAAAGGATATAGGCTCCCACCGTCCTTGACATCTGACCCAACTGATTTTATATTATTGATTTCAATTCCTAGTGCCTGGTACAGAGCCTAACGTATACATTTACACTGTAACCATGATCAGTCATATAAAATGTCGTTTATGTGGAATGCACACCTAAAAATGTTGGAGAGACCGCCACATGGCCCTTTTTAAGTGCCAACGAAAAGCTGCTCCAAAAGTGCCAGAGGCTGACGAGTGAAACTGTTAGTAAATTATCGCCTTTAGGTACAAGTGCCTTGTGTCATCTGGCGTTTGATATGTGTGAAATTTTTTAATCTCTGAGGGCGATAAGGGACACATAGCAGACAGATCAAACCATATTAAGGGATGTTTACGGAGATAGGGTAGGTATTAGGTTAAGAATGTTGTTCAGTTGTGTGCAGTGCCGTAGCAGAATATTAGGACCGAGCGCTAGTGAAAAAGTTGTAGTAGTAAAAATCTATGAACATGATAGTATAATCGAGGGCTTCTGAAACTGACATTTGTTTGAACATTTTTATTTGCTGTGAAATTCAAACCTGGACATATGGGCAGAGGCCTGTCTGACGCCTGTTTGAAATAACAGTGTACCTATGTACCATTACACGAGAATGGCGAGTAAACAGGCACGTATTTAGGGGGTCCAGGGGGTCCGGACCCCCCAGAAATCATATAATGATGTGCCGCTAAACCACAAACATGCATATTATGTCTGACGGCAATCCTAATCTGCACCACCCCCCCCCCCCCCCCTAAACTAAATCCTGGATACGTGCCTGCGAGTTTAAACAAAGATAGAAACTTTTGATATTGTTGCGATAGTTTTTTTAACCATAAAAGATCATTAATAAAACCCCGTATATAACTTACCTCATAATTTGGTCTTTACATTTTTCATGTCCATCCCATAGTTTCCATCGTACAGTGCGCCAAAGTTAGGGGTTGGTTTGCGATTTCACTAAAATCAGAATTTCATCGCGAATTAAGACAAAAAACTTCATCAAAAAAAAGTCGTGTAACATTTTTCTTTCCACAAAATAATGATATCTTCTCATTTCTTTATTATCAGCAGCAGCCTAAACTCACGCATTTCGTTTAAAAAAAATTACGACATTGAAACACACGTACTACCGATATGCGCTATTGCGAAAAATATCTTCTTATTTGTGTATAATTTTAATAGGAATAATACTACCTCGGTGTTGTTTAAATATAATAACATTCAATTTGCGACATGTGAAGATTGCAGCTCGAGGGGGGGGGGGTGAAAACTGTTCCGTGACACTTTTTGACAAATAGCGTCCTTGTGATAAGTGCTATCGAAAAAAAGTTAAATTAATATATGGAGACAACAACATTCTTCACAATTTTGATTTTAACATTTTTCGTATGCGACCAATAACTTCCATTCTATAATGCCTCAAAGTAAGGGGGTGAAGGTTTGTGATCTTTACTAAAATCAGAATTTTATCGCGTATTAAGTCGAATACTGCTATCAAAAATTTCTTTAAAGATCTGCAGCTGCCTAAATAACACATTTGGGCTTAAAATTTAGGAACACATCGCTACCTACTACGGATATTATCCAAGTCCTACAAAAGTCTTTCGAGGACAAAAGGTCGGAAAGAAATGACATTTGTAGGGGTTGTAGACATTGGTCCCCTGAATATACAAGTTTGCGACCCCTAGGGGTTGCCGCTCGTGCAGGAGGAAGGGGAGGGGGTGAAAACTCTACTTCGCGACGATTTTCGAAAAATGGCTTCGTTTTGGTGTTATAGAAAAAAAAAGGTTCAAATGAGAGAATTCAATTTGCGAACAAACCAATTCACTGTTGATTTCGTTTTCTCTTCAAAGCTTAATAAGAAACGTACTAGATTAATGTAATTAATGCAATAAACGAGATACAGATTTTTTTAAACATTTTCTTATATTTGGCTGCTGTCATGTTATGTCAACGAAAAAAGAGAAGAAGTCTCTATGAACCTAATGAAAGGGTAGGTACATTGCGATATAAAAAATCATTTATTTTCGTTACTCATTTGTTTTCTGAAATAAAAACAACTGAATAGTGCCGTATTATGGGAAGTAGAATATTAAACAGGTTTTACATAAAAAATTATACAATAACTATTTACTGAGATATATACTATATCCCATACATAACTAGTACATAGGTAGTAGAATTATTGTAGATGCATACCTATACCAGAAATGTATTACTACTTATTGTAGTGTTTGGTAAGGAGATCCCAGTTTGATCTTGCAATTAAAAGTATGTTAATTTCATACATAGACTGAGTTAACCATACCTTATGATTTTTACTATGATCGTTGCTTTTACAGTTTTTGTAGTATATTCGATAGTATACATAGGTACATTAACTTTTTGAGCTGACATTGAAGAAAAGCACTGTATGACATATGCTAAAGTAACATGTGTATAATTTCTGATAAAAGTAGTTTCAATCTATTTTGCTGTAACTGGTAATTTTTTTATAACTCAGTTCCCATTTGTAAATAGATTACATTTTATTTACACATATTCTTTTTAGAGATTTTTCGTAATAATCGAAAAAATTATAAAATTATTTTATGCCCTAATGTACGAGTCTTTATAAATTTTTTTAAACCAACTGACAATTCCTTTAAATTGTGCTTTCATGAGAATTCCCCTAAATTTCCTACCTATATAAAGCGGTTCTTCTAAGTATTCGGCGTTCTTCAAATGAATGTGGTAGTACGGACAGATAAATGTTTGCCAAATGCTATTTTATTGCTCTAACAGGATTTCAGAGTAAGTACCTAAAATCCAAATCCCCTCATAATAATTCAAATTTAACAAGATTATCTTTAAATCTTATTATTGGGCTGATATGTAAATGAAAGGTATTAACACTCTAGGAAAGCTAGGTAGAATAATTATACTTAGCAAACTATATGTAAATCCCGATTCATATAAATATTTTTAATTTTCACTGTAACTTATCCTTGGCGGAGTGATACGACTGCACATTTATTCTCAGGGTGTCCAAGGCTTGGGATGAATTGCCAAGAGATGTCTTTATTGAGCCTATTCAAGTCCCGCATTAACAAACTTCTCCTAACATATCCTTTTCATAGCTGCCGCGGTATTTTGGAATTCAGGCCTTGCCTACGCGATCTGCTCGGTTACATAAAAAAATGTAGTCAAGTTAATTGACTCAGTACTTCCCACACATTCCGATGATACCAGTTTTATTATTTTCCCACAGCGTGAAACTATAGTCTAGATGCCCCTGCAATCAAATCATCGCTCGCCCGACCGCAAAAAAAGTGTTTTATTCTACTAGGTGCTTCTTTCACCGGTCAATGGACGATATATCATGAATACAACAAATTTTTGAGTTTTACAAACCCCCACCCCCGAACCACCCCAATTTCACCCCCAACCAAAAAAATTGTTAAAATGATCAGGGACCCCTAAAACGTCTAAAACGAAGTTTGAGGTGTTTTTTATATTTTAAGTTTTTTTATTATTGCCGCGCCGCCACTGAAATGATTTCTAAAAACAATACGCGCTTTCCATACTCGTATATCAAAATGTCATTAAAGCCAATTCAGAAGTTTCCACGTAACACAATACCAAACGACCCAAAGTAATACTCGTATGTATTTTGTATGCATCAGAAAGTTCAAGTCCCTTGGTTTCTGTAATCGGCAAGTCAATGTTCGGATGGACCTAGAAAAGTGTATTATGCCGCTAGGTCTTTCTCTCTCAGGTCAGTAGACAGCCCATTATGAGTACAACAAATTTTTCAGATTTATAACCCCTCACCCCCCCAACCACCCTAATTTCACCCTCACCCAAAAAAAAGTAGAAAATGATCAGGAACCTCTAAAACGCCTAAAAACGAAGTTTGAGCTGTTTTCATATTTTTAGTTTTTTTAATATTGCTGCGCTGCCACTGGGACGATTTCTAAAAGTCAGACGCATTTTCCATCCTTACCAAAGTAGTAATGCTGTGCCGAAATTTTATTAACAGTTCAGTAATTTCAACACTATAGAATACAGAACGATCTAAAGCAATACTCGTATGCACATATACATCGGAAACTTCTCGAAGTCTCTTGGTTCCTGTAATACACAAGGCAATGCTCGGATGGACCCAAAAAAGTGAAATTTACCGCCAGCTCTTTCTCTCTCAGGTCAGTAGTCAACCTATTATGGGTACAACAAATTTTTCAGCTTTGCAGCCTCCCACCCCTCAACCACCTCAATTTCACCCCCACCCAAAAAAAGTAGAAAATGATCCGGAACCCATAAAACGCCTAAAAACGAAGTTTGACGCATATTTGAAATTTTTCGTTTTTTGCTAATTACTCCGCCGCCCATGCACCGATTTTCAAAATTGTAGCAACATTACTTACTACGACCCTACACCATATCACTACCCAAATTTCATCAAAATCTATGTAGCGGTTACTGAGATTAGGAGGCTAGAAAAACGCCAACAGACAGACAGACCGACAGACCGACAGACCGACAGACCGACAGACCGACAGACCGACAGACCGACAGACCGACAGACCGACAGACCGACAGACCGACAGACCGACAGACCGACAGACCGACAGACCGACAGACCGACAGACCGACAGACCGACAGACCGACAGACCGACAGACCGACAGACCGACAGACCGACAGACCGACAGACCGACAGACCGACAGACCGACAGACCGACAGACCGACAGACCGACAGACCGACAGACCGACAGACCGACAGACCGACAGACCGACAGACCGACAGACCGACAGACCGACAGACCGACAGACCGACAGACCGACAGACCGACAGACCGACAGACCGACAGACCGACAGACCGACAGACCGACAGACCGACAGACCGACAGACCGACAGACCGACAGACCGACAGACCGACAGACCGACAGACCGACAGACCGACAGACCGACAGACCGACAGACCGACAGACCGACAGACCGACAGACCGACAGACCGACGGAAATGAGTGACGTGGATTTTCGTGATGTAGGCATCATAAAACGCCCAAAAAGTGTATTATCTCAAAATCGAAAATTTTCGCGATCACACCTCCCCTATTGTGTGGGAAGTAAAAAGCGTGATAGATCATGAACAGAATCATATTATACCAACAATACTATATAAAAAACATTCACCGCATAGATAAATAATACAGCCATAAAACCATCCGAAATTTCCCCCCAATGAAAGCGCCGTAACCCACATTATGGTTAGGATTAGAGGGCATCTTCAATTCACAATGGGTCGGCGGGCTTCAAAAGCGTATCAAAGGTGCCGCTATCTTCAAATGACGCGGTTATATGGTAGCAAAGATAAGCCCAGGCACACCTTTCCGATTCCCTGCGTTGTTTACTCAAGAAGTGCATGTTATTCTGAAGTGAGCCCGATGATTAAGAGTCATGTTTGACTGTTTGTCCCTCGCATTTGTATGCTTTGTCTGGCGATGACTTCATCTGTGCTGGGGTTCGTTGTATTTAAATTGTTTAAATTTGGTGAGGTCTGGGCCAGATTACTTGGAATGCGATTAGGGAGATGAACTAGGCGGTATGCTTCTACGAGTTCATTAATCGGGAGATACTTTGTGTATTAACAACATAATTATTTTTGTGCATAGACAGATAGATAGATAGATATTTATTTTTTCCAAAAAATGTAGATACATTGTTGGTCCGTCACATAAAACAGAGGTAATAGACAAAATACATATTTCGAGTACAAGTCTCAACACTTGTAGTAAGTAGGTAAAAACACACACAAGAGAGTATCTCTCATGTGAGTCATAATAATCTCATACATCATATGTGATATTCTGTCAAATAAAACATTGTAAAAGCAGGTTAGTAACAAACATATAAACAATAAGTGTATATAACAATAAAAATGACACAAGAATTGTACAATTAAAATGTCTTGTTTAATCTACAAAAAACTTTAAAATCATCAAAGCTATATGGCGCTAGTTCGCATAAAACATGGCTGATTTTTCTCTTGAATTCTCTTATAGGTCTATAATGTATTGCGGAAGCAAGTTATACAGTTCGACTCCTACCGATTTTGTTTTATTCAATCTGCTGATCGGCGGAATCAACTTACTTCTGCCTCTTGTCTCATGACTATGGACTGCTGAGTGAGGTACATATCGGTGTGTATTATTTATTATATAAAGTAAGTTATGATATATTATGACAGCATACAGTGTCATTATTGCGAGGTTTTGGAAAATTTGTTTGCAGTGTTCATTATAATGTACTTTAACGATGTTTCTAACTGCAGCTTTTTGTATCAAGAAAATCTGTTGTAAACGCGTCTGTGCACAATTACCCCACCCTAGCACACCATAGCTGAGAACAGAATGAAATAATGCAAGTCATTCGAGCGGCTACGCTATCTACTGTAAAAGCTATCTTACGGATGGCATACACTGATTTAGATAATTTATTACTTAAGTTGTCTATATGTACCGACCAGGATATTCTCGAATCAATGCTAACTCCCAAGAATTTTGTATCAGATAATTCGACATTTTTATTTAACGAAAAGGCAACGGTTCTAGTTTTCTCTGTATTTAAATGCAGTTCATTTGAGACAAACCATTCATTGGAGTGACTTAACACACGTTCTATGTACTGCGGTTTCGCGTTGATGTTACTGTTATTAATACGAAAACTGAACGTGGTGTCGTCAGCATACATTACCGTTGACACTTGCATGTTTAGTGATGACATGGGCTATGGTATATCATTTATGTAGATGATAAATAGGAATGGCGTCAGTATAGAGCCCTAGGGCACTCCTCGTTTTATCATCAATGGCTGACTTACGTTGCTGTCAACATATACCCGTTGTGATCTATCTGTTAGGTAACTTTTGAGAAGATCATTTGGCGTACTTCGTATCCCATAGCACTTCAGTTTCTCCAATAAAATGTTATGATTGATACAGTCAAAGGCTTTAGATAGACCCACAAATACATTTACACATGTATCGCGGCATTCTAGACAATAATGAATACATTCTAACAGTTGCATTGAACAGCCTTCTTCCCAGATAGCACACATCGAGCCATTGGATGTCCAATGGATATCCGCTTTTGGACACATAGGTTGTCCAATGGATGTCCAAAAACTGTACAAATGATATCCAATGGATATCCATTGGGCATACAAACCATTCAGGCTGTCTAATAATGGATGTCCAGTGGATATTCATTTTTAGTCCTTGGACACAATGGACCACATTTGTACTGTTTTTGGATGTCCATTGGACGACGTGCTATCTGGGTTGTAACCAAAAAAAAAAACTAAGTGTAAGGATAGCCAATATTGCTTAGAGACGATATTTTTTTATGGTCAGCCTCCTGCAAAAGCTGAAAGTCTGTGGCGCTGCAGAAGCGCTGCGAGAGGTGCACAAGTATCGGTGCACGTTAGATTTGAAACGCTGACGGTTGTAGCCGTCGGGAAACAAATTTCCCGGCAGCTGATTATACAGCGTCGATGTTCTCCGCATGGAGAAATGCTGGAGGAGACTGATTCGGGGAGTAGGAACCTCGACCTGTAAGGATGAGCTCGCAGAGCCTCCCTGGTGTTCCTCATCCGGACGGCCTTTGGTGTTATTATCTGGGAGAGCTCATTCGAACATCTTCCGTAATAGAATTGTAATACAGGGACAGGTCAGCCTCCCTTCTTCGATGTTTCAGGCTCTGGAGGTCCTTTGTGAGGTTGAGCGTATCGATTCGTCTAATTGCTCTCTTCTGGATAGTGTCCAGAAGCTTTAGCGGGTGCTCCGGAGCGCATCCCCACACAATGGAGCAATACTCCAGCGATGGTCGAATCTGTGCCTTGTAGAGCAGCAGTAGTTGCTCTCGTGTATACAGCTTCCTACAGCGGAACAGAACTCCAAGCTTTTGGGATGCCGTTTTTTACCTATAATGACGACGTGGTCGTGCCAGGACATGTTATTGTTGATGTTGATCCCCAAAAGCTTGACGGAAGGTGCGGATATCCAGCTGCTCGTTGATATACAGTAAGAATGTAGGGGATAGGATAGATCCTTGAGGAACACCGGCGTTTATTGAAAATACGTCTGAAGAACAGCCTTCAACTACAACAAACACAGATTGGTCGTTCAAAAAGCTGTTCAGCCACTGGCGCAGGCCAGGTGGTAGTCAATAAGCAGCAAGCTTGACCAGAAGTCCCTCATGCCACACTGTGTCGAAGGCTTTCCATATGTCAAGTGCAACAACACGGGATTCGCCATGATTTTCAGTTGCTCTCTTCCCCAAGTGAGTGACTTAGGCCAGGAGGTCATCCGTAGACCTATATGCTTACGGAAGCCACAGTATTGTTTGTTTTTCATCCCTAATGCTGGTCTAGAAGGTTTGGGGAAACATCACTGCTGGTAGTGCTCAACCTTCTTCACAAACTGCTAAAAGATTATCGCCAGCTGGCCTAATAGCACTAATAGTATCGGCAGCCGCAGCTTTGTCCTTGTTGATAAATTAGTCCGGAGTTAAGTAACAGGTAGAGGATATCCGCAAGCAAAACTCTCGAAAAACACCTTGCATCATCCTGAATAATTCATACCTATATGGGCCAGTGGGTGCTCTGAAATGAATAAGATGTAGGGCACCTGTTCGGACTCCTACTCCTACCTGATTGATGTCAACCTCCAGTGGCGTGGACGATAGATACTCTTCAAGGAATTTTGAACTCAAGTTAGTGTGCTCTGTTTTACTTATTTGAGCAGAGTGTAGGAGGTGTTGTTTATATGAATATACAAGGCTTAATGTAATTCGAAATATTCCTGTCAGGCCACGGTAGTAGAGTTGAAACGCAAAAAATCAATTTCAAGGAAATTCTAAAAATTACCCAAAATCTGGAGTTTTTGTATTAACAATGAAAAAGCTACGTTAAAAATCAGTAACATGTTCACTTATTTTAGTTCAATACGCTTACACTATTTCAATACCATCAGAAATAGGTGAAAGGATACGATGCTGAAAAAACAGATATATTGAGAAAGACATATTATATACATATATCTTACAAAATATGTTCGACATGTATACATTTAAATGGCTTAGGACTCAAAGAGACATAAATAATTTTACGAGAAGCTTAAACATATAATGAAAAGACCTTAATATTTAATAACAATTGCATTATTATCATTAAATGGTATTGATAAATCTTGCAATGCAAAAATATGACACCAAATTATTAAATTATTATTAAAAAATTTTCATTTTCGTTGTCGTTTCAACATGATCACATCTAGCTCAAAACAATGCAAATACACAGCTCATACAAACCACTGGAAAGCCTTGCCCATAATCTCACCTTCTCGAAAAGATATAAAAATTGTCGAATTGAAAACCTATACATTCAGGAGCATAGTCAGGATTTCAATGCGGGGGATTGAGTCTAGTCTAGTGGTTGGGTAATCGCCCACCTATTATCATTATGATGATAAATATTTTTCTGAAGGAGTTGTCTTACATCATAAACAAAGCGAAAATTATTCTATTCTATCCTATTGTTATACTGGGTGTTTGGTAAAGTTGCGGCAAATATTTAAAGGGTAATCGTATGAATTATTTCTAGAATTTTTATTCTCTGACGATTTTTGGTTGTCAACAAACCTCTCAAAATTTGGTTTTACGTCGGTATACAAAATGTAAATAATGCGTTTACATGGCCGTTAATGATAACGCTGCAGCTACATTTCATAAGAAAGAAAATGAAAGAATTTCATAAGAAATGTAGCTTCATTCGTAAACAACACACTGTTGAAAAGGAGTGCATCTTCTTGGACTCGAGCACGACCCCAGTTACCGAAATTCATTCGGTTTTAAAATATTGTCTTTCAATTGCTTGATTTAGCTGTACGTGATAAGGATGCTATATGTTCTTCGTTAAGATAATGTTCACAGATGTTTGACCGACGCCCAAATAGCGACTAACTTCTACTGTAGCACTGCTATGCGGATCTTCAACTACAGTTGCGAGAACGTCAAACTCACTATCTTCATGTATTACTAGGTACTACATGTTTCCTTCTCTCATATTTTACGCGTACGTAAATCCAAATTTTGAGAGGTTACAGTTAGATGGAGCGAAAGCACATTTTAGCATTAGAGGTCGAAATACTTTGGATGAAAGGTTTCCTGCCAATTGTTTCGTCTGCGAGCCACGCCACCTACAATTTTTCGAATTCCTACGCAATAATTACAAAACCGTAAATATCTTAAAAACCATCACAGATAGAACATATGCTTAGACAAAAGTGAAAGAGAATTTAATTTCGCATCCACCGATGTGATACTTATCATACCATCACACACAAAAACTTTTTAACGTTTTTAACTTTTCAAATTTGAAAATTGCTAGTTTATTGATTTAATGTTCTTTTGAAACAATGATCTTTCTGAAACACAAGTACGTTTCTTGTTTGTTTGGACAACCCTGTATATAATATTTAGAAATCGTGACGGTTTTTAAAAAACCTCTGCATTTCAAAGATGCAGGATGAACAACAGGCGCGTATCCAGGATTTGGTTTTGGGGGGGGGTCCACATTATGGGTGTCACTTGGTTGAGCTTTCGGGGGGGGGTCCAGATTAGAGTTGCCACCTTAAATCCATTTCATTTTTTAGACGGCATTTATAACGTTCCGGGGGGGTCCGGACCCCCTGGACCCCCCCCCCCAATACGTGCCTGATGAACAAGAATTCTAACAGCTACATTCTATTATCAAAAATCACATGCTGACATGATAAGTTGCTCAATTAGAACTCTTACCCTTACTTACCCCTTATGAGAGTATAACAAAATAACACACAGGCACAGGTTAAATTATGAATTATTTACAAACGTCTATAAAAGGGATGTGGCGATCTATCATGCAACCAAATTTGTCATATTCCCAATTTTACTCATCAATTCTCAAGCTGTTTCTAAACTTCATCGAAGTTATAGGAGCTAATTTGAAAATATGATATCCTTACTGAAACTTCATGAAATACTTTGTCGAATAGTACTGAAATTTTAGCTGCGAAGAAAATTATAAACTTGATCAGCACATATTTTTGACTGGGACTTGATCAGTAAAAGAAAATATTTCTTGTCAGGGAGGGAGGGGGGGTGCAGATTGGTGTTGCCGCCAAAAATCTTTAGATGTGAACCGGACCCCCTGGACTCCCCCTAAATACGTA
This sequence comes from Callosobruchus maculatus, assembly GCA_951848785.1. Taxonomy (NCBI): domain Eukaryota; kingdom Metazoa; phylum Arthropoda; class Insecta; order Coleoptera; family Chrysomelidae; genus Callosobruchus; species Callosobruchus maculatus. Next base: position 4,720,901 of record CATOUR010000027.1, on the reverse strand, counting down.
CCTGTCAACAAAATATACCTCATCCCAGGCACGTATCCAGGATTTTATTTTGGGGGGTCCAGATTACATTTGTTACCTTTTAATTTTGATTGAACTTCGGGGAGAGTCCAGAGTACAGTTGCCACTTCAAATTTGCTCTCGTACTTGTAAATTTGTGGATTACATTTATTTCGGTGGGATTATATAACATTTCGGGGGGGGGGGGGGCAGGACCTCCCTCGTCATCATAGTCACAATGTCTTAACAGACATGTGAACTCGTAAAACTCGTAAAATACATATACTCATTTTACGAGTTTCTCTTGGGATATCTTTAAGATCTTTAATGCAGTATAGTTTCCCATTTGCTTTCTGCATCCTCATGCCGTTGACCAGATGGTATCTACTATGGTATCTACTAGTTCATCCGCCTTTAGGGGCAATTTCTCACCCCAAGGACAAGAAGGTGTCCTGACTCTTCTCAACTCGTCCACCCAAAGCTGTTGGTTGAGAAGAGGTTACTGTTTATATCGACAGTAGTTTGGTTCCTTTTGGTCGCCTTTTACGAAACGCAGGATATACGATGGGAGATATTCTAACCCGCCCCCACACGGATCAGGACCCCGCTGGACCCCTCTAAATACGTGCCTGCCTCATCCCGTCGTCAAAATATATCTCATACGCCCTTGTCCAAGTTTTTGATGTGTTAATTTGGTAACGTTTGGGATAATTCCATTGGTTGTTCTAAAGCGTGCTTTATGCATCGATGTGGGTGGCAAAACTAGGAAATAACCTTTCCTGGGGCCATTTTGAGGGCTGATGGGCACACGCACAGGCAGGTGATTTTGGACTAAAAACTAATTCGCAGCTTTTATATACCCGCACCTTTTCTCTTCGTTTGGTGCATCTTCTAAACTGCTCTAAAATTTTATTGGAGTAAATTTCCATTTATATTGACTGAAATCGGTTGGCATGCACCTTTAAAAATAGACATGGGTATGCCAAAAATTAAAAAAAAATAAAGCTGTATATGTATAGTGCAATTCATCTACGAGTATAAAGCTTTTGTTTACAAAATGAAAAGTTTTAAAAAGTAAGCCTGCAAGGGCTCACATTCCGATAACAGTTACAAATAAATAAGTAAATAAATAAAACAAATAAATAAATAAAGTAAAAACGTTTTTTTTCTGCAAACCATAGTGTGTCATATTACAGCTTCTCTTTATACTTAGATACAGTGTGTCCCAGCAAAAATTTGCCACCCACCTTATCTCTGAAGTGACAAAAAATTTAAAAATATCTTCGACTGTTTTTATGGGGACATTTGAAATCCAAAGTTTGTATTATACGCTGCCCGGTCCTATAGACGATCTCCACAGTGACTCTGGACATGTTGAGAAATGTGCGAAGTTATTTTGAATATCTCCTACCCGTCTGTATGCAGGCACGTATCCAGGATTTAGTTCGGGGGGGTCCAGATTAGGGTTCGAAACTCCTGGACCCCCCCAAAACACATGTCTGTCTGTATGGAACCAAATGGCTCACATTTGGAACCTTTCTTACGACAATATTTCAGGTAACGGCAATACTACTTCATTTTGATAATCACCATATTTTTTATCAACTTTTTATCAATTCCCTTCAGACATATCTATCAAAAGTTGGTATGGTGGTCTCATTTAAGATTTTGAAATAGAGGTTGCTGGGGATAAGGGGGTTGATGGCACATTTAATGACGTACTCGGTGGAAGAGTTCCCCCTCGAAAAAAAGAAATTGACGTGTCACGGTGATTTTTTTATTTTTTATTTATTTTTTTCATTTCATAGATAGATGGAAAATTTCAGCTGGGACACTGTACAAGTGTACACGCTGTTGCTTCTGTTTGGAGTAGATTTGTTGTAAGTCTTTTTTATAGCTGTGTCTTTGTCCCCCAGTTTGTCTATATCTTTCTGTTTCTTTCTGTTAAGTTCTTTTCTTCCAACTGAAAAGTTTATTGTTTATATTTTATGGTCTGCTAGGTTGGTAGAAAAATTTAATCTCAAAATGAAAACTGGACTGATACTCATAACCCTATATCATTAGAAAAGCTATCAAATTTTACATTTGACTATAAAAAAAGAAATTGTTGTTTCAATTTGAAAAAATCAATGTATTTCTGATTGAAGTTTCCTTAACGACACTATCGATTTCTCCAAAGTACAAAAACAACTCAAATTTGATCCTAAAGCTAAATTCAGATGCACACGACATCCTACATACGACACACGACGAACTGATTCTGTCGTATGATCTAAAATGTATCCATTCACATGAGTCCGAAATTTTCGTACGAAATTTGGTTACAAACTTTGGGAATTTGTATTTTCATAGTTGGTACCTATTAAAGTTAAAGCAAGCTTTGCCCTGAAGAAATGGGTTCGCGAACACAATAAATTCTATTGAGCCGTGGGCCAATAATTAGCTTCATCTCCTGCAACAGATTATGGTACGCTCCTTGCTTCGTCCTATTTTTAAAAATGTCTCCAACCCAAATTCTTCGCGTTTTTCCTCTTTTCTTCATTTTATCCATAAGAGGGATAAAAGTAAGATATTTATTGAATTTACGTATTGCGCTCGCTGAATTATCATTTTCGAATACAAATTCATGGAGATTGTCAGCTGTCAAATTACATGCGACATATTTTCAACTTATCCCACTGTCATATAAAAGTTAAAATCATCGGACATTTAGTTTGGCGCCAATCCATTTTGAATATTTCAACCAATAGGAGCAGTTTCGTACCGTCGTATCCTCGGATGTCGTGTGCATCTGAATTCAGCTTAAGTAGGCTAACCCTTAACGCATTTTAATGCTTAGTCATCCGGCAAAGTCACAGCCGTCTAAGTTTTATAATCGCTGTGATATTAAATTGTTTTCTTATATCGACTTTTATCAAAAATGCTGTTTTGCACCTAAAGGTTCATTTTAAGTCCCATATTCAATACATAAAGTCACACTAGAAATCTGAATATGCAATAATATACAGAGTGTTCTATTACTTAAAAAAAACACATTTTTGATGTCACTTGGCACCTGGCGACCTTTGAACACGTATTCCAAAAAATAAGACTTGATCACCCCACTGATTAAGTGGGTAAAATAATGAGAATCTATGACGAATATTATTTTAATATTCCAGAATAATCAAGACAAATAACGAATAATCTATGGTTCCGGTGAATATTGATGGAACATATATAGGATATTTAAAGGATAATATTCAAAGAATATCCAGTCCTAGTAGTATAAAATACGTGTATATATACTCCAGTTTCTGAAGTAATAAGGACAATCTGAATCAGTAGCAGTTTCTACAGCCTTTGAATTGCAGTACCGCCAGTACCATTTGCGTGCCACCCGCTGCTTCAGCACATTGTATCCACGTTCATAGCACACTTAATCTTGTTAGATTGTATGCAAACACCATTTACCATCGCAGATAGGGTTGCACCGGGGGGTAGGTAGCCGATTCCAGTAACTGTCTGTGCCAATTTTAGGCAATATCCCTACGAGAGGGTTGGATGGCTTCCTTAGCAGAAACGCCTTTGTTGCGTATACGAGATTTAAAGGGTTTTACAGCACGTTTTTGCAAATTTGGGGCAATTGACATCGCAACCGAGTAGTAAACGTTGAGGGTCGTCTTGGGAATGCCTGCAGTACAATGAAAGTAAAAGGGTGAATGTAATAAAAGTGAAAACTGTGTTAATCTCGGGTGTTTGGAGAGAGTTACGTGATATGACAGCTTGTTATGGCTGCTGTGACTTTGTGAGGGTAGCTTTTGAAGCGAAATAGTTTTTACTCTTGGTCGGTGAAACGTGTTTTGACAAATAGTCGCCCTTTTCGCTTACTAATACTTTTTCTTATAATTATTATTATTTTTTTATATTTTCTCGCATGGTTGCGGTAGTAACAAGTACCTGACCTATTATTATTCTGAATTCAGGAAGGACCGTACAATGCTACAGGTCTTGAGGATTACAGACTTTTGGAAGGTTTTATGTAACTTTTCATCCAGGCCCAATTGTTGCAAGTGTGGCGTAAATGTATTTGGAGTAAGGCCTGAGACCGACATAATGAGGGGGACAATGACAACTTTGTTTTGTTTCCACAGTCGTTTTATTTCTATGGCGAGATCGGTGTATTTAGATATCTTCCCAGCGTAGGTGTTTTGAATGTTCATATCATTGGGAATCTCAATATCTATTAAGTAGGTCACTTTGTCTGTCTCTGACTGGAAAACTATATCTGGCCTATTTTTTTTTTTTATTTAAACAGAAAACCGCATCAACCGCGTAGGGTTATTAGCGGCGGACGGCACAAAACTTACATAATAATTATTATTATATGGATACTACAATACGTTAGATGGTTAGGTGAGATACAGTTATAACAAATAATAGTAGCCTATATCCTTCAGAAATTTTATAATGCTGACGGAGTGGAGCGTGAGAGCTTCTTCCAAGTTGTCGGGTAAATTGTGGATGATTCTTGCATTGTCGTTAGATCTGCACTCCAAAATGATATGCTTAACTGTCAGCTGGCTGTTGCAGGATTCGCATCTTGGTGGTTCGGTGTTGTCAAAGAGAAATTTGTGTGTGGCCAGTGTGTGTCCTGTTCTTAGGCGGGATATAATGACCTGGTTACGTCTGGTTCCTGGGAGTGGTGGTGGGTTCCTATGTTTGGCATTATTTGATGTAGCTTGCTATTGTCTAGGTCCCATTGTTGTTACCATACCATGTGTATATGTTGTTTGATCAGCAATTTTTGATCGAAATACGACATCTGGTTCAGGGTGATTGCATCGGTCACTGCTCTCGCGGCTATGGCGTCTGCTTTTTCGTTTCCCGAGATACCTGTATGCGATGGGACCCACATAAACTGGACTAGTTTGCCATCACGATGCAAGTTAAATATTTGCTCTTTGATCTTTATGAGGTGGGGGTTGTTTGGATACAGCTGCCTGATCCCTTCCAGTGCACTCAGTGAATCTGATACCATCAGTATGTTACTTTCTGGAATCTCCGATGCAAAGGTTAGTGCTAGGCTAATTGCGACTAGTTCCCCAGTATATATGCTGCAGTGACTGCGAAGTGCTATGGTACGAGTACAGTCTTTGCTGACAGCTGCACATCCAACTCCCCTTGTAGATTTTGTTGCATCTGTATATATTGTTCTGAAGTTGTCATATTTCTGCAGAGCTTCCCCGAATTTATTTCTTATGAATTGATGGTTTGTTTCTGTCTTTGGATATGCTCTTAGAGACGTATCTATATCTGGTATAGGTATTTTCCATGGTGGTTTACAGGAACGGGATGGCAATGTATTTGTCAGATGTTCTAAATCGAATCCATATTTCTTTAATCGTTCAGAGAGTGGTAAGTGTTTGTTATTCTGGTAATGGTCAGAGTTGAATGTGGAGAATGTAGCGTTATATGCTGGATTGTTTTTCGATGTGGATACCTTAGCTGCATAACAAAGTGACAGGTACTGCCTTCGTGTCGTAAGTGGTGGTTCTTTTGCTATCGCATGTATGGTATTTATAGGTGTTGTCCTTAGCAGCCCAAATGCAATTCTTATTGCCGAATTTTGTATGACATTCAGTTTTTTTAGTAAGGATTGACTGGCAGTTTCATAGCAAATAGATCCGTAATCAATTTTACTTCTGATTGTTGCATGATATATCATCATCAGACATGTTGTGTCAGCGCCCCAAACCTTACTTGACAGGACTTTCATAAGGTTAAGTCGTCGATGGCAGGAAGTTATCAGTTGCTTGATATGCAGGTTCCATTTCAACGATGAATCGAAAGTCATGCCTAGAAATTTAATGCTGCTGGCTCTATCAAGGGTAGTCCCGTTTAGTTTTAGTATTATATCCTTTATATTTCGTTTCGACTTACTAAACAAAATATATTTAGTTTTTTCTGTAGAAAATTGAAATCCTGTATCAAGAGCCCATTTTTCAGCCTCGGTTAGTGCGTTTTGGATGATTTTCTGCCCAGTATATAAGTTATTTGTTGCTAGATAAATAACTAAATCGTCTGCGTATAGTAAGGATCTTACAGGTGCCTTGAACATTTTTCCCAACCCATTGATCGCTATTAAAAATAGAGTAGCACTCAATACTGTCCCTTGTGGTGTTCCATTTTCTAGAATTCTGCTGCTTGAAGTCTGTCTATTTGTTCTAACTTTGATAGTTCTATTGCTAATAAATCCCTGTACGAATGCTAGAATATCTCCATTGATTCCTATATCAGCCATGGATTTAATGATATGGAATCTCCACGCTTTGTCGAATGCTTTATGTATATCGAAGAAGACTGCAATAACTTTCTGATTGTTTGAAAAAGCTACTTTTATTGATGACTCTAATGCGATTAAACTGTCTTGTGTTGATCTGTTTTTTCTAAATCCGTTTTGATTGTCAACGAGTATGTTGTGGGTTTCTAGAAACCACATAATACGTTTATTGAGTATCCTCTCTATCAGTTTGTACATGCAACATGTCAGTGATATAGGTCTATAGGAGGCTGGTTCGTCATGGGGTTTATTGGGTTTTAATATTGGAATTACTATCGCTTGCCTCCAAATGTCCGGGAATTTCCTACTTCTTAGTATTTGATTATATATATTTAGTAAATGCAATTTAGCTTTGGTTGGAAGGTTTTGTAAAAGTTGAACTGGGACGTCATCTGGACCTGGAACTGAGTTCTTTGTTGTTATTAGTGCATCTTCTAGTTCCTCGGCTATGATGCTAGAGTTCAGTGGACTGTTGTTGTTATGGATTTCAATAGTTTCGGATTCCTTCTCTAATTTATATCTAAGGAAACTTGGATCGTAGTTGTTATTGCTTGAGGATTCTTCATATATGTTTCCTAGTACATCTGGAATCCTACTCTTGTCCGATATTATTTCATCCTTTAGTGATAAAAAGTTAATTTGATTAGGTACTCGTGTTCCATTGATCTTTTTTATTTTGTTCCAAATTTCTGAGGCCGGAGTTGAGGAATTAATGGTTGATACATAATTTTTCCACGTTTCTCTTTTCCTTTTTTTTAATGAGATATCTTGCTCTTGCTCGAGATTTTTTGAACTGTTGTAGATTTTCGGGTGTATTGTGCTTTTTTAAAACATTAAAAGCATGTTTGCTATCACCTACAGCCTTGGCAATCGCATTGTTCCACCATGGTACGGGATGCTTATTTGGGCAGAGTTTCGTTTTGCCAATAGCTGTGAAAGCTGCTTCTTTAATCATGTTGTTGAGATTATTTAAGGTGATGTTCACATCATCGTATGTTTGTATATGAGGTAGAGCAGATTCTATTGTCTGTTGGTATAGTTCCCAGTTTGCAGAGTTTAATTTCCACTTTTGCAGCGGAGGTGTGGTTGCAGTATCATCTTTATTGTGGGTTATGTGTATTGGGAAATGGTCACTGTTATAAAGGTCAGAGTTTGTGTTCCATTCTAGAGAAGTTGCCAGAGACGGGTCGCAGAAGGATAAGTCTATACTGGAAAAAGTACCGTTGAAGGCGTTAAATCGTGTGCTGCATCCGTTGTTCAGAAGTATGAGATTGTTGTTGTTGAGTATATTTTCCATTTCTAGACCTTGAGCATCCGAGTAATCTGAGCCCCATATTATGTTATGGCAATTGAAATCTCCCACAATAATTTTGGGATTTGGAATTTGTCTTATTAAGTCTTGAATGTCATTAAAATTTATTTCACGTGGATGGGGAATATAAATGTTGCAGATGTACATGATAGTGTGATGAGTGATTTTCACGGCGACCGCCTCAAGGTTTGTATTTAGTGGAAGTTCAGTAGTATTTATATTATTTTTCGTGAATATAGCAACGCCGCCACTAGCTTTGTCTTGATATGTTCTGTTTTTGAGGGTTCCTTTGTAATTATTCGGTGAGTATTTATTCTCTTTGGAGTGAGTTTCCTGAAGGCAAATTATGGTTGGATTTTGTTCGTTTATGATTAAGTCAAGCATTTCTTTCCGGGTATGGTACCCGTTGAGGTTCCACTGAAGCAAGAACATTGATGACTTTTATGTGTATTCAGTTTAGTATGTTTGGTGAGAAGATTGTGATTCGTCGCTGTCCTCGGACGATTCATCTAGTTTTTTAGATATTTTCTTTTTTATTTTTGTAATTTTAATCTTAGTTTTTCTGTCTTTCACATGAGTATGCAGGTCAGTCTGGAATTTTAACAGATTAGGTATATCATTTGTGTAGTTCTTTACTGATGACATAATGTCCTTAGATTTGTGTGCGTTTTCGATCATATCAGCTACTTCTGTTACATTCATTTTGATTATGTTGAGTTGGCTATTTATGAAGTCTTCAGCGGGTTTCAAAGTATCTTCAATTTCTTCTGAGGGTTTAAGTTTTTTGGCAGATATATCTATTGGAGCGGTGCTAGTTTCATTGTAGTCGGAGTTAGCTGACAACTGTCTTTTTGTTTGCTGTGGTGTTTCTGTGACGAGAGGAGTGTTGGATGGTGTTGTAGCAGGGGGATTGGTTATTGGTGTGTTTTCTGGTTCTTCTGTTGTAGCTATTGGAACGTTTATTGTCGATATTTCGGAGGTTTGTTCGACTATGTTAGATTGAATTTGTTGGGATGGGCATTTCGAGGCCAAGTGTCCAGTTTGTTTGCAGAGTGTGCAGTTCAGGCATTCGTTCGATAAAAAAATTCTGTAAGTGGTGTTTTCGTAGGTTATGGTTGTAGAATCTGGGATCGGCTTTTCTGGCGGAGTAATAAATATCTGTCTGCGGAAACTGAGTATATGAGTGTAGTCTGATTCGGGCATACCGACTCTAAGGTAAGTCAGCGTGTCAGCAGATTTAGGCCCAGTTTTGTTAGCATATCTTCAATAATACTATTTGGAATAGTTGGACATACGTTCGAAACAACGAGTCGATCAGATAGAGTTACTAGACGATGTACATCCACAGTTTGGTCTTGAATTTTAATAGTCTTATGGCTTGCTATAAATTGGTCGACTTGGTTGGCACTGCTAAGGTACATACATATTCTATTATTTGATATTCGGGATGCGAATAAAATATTTTTGGGGCGAACGATATTACCTACTGCAACTATGTAGTCATGTATTTTAATTCCGTTTATTGATGTTAGTACTATTGCTTGATCCTTTGTTGGGTTTTTTGTAGAGGGTAGTTGAGAGAGTGCACTGGAATATGTGAGTTGATTAGGTGGGATGGTATTACTATTTTCAGTTGTGTCCATTGTGTGATTGTCTGAATGCGGTCCTGTTCTTTTGAGGAATTTCCACACCGGCCAGCAATTTATAGCCTGGCCGGTGTTTATTTACTATTGTTACTTTAGTAAGTAATGAAAATTTACTTACAATAATATTCAGTTAGGTGACCGATGCTTTAAACTGTATGGCAAACACTACGTTTTCAATTTCTTCCTACTAATTGTTCCGAAATTCACTTAGATTCATCAGAGCGGATAAGAATGTCACTTCGGTTTGATCTGGCCTATTTGCTGGGATGGTTTTGTCTGTATGTATTTCAATGTCCCAGTATAGTTTGAATTGATTGTTCTCGAGTACTGAGGTCGGTGTGTAGTTATAATATGGATCTGTGTTTCCAATTAGCTTGTTTGTTGTGGCTAGTGCTTGGTGTATGACTTTGGCTGCAGAGTTATGTCTGGCTGTATACTCAGTTCCAGCGAGAGTTTTGCATCCAGTAGTTATGTGTTCTATTGTTTCCTTCTGGTGGCATTTTCTGCAATTATCGTCAGAGATGGATGGATCTTTAATTATGTACTTCTTGTAATTTCGTGTCGCAAACACTTGGTCCTGGATAGCAACCATAAAACCTTCCGTTTCCGGAAAGAGCTGGCCATCCTGCAGCCAGGTGTATGACTGCTTTTCATTAATGTGGTCTTGTGTAACACGGTATCTATGTTTGCCGTGGAGTGCCTTCTGCGGCCAGGTGTTTATTTTTTCTTGTTGTGCTTGTATGCGGTTGTGTGCGTCTGCTGCGTGGTCTGGACAAGAAAGGGCGAGTGGTGTGTAGTTTTTGTCTGCTTTTACTATTGCTTTATGCAAGTTTGTTTGTTAACTGTGGAAAAAATGTCTGAGTGATTTTATTTGTTTTGCATGGAGTACCTGTATATCTATAATTCCTCTGCCCCCTTGTTTTCTGTCTATGGTGAGCCTTTCCTTGCATGCGTTGGGATGCGACATTCTGTGTTTTGTGAGTTCTGTTCGGATGAGTATATGGATGTTGTTTTCTATGTCAGTGTGCGACCACTTGATAATGCCACATGAATATGTTAGGATTGGTATAGCAAATGTGTTAATAGCTTTTGTAAGATTTCTAGAATTTAGTTTCGTTTTTAACAGTCTAATAAGGCGGTCTTTAAACTCTTGTGTTAGTTGTGATTTGATTTTTGTGTGGTCTATCTTAACGTTTTGATTGACGTTATAATTATTATTAATTACTACTGACCTGAGATCAACTGGTCAGTTGTATCGTGGATGAGACCCCTATTTTTTCTTAATAAGTTGAAAGTTAACAGTGTTATTTTTAGTTTTTGTGTACAAAAGTTATGCAATAGTTGTATGCCTAGTTATTTTCACAAGCTAGTGTAGTGCTCATTAGTAGCTGGTAACAGAACATAGCTTGACAATCTTTGATACAGGTTTGTTACCTCATTACCGATCAACTGATGGACGGTGTTCAGCGATACCAATCTCTCAACATCTGCAGTGAGAGTCATCGTCTAAACCTAAGTATATTGATAGGAAAATAGGATGGAAAACACCAAAATAATCATACTTTGAAGATATTCAGAAGCTGCAGTAACAATTTGAAGATATATTGATGATTAGAGCATCAGGCATTGCCTTTCAAACTGTTGGTGATTAACAGCTCTCCTTTTACGTCCTTACGGTAGCAAACATCACCAATATCAATCAATATTCTTTATCAGGCATGGACGTCTGACTATTTGTATATATGACTGACAGAAGGTACTCCAACGGCGAAACCATTATTATCAAAAAATAAACAGTGGCTATGTTAAGCGAATGATATAATCTGATAACATTTTTTTCCCTCAAATTAAACAAAAAAATCAGTACATTTCATTCTGTGTTTACAGAATGAACGACTGCTGGTTGTGGACATTTCCCATTAGATATAATTTTTTTATCCAGGAAGGGTTCGCATTAATTGTTATCGGCATGGGCTGAAATACAGATAGAACCAATAGCGTATGTTTTTAAAACATGTTTCAAGATATGAGAGCTAATATAATAACTCATCTTTCTGGACAAGTGTAATGAAAATTCAGGACAATCGGTATAAATTATGGACTTTTTTTGAAGGAAAAGCAACAAACTCAAATAAAGAAAAAAAAGATGATAAGCAGAAATTCTTTGGGTAAAAATAGGAACCTAGAAACTAAGAACTAAACATGTTGATTCGAAAGTGCATATATTAAAAGATTACTTGAAGTAATACAAGTGTAAAGAATTGCAGCTGCTAAATGGTATCACTTCACAGTTTTTTCACTTTTTGCTGCTACGAATGGCTTTTAAACATGCGCTTATTCGCTTCACGTGTATGTTTGTGAGCTTGTAACTCTTCTTTGTATTAAGTAAATCAAATATGGCATCCCTTCAGCTTGCGCAAGATAACATTTCTGATAACATTGGGACTGTCGTCGGCAGATTAAGTGACCTTGAACTGAAGCTTAACACAATTGCTAATAGTTCTACAACCATTTCCCCAATATCGGATATTCAGTCTCAAGCAGAGATTTTCGAGCGTTTCGATAGGGCACACAATGTTATAATGAGAGGTGTCCCTGAAGATTGCAACCCTAATGAAACCACGTTCATCTCGGATGTGTTAAACGTTGTCGATCCTCTTGCTAATTCTCAACGTGTTGCTTTTACCAGAATTGGCGCTCGCAGCTCAGCACCTCGCCCCATCAAAGTAAATTTCTCCAGCCTCTACATCGTCAAATCCATTTTGCGGAATAAAAAGAAACTTCTTAATCATGATGTTTTCAAAAGTATCTCTATTTATGACGACAAGACCCCACTACAGATGAACGAACTCAACAATCTACGTGCTGAGTTGAGACGGAGGCAAAACGATGGAGAAACTGAACTCACAATCAAGTACCTACATCAAAGGCGTTCCGAAAATTGTACCCTCTCCTATGTCTAACACACCAAAAATCTAAACATCCCGACAAATTCTTCCCCAGAATGGTCTATTTGTTATACCACTACGCAATCCCTTAGGTAATTCTAAATTACTCGAGTTACTCGCTTTTACCGAATCCACATCCCCTACATTCATTTGTTTAACTGAGACTTGGCATAGTCCCCAGATCCCTGACCATATCGTCGCTATACCAGGCTATACACTATTCCGAAATGATTCTACTCTTACACCAGGACATGGTGGCGTATGCATTTATGTCAAGGACTCTGTTGCCGCTGCTTTTACTAAGTCGGACCGAACATTGAACGCCACAACTGTACCGGCAACACGATTTTGACGGCTTCAAATTCATCGGACCAGAGACTAAGAGATGACGCACTATGTTAATATTACACGGAGGCGTAGTAACGAAAGTTTAAAAAGCGTCACATCCAACTGTATTATTGTAAAATTTATTCAGGACAGTCGACAGTTTTAATTATCGTTTATGTAGCGTGGGCGCTTTGTGCCATATTATTCGTAAATCGAGCTCGTTCACAATCATACTACCTAGTATTTGTTTTTCGTTCACTATTGTTTTAAGCTTATTTTAAATTTAAAACTTATTTTTAACTTATATATTCTTTGACAGCGTGTTTTTTTGTTATTTAAACTGTATTTATTTCATTTACTCTTACTTTGGTGTTTGTAGGATGTACCATTAAATAAGTAAATAAAATAAATTTATTGTAGCTTTCAGTTCTGTATCGTATTCAAGGGGTTGGGACGCCGACCCTTCGAAGATACCGTACCTGGATCAGAATTGTCGGTTTTTCCGGTACGTCGGGATACTTCGAGTCGCAAGGTACGCTGATGGCACCTTTTGGGTTGCTGGATAGGACGGTAGCTTCGGTCAGGGGTTCCGGTATTATGGGAAATATCCTCATTTCCGGCTTTATACTTGTAATACACCGACACAACTGAGTCTATTAGGTATACGATAGTACCTGATGAAGGTACTTCAAGATGATTTTTAAACGATCCTTTACGTTGGTTCCAAATTGTAGTATAACTACTGTGGAAAAAAATAGAGTGACAGCTTGATTAAAAAGAGATGACTGCATAAAAGAGAGTACGATTAGGTCGTTATCTTCTAGAGCTAAAGAAGGTAACGATTACGTACGTATTAAAAAAATGTAACCTTGCTTTAAGGGTCTATTATACTCTCATAGACATCTTCTCAATTTTGACATCAAAAGACTATGTGAAACTGAGTTTTATCAGTTTTATCTAACTTTTACTTCCCACACCGATAGGTGAAGGCCATGAAGTGAAGGGAGTATTGTGATTGCGAAATTTTTCGATTTTGACACAATATGCTTTTTTGATATTTTACGATATCTACATAACGAAAATCGACGTCACTCATTTCTGTCGGCCTGTCTGTTTATTGGCGTTCTTCTTGTCTGGTACTCTCAGTAATCGCTACATGGATTGAAAATTCAAATATTCCTCAAACTTCGCTTTTAGGCGTTTTAGGGTTTCCTGATCATTTTCTACTTTATTCGAGTGGGGTGAAATGTGAAATTGGGGTAGTTGGGTGGTGGGGCTTGTAACACTGTCCATTGTTCTGTGAAAGAAAAACCTAGCGAAATAATACACTTTTTAGATCCATCCATCCAGGACATGTTTTTTGTTGATGTTGATCCCCAGAAGCTTGACAGAAGGTGACTCGACTATTGGGTGACCCGCAATTTCCACAGTTGCGGAACTTCTTTGTTGCTGCCTGAGTTTTCTGTACGTACCACCAGTGGCTCGCCTGGTTGCATGCACGATATAAGACATCAATGTACTAGAGTACACGAAGCTGTATATTGTATTGGATGTTATTTCCAGCAGCTTGTTGATCTTTGCGATTTCCAATTTCAAACGTTGTAAAAATACATATTTGAAATATAGTATTGACCCTATCCCATCAGGAGTTATTATTAAATATTGGAATTGTAAATAAGAACCAATAAACGAAAAAGTCTTCGAGATGTTACTGTACATAAACTCAAATGATAGAAATAATTTTAAATAGCCACAAGAATTGAAAAACATTTTTGTTAGCGCTATGAAATCGGAAAAATGTCACTAAGTTTCGCACCTGTGTACACCTATTCAACTGGTCCCTACAAAACTTGGGAATTCCATCAGTAATACGTTGTTTACCTGTCCATTTTGTTATAGACAGGGAGTACAAAAGATGGTCATTAATAGCATCAAAGGGTGAAATTCCCAAGGCATTAGGGAATACCGGAAGGACTTAATCCTTAATATCCTGATGAGAATCCGTTCTGTTGGGGATTACTGATAGAGTTGTGGTCGAGTCTAAAGAGACAGTGATCAGTGGACATAATGGGTATTAAAATATTATCGACGGAGCAGATAAGAACGTGCTACAGGTGTTTTTATATGGACATCATAGTCTGATGGGTAGTCTGGGCATGTGAGAAAATAGAGTAGATTTGTGTGACGCAGTACCTGCTACTTTCTGCATTATTTTGCGGAGGATAAGATAAATATTGGAGTTTATTAAACTGTAGTTTACATAAAATTGGGTAAAAATGGTACTATTCAAGCATAATTGTACTGTGTAAGGCTTTCGCGTCTGAAGTGGCACATGCCCTCAAAAAGTTAAAAACTAATAAAGCTACAGGCATTGATGCTATTTCTGTCGAAACGTTAAAATGCTTGGGTGACGACGGCATCTCTCTTTTACATAATATTTGTAAGACTTGGTGGTCTGTGGTTGACGGTCCGAGGTATCGGTTGTGTTTTAGTGCTATCGTTCAATCTTGGCCGCAATATAGTAAATTCCTAACAAATTCTGGAGCTACTACAGACCCTGAAAGTTCTAGTTTAGTCATGCAGAAGGTGTAGAGGGTGAGCCTTAGGATTTTTGCTTAAGTAATCTACGATAATTCAACGCTAATAATAATCAAATACCAATTGAATAAACGAAGTGTGAAAAAGTGTACACAATTCCAAAGACGTTAGAGTTTCCTGCCTAGACGCAATTAAGTTATACGGTTGAAATGCCGCAGTCTGCTCAGCCTTCTTGCTATTGTTGCAAGAAGTCTGGTGAGGATAACAAGTTTGTCACATGCTGGCTATGTAAGCATATTTTCTACTACACATGTATAGAGCTCTCCTTGTCAGATATCAAAGCTATTAAAAATAAGCCAAACATAAACTTCACTTGCGAGACCTGCAAAGTAACGGCCACGACTCTGGCCGATCTTAAAGCTCTAGTCATCTCTCTGCAAGAGGAGGTTAAAGAGTTAAAAGCCAACAAACATACTATAGCTGATCAGCTGTCTGCATCTTTGGATTACGAAGAAATAATCCAAGAGATAAACGACAGAAATTCAAGGAAGAGGAATCTAATTATTTATGGGGTTCCTGAGAACAATGAACAACCTGTTGCTCAAAGGAAAACGCTTGACAAGGAAAGTATCAAGAAGATCGTTGGTGTTGTAGCTGAGCAAGTTAACTGCGCCAATGTTAATCCTATAAGGCTAGGGAGAGCTGGCCAGAATGATAACCCAAGACCCATCAAAATTTGCTTAGATAATGAGAATGACGTACATTTATGTATAAAAGGCAGTCAACTACTAAGAAGACATGAGACTTATTCTAGAATACGGATATCCTTTGATAGAACGCCTCGTCAGACAGAACGTTTAAAAAAAGTTAAACAAGAACTAGAAGAGCGTACTCTCAAAGGCGAGCATGGTCTACGAATTAAATTCATTCGAGGAGTACCTCGTATAATTTCGGAAAACTGAATTTGCCCAACACAAAAATACAAGTTCAGTGTTATCTGCAAAATGTCCGTGGATTAAACACGAAGGTTAATGAGCTTTATGCTGCTACTTTAGCGTCGGACTATGACTTAATCGCACTTGTTGAAACTTGGTTATCCAGTGATGTGTCTGATTCAGAACTATTTGCAGATAACTATACTGTGTTGCGTTGTGATCGCGATCATTCACGAACTAATACCACTTGCGGCGGTGGTGTATTATTGGCGTATAGAAATGATAAATTTTTTGCAGAAGTTTTAAGTTTAGAGTTGTTCCGCCATCAGTTTTGCATTATAGACATAGTAGCTCACTATTTGTATATGTTATTTATATACCACCTCAAGTCAGTGCTTTAGATTTTGAAGACTTTTTCGAGGCTTTTGGGCAATATATCATTAATCAATCCAATATTCTTGTCCTTGGGGATTTTAATGTCACCAAATTTGCTGAACATAATCACAATGATAGGTATACTCGTATAATACATAATTTTTTGGAATTCGCAGATTTGAAACAAACTAATAATATTCTTAATTCTAAGGAAAGAATCTTGGACTTGGTAATGACAAATACAAATTGTCAAACATCACGAGATATGGTGCCTATCATTCATGAGGATGTCTATCACCCATCTTTATCTGTAGCTTGTAGTATTAGTGTAAGTAAGGCAGAAAATTTTGAGAGCAATATGTCATTCGCAGGTTACAATTTCAAGAAGGCTAACTTTATTGGTCTGTATAATGCACTAACGTATTTGGACTGGTCATTCCTTAAGACTGCTTCCGATGCGAATACCATGTGTAACTTGTTTTACGAGAAGTTATATGCTGTTTTAGATATGTATGTCCCAAGGTACAAAAAATACAAGAGAAAATATCCTCATTGGTTTAACAGCGAAATTATCCGTAATATTAAGTTAAAACATAATCTTCACAAAAAATATATAAGTACCAATTGTCGTGATACTTATGATCAGTTTTCGCATATTCGTAGACTAATTAAACAACAGGTATCAGATTCATATAAATCTTACATACAGAAGGTTGAAAACAATGTATATGAAGATCCGCGAAACTTCTGGTCTTTTGTCAATTCAAAAAAAAGAACTACTAGGATACCAGGCCGGATGTCGTTCAATAACAGAGAATATGTCAAACCCGAAATGGTTGTCGAAGGATTCGCAGATTATTTCAAAAATATCTTTATTGAGGACACAAATGATGACATATCACATACTGTTTCTGAGTTATCTTCCTGTATCAGTATCAGTGAGCTAGATGAAACAACGGTACTGAATGCTCTATGTAGACTGAAAAACAAATTTACGGCAGGTGAAGATATGGTGCCAAGCTTTTTAGTTAGAGATAGCGCACATGTGTTTGTGGCGCCTCTAACATTAATTTTCAACAAAGCCATTCAAACCGGTAAATTCCCCGATAAGTGGAAAATTGCAAGAGTATGTCCTATTCTTAAAAGCGGCGACAGCTCTGTTATAGAAAATTATCGGGGTATCTCTATTCTTAACAATTTTGCGAAAGTTTTCGAGATGTCTCTGTATGACTTGATTTATGCTCGAACCAATCGACTTATTTCGGCCACACAACATGGATTTATGCGTTTCCGCTCTACAGTCTCTAACTTAGCAGAAATGACTCAAGAACTATCACAAGCGTTGGATGACCGAGGTCAGGTCGACGTCGTCTACACTGACTTTTCGAAGGCTTTCGACAAAATAAGTCACCGCTTAATTTTACAAAAATTGGAACTACTTGGCTTTAGCGAACTACTAATTAAACTCTTCACATCATATCTGAGCCAGAGAACACAGTTTGTCTCGTATAATGGTTTTCAGTCTACAAGGTGCATCGTCACATCTGGTGTACCACAGGGAGCTAACTTAGGACCACTATTATTTTTGTTTTATATAAACGACTTATCAAAGTGTCTCAATTGTCCTCATCTATTATTCGCCGATGATCTGAAGATTTATTATAAAATTAAAAGTGTAGAGGATTGTCAGATCTTACAGAATGACCTTTCTTCTCTGAACAACTGGTGTACATTGAACAAACTATCATTAAACGTCTCCAAATGTAAAGTCTGTACTTTCACTCGTAAGCAAGCTTTTGTTGAATTCACGTACACAGTTGGTGACGACAGCCTATCCAGATTCTCGGAAGTGAAAGATTTAGGCATATTGTTTGACTCGAAATTAGAGTTTTCATCTCACATCGATAATGTTATTTCTTCTGCTACCAAAAGTTTAGGATTTATAATAAGAAATTGTAGATCGTTCTCCAATCTGGATGCATTGAAAACTCTCCATATTTCCTTTGTACGTTCAAAATTAGAGTATGGATCAATCATTTGGAATCCTTGGTACAAAAACCGAGTTGAATTAATAGAGCGTGTGCAAAGACGGTTTCTCAAATATATCTCTTGGAAAGCAGATAGAACATATCCATGTCGAGGAATCAGTCAAACTGTAATGCTGGTGCGATTTGACTTAGAACCTTTAGAGCTAAGAAGGATAAACAGTGGTTTAACATTCCTATATCACTTAATACACAATAAAATTGACTCTCCATATTTACTCGCAAAGCTTAATTTTTACGTACCAAAACCCGGCACAAGAATGTCGCTTACTTTTTATCCTCCTATGCCTAAAACTAATGTTTTAGCAAAGTCTCCGCTAAATTATATGTGTACCAAGTTCAACACGATCTCGGATACATCAGATATAAACTTTAATTTGCTGGAAGTAATACTGAATACATATCATGTTCATTATTATTTGGTTACAAACTTGGATTAGTTATCTGATTGTTTTTTTTGTTACTATTTTTCTAAGCTACACCTTTTATAGTCTGTATGATTTTTCTTGTATATTGTCCTGTAATTGGATATTTTTATCTGTTGGGCAATAAATGATTATTATTATTATTATTATTATTATTAAAGAGTGTCTGGTCCTCCGGTGTTTAGCCAGATGAATGGTGCACATCAATTTTTGTTCCACTTCATAAAAATGGATCTCCAACAAATCCAGACAATTACCGCCTACCATCGTTAATCTCTCATACAAGTAAGGTTCTACTATATATTTTACAATCTCGTTTGGAGGGTTTTATTGCCTGGTAAATTTCTCAGGCGCAGGCAGGTTTCGTGAAAGGACGCGGTACGCGTGAACAGATCTTAAACTTAAGACAAATTATTATTGAAAAAGCCAGAGAGCATTATTTTTCAGTGTTTATCTGCTTTGTGGACTATTCTAAGGCGTTTGATAACATAAAGTGGCCTAAACTGTGGGAAATCCTCATCTCTATGGGAGTTCTTTATCACCTAGTGTTTCACAGCAATTCTACGAGTCTAATTCGGCTCGTGTAAGAATTGATGGTAACCTGCCTAGTCAAACTGCAACCAGAAAAGGAGTTCGTCAGGGATGTGTATTTTCTCTGATGCTGTTTAACATTTACTCTGAATTTGTGATGAGACAGGTATTAGACAACTGGAATGGTGGTGTAACTATTGGCGGAAGCAAAATATCCAACTTAAGATTTGCTGACGATGCAACCCTTATCGCAGCTTCTCAGGAAGAGCTAGTAGCTCTATTAAACATCTTAGAACAACATAGTGCAGCGTATGGTCTTGGTATTAACTACAATAAGACCAAGGTTATGATAATAGATAGAGAGCAGTAAAGTTAATAGGCCGTTGTGAAGTAGTTCAAAGTTTTGTGTACCTCGGTTCTTTGACCGACAATTCGGGTAGCTGTGAAAATAAGATTCGACGGCGCATTCAACAGGCACGTGTGGCCATGACAAAGCTCACTAAAATATGGCGTGACCATAACATCACTAAAGCTACAAAAATGTCGCTGGTTCAGTCTCTTGTGTTCTCCATATTTTTGTATGCCTCGGAAACTTGGACTGTTAAAAAGGCAGACCAAGCTCGCATAGATGCCTTTGAAAAGTGGACATGGAGAGAATGCTGAGAGTTCCTTATACCGCCCATCGAACTAACGTTTCCATACTGGATGAGCTCGGTAATCCAAAGAGACTATCCTCCATTGTGCCGACGAGAATGCTTACATTCTTCGGACATATACACAGAAGCGATAATATGGAGAAACTTGTAGTTCAGGGTCATGCCTCGAGTGGGCGCCGTGGTCGTCCCCCTACACGCTGGGTGGATACGATGAAACAGTTGCTGGATATGAGTATCAAGAGTGCCACTAAACTGACAGTCAATCGCGAACGATGGCGAGCTACAGTTCTAAAACTATCGATAATATTCGTGTCGGCAGTACTCTAGCTCCGACTCAATGCATTTTACGAGTTCACAACATATCTGTTAAGACATTGTGACTATGACGATGAAGACTTTCGTGGCCATCGTCCAATGAATTTTTGGTTCTTGGGCTTTTAGGCAGGCGTAGTTGAGCGTTGAGGCTTAACGTTTCGCCACCACGAATGGATGACATCTTCAGAAGCTATTCCACTGCGGCGACTACCGAAATACTGTACTTCCGAAATACTTACCTAAAAAGACCGGCCTAAAACCCCAACAACCACAAATTCATCAATTATCAACTAAAAACCCAGTAGATGGTGGTCACATGGCATTCCAAAATTACCGGTCCAGATAGAATAGGTTCGAAAAGTACATAGGGGAAGGTTAGTCAAAACAGGATAGTCTGGTAAAACGGGATACCGGCAATTATTTTTAAATAAGGAGCCTACTCTGACAATTGCTGGTTATAATCGATGTAAATAAAGTATTGTCACGACGGCCTCTTTTTCTTCACCCAGGGAATCAAACTAGACGTAACTTTCACTGTTTTACTTCACAACTCGATACAATATCTCGTAACCTTATCTCAAGTACAATTCAACTCGACTGAACTCCTACGCTACCCGTAGCACCTTATATATACTTCATCGAACCATCTAGAGCATTCGATGACATTTCTAGAATCCATCCGTCATTCTCGAAAACTCTAGACGATTCGATGACGTTTACACTTCAAAAGATCTAACCTAGCACTTTGACTTT
Source organism: Callosobruchus maculatus (assembly GCA_951848785.1). Taxonomy (NCBI): domain Eukaryota; kingdom Metazoa; phylum Arthropoda; class Insecta; order Coleoptera; family Chrysomelidae; genus Callosobruchus; species Callosobruchus maculatus. The sequence continues at coordinate 4,699,776 of CATOUR010000027.1, read as the reverse complement.
ACATCATGTATGACAACCAATGACAACTAATACAAATACAGAATACCATAATATACAGTATGTTACAGTATGTTCAGATGTAGCAGGTGGTTATTCCCATTTATCTGTGGAGTTAACAAGTAGTGATCATTTCAAAAAGGAGGGTTACGTTATTTAGTTTTCTGAAGTTAGTCAAGCAACAAGCAAGATGAATAAAGGCGATTACTTTTTACGCTTGTGTAAGTAATTGACTATGTTTTATGGTTTCTGTGGATACGGCATCAATTTCCTTTTTTTGAAAGTTTTAAAAACCAGGTGAAGATGTGCAGTCGGGTGGTCGGGTTTCTGGGTGGTTTAGCCATCGTCTCTACCGACAAATTGTCAGCAAAGGATTCTGGAGGCTTCATGATCCGCGCCGCTATCTTTGACCTTTTGGTCAGTCTGGTAGCTTCCTCCTAGTCAGATGGGAGGGCAACCTCTTTCCTCCCTGACTTTGCTGTCCAGACATTGACGCCTGCACTACGGAAGCAGCCTCGCGAGAGGAAGGGTTTGTCCTCACCCCATGTTTTTCTCCCGACAGACGTCTTCTTTGCTTCTGAAGATAATCTTCTCGCCTCTTATTGGAACTTCCCGATGGTAGATGACTATAGTAGCAGTAGTAGTTTTTATTTGACCATTTTATACAAATGAATGCATTTATTGTCAAAATGGAGAAAGCCTAGAAAGAATACAAAAAACAAACTTATATCTAATTAAGATTAACTTAATATGTATGTATGTACAGTTGTACACAGCACAAGTAGATAATAATTCAGGCAGGAAAAAGAAAATACACCTCTGTGAGAACTGTTAATATTGGTGCTCAGATATTCCTGTGTGGGATAGAAACAGTGGTCCAGTATAACATCTGCTTGACTTCTTTCTTAAACGTATGTAAATTGCTTTGACGGTAGTCATGAGGCAGTATGTTATAAAACCTGATGTCTAAAGGGTTTTTCTTAGAAGTAGTTAGTCGGTGTCTTGGTGGTCTTAATGCTTCAGATTCTCTGGTATTATAATTGTGGATATCTGACTGAATGGGGAAATTCTGGGAATTCACATGAATGGCAACTAATGAGTAGTAAATATACAAACAAGGGACTGTTAATACCTGCAAACCTTTAAATATCGGCTGACAGTGACTATTGTAACGTGCTCCTGTTGTGACTCTCAGTGCTTTCTTTTGTAGCTTAAAGGTTCAGATCGCGTGAGAAGAGCCACCCCATATAACAATACCATATACTAGTATACTAGGTGATTGTGGAAGATACCGTAGTAGGCACTTAGTAACCCTTCCTGTGAAGAAATTCGCTTAAGTTGACGCAACACAAATAGACTTTTACTTAATTTTTTACAAAGAGTGTCTATATGAGGTTAGGTTACCATTTGAGAGCCTCATCTACCGTTATTCCCAGCAAAGTTACTGAGCCTTTGGTGACAACATTTCTATTAGTCGACAGGACGAGTTCCTTAGACTTCTCTTTGTTCATTTTCAAGTGATTTCCGGTGAACCACCCTTCAGCTCTATTTTCTGCGTCTGATGCTAAGTTTTTTAGAATGGTAAAGTGAGAATTAAGTTAAATTAAAGTAATGTCATCAGCAAAACACACGCATTTGATTGGCGCAAGGTGATGGAAAATATCGTTTAAGTAAATGACGAAAAGAAAATGTCCTAATATTAATCCTTGAGGGACACCATGATTCAAGGGCGCTTCCAAGGGGGGGGTAGAGGGGGTAATTACCCCCCCCCCCAGAACACGGAACAAAACTGACTAATTAAAAATAAGATGCAATAAGATGCATTGAAATTTAACTGTTTATGTTTCTTGCTTTAAATATATTTTCTGTTTACATTATTTATAAGTGGTTTTATTATATGTGTTTTGTTTTGTTAATTTTCCTTATAATAACAAAATGGAAAATACTTGTGTAATGTTTAATTTGATCTTTGCGGCTGAAAAATGCGGCTGAAAAATTTTAATTTCATAAATATTCATCTCTTACCGTATTATATCTTCATTTGACAAGATGTTTATTGTACCCTCCCCCCCCCCCCCCCCGTCTACTTGGCGGCGCTCACTACATTATTCATAGAGTAACTACCCCCCCCAGACAAACTTCCTAGAAGCGCCACTGCCATGATTACTTTTAGTGCTGATAGAGTTCTATTCAAATCAACCACCTGTGATCTGTTTTCTAAGTAAGAACGAAAAAATTCTAACGAATGGCCCCTGATGCCGTAAAATTCAAGTTTATGTAACATAGCTGGAGGCTTCGAGGTATTATCTTCCTCCTCTCCAGATTTCAGCAGCTCGTCCTATTCCATAATGGCATGATACCGGGTTGTTACAGTATATCCTTCCAGCGACAAGGTTGAGGAGGATAAGGGGAAATGCAACTGGGTGCAACCCCTGATGTTATACAGCCCTCTTCAGAGATCGCATCACACCTTGGCTTAGGCTCTCACCTTTTTCTCTTAACCGCATTTGAACCGATTATGAGCTATGGTGGAGTTTTCTTCCCTTTGTTGGTCAAGCATTGATTTATCTGTAACAAATTCGAATTTAAGAATGATTTCTTATGATATCGATTTCGCATCCCAAAACCTTATTGCAATTTTTTTTTTGGTATTCGTCCTGGTAAATATATACAGCATTAAAAATCGCCTCATCCCATATAGACCGTTTCAGAAAATCTTTACGATCGCAGACGAGGATATAGAGATCGTATATTAATACCGAGTGATAATATCATGAATACAATAAAAGCGGTGAGATCAAACGCTCGTTGTTATCAGTATCCAGGTTATGGTAGTCAATACATTCAGATAAAAATATAAGAATTGTACGGAAAAATTCGTTTCATGTGTACCGATGACAGAGCTGATACCGAAGTTTGGAGTGTTCGCCACGGTAGCAGTGATATGTCGGAAATAAATTAGAAATACGTTATTTGTGGACAGAACTGAAGCAATTGTTTACGAAAAGTTTATTTATATATAATTTGCCTGAACAAATATCGCTGATGTAGAAATTTTAGATTGATAGTAGTATCAATGTACTTACATACCTACACAGTAATGATTTTGTATCGAGGATATTATTTTTAGCTACAATTGCTTGCCACCAAAAACAAATTAATGTGTTTATCTTCATAGTAAATGGCGTCAGGTGATTTGAACAAGTGCTCTCCAAATGTTCTGGGTAATAATAAATATTTTGAAGTTATCAAGTTCCCCTAATTTCACTCTCATGTCCAAAATTATACACGGTTGGCCCGGCTGTAGAATGCCGATATAAACTAGGTTGAAGAGAGAACCCAATGTCCCCTACCCCCCATAAACCCACGTCCATTCTTTAGATTTAGTGTACGCGTTCCGCGTTCCATATAATTACAATTCAAAAATGAATTACATCAAACTACTATGCAATATTTTTTATATTCACGATTATAATAATCTTGTTTATATCAATAAAATTTCATTTCTATGTTTTTCAATGAGAGCTCATTTAAAGACCTCATTCCTAAATAGTTGCACATGAAGTACTGTAACAAATTAGTTCTTAGATTGGGCAAAATTTGATGTCTATTGAAAAAAAAAGTAGGAAAAGAATTTTACTTGGTTAAATTCAAATAACTGCGCTCTCACTGTGGAATTTGTTGGTGTGAAAATTTAAGCTTTTTTTAACCGGAAGCAATATTGAAAGAACCGGATTTTTCCCGTACTAGTTTTTTCATGTTGATTCCGAATTTGTATTTAATTTTTCTCCAGCACCTGTAGCTTTGTATCTTTTGTATACGGACAGACGGACGGAAGGACAGACAGAGGCTCTGCATAAGCTTTCTTACAGTGAGAGCTAAAAACAACGATATATTCCTGGTTTTTCAAATGAATAACCATGAGTTTAAAACAAATTCCTATTTGTAAAAAACTATTGAAAAGTATCTAAAAAAAAACAAAAGTAGAACACCAAAAAAAAAAGAATGAAGATCTTAATAACAGACTGTTTTTGCAGTTTCATCATGCATTCATAATTTGAATAAAGTACTGATTTTCCTCGTTTCCTGCTCAAGTTTTTGCGGTCACTCAACTTTTTTCTGGTTCTTAGAAAATGCTCTAATGCTGATTTATTAGAGGTCTGTTTTTTTAATGTAAAACATGCAAAGTTCTTTTCTTCCAGCGATTTAACCATTTTGGTTTTCACCCGATGTCTTATTGAGCAAAGTGGTGATTTTAAAACCAACCAAAAATGGTAGCATTGGCAACGTTTGGTGGCGCAAAGCACACAGTGATTTTTGGGTATTTCTAACTTCTATTTCATTGGTTTTTTCCTCAAAAAATAAGGGCTAGCTAGCCGCATGAAGCGGCAATATTGTCAATTGACACTTTGAACGAATTTCGTCATTTCTGGTGGTCCGAAAACGCCCCAGTGCTCAAAATGAACATTATTTGAAAAGGTGGAGTTGATTATCAATTAGCAAATGAATGAAGTTTCAAATTTCATTGGGAAATTGTTTTAGGTCCAACTAGATAGACAGACTGACAAAGAGTTAATACAGAAATCATTTTTATTGAAGTAAAGAAACAAATAGTAAGCTGAAAGTGTTGAAACAGTCCCATACCAGTTTTGATGTAATCTCCTCCAGGAGTCCAAGGCTTTTTAAGCGGCCTGGGAGTCCGAGAGGATCACAATAGCCCTAAGCTTCTACAATGTACAATAAATTTAATATGACCTTTAATATGACCTCCTCGCACATCTCTGCTAGAAACACAGCCTTATGGTGTTTTGATTTTTCCTTCAAACATACTCAACTACACTGGGTCATAGTCCATTAAGGAATTAGAAACACAGTACAGGTAGATAGATAATAACAAAAAACATTTAAAAATGATATATTTTGAAATAGGGTCCAGACGTGTTTTAAAGGCTGCCACTGTCTACGTATAAGCTGTTTTTAGTCCCTTTTTAAGAGAAGTATAATTTGCTGTAATTATTGTGTGTACCGGATGTTTCCTCATACTTCGTCACGCCTTCTATCTTTTTTACTTCTGACACCGATAAGTGAGGGGAGTAGGTAAGTATTGTGATTGCGAACATTTTCGATTTTGAGATAATATGCTTTTTGAGCGTTTTTTGATGTCTACATAACGAAAATCCACGTCACTCATTTCCGTTGGTCTGTCTGTCTGTCTGTACGCGTCTTTGTACCCTTGTAATCTCAGTAACCGCTGCTTGGATTGTGATGAAATTTAGTTATCTATATGCTGTGGGGTCCTAGTAGGTAATGCTGCTATAATTTTGAAGATCCCTGCAGGGGTGGCAGGGTAGGTAATTAGCAAAAGAACAAAAAAAAATTAAATATTCGTCAAACTTCGTTTTAGGCGTTTTAGAGATTCCTCATCATTTTCTACTTTTTTTGGGTAGGGTTGAAATTGGGGGGTTAGGGGGTGGGGGGTTATAAACCTCAAAAATTTGTTGTATCCGTAATGGGCTGCCCATTGGCCTGTTAAAGAAAGACTTAGTTTTATTTGAAGAGATAGAAAGAAAGTTTTTGTATGAAAGTTTTATAGTTTAGTCTTGTCATTTCTTTCCGTGATATAATATACATTTAAAAAAAAACAGCTCTACGGAAAACAGGATTTTTTATTACCTATTTTTTCTTGCCAAATTCTGAATGTCGAGAAAAAAACCATAAAACTTTCATAAAAAAACTTTTTTTCGAAGCATGCGGAAACACCCGGTATATCTATCATAGTGATGATCCATTGAGAAGAAAAACATTCTTTGGGTGAAGGAATCAAGTGACGTTCTCCATTACTCATGATCTTATGAGGAGTCATAATCTCCATACAATTTGGATCCTTCATTCAGGATCGTATTTTGTGTGGGTAGTCCTGAAAACCGCTTTCCTTTATTCCTCTTTAGGTTCATACGCGCATCCCGATATGGAAGCTGGCTCCATTTCCGAAGACTTTTCAGTCATGGCTTCCAGATTGTGGCGGCACATTGGTGGTAGAGCTGCGTTCTATACTTCCCATTTCCCCCTCTACATTCAAAGCCACCCTCTGTATTGCCACAGGCATTCAATCTTCCCGACAAGTTGATTAAACGTCCATTTTTATGAGAGTCATTGGCGTACTTCAGGTGGTAGGCTTTTTTCCCTTGGAATTTGGCATCAGACATTAGTCCATTAGCTACAGATTATCAACTTCTGTCTTAGGAGAACATTTAAACAGACAATTTACTTAAATGAACAAATTTCACAATTAAGTCATATACCTCCTTCCTGCCACTTTGCTAGAGGGGTATTGATGTTTAGCGGATTTTGGAAACCAATGGCTTTAAGGGGCCTGGGTAGACACCTTTATACGTATGTATTTGCATGTAAAACACGGACTCACAATTTCCCGAACAACTCACTTTATTTTCAAACTATATATTTAATACTTCAGAAAGCGATAGTTAAGACCTTAATGAATGACAACTATTTGCGATTTTCTCAAAAAAGTTTTTTAATGTGCAAAAAAACTCGCAGTGCAAAATCATACATTCTATAAATGTCTATAATTTAACAACCAAACACGATATGAAAAAGGCTAAATAGTTGCACAAGTGCAAGCTTTCTTCTTCAACTTGCTTTTTGAATCATTACTGTAGGTTTAAAGGTAACGTCAGGAGCTTGGAAATGTGAAATTCATTTTTATAGTGACCTTTAGATCTTACCTTTGGACCTTTTGACCTTACCTTTGGATTTTTGGACTTATCTGTCCTCATCTTAGACACACACACACACACACTGGAGAAAGGGAACAGGCGGGCACGCCTCCTCGCTAACACGGAAATACGTCTTATCTTGGATTCTCGATTTCGCGCGCTATACCCTAGACCCTTAAGTTTATCCGTCAATACTACAGTTGCATTTTTAGTTTTAGAACACATAAAAAACCAATGATTTAGGTCAGCGTACTCCTGATCTTCATCGCATATTGGGGACTGTATTAGGCCTATTTTTGCTAGGTGTGCTGGGTAGCATCCGTGATTAATTTTTAACTAATTTATTATTACTGAATATTCCCTGGTCTCATTATATTCAAAAATATGAGGAATACGAGTGGGTAATTGTTGGTGTAATAAATAGTAATTACTTCGGTTGTTGGAAACTATGTACTGCCATTTGTTTTCCCCTTTTATCTTTACTTAGGTTGAACATCCGGTGGTAGGCTTATCAATTTATGATCAGCAAATTATTATAAATGTTTGGATTTTTATTTACTACTGGCATAACGGGAGCGAGGGGGGCAGTGGGTAGCAGTAAACCCCCAAACTTTTCAGCAGTTGGCCAATTTGCAAATGACTCTATATTTACATTTTGATTTTGAACTTCTTGGTATCCCCTAAATATGAGTATTTAGATTACTTCATTACTCCTTCCATCCAACTTATTGTTTTCCAAGATGAGCTGTATATCAACAGAGGCCCAAACCTACGTATTAGTAGTGTTATACCTAAGTTAGCTGCCTTCTCAATATTTTCAGTGTGTATTTTCAATGTTACGTCTATCTAGTTGTTTGTCCTTGTCTTCGTCTTTCTTGTATTCTCCTCAGTCACGTCGGGTGCCTCCATCGCTTAAAGTTCACAGACATACCTTACAAATAATATGGGTCCTTCGCACCAAAATTGAAAAAGTAGATCACCGCGTGTTATGTACCTCAGGGGCGGTTCCTCCTTAAGGTGCAAGGCCCCCCTCCTCTAAGCAAAAGAGAAGAAATGACTTTTTAGTAGGTACCTATGTATGCAGTGCTAGCTACAATTGGTTGCCTGATTTGTAAATGGCACACAGGGCTCAGACTATAAAAACTGGCACTCGCAGCACTCTAAGCTCGAACTTAATCGGTGTCTCGTCACGTGATCGTCTGATGGCGCCAATGCACGGACAGCACGGTTAGCGGACCAAGAGCCCTCCTATTGGTTAATCGCCACGTTATTAGCGCTCCTATTGGTCAATCACACATCAACTGACTTTGAAAATGACCAATAAAAACAAAAAGGTTACTGGTGACATACGAACAGAGGCCGCTTCTGCTGACGCGCCTCAGTCATCTTCTCTTGTTCGGGTCACTATATAGGTACGCGTTGTTTACATCGGCGATTCTAACCTAATAAAATATTATTTAAGACGGATAATCGGGTAAACGCGTTGCTTAAAATGAACTTTGGCTGACGTTCCTTAGAGCATATACTAATATAATGTAAAATGTTTCGACGAAATGAGATATACGGCCGCTTAGATCAGTATAGGTTGTGCTGACGCAACATTTTGTGATGAGTGATAAAAAAACACTTTTACGAAATGACATTTTATGATGCTATAGCTAGAAAAAACTTCTGTTTGTGGAAACTGAAAACTCGTATTATGCGTAGAGTGCAGCTGCGGTCTCAAAACAACCCCTGGTAAGATTTTCGTGTATAGTTTTTTATTTAAAATTGTGTGCGCCCTCCTTTCAAAAATTCAGGAACCGCCACTGACATACAAAAATAAACACTAAAAGGTAGGTAGGTACTAGATATTATTTTCGTAGAGTTGGCAATGGCTAGACGTAGACGATGTGTTTCCAGATAAATGGATAGGGAGCAGATGGTCCATAGAATGGCTTGCTAGATCTCCTGATTTGAAGCCATTAGACTTGTTTCTACGGGGCCATTTAAAATCTATTGTGCTTAATCGTCAACCTGAAAGTTTCAATGACCTTTGCCAACGCATCATCGAAAACTGTTATGATATCCCACAAAATGTTTTTGCAACTGTCCGTCAGAAATTTGAACATCGTCTATCAGGCACGTATTTAGAGAGGGTCCAGGGAGTCCGGACCCTCCCCCGAAACGTTATATAATGCCATCTAAAAAATGGTATCCACAAATTTTTGCCTGTCGCCTATATCATTGTTTGGCAAATAATGGGCAACAGTTTGAATATTTATTGCAATAAAAATGGATATTTTCGTTGGTTTTAGTTCTATTTGAACAAATTAATATATATAAAGCATAAACGTAGTTAGGTGGAGGCCTAATAAGAATGAGATTAGGCTCCCTCAACTTACAAAAAAAGGACGGCGACTTAATCCTCCCCCTCGATCCAGGGACTCAAGCTCCCTACAGATTCAGGGACTTAACTACGCCTATGATATAAAGATGTATCTCATTTTCTCGAAAACGAATTGACCGACTTAGAAAAGTCAAACTTCAAAATAAAGAACTCCAACATACTTTTGAAACAAGATAGGGTACAAAGGGGGCGGAGTAGTTTTTGGTTAAAAAGTTGTCCCCCTTGGCAAATCTTTTGACCTTTCTGGGCGTTTTTTCTTTTAATCAGCGGCTTTCAATAAATCCGTGGTGGGAAGTTTTGAAATGAACACTCTGTATACCTAGGAAAATATTTTTCTGCGCGCCTTATATATGAGTATGTATTATGCCCCTGGCTCTATGAGCGCGGATTTATATCGGCCATAACCCGTCATAATGATCTTCAATCACGATCCTATGGCTCCAGCATCCCCCGCAACCCCGTCATAGTAGCCGCCCCCGCTCATCCAGTATCACCGAAGCCGCTGCTTGCCGAGGAAGCCCCAGGGGCACACTCGGCCGCGCGCGCTGCCTGATCAGGCTCCGGCAGCGCCGACCCCAAAAAACGACGACCGTCGCCCCGCCAGCGCGGCTCGACCAATGGCGTTGCGCGGTGGGCGTGGCTTGAGCGGTCTGCCGAGTAGCAGCCTACTAGACTACCGATCGGCGGGCGGGCGCCGGGCGGTAGCGGCCAGTGCTCGACAGTCGACAGCCCGCCGTCAATCAAGTGCGCGCCGCCACCAGATACAGAGTGTGACAAGTTGCCACCCAGTGTGATTGATCTTCTCTTTGCTTTGCTTCGACCGTTTTTCGTAGTACCGACAGTGTGATGAACTTGGCTAAGTTCATGGAGCAGGCCCAACGTGGAGCGCAGAATGGTAATTGTTGATTTATGTATATATTCCTCAAGGGCCTGATATAGGCCGTTGTTCTTCATATTAGTTATACATCCAGATTGTATATTTAATTGCCACCCATTGTGACAAATCTTCTCTTTGCCTTGCTTCTACCGTTTTTCGTAGTACCGATAGTGTGATGAACTTGGCTAAGTTCATGGAGCAGGCTCAACGCGGAGCGCAGAACGGTAATTGTTGATTTGTGTATATATATTTCCACAAGGGTCTGATATAGGCTGTTGTTCTTCATCTTAGTTATACATTCAGATTGTATATTTAATTGCCACCCATTGTGACAAATCTTCTCTTTGTTTTGCTTCGACCATTTTTCGTAGTACCGACAGTGTGATGAACTTGGCGAAGTTCATGGAGCAGGCCCAACGCGGAGCGCAGAATGGTAATTGTTGAAGAGCCTGATATAGGCTGTTGTTCTTCACCTTAGTTATACAGTCAGATAGTATATTTAATAAAAGACACGTATATTTTTTCATACGGAGATCCTTACTCGTTTACGGCCGACCTGTTCGTCAAAACTCTGGAAATGGCTTAAAAGTAAACATCGATAATAGAACTCTACCATTTTCTGATAGTATTAAGTGTCTTGAACTGATTATGAAAGGACATTTGCGGTTTCGGGAACACCTAAGCAACCTGTTATAAAAAAACCTACATCCGCTTAAGAACCTCGTATGCAAATAAAAGTTTGCTGAATTTTAAAGTACGAAAAAAATTGTGTGAACCTTTCTTTTGTCTATTTTCAACTACTGCAACACAGTTGTACAAAATAATTGCATTCGTTTTATTTTTACATTGAGGAAGTTAGAGCATGTATCAGATCATTATCCTATAATCAGTTGGTCAAAATTGCATGACTTATTATTTTTCAACCTTTATTCATCAACTAGTTATTACTGGACTCCAATATATCTAACTATATACCTACGTGAGAAGTTGATTTCTAAGCACAACATCCACAAAGACAAACACCTACGCAATGCCTCTCTATAACTCTTCTGTATTTAAAAAATTCTTCACGTACAATACACGGTTGATGAAACAGCTATAACTATGCTTCTTTATAGTTTTAGAAACTGTATCAAAACCCTTCTACTCCAAACAAAAAACAGCCTTTTATTATGTTGCTCAAAGTTCGCAACTGTTCGCTCATCCTTTCCTTCATAGGTTTTGTTATAATCAACTAGATTTTTTTACATGCTTTGATTCTCTGGAGAATTTACAATGCTTTCATTTTTCTTATGCAAGCCTGTTCATTTTTTGCCATGTACTATAAATACTATTCCACGGTGAAAAGTTAGCTTTTTGTCCCCACAACAAATAGTTTTATCCCAAGAATGCGATAGTCAGTGGACGTGAACTAACTATTAAATATCTGATTCAGTCAATTAAATTCGATCGTTCTTTGTCCCATCTGAAACGATAGTATATCATATATTATTATCAATGCTAAATCATATACAGTGGCTTCTCATCTGAAATCGTTTTTTTGAAGATTTTTGATCACAGGAAGATCAAAAAGCAAACAGGTTCAGAATAAATTACCAAACTACTTCATACTATGAATGTAGGTATTTATTGTAGGTTCTGTCTCTATAGATTTAATTTAACCTAAGGATCTGGGATCAAATACATATTTAAATATTATCTAAAGTTGAAATAACTATTCGTAGATACCATATATGATTGAATTCCGACAAAAATCAGTCCTAAATAATTGAAAAAAAAAACAGATTTACTTTTGCGAAAAATAAGTAGTTTAGACTGTTCATTTCAAGACGCCCATTGAACGAAAATTGGTTGTGACGCCACTGCTGCACCACTCTACACTCTAGGTTCGACTCAAATGTGACTTGAAATGAGATTTTCAAAAACACAACTTCAAAACCTTTGCTTTTCGTACATTTAATGTTTTTATAAATCGTAACTGTTTCCTTTACGTAACTACGTGGTCGCACTTCACACGCTGATTGGATGATACATGTATGAAATAATGGCTTCTGGTATCTAAGGCCTTTGACAGGTACTTGAAGAGGTGGTTCTTAGGAATTCGAAAAAGGGTGAAAGTGTTCTAGAAATGGTGAAAGTGCATCGATTTCTAAATGTGCGCAATGCGCAATCATTGAATCGATACAGGCTATAATTTGCATTTTTCTCGAAAACGGTTAGCCCTATCGAGATGTACCAAGAAGCCATTTTACGTAGAAATTTCTGAAATACTACATTCTAAAATCAAAATGTCAAAAAAGTTACCATTTAGAAAATGGGGTTATTTTTACCCTTAACTCCTCTCGTATGATACCCCTCTGATTAAAATTATGAAATTCTGAATTCAGAATCAGATTCAGCGTCAAAAGTTTACCCATCGTACCTAATTTCGTAATTTTGTTATGAATGGTTTCGAGAATATCGAGGGAAAACCGTCTTCAGGGTGCCCCATGCAAAGGAGCCTAGCTCCCTTAGGAAGCATTTCCGGACCCACGTTCATATGACATTTTCTTTCTATTTTTCGGAGTACTATTCGTGGTTAAAGTTTGTTAACATACTTAATTAACACCCTATATATGAGCATTTTTAGTTTAGTTGTTTTAAATGCGTTCAAAACCAATTATTCTATATACAGAGTGTCCCACGACGACTAAGACAAGCAATATATCGGAACTGGGCAGTAGTAGCGAATTATAATTTTGGGGGTGTAAATTAGAGCAAATATAGTATCGTTGCTCATTATTGTGTCACCCAATGAGGTATTTGTTTTTGGTCACGTGATGTCCGATTCAAAATTTTTAATGGGACACCCTATATATTTGTGACTTTTTGTGTTCCTCTCAATAAAACAATTCCAGCAAACTAGCACACTTGGGGTCTAAAGTGACTAATTCAAGAGCTACAAGTACTTAAAGGACTGTACCACTACCATTATGAAACACTACCAAAGTAAGGATACATGTTATAATCAATGGTAGTGGTACCATCCTTTAAGTACCTGAAGCTCTTGATAAATAACTTTAGACCCCAAGTGTGTTAGTTTGTTGGAATTGTTTTATTGAGAGGAACACAAAAAGTCACAAATATATAGGGTGTCCCATTAAAATTTTTGAATCGGACGTCACGTGATCAAATAGAAATATCTCATTGGGTGACACATGAATAAGAAAAGATACTATATTTGCTCTAATTTGAACCCCCAAAATTATAATTCGCTACTACTGTCCAGTTCCGATATATCGCTTGTCTTAATCGTCGTGGGACACCCCCTGTATAACCAATATCTGGTCCCATTTTAACTTGATCTGTACACAAACACTATTTTTTGACAAATTTTTTTGTAGGGCTAGATCGGAGCTCTTCAAAATATGCTTTCGCTGAGATACTCTAGCATTTTCTTCAAAAGTTTTCTTTGTTTTACTATTAAGTATGCGCATGACCATTTTGTTATTAATTAACTAATCGTTTATATATTTCAACAGTTTAAATGCCAACTTTGCAGTCAATATTATTTGCAAGCTTTTCCAAGATCAATGCGATCAAACGATTATTTTGCTGTTACTACATTACAAGCAGAGAATCAAGTACATATCTGTACGCTCTGATTGCATAGTATTGTGCACCACCTAACCCTTATTTAACAATTCCAGGTTACCCAGAAGGTTTCCCGCTGGGCCACCACATCAAGCAGGAAGCTGACAGCACCTCCTCACCGCTTCTAACTCCACCGCACACCCCCACGTACCCCGCTCTGTCTCCGCCTCTGCCCGCCCACCCTTGCGAGGGTTGGTACCGCCCCGCAGAAATGGACGCCACCTTCCAGCCACCCCACTACACGATGCCGCACTACGCCGCGTCCTACAACCCGATGTTCGTCAACCAGTGGCTTCGGAACGCTGCTAACGCCGCCTTCTATCAACGCAACATGAGGGCGGGGCCACTACCACCCAAAATGGGCGGAGCTGGGCCTACAGGCGGGACCAGGCCCAAGAAGCAGTTCATCTGCAAGTATTGCAACCGGCAGTTCACCAAGAGCTACAACCTGTTGATTCACGAGAGGACACATACAGACGAGAGGCCGTATTCCTGCGATATTTGTGGAAAAGCCTTCAGGAGGCAGGATCATCTCAGAGATCATAGGTAATTGATATGTGGTTAAATACAGGATGTAACTAAATAAGTGTAAAACGTTTAAGGGGGTGATTCCTCATCGAAAAAAAGGTAGCAACTTTCATATAAAGAAACTTCATTGGAGCATCCCTTGTTAAGATACAACTCCTTAAAAGGGGTACATAAAATTTGTTTATGAATTTTTTTCACAAGCACTAAAAAAGTTACAGTATTGAAATTAACCTGACACTTAGTCAGTAGTTTATTTGGTTTACCCCATAGTCATAAGGCGTGAAAAACGCAACCCCTTAAATTTATTTCCCATGTAACTTTTTGTCTTATTATTTGTTTACAATATAAAAATTTATTTTTAATAGCCTGTTCCATTCTAAACAAAAAATGTCTCTTGAATTTTTATCCAAAAAAATTATTTTACGAACAAGATACATATCGCATATTCGTAAAATAATTTTTCGCTGCGAACTGGTTTATTTTTCTTGAAAAATTCAAGAGACTTTTTTTGGCTATCGGAAATAAGTTTTTAAATTGCAAACAAATAATGAGACAAAAAATTGCATTGTAAATAAATTTTAGGGGTTGTGTTTTCCACCCCTTACAACCATGGGGTAAACCAAATAAATTACTGGCTAAATGTGTTTTGGTAGTAGAAAATGTCAGGTTAATTTCAATATTTTACCTTTTTAAGTGCTTGTGAAAAATTGCTAAACAAATTTTATGTACCTCCTTTAAGGGGCTGCATCTTAACAAGGAATGCCCCAATGAAGTTTCTTTATATGAAAGATCCTATCTTTTTTCGATGAGGAATCACCCCCTTAAATGTTTTACACTTAATTAATTACACCCTGTATAGGTATAGGTAACGCGATATCTCGTGAGCTGCGAGCTAGGACTGTGCAGATGAGAAAAACAAATAATATAGGCGTCACAAGCAATAATATTTTGTAGAAGTTAGTTCTTGTATTCGCAATATTTTTAAAAGTGCGACAAAGAAACTTGATTTGCCGTAAATAAAAACCGTATACGCTTGCTCTGTGTGTTATAGCAAAGTACAAAACACATGCACAAAATTTGACAGAAAATTGATTTTGCATAAGTGTGCCAAGTTGCGAAGTTGTCGTTGATTCTGAACTCTTTAGGAACGTAGTGTTTCATTTGCATTATTGATAAGTCTAAAATGATGTTAGTAAATTTTATTTTCTATGGAACAGAGAAGCAATCGCAGAAATTAGATTGAAAATACTGTAAATACCGGCGTATGCTTTGAAAATCTTATAAATCCGATGCCGATGCAGTGTTTCGAACATTCTTATAAAGCAAAAAACAATCCAGTAGCCACCTTATTAAAACACTTTAACCATTTACACCAAACTCTAAACTTCTTAAAATTCATACATATTTTCTGGAAAATATGTACGAAACTTAACTTAAATACTCCACACTTTATAAATAAACTGCCATTTTGGTCACCTGTTAGACTAAGAAGGTCTTTATTAAGAAAATTTTAAATCGAAAGATGTGTGTATTTAAGCCACGAATTTTATAATGCTTTCGTGTTAAGTAACATGTAAAGGTTCCTGACCTGCTTGTTGTGAAGAAACCGATACTAGCATAGACATTTTTTAAAATTGTTTGACGATTTTGTACTAGTGCTGGCATTTTAAGCCTTTGACTCAATCCAGTGCTGTTCTTTCATTGGCAAACCTCAACGTTGTGAGTATACTGATACATTTTTATTATAATATTTTTAAACTCCATTTTTTTTATTTTCTTATAACTACTGTCGAAAGCCCTGAAGGTAGCAATAAACACTGCCGAAAGCTTGGCAGTTAAAACCAGAGTCTCCCACAATTTCTTTTCAAAATTTTGGCCACAACCTCAAGATTTTCTCATCTATACTAGTTTCTTGGCCACAAGCTCCCTTGGTATATCTATTTATCTATATTGATCTATACATTACTAACAATTCCTCATCTATTCCAGATACATCCACAGCAAAGAAAAACCCTTCAAATGCAGCGAATGCGGCAAAGGCTTCTGCCAGTCCCGTACCTTGGCTGTCCACAAGATCCTCCACATGGAGGAGTCTCCCCACAAGTGTCCAGTTTGCAGCAAATCCTTCAACCAAAGGTCCAACCTCAAAACTCACATGTTGACCCACACAGACAGACCGATCGAATGCCTGATGTGCTCCCAGTTCTTCGCAAACTACAGTGACCTGAAAAGCCACGAGGTCTCTCACTGCAGAATAAAAGAAGCTCACGTTACCCTGGAAACTCAAAGTGCCAGCTCGTGCTTGGACCTCACCAAGAAGAAGATAGAGATCCAGATCCAGACGACGAAAGTCAAACTTGGGTTCTCTATAGAGGATATAATGAAAAGATAATTTTTTCTGGGTTATCGAGAGATTTTTTGTTTGTTAGGTACTTTGAACTTGTTACCAAAGATGTTGAGTATTTTATTCTACCTCTGTTCATGAGACTGATTATGGTAGTATTGAAACGGGAGGTTTTTGTTACCGATTATTGTTTGATTTATGTACCAAGGACTTGCAATGTGTCTCAAATAGGAGTAATGTCTGAGACTGGATTCTAGAATGTCATCTATTTCAAATGAATTCAGCTTTTTTTGGAAAGGAAATCTAGTTACCTTAAAAGCACTCTGATTTTAAGTAGAAGGAGATATTATGCTTCATTTCGAGCTATAGTACCACATCGGTTTTGACATTGACTGTAAAAGTGTTTAAAATATATTTTCATAGCTTGATATTATTTGAAGTATTGAAACCTAAGGTCTTATTTAGTTTTGTGAGGGAGCTTTGATAATATAACGGACGTCGCAGAATTTCCGTGACACGTGATATTCTCGTAACAAAAAAAAGTTCAAACGAAAAACGAGTGTTATTTTTGGAAGCAACATTGGGTCTATCATGCTATGCTTTCAAATTAAAATTTTTGTACTTCAAACCTTAAAACTCTCCCCCACTTTTTACTCAAATAGCACCCAATAGTTTTTCTCACACAAACTAAGTCCTTATTTTATTTAAAATCTTGTACCTTTCGTTTTATACACAAACTTATCTTTTTCGTAAGGTAAAAATAAGATAAATAAAGTAAGGATTTGTTTAAGGCGCAATATCTGCGTAACAAAACAGATAAATAAGAAAACTAAGTAAGCCTTTTAAGGGTACTGAATGACATGTCATACCATGCTTTCGAAACATTTTGAACTTCAAACCTTAAAACTCACCCCATCTATTTTTTCCAAATAGCACCCACAGTTTTTCCTACATCATGTAGTCATTATTTTATTTAAAATCTTGTAGTGTCTGTGTGTGTCCATTTTTTTTCGTGGTCATAAGGATAAGATAAATAAAATAAGTGTTTGTGGAGTGATGCCTTCCTAATAAAAAACTTTTTAAAATTTAGTTTTCTGTTTTATCTATACTAGGCGTCAAACAAATTCTTATTTTGTTTGCATGATTTTACGAAAAAAATAAGTTAACGCATGACATCAAAGGTACCACAAGATTTTAAATAAAATAGGGATATCGTTTATGTAGGAAAACCAGTGGGGTGCTATATGGAAATAGAAAGTTGGGGGCGAGTTTTCGGGGATGACGTTCAAAAAAAATGTGTTGAATGCATGGCATGATGGACCCTATAGTACCTTCAGAATTACAACTCGGTTCTTGCTTGAACTTCTTACGGTTAAACTTTTAATTTTAGAAGCATAAATTTGGAAATATTTTTTTTACAGTCACTATTTCAAACGTTTTTCGTTGTTTCAATGATAAACCTTTTTTAATGTGGCACTAGATCCTTTGGCGTAATATTTGAGAAACTTTTTTGTTAATTTTTGACAATAATTTATTAGTCAGTATTGTAGAAGAAATCACATTGATTTCCAATTTACTTAGATGCGATCGGGTCATACGTTCAAATGAAGTTTTTTTATTAATATGCAACTTAATAGCGTCCCTTTGTATATTAATATGGCATTGCAAACTACTTCGTCTGCATATTTTATACGTTACTTCAATGGATTTACTCATTTGAGTTGAATAGAACTGTAGACAGGTGACAACTTTTAGTTTGTAGCATGAACAGAAACATTTTATGAAGTTTCTAAATATTAAGTGCACCAAGGTCGAAGCCAAATATTCTCACTAAAAGATAGATTGTCTAAAACTTCGTAAGGAGTGGTAGTAGTACAACATTTTTGTTAGAAAACCATACACAGTGTTTTTTTTGCTTTATAGTAGCAACTCGATTCTGGGTTTCTATCTGAGTTCTTCAATTTTCACAAAAATTTTACTGAAAATAGTAAACAGCTATATGCTTCGTAAGGACCTTTTGTCGTAGTTATCTGCAGATACATATTCTGTCTTGTTCAAATTAATAATATCGGTAGAACTTTGCTTTAAATGCAGTCTTATTTCAGACACGTTGTAATGTGTAATTATAATTGTAAATATCCTGTTATGTTATATATGTATATACAGTAACTTATTATTAGTTTAAGCATTTTTACCAGTACATTAATAAACTCTTATTTCTTGACGTGTGCATTTTTTATTCCAATCTATTGTTTCACATTCTAAAACTACAGTTTTGCTTTATGACTGTACTGCCGTATACCCGTATTAATATTATAAATACGGTATTGCAAAACAGCACAATCAGATATATTATCTTTATCATTTTATTGTCTGAAAAAAGGTGTGGCTACCATGACGGACATAAAACAGTCAAACGATTACCAATAAAGGTGTTATTAATTTATACAGTATTATAAAAAATTAATCTCGCAAAATTATGATTAAATACATAAAGTGAAGTGTAAGGAAGAACATATTTTTGAGCACTTATGAAATCCTGATAAGTTAAATCATAAGGATTTTCATTACTCCAATACCTGTAGTTATGCTTATTATCTAATCCAATTAGGTAAAATGGACATTCGTCAGTGAGGCAGATATATTGTTTACATGATTGGTACTACCATAAATCGATGTATTAATTTGTTTACAAAACTCAAGTCATCAGCTCACAGCAAGACAGGCAACACTTGCCTAGGCAGAGCTTCTTCTAACCATCTTTTTCTAGTCATAAGTTATATTAATGTATAAAGTTTGTATCTAATGGAAGTAAATTGAATTGAATCGAAATCGTCTTCGGTTAACTCTTACGTTATTTTTATTTTGAGTGAATTAACTTTATGGAGTTTACTAACTATGTGTATAGAGCCAAATTAAATGTCAGTCGAATCCAAAATTTTGCGTAATGAAGTATTAGGATTTATGCCAAAATGATCCAAAACTTCGACTTGAGCAGCTTCATCCAGAACTCTCCGTTTTTATTTACACCATACAACGGATCCAGTTAGAGTACCCAAATTACTAAATTTTGGAAACCATAAATTGGAATAATGTCGACCGTTTTCGCAACTGTGCATCAGGAATATTGAACATCGCTATTACATCATTGTTTGTCCAATAGCGGGCAATATTTGGACAGTTCGATCATTTTGGCATAAATTCTAATACTTCATTATCCAAAATTGTGGATCCGACTGACATTTCATTTGAATCTATACACAGAATTAGTAAACTCCATAAATTTAATGCATTTAAAATGAAAATAGTTAACCGAAGACGATTTTTATCGACGACTTGAGTTTTGTGAACAAATTAATATAGCGATTAATGTCAATACCATTCATGTAAAGAGTAATATCTGCCTCACTGATGAATGCATATTTTACCTAACTGGATTTGTTAATAAGCATAACTGCAGGTATTAGAGTAATGAAAGTTCCTATGAAAGCGCAAAAAGCGTATTATCTCAAAATCGAAAGTTTTCGCGATCACAATACTCCCCTCACCTATCGGCGTGGAAAGTAAAGATCCACCGCTTATTCATGGTTGTAAAGACCTTTATGGTGACTATACAATAATTGGCTTAGTCTTAGTCTATCTAGAAGCATTGATTAATACCCTAAATACTTTAATCAATGCTAGAAGTCAGTATTTCAATACTCTTGGGAAACAAGAAGGAATTTTCATTCAGATAAACTGATTTGAGAGACAGTTGAATTATGAATAATTATTTATACCCCTGCTTTTACTTCCCACACCGATAGATGAGGGGAGTATTGTGATTGCGAAAATTTCGATTTTGAGATAATACTCTTTTTGGGCGTTTTATGATGTCTACATAACGAAAATCCACGTCACTGATTTCCGTCGGTCTGTCTGTCGGTCTGTATATGTCGGTCTGTCTGTCAGTGTGTCTGTCGGTGTGGCTATCGGTGTGTCTGTCTGTCTTCTGTCGGTCTGTCTGTCGGTGTGTCTGTCGGTCTGTCTGTCTGTTGTGGTGGTTGGGGGTTGGGGGGCTGAAAAAAATGTTGTACTGATAGTATGCTGTCCATTGACCTGCTAAAGAAAGACCTAGTGACATCATTTAATTTTTTAGGTCCATCCGAGCATTGCCTTGCCTATTATAGAAACCAAGGGACTTAGAAGTTTCTGATGTATACACACGAGTATTGCTTTTTATCGGTCTGTATTGCGTAACTTGGAATTGAGTTTCATGAAATTTTGACACGGTATTGTCATCGTGGCGAGGATGGAAAACGCGTATGTAGTCGTGTTTAAGCAATTTGAAAATCCTGATAGCTTCGATTCACCCAGTTGAAGCTTGCAGAATAAAAACTGTCGTCTTACTTCCTATGGAGAGATGTGAAAGAGACAACAAACTATTTAGGAGACTTTTTGTGTTGGATATTTTTGAGGGCAGGCGGGCGGTGATTTGGATGCAAGGGGATCTCAGATTCTAGCTTCATGCTATGGGAAAATAATAAACTGGCATCACCGTAATGTGTGGGAAGTACTGAGTCAATCAACTTGACTCCATTTTTATACACTGTCCTGTAGCGAAATCTATCCATCCTCTTCTTTCATATTATGGGAACCAATCGCTTCCAGCCAGTCTAATCCTTTATTCTGTATTTACTTCAAACTCAACTACGATGTTCATATGATGTAACATGCATTCACACACCATTATGCCCTCAAACCATACAAATTTCCATAATAGATTCCCATCTTGTTTTGCTGATGTTCTGTTTACTGTTACTTTTCTGGCCATAGGAGTAGATAGTAGGGACTTGGGATTCTGAGTAAAAAAAAATATTTGAATATTATCACAAACATGCGCATTGCACAGAATATTATAAAACTGTTTCATACAGGGTGTCCCACGACGTTTAAGACAAGTAATATATCGATACTGGGCAGCAGTAGCGAATTATAATTTTAGGGGTGTACATTAGAGCAAATATAGTATATTTTTTTATTATTGTGTCACCCACGACGTTTAAGACAAGCATTATATCGGAACTGGGCAGCAGTAGCAAATTATAATTTTGGGGGTGTAAATTAGAGCAAATATAGTATATTCTTTTATTATTGTGTCACCCAATGAGGTATTTGTTTTTGGTCACGTGACGTCCGATTCAAAATTTTTAATAGGATACCCTGTATATTTGTGACTTTTTGTGTTCCTCCCAATGAAACAATTCCAACAAACTAGCACACTTGGGGTCTAAAGTGGATTCAAGAGCTACAGGTACTTAAAGGATGGTACCACTAGCATTGATTATAATATGTACCCCTACAGTTAAATTACTTTGGTAGTGTTTTATAATGGTAGTGGTACAGTCCTTTAAGTACCTATAGTTCTTGAACTAATCACTTTAGACCCCAAGTGTGCTAGTTTGTTGGATTTGTTTCATCGGGAGGAACACAAAAACTCACAAGTATACAGGGCGTCCCATTGAAATTTTGAATCGGACGTTACGTGACCAAAAACAAATACCTCATTGGGTGACACAATAATAAAAAAATATATTATATTAAATATTTGCTCTATTTTACACCCCCAAAATTATAATTCGCTACTACAGTCCAGCTCCGATATATTGCTTGTTTTAATCGTCGTGGGACACCCTGAATATACCTATAACAGCGGTGGTTTCTGAATTTTTTAAACTTTAAATTAAAAAAAAAAATAAAAACCCTTACCTGACTTTGTTGATGCTGCAGTTGAACTCTGCAGATAATAAGGTATTTGGGTTTTTACAAGGTTATTTCTTAAAATATTTCCAATTATAGTATCACAAAAAGTTATGTCTTGAAGGTTTTACTTTCCACACCGATAGTTGAGGGGAGTATTGTGGTCACGAAGATTTTCGATTTTGAGATTGTACGCTTTTTGGGCGTCTTATGATGTCTACATAACGAAAATCCAAGTTATTAATTTCCGTCGGTCTGTCTATCTGCCTCGTAATCTCAGTAACCGCTGCTTAGATTGTGATGAAATCTGGGTAGCCAGATGCCTTGGTATTGCAGTAGGTAGTGGTGCTATATTTTTGAAAATCGGTGGATAGATGGCGCAGCGGAGTGATCAGCAAAAAACAAATAAATTCAAATATTTCTCGAACTTCGGTTTCAACGTTTTAGGGGTTCCTGAACATTTTCTAACTTTTTTGGATGGGGGTGAAATTGGGGTGGTCGGGACTTGGGGGGAGGGGGGTTGTAAACTGAAAACACTGATACACTTTTTTATGCCAATCCAAACATTATTACAGAAACAGGAATTTTGTAATGTATACAAACGGGTCTTGCTTTAGATCGTGCTGTAATGTGTAACATGTAAATTATTGGATTGATTTTAATGAACCTAGATGCAGTATCATTGCCATTTAATTAATACCGTTAATTAATTTACCGATTTCTCCCAGTACAATTCAAATTCGAGCATCAAGCAAGTATTTAGGGGGGGGGGGGGGGGGGTCCGGACTTCCCCGAAATGTTATGTAATGCCGCCGAAAAAAAGTAATCCACAAATTTAATCCCCCCACTAACGAGAGCAAATTTCAGGTGGCAACTGTAATTTCGACCCCCCCAAAATCAAATCCTGGATAATGCGTGCCTGTCGAGCATTCAAAATATAAGCTAACGCATCTATGGCAAAGTCACAATCTTCTAAGTTTTGTAATCGCTGCGATGTTCAAATCTTTTTCTTCCGTTCTTTTTATGTTCCATATATTTTATGATACATAGAGTCACACTTAAATTGACCAAAGATTCTGAATATGTATAGTCTAATAATATAGGGGCGTTCTATTTAAAAAATCACAACTATGATATGTCACGTTTTTATTATATTATGTAAAATGTAGTCTAACCCAACATACATACACTCACATAGTGATTTTCTTGAAAGGAGATATTGATATATTTTAGCAAAGCACGGATGCACATTTATATACTTTGTGATATGAATGGATTTCCCTAAATACCGCTCACACTTTGATATCTAACAGGATACAAAAATGCCAAACAGTTTGGTAGAAAACCGAACACTATGGCGATTTATACCCCGCAACCCAAAAAAAGAGTTCACTTTTGATTCACTTCATCAATCACATGCGATGTAATCTGCAACCCGAAACAATAAATTTCTGCATACCTTCCCAGAATCCCGCACGGTTTTTAATTTTATAATCGTGTGAAACCGTCGAGCTCGAAAAATTACACACGAACAAAGTTGCTCGAGAAACTCCCTTGCAATCCCTATCTATCACGACTCATTGACAGGGGCAAATCAAGGTTGGCGTTTAAAAAATTATCCCGCAGAAATAATTATCGATAATAGCAATTCGACTCTATTAAACAATTAAATGTAATTTGTTGTAATGGCTCACGCGATTTCCAGATGTCAGTGGCAAAGATTGATGGATCCAGTAGGGATGACGGCGATCGGCAGTTGTTTCGGAAGGTAGTAAGTCACCGGTCGGTCTTGGTAGGCCTTGGGCGGTTAGCATCTTCAGGGCCAAAGTGGTGCTCTGCAATTTTTGTACGAATTTGGGCCACTTCCATTTTCATACTACAAACCTATATTCAGTGGGGCACAGTTACTCGGATATTCATAAAAAAGGCGTACAAGAACTAAAAAGAGAACGACCTACGTCATATTTGTGTAAAACGGGCTGGTGCCAGTCATTGTCTATTGGAGGTTATTGCTAAGTGTCATGCATGACAGTGTTTGACAAATTTAAAAAATAAAAATGCCACGTCAGTTATCTGTGGAGGAGGCTCAAATAGTGGCTAAAATTGAAGAAGGTTGGAAAATTCGTGGAGTTGCACAGTTCTACAACAAGGATGAAAAAAGATATTAGAAATCAAACTACGCTGGGAGTAAGTAAAAATAAATGCCAAACAGATTAAATAAAGTTATAGAAAAACATGGTCAAATCACCAAATGTTAGATTTTATTTTCAAGGTGTTCGTGATTGCAGTTGTTTAATTTTTTTTATCTATTCTGTTAATAAAATTTCTCAAATATATTTTTGGTTGATATTTTTTTATTTATTTTATTGATCCGATACCAGTAAATAACCTAATCACTGATGACAGCAGCTGGTTTTACGCAAATATGATGTAGGTCGCGCTCTTTTTAATTCTTGTACGCCTTTTTTATGGATATTACATTTATATCTATTATACCGTATTCGGTTCCATCAAGTGCTTGTTCGAATATAACGTCGCAATACGTAATGAAGAGCATGGGGCTGAGCATGCATCCCTGCACAACTCCCCGCGCCTTTATACAGCTCTTGTCTGGATACCTTCTAGTCTTGTTGAAGCTACTTGGTGTTCATATAACTTCTGTATGATCTTCAAATCCTGCGAGTCAATTTTTTGTTTTGTTTAGTGAGGGGGTTAGAGTTAAGCTGCCCTAATAGTTCCCGCTAAGCCTCAAGGCTTATTGTGCACCCTTGGTCAAAGGGATGAAACAGAATCCCATCCTAAGTCCTTTGCAAACAGGGTAGGACAGTCGCAGATAACAAACGTGCTTAGTTGTTTCCTCTGCCTCATCCCACATCCTGCATAATGGATTAGCCACATCAAATTTCCAGCTTTTGCAGGTGTGCTCTGAACGTCCAATGGGGCAATGGCCAGTTATAAAGTCAATCGTCTTTAGTAATTCCTTCTTGCTCTGTCTGAGA
Organism: Callosobruchus maculatus; assembly: GCA_951848785.1. NCBI lineage: Eukaryota > Metazoa > Arthropoda > Insecta > Coleoptera > Chrysomelidae > Callosobruchus > Callosobruchus maculatus. Next base: position 4,674,533 of record CATOUR010000027.1, on the reverse strand, counting down.
GCGTCTGGGGTATTAGAACAGCAGCATTCTCTTAGACTGAACATCCCCCACCACTATGTCCTAGCGTTTCTAGTGCTCCTTTGACACCCGATCTGGTGACAGCTGTCCATACCACTGTATACGTATATACCACATGTTGGTTCTGCGCCTTCTTTGGCACACCTGTTGGCAATCTCATTACCACTCACTCCTATGTAACTAAGCATTCAAGATAATGTTGAATGGGCTCTTATGCACCTCTCCTTACCGTAGTTCCCAAGTCAAGCCCTCATTACAAAGGTGAGGATAGCTTTGGGTCCTACACATCTTATATCCTCAGGTTCAAGAACCCTTGAATCTAGTATGGCCTACCTGTCATACTCAAGGCCTTCAAAACGACATAGAATGTGTTCTCAGGACTCTTCCTCCTCGCTACACCTTGTGCACGTCGGGTGACTTGCCACCCCCATCACGTACAAGTGACGTTTGAAGGTGCTACGGCCGGATAGCAGGCCGACAAGTATCTTTAGCCGGCTTCTGTCCAGTGAGAGACAGAACCGACCTATGTTGGCCAGAGGTCCTGAAATAAGTCCTCTAGCTTGGCAGGGATGTCCAGAGATTCCTCTCCATTTCGTAAAACGCTGGTTGTACAACTACACCTCTATTTTCCTTCTAATGGTACCTGCTGCCAGCCCAACAGCCGACTTAGGACCCAGGATGTCCTGATGTCTTGCCGAAATGTCATCCAAGATCTTCCTGCATTGCAGAATGAGCCCTGATGTAAACCTACAGGCATCTAATGCTTTTAGTGCTACCTGGCTGTCAGAGCAGGTGGTGATCCGCCTGCTAGGTCCCTGAATTTCTTAAATACGAAAGGCACAAGCTGAATTCAGCTTCAGCTTCAGATATATGCGAATTCGCATATATCTCTTCCTGGAATACCGTAGTGTATCCCCCAGAAGAGAGGAAGGGCTACGTTTTTGGCCCAAGTGCCGAACCGGGCAAAACGCGCATTGACGCGTCGCGTCACCGCACGGCGTCGCGCGGGTACGGCCGGCTTTACGGGCCTGTACTTATCCCGTTTCCAGGGGCGGGTCAAGTGGGCGGGCCGGCCCGCAACGGACCGGTGATTCTGCCGCCACGGGGGCGGATAACACACATCTGCAACCACAGATTTTTGCTGGCTGATAACAGAACACAGACAAATGTTTTAGACGTATAGTGATCTTAAATTTTCTGAAAAATGTGTTATCCTAAAGAACCGATTATAAATATTGTAGAAAAAGCAGATTATCGCAAAAATAATGCATGATACGGAATTATAGATGAAGTGAGAAATATATGAGCTGTTTACACTTCTTTCAGATCTCAATCAGTGTCGACACTTCTATAGTGCAGTTACATTATTATGTAGACCTGAGTAATGATACAAACTTAATTATCAATACAAAATATGATACATTATAATAATTCAGAAAGTGGTAGGAGATCAAAATAATCGCAAATTCCAATTTGCAATAGATAAAAACAAAATAAATCGATCTATTTATTGAATATTGACATCTGATTATACACAGACAGTATACAATTTTGACTACACTAGCATAACTGCTTCAGCCCCCTAGCCAGCCCAGTAAAAAATGCTGGAAGGGATTACGGTCATCGGAAGATTCATCTGAAATTACTACTATCAACGAGTAAGACAGAAGGAATTCTGTTTCACGCTTATTAGCGATCATCAGTGCGCCATAGGTCGATTGACGAAAGTAGAGAGCATCAATTTTTCCATGTTTAATAAACATGTGAAAGATGTACGAGTAAGACAGAAGGAATTCTGCCGGTGCGCCATCTAGTACCCGAAGGTGACGGCAACCAAAGAGAGAAACGCCACTAGAAGCAGTTTACCTCTCCTTGGTGGAACGACAAGGCTCGCTCGCTTTTTGCCACTAGAGGCGCGGATTTTTGACGCACGCAGCGTGAAGCCGATATACGAGGGTTGCTCTATACCTCCGTCAATCCACCAGTACGCAGACAGCTGTTTCACGCTTATTAGCGATCATCAGTGCGCCATAGGTCGATTGACGAAAGTAGAGAGCATCAATTTTTCCATGTTTAATAAAACTCGTACATCTATCACATGTTTATTAAACATGGAAAAATTGATGCTCTCTACTTTCGTCAATCGACCTATGGCGCACTGATGATCGCTAATAAGCGTGAAACAGCTGTCTGCGTACTGGTGGATTGACGGAGGTATAGAGCAACCCTCGTATATCGGCTTCACGCTGCGTGCGTCAAAAATCCGCGCCTCTAGTGGCAAAAAGCGAGCGAGCCTTGTCGTTCCACCAAGGAGAGGTAAACTGCTTCTAGTGGCGTTTCTCTCTTTGGTTGCCGTCACCTTCGGGTACTAGATGGCGCACCGGCAGAATTCCTTCTGTCTTACTCGTACATCTTTCACATGTTTATTAAACATGGAAAAATTGATGCTCTCTACTTTCGTCAATCGACCTATGGCGCACTGATGATCGCTAATAAGCGTGAAACAGCTGTCTGCGTACTGGTGGATTGACGGAGGTATAGAGCAACCCTCGTACTACTATCAAGTTTATCAACTATCAACTATCATATTTATTTTAAAGTTATGCAACTTTAAGACCCTATACCGAACCGATCACTTTTTATGACTAACAGTGATGTTACATAATTCAAATATCCATAACAAAAATTAGAAATCAGAGGACAAGTTTTTGCCAAACAGTCTGTTGAAACTGTGTATGTACTCTCGGGGATGCATTATGCCTTTAGAACTTCAATGGAATCGTATTGCGTGTGTTGTGTTTACCACGTTTACGACAAGTTTATGAAACCAATGGATAACTAGAAAGATGGCCATGTTTTTATGGTAAAGTACACGATCAATTATTTGGTAATTTTTTGATAAATTCATTTTTTTGACGTTTCTTGAAATCATTTCCGTTTAGTCGATAATGACGAGGCAGCGTATTTTTTAAGAACTAATACCAAAAATTCCAAAATCAGACAAAAAATATTCTTTTATCAGGGTTTTCGTTTAGGGGATTTTCGCATTTCAATGAAAATCTCTAAAATTCAATTTATCTCTCAAACAGTTGAGAATCGGATCCTAATTTATATAACTTTTTTGTTGGAAATGAACTGCACAGCTTTTTCCTAAAGTATCTTCGAATCGACACAGGACACCCTGTATATTGATACATCCTCGTACGGTTACGTGTTTCGTGAGGACAAGAGTATCCAAACATTTGCAACTCGAAAAAAATTGTTAATGGACATGAAAGAACATGATAGGCAAATCAGTATCCAGAGCAAAATTATCTTATATCTACCTGCGATAAGCAATTTGTCCTTAATAATAACTTACAACTTCTGAAGATCCAGACTGGGAAAAAATTCTCAACATTATCCGCTGCTCTCACCATTATATTTGACGCAATCAAGTGGGGAATCTCAATTTATCAACTATTAAAAACTTTACTCCCAAAAACTCGCAATGATCTGTAATTTTCCGTCCCAATCATTTAGCCGTAAAACAAAAAATGATACGTTGTAAGGTAATTGAGTCTTGGTCATTTGGTTTCTCTTTTGTGACTAACCTGTTGTTATCTGTTTGCGGTGTGTATCCTAGAGAAGGCTGGGTTTCACTTTCAGTATCTACAGGGGGACTGCAATACGTTTGGTATAATAGTGACCATATACTTCATAGATCAATTCCGGACGCTTGGCTTAACGCACGGGGGGGGGGGGGGGGGGGTGGACTGTAAGAGAATGAAAAGAGATGAAGCGAGAGTAGTTTCATTTTTGCTTGTCCGTTAACTCTATTTGTTTATTTTGCTGTATGTTGTGCCACAAATTTTCGATTGGGATTCAAATTCTGGGCATTTTACCGATTTTTGTGATTTTTTTTGCTTGCCCATTAGCTGTATTTGTTCATTTTGCTGTATGTTGTGCCAAAAATTTTCGATTGCGGCTCAAATTCCGGATATATACCGATTTTTGCGATTCCACCCGGACACGAAATTTAGCTCCAAATTTCCGGATATGTCCGGGATTTTCCGAACGGATGGTCACCCTAAGTATACATTACACACCGAGGAAAGGCTACCTAGTTCTGGATAAATGTGATTTGTTCCTTGTACACACACAACCGTTTTGTCCTTTCCCTAAGAAATTATAATAATACCCTTTTATTCGTCAATAAAAAATATTGCTACAGTAATTTTAGCTGTCATTTACTCGTATTATAATACAGTATATCGTTTAAATTCCGTTCTTCAAAAAAATTTCCTCTTACTTTTCCTACCGTAGATACAGTCTGCCAGTCTCTCCCTCATGGCATGTTTCAATTCGCAGTTCGTCCAGTGTGGTCGGTGGATTAGGTAAATCGCCTAAGTATCAAATCATCCAATCCCATACTTTTTCAGTTGGCGATAAAACGGGTGATCCTGAAGACCTCAGCTTCCTGGAGGAACCTCATCGATACCCTTGCAACGTGCATTATATGGCTGGAAGAAATCCTTTTCGAGGCCTCGGCATATGGAATGGTAATTGGTTCTAACACCTCATAAAGATGCAGTCATTGTACCACCAATCCTAAGGAAAGGTGACTTGCTGTTGAGTACAATGGCATCCCAAGCCATCAAACTCATAGGATGGCGTACATGGCGCTCAACAGCAAACTGGAGACCATGTCGTTCACCCTGTCGTTGTCTTATGCGTTGGCGTCCGACATGTGCCCCCAGACAAAACCTGGACTCATCGAAGAAGGCCGCCCGATGCCATTCAGCATGCCATTGTCGGTGTTCTTGGCACCAACCTAACTATTGGCGAGGATGAGTTGTAGTGAGTGGAAACACTAGATGGGGATGACATGGTCATAAGCCAATTTCACTCAATCTGTGGTATACCGCGTGGATTTAAATGGGCCTCCCTATAGCAGCATACTAAGCGTCTCGTCAGCAACAGCTCGAGTGGATGTCTTTCTCGAAGGCCAGTAGTCGCAGATGACGATATTGCAGGTCTGTAGTCCTTCTACGGACTCCAGAACCTCTAGCGCGCTGCATTAGCCCTTCTGCGATCCATGCGCGCCACTGTGCTACAACTGTAGCCACGCTACGCCCCATGGTTACAGCAACTGCTGTGAAAGAAGCACCACGTTCTCGTTGGGCCCTAAACTGGGGCTGTCATCTTCTAGGGGGAACCTTTACACAACCAATTTATCTCTTTTACACAACCAACTGCTACTCTCTCGCCACATTTGCAACCGATATCATCGTTTTTGAATCTACAAAAAGCGATGCTTTGGTTTTACATGTCTCGAGCAATGTAGGTAAATATCGTCGGAACAAACAAAAGGTGTTACGTGTGTACTAGAGATGGTACTGCCAAGCTGTGTACAAAGTTTCAATGCAAATATGCCTTTTTTCTTCGGATTTCACTTGCGAGTTGTATATTTTAAATAGATTATGATTTCCGCCTTTTACCATTCTTCTACCGACGTAACCTCAGTAACAGCTACATTTTAGAGTGCGACAAGCTAGAGAAAGACAGTAGGTTGGTAGTGCTGGTATGTTTCTGAATTCACTGCATTTGTGGCATAGTAGTTACCAAAAAAGTTTATGCTCAGAATCGCTTCAGACTTCTCTATTTGGGGAGGGGGTAAAATTGGGGTGGTGGAGAAAATTCGCAAATGATTCTCCAATTCCTTAAAATAATGATCTTGGTAATACTCTATACCCTACAATATTGCCTTTGAAGACAGTTCTGTGGACTGGCTTTTTTAAAAAAATTTTTGAGTGCCATCAAATTGGCGTAAGAGGACGATATGAGGTTGGTAAAATGCCATTATCATGGCGAGAATCAAAAAAGGAACTTATTGAATTATAAGGGTAGGGGTGAAGCATCATGAAAATACAAAGATTATCAATACACAGTTTATTAAGTGGTACATCGTTTTCTCATGAATGATACCAAAAATTAAAATATTTTAAAGATTCACGGATTTCACTTGCGAGTAATATAATTATAATACCTATGGGCCCTTTGTACAGGGTTTAAAATGACCTAGCACTGGACTATGCCGAAGAGATAAGAATTCTTATATACAGCAATTGAGCCAGGAAATAGAGATGCATGCCAATACTAATCATCCGAAAGAGATGTTTTTTAAGGTCAAATGCCTCAGTCGGGATTTTAAACCCAAATCTTGGGCTGTTAAAAATCCCGAGGGACAGCTAATTACCAACTGGCATGAGGTTATTGAGGTATGGCGAAATACTTACTGCGAAAACCTGTACCATGAGGATAGCCCTCAGCCCCTCTCATTGGATTTTGAATATGAACCTGATATTTTTTTGTCTAAAGTGGAACATGCCCTCAACAAGTTAAAAACTAACAGAGCTACAGGCATTGATGCTATTTCTGCCGAAACATTAAAATGCTTGGGTGAAGACGGCTTCTCTCTTTTATATAATATTTGTACGAGGGTCTGGTTCTCCGGTGTTTGGCCAGATGAATGGTGCACATCCAGTTTTGTTCCACTTCATAAAAAACGACCTCCAACAAATCTAGACAATTATCGCCTACTTTCGTTAATCTCTCATGCAAGCAAGGTTCTACTATATATTTTACAGTCTCGTTTGGAGGGTTTTATTGGCCGGCAAATTTCTCAGGCGCAGGCAGGTTCCGTAAAAGGACGCGGTATGCGTGAACAGATCTTAAACTCAAGACAGATTATTGAAAAAGCCAGAGAGCATTATTTTCCCGTTTTTATCTGCTTTGTGGACTATTCTAAGGCGTTTGATAACGTAAAGTGGCTTAAACTGTGGGAAATCCTTATCTCCATGGGAGTCCCTTCCACTTAGTATTTCTCATACAGCAATTTTGCTATGAGTCTAGCTCAGCTCGTGTAAGAATTGATGGTAACTTGTCTGGTCAAACAGCAACCAGAGAAGGAGTTTGTCAGGGATGCTTATTATCTCCGATGTTATTTAACATTTACTCTGAATTTGTGATGAGACAGGTATTGGACAAAAGGAATGGCAGTATAACTATTGGCGGAAGCAAAATATCTAACTTAAGATTTGCTGACCTTATTGCTGCTTCTCAGGAAGAGCTAGTAGCTCTATTGAACGTTTTAGAACAACACAGTGCAGCATATGTTCTTGGTATTAACTACAACAAGACCAAGGTTATTATCGTAGATAGAGAGCATGACAATCATCGAGAAAAAGTCAATAGGCCGTTGTGAAGTAATTCAAAGTTTTGTATACCTCGGTTCTTTGATCGACAATTCGGGTAGCTGTGAAAATGAGATTCGACGGCGCATTCAACAGGCATGTGTGGCCATGACGAAGCTTACTAAAATTTGGCGTGACCATAACATCACTAAAGCTACCAAAATGTCACTGGTTCAGTCTCTTGTGTTCTCCATATTTTTGTATGCCTCGGAAACTTTGACTGTTAAAAAGGCAGATCCAGCTCGCATAGTTGCTTTTGAAATGTGGACGTGGAGGAGAATGCTGAGAATTCCTTATACCGCCCATCGAACTAATGTTTCCATACTGGATGAGCTCGGTAGTCCAAAGAGACTATCCTCCATTGTGTCGATGAGAATGCTTACATTCTTCGGACATAATACACAGAAGCGATAATATGGAGAAACTTGTAGTTCAGGGTCACACCCCGAGTGGGCGGCGCCGTGGCCGTTCCCCAACACGCTGGGTGGATACGACGAAACAGTTGCTAGATGTGAGTATCAAGAGCGCCACTGAACTGACAGTAAATCGCGAACGATGGCGAGCTACAGTTCTCAAAACTATATATTATTATTCGTGTCGGGAATACTCTAGCTCCGACTTAATGCATTTTACGAGTTCATAACATGTCTGTTAAGACATTGTGACTAATAATAATAATAATAACCTTTATTTCCAAGAGACAAATTACATTGTTTTGGAATAGTCAGTTGGGAAAAAAAGAACGAAATATTTGATACATACACTACAGAAACACATTAATAAATGTAATAAATAAATAAATGTAATAAATAAGTAAGTATAAAATGACCAGATCAGAGTCAAGCTATTTAGTGGTGAATATTAAGGAATTCTTCTACATCATAAAAGCATTGTTTCACCAAAAACACCTTAAGGCATTTTATAAAACAACCGATTCCCTGAGCTGTTTTCAGCTCTTCTGGCAGTTCATTCCACAGTCTCAGCCCCAAGCAGTCTGGTGCGTTGAAACCGAGATTATACCTACGGTAGGGAACGTACATGTCGGCATTCTGTCTGGTACTGACACCGTGTACCTCACCGACCGTACTGAATTTGTTTTTGTTTTTGTAGATGTGCACGCACATTTCCAATATAAATAGACTGGGCACCGTCAGTATGCCAAATTTTTTAAATGTGTCTTTACATGACTGCCTACTAGTCAAGCCTAGCATGCGTCTTAATATCAGCTTCTGAGACAGGAACACCTCCTGGGCCGCAGGACTCCTACCCCAAAAGCAAATACCATAACGTAACCTGCTACTTACTTGGGCATGGTAGAATAACAGCAGCTGATCAACCGTCAGGACTAATCTCAGATTATTCATTAAAAATGCAGTAGAATGCAACTTCGAAACTAAATGGCTACAATGATGTTTCCAACTCAAACAAGGATCTACATGCAAGCCTAGAAATTTAGTAGGTTCGCAGTCGGTTGCTACTAATCTGAAATCATCAACATTTATCGCCAAAGTATCACACGTTTGCGACTATGATGATGAGCACTGGACGAGTTATCATCCCTCTCCGGTATTCTAACGCGAGTCGGTCACATTGTGCACCCTACCGAGCCGGCCCGGGCGGCGATCTCGGGGGGCGTTCGGGGCCTTCGGCGAGCAACCGTTAATTTAGTGCACCGTCCGTCGGAGGAAGAAAGCCTCCCGCGCCCTAATTGGGGGTTAGAGTGCGCGGGTGCTCTGCCCACAGGCGCCACTCGACCGGACTGATCGCGATACCCCGAGACCCGGACCGGCGCCCTTTGCCTTAAATATACGCTTGCGCCCACTGTGACTGGTGGGCTTTACCAGATATGAATGGTCGTTAGTTAATCACTGTTTTTGTTGGTTTGTAAAATGATGGGAATCGGCCAAAGTGTTAATTAAGTTTAGATTGGATTCTTCTAGATTACCATAATATCTACGGTAGTTGTTTGGAATTTGTAGGTAAGTTAAATGTTTTAGCAGAAAAAGATTCGCGCTTTTCCACGTTAGGATTTGTAAGCAAGTATCGGACACAGTTGTTTTGAATGATTTGATTTCTGTTTTTTATGTCAACTGATCCAAACAGGGGTAGTAAACAACATCACACTAACCGGTAACTGGATACAGATAACACCAAGGATACGTAAAGTTTTTATCTCATTACCTAGTTTAATAAATATATCGGTTAGAATAGAGAGCTATGGTTTAATTAGCATTGTAGCGATGCAATTACCTCTAAAAACCTCAGAGTAACAACTGAACATAGAGGTAGTAAACAAACCACTCCAGCATGGCATGCTCAAAGCCATCTTCTTTTGACACTTCAGCCTCCAAATATTGCCAACTAACCTGAAAATTCTTCTAATGCAACCCATGTTACAAACATTGCTCTGGACTGTCCCAATTCAAAAAACTGTTAAACTATACTCGAATATAGCACAGCAAGTCCGTAAAGCTTCACTACAGTTACCAACAAATAGCGAATTCGATTTTGCTGACCAAGCATAAAAGACGCACAAACAAAACAAACGTTTGACAGTCGGAGGTTACCGTAAACAAATCGCAGGAAAATTACATAGGCGTTGCCAGCTCCTCAAAATTTATGTAAGACAGAATTTGCGTTTATGATATTGATTTTGCTGTTATAATTCCTGCAGCCTCAAAATACCGTCTTTTTATGGGGTGTTTCTGGATACTATACAACTAAGACGATAGTAAACAATTATGATTGCCGTATCTGGTGGTCAATATGACAACGTAAGAAATGATGTTGGCCTATTAGAATTAGTTATTTACTACCTCTATGTTCAATCGTTACTCTGAGCTAAAAACCAACATTACAAAGAATGGAGGAAAAATCCAAATGCCGAGAACCACCGCAGTTTTATCGACACCAGAAATCATTGTAAACGTGTGATTGCCAGCAGCCAGAAGGAGAAACACAACCAAAAAATTAAAAACAAGCTTCTCTCATGTCCTAGTTCGTCCAGAACATTCTGGTCTGTAGCTAAGACTGTTACTCAGAACTTTTTCTATTCGTCACTACCGCACTTGACCAGAAAGGACAAGTTCATCGCTTCTACTCCTTAAGAAAAAAAACAGACATCTTACGGAGGCTTTCGCAGCCAATTTCAAGGAAGTACTCCAACTACCACCACGAACGTGAGCTCGAGAATGGGAAAGGTGAAATTTCAACATCAAGGTCTAAAAAGCATCCTTCAGAATCTAAACACGAAGAAAGCTGCTGGTCCTGACCAAATCTCAGCTATTGTCCTTAAACGTTGTGCCGCTTAGCTTGCACATATTCTTTGCAAGCTCTTCAAACTATCGTATATCAGGGAGGTGTGTTTCCCGCTGCATGGAAGATTGGCTACGTACAATTCATTCCTAGGAAAGCAAAAAAAAACAGAATCCATCAACTATATACCTGTGGTACTTCTCAGCATCATGTCTAAGGTCATGGAGATTGTCATTAACACACAGCTCCTGCAATACCTGGACAACAATAACATCATAAATAGTCGCCAGTATGGCTTTCGTAAGCATAGGTCTACGGGTGACCTCCTGGCCTACGCCACTCACTTGTGGAACAGAGCAATCGAAAGAGTGTGACATGAGTGACTTCTGGTCAAGCTTGCTGCTTATGGACTACCTCATGGCCTACGCCAGTGGCTGAATAGCTTTTTCAACGACCGATCTCTGTTTGTTGTAGTCGAGGGCTGTTCATCAGACGTATTTTAAATATAGACGCCGGTGTTCCTCAGGGATCTGTCCTATTCCCTACACTGTTTCTGCTGTACATCAACAAGCTGCTGAAAACAACATCCAATCCAATCTACAGATTCTCAGACGACAGCACATTAATGTCGTGCGTGGAACCAGGCAGTGGCGTACACACGGGGGAGTTGTCAGGGTTCGAGCCCCCCCATGGTGTTGGAATATTAACTAAAATTATATTTATGCCTTCAAAACTTGCTTTTCTCAATGGTTTGGCGCTCTTAAATATCCATTGTGCTATTACAGTAGCTCCAGAAGCAGGTGCAATACATTCTTCTAATTCATGAATTAAGAATGAATATACATTTATAACATTATTACGTTGTGCATCACTGTAACCCCCCCTATAGGAGTAGAAGCGATGAACTTGTCCTTTCTGGTCAAGTGCGGTAGTGACGAATAGAAAAAGTTCTGAGTAACAGTCTTAGCTACAGACCAGAATGTTCTGGACGAACTAGGACATGAGAGAAGCTTGTTTTTAATTTTTTGGTTGTGTTTCTCCTTCTGGCTGCTGGCAATCACACGTTTACAATGATTTCTGGTGTCGATAAAACTGCGGTGGTTCTCGGCATTTGGATTTTTCCTCCATTCTTTGTAATGTTGGTTTTTAGCTCAGAGTAACGATTGAACATAGAGGTAGTAAATAACTAATTCTAATAGGCCAACATCATTTCTTACGTTGTCATATTGACCACCAGATACGGCAATCATAATTGTTTACTATCGTCTTAGTTGTATAGTATCCAGAAACACCCCATAAAAAGACGGTATTTTGAGGCTGCAGGAATTATAACAGCAAAATCAATATCATAAACGCAAATTCTGTCTTACATAAATTTTGAGGAGCTGGCAACGCCTATGTAATTTTCCTGCGATTTGTTTACGGTAACCTCCGACTGTCAAACGTTTGTTTTGTTTGTGCGTCTTTTATGCTTGGTCAGCAAAATCGAATTCGCTATTTGTTGGTAACTGTAGTGAAGCTTTACGGACTTGCTGTGCTATATTCGAGTATAGTTTAACAGTTTTTTGAATTGGGACAGTCCAGAGCAATGTTTGTAACATGGGTTGCATTAGAAGAATTTTCAGGTTAGTTGGCAATATTTGGAGGCTGAAGTGTCAAAAGAAGATGGCTTTGAGCATGCCATGCTGGAGTGGTTTGTTTACTACCTCTATGTTCAGTTGTTACTCTGAGGTTTTTAGAGGTAATTGCATCGCTACAATGCTAATTAAACCATAGCTCTCTATTCTAACCGATATATTTATTAAACTAGGTAATGAGATAAAAACTTTACGTATCCTTGGTGTTATCTGTATCCAGTTACCGGTTAGTGTGATGTTGTTTACTACCCCTGTTTGGATCAGTTGACATAAAAAACAGAAATCAAATCATTCAAAACAACTGTGTCCGATACTTGCTTACAAATCCTAACGTGGAAAAGCGCGAATCTTTTTCTGCTAAAACATTTAACTTACCTACAAATTCCAAACAACTACCGTAGATATTATGGTAATCTAGAAGAATCCAATCTAAACTTAATTAACACTTTGGCCGATTCCCATCATTTTACAAACCAACAAAAACAGTGATTAACTAACGACCATTCATATCTGGTAAAGCCCACCAGTCACAGTGGGCGCAAGCGTATATTTAAGGCAAAGGGCGCCGGTCCGGGTCTCGGGGTATCGCGATCAGTCCGGTCGAGTGGCGCCTGTGGGCAGAGCACCCGCGCACTCTAACCCCCAATTAGGGCGCGGGAGGCTTTCTTCCTCCGACGGACGGTGCACTAAATTAACGGTTGCTCGCCGAAGGCCCCGAACGCCCCCCGAGATCGCCGCCCGGGCCGGCTCGGTAGGGTGCACAATGTGACCGACTCGCGTTAGAATACCGGAGAGGGATGATAACTCGTCCAGTGCTCATCATCATAGTCGCAAACGTGTGATACTTTGGCGATAAATGTTGATGATTTCAGATTAGTAGCAACCGACTGCGAACCTACTAAATTTCTAGGCTTGCATGTAGATCCTTGTTTGAGTTGGAAACATCATTGTAGCCATTTAGTTTCGAAGTTGCATTCTACTGCATTTTTAATGAATAATCTGAGATTAGTCCTGACGGTTGATCAGCTGCTGTTATTCTACCATGCCCAAGTAAGTAGCAGGTTACGTTATGGTATTTGCTTTTGGGGTAGGAGTCCTGCGGCCCAGGAGGTGTTCCTGTCTCAGAAGCTGATATTAAGACGCATGCTAGGCTTGACTAGTAGGCAGTCATGTAAAGACACATTTAAAAAATTTGGCATACTGACGGTGCCCAGTCTATTTATATTGGAAATGTGCGTGCACATCTACAAAAACAAAAACAAATTCAGTACGGTCGGTGAGGTACACGGTGTCAGTACCAGACAGAATGCCGACATGTACGTTCCCTACCGTAGGTATAATCTCGGTTTCAACGCACCAGACTGCTTGGGGCTGAGACTGTGGAATGAACTGCCAGAAGAGCTGAAAACAGCTCAGGGAATCGGTTGTTTTATAAAATGCCTTAAGGTGTTTTTGGTGAAACAATGCTTTTATGATGTAGAAGAATTCCTTAATATTCACCACTAAATAGCTTGACTCTGATCTGGTCATTTTATACTTACTTATTTATTACATTTATTTATTTATTACATTTATTAATGTGTTTCTGTAGTGTATGTATCAAATATTTCGTTCTTTTTTTTCCCAACTGACTATTCCAAAACAATGTAATTTGTCTCTTGGAAATAAAGGTTATTATTATTATTATTAGTCACAATGTCTTAACAGACATGTTATGAACTCGTAAAATGCATTAAGTCGGAGCTAGAGTATTCCCGACACGAATAATAATATATAGTTTTGAGAACTGTAGCTCGCCATCGTTCGCGATTTACTGTCAGTTCAGTGGCGCTCTTGATACTCACATCTAGCAACTGTTTCGTCGTATCCACCCAGCGTGTTGGGGAACGGCCACGGCGCCGCCCACTCGGGGTGTGACCCTGAACTACAAGTTTCTCCATATTATCGCTTCTGTGTATTATGTCCGAAGAATGTAAGCATTCTCATCGACACAATGGAGGATAGTCTCTTTGGACTACCGAGCTCATCCAGTATGGAAACATTAGTTCGATGGGCGGTATAAGGAATTCTCAGCATTCTCCTCCACGTCCACATTTCAAAAGCAACTATGCGAGCTGGATCTGCCTTTTTAACAGTCAAAGTTTCCGAGGCATACAAAAATATGGAGAACACAAGAGACTGAACCAGTGACATTTTGGTAGCTTTAGTGATGTTATGGTCACGCCAAATTTTAGTAAGCTTCGTCATGGCCACACATGCCTGTTGAATGCGCCGTCGAATCTCATTTTCACAGCTACCCGAATTGTCGATCAAAGAACCGAGGTATACAAAACTTTGAATTACTTCACAACGGCCTATTGACTTTTTCTCGATGATTGTCATGCTCTCTATCTACGATAATAACCTTGGTCTTGTTGTAGTTAATACCAAGAACATATGCTGCACTGTGTTGTTCTAAAACGTTCAATAGAGCTACTAGCTCTTCCTGAGAAGCAGCAATAAGGTCAGCAAATCTTAAGTTAGATATTTTGCTTCCGCCAATAGTTATACTGCCATTCCTTTTGTCCAATACCTGTCTCATCACAAATTCAGAGTAAATGTTAAATAACATCGGAGATAATAAGCATCCCTGACAAACTCCTTCTCTGGTTGCTGTTTGACCAGACAAGTTACCATCAATTCTTACACGAGCTGAGCTAGACTCATAGCAAAATTGCTGTATGAGAAATACTAAGTGGAAGGGACTCCCATGGAGATAAGGATTTCCCACAGTTTAAGCCACTTTACGTTATCAAACGCCTTAGAATAGTCCACAAAGCAGATAAAAACGGGAAAATAATGCTCTCTGGCTTTTTCAATAATCTGTCTTGAGTTTAAGATCTGTTCACGCATACCGCGTCCTTTTACGGAACCTGCCTGCGCCTGAGAAATTTGCCGGCCAATAAAACCCTCCAAACGAGACTGTAAAATATATAGTAGAACCTTGCTTGCATGAGAGATTAACGAAAGTAGGCGATAATTGTCTAGATTTGTTGGAGGTCGTTTTTTATGAAGTGGAACAAAACTGGATGTGCACCATTCATCTGGCCAAACACCGGAGAACCAGACCCTCGTACAAATATTATATAAAAGAGAGAAGCCGTCTTCACCCAAGCATTTTAATGTTTCGGCAGAAATAGCATCAATGCCTGTAGCTCTGTTAGTTTTTAACTTGTTGAGGGCATGTTCCACTTTAGACAAAAAAATATCAGGTTCATATTCAAAATCCAATGAGAGGGGCTGAGGGCTATCCTCATGGTACAGGTTTTCGCAGTAAGTATTTCGCCATACCTCAATAACCTCATGCCAGTTGGTAATTAGCTGTCCCTCGGGATTTTTAACAGCCCAAGATTTGGGTTTAAAATCCCGACTGAGGCATTTGACCTTAAAAAACATCTCTTTCGGATGATTAGTATTGGCATGCATCTCTATTTCCTGGCTCAATTGCTGTATATAAGAATTCTTATCTCTTCGGCATAGTCCAGTGCTAGGTCATTTTAAACCCTGTACAAAGGGCCCATAGGTATTATAATTATATTACTCGCAAGTGAAATCCGTGAATCTTTAAAATATTTTAATTTTTGGTATCATTCATGAGAAAACGATGTACCACTTAATAAACTGTGTATTGATAATCTTTGTATTTTCATGATGCTTCACCCCTACCCTTATAATTCAATAAGTTCCTTTTTTGATTCTCGCCATGATAATGGCATTTTACCAACCTCATATCGTCCTCTTACGCCAATTTGATGGCACTCAAAAATTTTTTTAAAAAAGCCAGTCCACAGAACTGTCTTCAAAGGCAATATTGTAGGGTATAGAGTATTACCAAGATCATTATTTTAAGGAATTGGAGAATCATTTGCGAATTTTCTCCACCACCCCAATTTTACCCCCTCCCCAAATAGAGAAGTCTGAAGCGATTCTGAGCATAAACTTTTTTGGTAACTACTATGCCACAAATGCAGTGAATTCAGAAACATACCAGCACTACCAACCTACTGTCTTTCTCTAGCTTGTCGCACTCTAAAATGTAGCTGTTACTGAGGTTACGTCGGTAGAAGAATGGTAAAAGGCGGAAATCATAATCTATTTAAAATATACAACTCGCAAGTGAAATCCGAAGAAAAAAGGCATATTTGCATTGAAACTTTGTACACAGCTTGGCAGTACCATCTCTAGTACACACGTAACACCTTTTGTTTGTTCCGACGATATTTACCTACATTGCTCGAGACATGTAAAACCAAAGCATCGCTTTTTGTAGATTCAAAAACGATGATATCGGTTGCAAATGTGGCGAGAGAGTAGCAGTTGGTTGTGTAAAAGAGATAAATTGGTTGTGTAAAGGTTCCCCCTAGAAGATGACAGCCCCAGTTTAGGGCCCAACGAGAACGTGGTGCTTCTTTCACAGCAGTTGCTGTAACCATGGGGCGTAGCGTGGCTACAGTTGTAGCACAGTGGCGCGCATGGATCGCAGAAGGGCTAATGCAGCGCGCTAGAGGTTCTGGAGTCCGTAGAAGGACTACAGACCTGCAATATCGTCATCTGCGACTACTGGCCTTCGAGAAAGACATCCACTCGAGCTGTTGCTGACGAGACGCTTAGTATGCTGCTATAGGGAGGCCCATTTAAATCCACGCGGTATACCACAGATTGAGTGAAATTGGCTTATGACCATGTCATCCCCATCTAGTGTTTCCACTCACTACAACTCATCCTCGCCAATAGTTAGGTTGGTGCCAAGAACACCGACAATGGCATGCTGAATGGCATCGGGCGGCCTTCTTCGATGAGTCCAGGTTTTGTCTGGGGGCACATGTCGGACGCCAACGCATAAGACAACGACAGGGTGAACGACATGGTCTCCAGTTTGCTGTTGAGCGCCATGTACGCCATCCTATGAGTTTGATGGCTTGGGATGCCATTGTACTCAACAGCAAGTCACCTTTCCTTAGGATTGGTGGTACAATGACTGCATCTTTATGAGGTGTTAGAACCAATTACCATTCCATATGCCGAGGCCTCGAAAAGGATTTCTTCCAGCCATATAATGCACGTTGCAAGGGTATCGATGAGGTTCCTCCAGGAAGCTGAGGTCTTCAGGATCACCCGTTTTATCGCCAACTGAAAAAGTATGGGATTGGATGATTTGATACTTAGGCGAATAAGGATTCTCGATTTTTAGGGCGAACTTGAAGACTTGAGGGCCTTAAAGCTTTTTATGTTTGCTACATGAGGCTGAAATTCAAAACAGCAGCCGGATTTGAAATAAGCACACTCTATACATACAAGTTACCAGTTCTCGTCCTGATAGGAAGTCAGATAAGGATTTTCGATTTTTAGGGCGAACTTGAAGATTTCAGGGTCTGAAAATTTTTGATGTTTGCTACATGAGGCTGAAATTCAAAACAGCAACCGGATTTGAAATAAGCACACTCTATACATACAAGTTACCAGCTTTCGTCCTGATAGGAAGTCAGATAAGGATTTTCGATTTTTAGGGCGAACTTGAAGATTTGAGGGCCTTAAAATTTTTTATGTTTGCTACATGAGGCTGAAATTCAAAACAGCAGCCGGATTTGAAATAAGCACACTCTACATACCAGTTACCAGTTTTCGTCCTGATAGGAAGTCAGATAAGGATTTTCGATTTTTAGGGCGAACTTGAAGATTTTAGGGTCTGAAAATTTTTGATGTTCGTTACCTGAGGGTGAAACTCAAAACAACAGCCGGATTTGAAATTAGCACCTTCAAGCTATACAGGATACGAGTTTCCGTCCTCATAGGAAGCCAGATAACGATTTCAGATTTTCAGGGTGAACTTGAAGATTTGAGGGACTGAAAATGTTTGATGTTCGTTACCTGAGGGTGAAACTCAAAACAACCGCCGGATTTGAATTAAGCACACTCTATACATACAAGATACCAGGTTTCGTCGTGATAGGAAGTCAGATAAGGATTTTAGATTTTTAGGGCGAACTTGAAGATTTGAGGGTCTGAAAATTTTTGATGTTCGTTACCTGAGGCTGAAACTCAAAACAACCGCCGGATTTAAAATAAGCACACCCTATGCATACAAGATACCAGTTTTCGTCCTGATAGGAAGTCAGATAAGGATTTTCGATTTTTAGGGCGAACTTGAAGATTTGAGGGTCTGAAAATTTTTGATGTTTGCTACATGAGGCTGAAATTCAAAACAGCAGCCGGATTTGAAATAAGCACACTCTATACATACAAGTTACCAGTTCTCGTCCTGATAGGAAGTCAGATAAGGATTTTCGATTTTTAGGGCGAACTTGAAGATTTGAGGGTCTGAAAATTTTTGATGTTTGCTACATGAGGCTGAAATTCAAAACAGCAGCCGGATTTGAAATAAGCACACTCTATACATACAAGTTACCAGCTTTCGTCCTGATAGGAAGTCTGATAAGGATTTTCGATTTTTAGGGCGAACTTGAAGATTTGAGGGCCTTAAAATTTTTTATGTTTGCTACATGAGGCTGAAATTCAAAACAGCAGCCGGATTTGAAATAAGCACACTCTATACATACAAGTTACCAGTTCTCGTCCTGATAGGAAGTCAGATAAGGATTTTCGATTTTTAGGGCGAACTTGAAGATTTGAGGGTCTGAAAATTTTTGATGTTTGCTACATGAGGCTGAAATTCAAAACAGCAGCCGGATTTGAAATAAGCACACTCTATACATACAAGTTACCAGCTTTCGTCCTGATAGGAAGTCTGATAAGGATTTTCGATTTTTAGGGCGAACTTGAAGATTTGAGGGCCTTAAAATTTTTTATGTTTGCTACATGAGGCTGAAATTCAAAACAGCAGCCGGATTTGAAATAAGCACACTCTATACATACCAGCTTTCGTCCTGATAGGAAGTCAGATAAGGATTTTCGATTTTTAGGGCGAACTTGAAGATTTGAGGGCCTTAAAATTTTTTATGTTTGCTACATGAGGTTGAAATTCGAAACAGCAGCCGGATTTGGAATAAGCACACTCTATACACACAAGTTAGCAGTTCTCGTCCTGATAGGAAGTCAGATAAGGATTTTCGATTTTTAGGGCGAACTTGAAGATTTGAGGGTCTGAAAATTTTTGATGTTTGCTACATGAGGCTGAAATTCAAAACAGCAGCCGGATTTGAAATAAGCACACTCTATACATACAAGTTACCAGTTCTCGTCCTGATAGGAAGTCAGATAAGGATTTTCGATTTTTAGGGCGAACTTGAAGATTTGAGGGTCTGAAAATTTTTGATGTTTGCTACATGAGGCTGAAATTCAAAACAGCAGCCGGATTTGAAATAAGCACCCTCTATAAATACAAGTTACCAGTTCTCGTCCTGATAGGAAGTCAGATAAGGATTTTCGATTTTTAGGGCGAACTTGAAGATTTGAGGGTCTGAAAATTTTTGATGTTTGCTACATGAGGCTGAAATTCAAAACAGCAGCCGGATTTGAAATAAGCACACTCTATACATACAAGTTACCAGTTCTCGTCCTGATAGGAAGTCAGATAAGGATTTTCGATTTTTAGGGCGAACTTGAAGATTTGAGGGTCTGAAAATTTTTGATGTTTGCTACATGAGGCTGAAATTCAAAACAGCAGCCGCATTTGAAATAAGCACCCTCTATAAATACAAGTTACCAGTTCTCGTCCTGATAGGAAGTCAGATAAGGATTTTCGATTTTTAGGGCGAACTTGAAGATTTGAGGGTCTGAAAATTTTTGATGTTTGCTACATGAGGCTGAAATTCAAAACAGCAGCCGGATTTGAAATAAGCACACTCTATACATACAAGTTACCAGTTCTCGTCCTGATAGGAAGTCAGATAAGGATTTTCGATTTTTAGGGCGAACTTGAAGATTTGAGGGTCTGAAAATTTTTTATGTTTGCTACATGAGGTTGAAATTCGAAACAGCAGCCGGATTTGGAATAAGCACACTCTATACATACCAGTTACCAGTTTTCGTCCTGATAGGAAGTCAGATAAGGATTTTCGATTTTTAGGGCGAACTTGAAGATTTGAGGGTCTGAAAATTTTTGATGTTTGCTACATGAGGCTGAAATTCAAAACAGCAGCCGGATTTGAAATAAGCACACTCTATACATACAAGTTACCAGTTCTCGTCCTGATAGGAAGTCAGATAAGGATTTTCGATTTTTAGGGCGAACTTGAAGATTTGAGGGTCTGAAAATTTTTGATGTTTGCTACATGAGGCTGAAATTCAAAACAGCAGCCGGATTTGAAATAAGCACCCTCTATAAATACAAGTTACCAGTTCTCGTCCTGATAGGAAGTCAGATAAGGATTTTCGATTTTTAGGGCGAACTTGAAGATTTGAGGGTCTGAAAATTTTTGATGTTTGCTACATGAGGCTGAAATTCAAAACAGCAGCCGGATTTGAAATAAGCACACTCTATACATACAAGTTACCAGTTCTCGTCCTGATAGGAAGTCAGATCAGGATTTTCGATTTTTAGGGCGAACTTGAAGATTTGAGGGTCTGAAAATTTTTGATGTTTGCTACATGAGGCTGAAATTCAAAACAGCAGCCGGATTTGAAATAACCACACTCTATACATACAAGTTACCACTTCTCGTCCTGATAGGAAGTCAGATAAGGATTTTCGATTTTTAGGGCGAACTTGAAGATTAGAGGGTCTGAAAATTTTTGATGTTTGCTACATGAGGCTGAAATTCAAAACAGCAGCCGGATTTGAAATAAGCACACTCTTTACATACAAGTTACCAGCTTTCGTCCTGATAGGAAGTCAGATAAGGATTTTCGATTTTTAGGGCGAACTTGAAGATTTGAGGGCCTTAAAATTTTTTATGTTTGCTACATGAGGCTGAAATTCAAAACAGCAGCCGGATTTGAAATAAGCACACTCTATACATACAAGTTACCACTTCTCGTCCTGATAGGAAGTCAGATAAGGATTTTCGATTTTTAGGGCGAACTTGAAGATTTGAGGGCCTTAAAATTTTTTATGTTTGCTACATGAGGCTGAAATTCAAAACAGCAGCCGGATTTGAAATAAGCACACTCTTTACATACAAGTTACCAGCTTTCGTCCTGATAGGCAGTCAGATAAGGGTTTTCGATTTTTAGGGCGAACTTGAAGATTTGAGGGCCTTAAAATTTTTTATGTTTGCTACATGAGGCTGAAATTCAAAACAGCAGCCGGATTTGAAATAAGCACACTCTACATACCAGTTACCAGTTTTTGTCCTGATAGGAAGTCAGATAAGGATTTTCGATTTTTAGGGCGAACTTGAAGATTTGAGGGTCTGAAAATTTTTGATGTTTGCTACATGAGGCTGAAATTCAAAACAGCAGCCGGATTTGAAATAAGCACACTCTATACATACAAGTTACCAGCTTTCGTCCTGATAGGAAGTCAGATAAGGATTTTCGATTTTTAGGGCGAACTTGAAGATTTGAGGGCCTTAAAATTTTTTATGTTTGCTACATGAGGCTGAAATTCAAAACAGCAGCCGGATTTGAAATAAGCACACTCTAAATACCAGTTACCAGTTTTCGTCCTCATAGGAAGTCAGATAAGGATTCTCGATTTTTAGGGCGAACTTGAAGACTTGAGGGCCTTAAAGCTTTTTATGTTTGCTACATGAGGCTGAAATTCAAAACAGCAGCCGGATTTGAAATAAGCACACTCTATACATACAAGTTACCAGCTTTCGTCCTGATAGGAAGTCTGATAAGGATTTTCGATTTTTAGGGCGAACTTGAAGATTTGAGGGTCTGAAAATTTTTGATGTTTGCTACATGAGGCTGAAATTCAAAACAGCAGCCGGATTTGAAATAAGCACACTCTATACATACAAGTTACCAGTTCTCGTCCTGATAGGAAGTCAGATCAGGATTTTCGATTTTTAGGGCGAACTTGAAGATTTGAGGGTCTGAAAATTTTTGATATTTGCTACATGAGGCTGAAATTCAAAACAGCAGCCGGATTTGTAATAACCACACTCTATACATACAAGTTACCACTTCTCGTCCTGATAGGAAGTCAGATAAGGATTTTCGATTTTTAGGGCGAACTTGAAGATTAGAGGGTCTGAAAATTTTTGATGTTTGCTACATGAGGCTGAAATTCAAAACAGCAGCCGGATTTGAAATAAGCACACTCTTTACATACAAGTTACCAGCTTTCGTCCTGATAGGAAGTCAGATAAGGATTTTCGATTTTTAGGGCGAACTTGAAGATTTGAGGGCCTTAAAATTTTTGATGTTTGCTACATGAGGCTGAAATTCAAAACAGCAGCCGGATTTGAAATAAGCACACTCTATACATACAAGTTACCACTTCTCGTCCTGATAGGAAGTCAGATAAGGATTTTCGATTTTTAGGGCGAACTTGAAGATTTGAGGGCCTTAAAATTTTTTATGTTTGCTACATGAGGCTGAAATTCAAAACAGCAGCCGGATTTGAAATAAGCACACTCTTTACATACAAGTTACCAGCTTTCGTCCTGATAGGCAGTCAGATAAGGGTTTTCGATTTTTAGGGCGAACTTGAAGATTTGAGGGCCTTAAAATTTTTTATGTTTGCTACATGAGGCTGAAATTCAAAACAGCAGCCGGATTTGAAATAAGCACACTCTACATACCAGTTACCAGTTTTTGTCCTGATAGGAAGTCAGATAAGGATTTTCGATTTTTAGGGCGAACTTGAAGATTTGAGGGTCTGAAAATTTTTGATGTTTGCTACATGAGGCTGAAATTCAAAACAGCAGCCGGATTTGAAATAAGCACACTCTATACATACAAGTTACCAGCTTTCGTCCTGATAGGAAGTCAGATAAGGATTTTCGATTTTTAGGGCGAACTTGAAGATTTGAGGGCCTTAAAATTTTTTATGTTTGCTACATGAGGCTGAAATTCAAAACAGCAGCCGGATTTGAAATAAGCACACTCTAAATACCAGTTACCAGTTTTCGTCCTCATAGGAAGTCAGATAAGGATTCTCGATTTTTAGGGCGAACTTGAAGACTTGAGGGCCTTAAAGCTTTTTATGTTTGCTACATGAGGCTGAAATTCAAAACAGCAGCCGGATTTGAAATAAGCACACTCTATACATACAAGTTACCAGCTTTCGTCCTGATAGGAAGTCTGATAAGGATTTTCGATTTTTAGGGCGAACTTGAAGATTTGAGGGTCTGAAAATTTTTGATGTTTGCTACATGAGGCTGAAATTCAAAACAGCAGCCGGATTTGAAATAAGCACCCTCTATAAATACAAGTTACCAGTTCTCGTCCTGATAGGAAGTCAGATAAGGATTTTCGATTTTTAGGGCGAACTTGAAGATTTGAGGGTCTGAAAATTTTTGATGTTTGCTACATGAGGCTGAAATTCAAAACAGCAGCCGGATTTGAAATAAGCACACTCTATACATACAAGTTACCAGTTCTCGTCCTGATAGGAAGTCAGATCAGGATTTTCGATTTTTAGGGCGAACTTGAAGATTTGAGGGTCTGAAAATTTTTGATGTTTGCTACATGAGGCTGAAATTCAAAACAGCAGCCGGATTTGAAATAACCACACTCTATACATACAAGTTACCACTTCTCGTCCTGATAGGAAGTCAGATAAGGATTTTCGATTTTTAGGGCGAACTTGAAGATTAGAGGGTCTGAAAATTTTTGATGTTTGCTACATGAGGCTGAAATTCAAAACAGCAGCCGGATTTGAAATAAGCACACTCTTTACATACAAGTTACCAGCTTTCGTCCTGATAGGAAGTCAGATAAGGATTTTCGATTTTTAGGGCGAACTTGAAGATTTGAGGGCCTTAAAATTTTTTATGTTTGCTACATGAGGCTGAAATTCAAAACAGCAGCCGGATTTGAAATAAGCACACTCTATACATACAAGTTACCACTTCTCGTCCTGATAGGAAGTCAGATAAGGATTTTCGATTTTTAGGGCGAACTTGAAGATTTGAGGGCCTTAAAATTTTTTATGTTTGCTACATGAGGCTGAAATTCAAAACAGCAGCCGGATTTGAAATAAGCACACTCTTTACATACAAGTTACCAGCTTTCGTCCTGATAGGCAGTCAGATAAGGGTTTTCGATTTTTAGGGCGAACTTGAAGATTTGAGGGCCTTAAAATTTTTTATGTTTGCTACATGAGGCTGAAATTCAAAACAGCAGCCGGATTTGAAATAAGCACACTCTACATACCAGTTACCAGTTTTTGTCCTGATAGGAAGTCAGATAAGGATTTTCGATTTTTAGGGCGAACTTGAAGATTTGAGGGTCTGAAAATTTTTGATGTTTGCTACATGAGGCTGAAATTCAAAACAGCAGCCGGATTTGAAATAAGCACACTCTATACATACAAGTTACCAGCTTTCGTCCTGATAGGAAGTCAGATAAGGATTTTCGATTTTTAGGGCGAACTTGAAGATTTGAGGGCCTTAAAATTTTTTATGTTTGCTACATGAGGCTGAAATTCAAAACAGCAGCCGGATTTGAAATAAGCACACTCTAAATACCAGTTACCAGTTTTCGTCCTCATAGGAAGTCAGATAAGGATTCTCGATTTTTAGGGCGAACTTGAAGACTTGAGGGCCTTAAAGCTTTTTATGTTTGCTACATGAGGCTGAAATTCAAAACAGCAGCCGGATTTGAAATAAGCACACTCTATACATACAAGTTACCAGTTCTTGTCCTGATAGGAAGTCAGATAAGGATTTTCGATTTTTAGGGCGAACTTGAAGATTTGAGGGTCTGAAAATTTTTGATGTTTGCTACATTAGGCTGAAATTCAAAACAGCAGCCGGATTTGAAATAAGCACACTCTATACATACAAGTTACCAGTTCTCGTCCTGATAGGAAGTCAGATAAGGATTTTCGATTTTTAGGGCGAACTTGAAGATTTGAGGGTCTGAAAATTTTTGATGTTTGCTACATGAGGCTGAAATTCAAAACAGCAGCCGGATTTGAAATAAGCACACTCTATACATACAAGTTACCAGCTTTCGTCCTGATAGGAAGTCAGATAAGGATTTTCGATTTTTAGGGCGAACTTGAAGATTTGAGGGCCTTAAAAATTTTTTATGTTTGCTACATGAGGCTGAAATTCAAAACAGCAGCCGGATTTGAAATAAGCACACTCTACATACCAGTTACCAGTTTTCGTCCAGATAGGAAGTCAGATAAGGATTTTCGATTTTTAGGGCGAACTTGAAGATTTGAGGGTCTGAAAATTTTTGATGTTCGTTACCTGAGGGTGAAACTCAAAACAACAGCCGGATTTGAAATTAGCACCTTCAAGCTATACAGGATACGAGTTTCCGTCCTCATAGGAAGCCAGATAACGATTTCAGATTTTCAGGGTGAACTTGAAAATTTGAGGGACTGAAAATGTTTGATGTTCGTTACCTGAGGGTTAAACTCAAAACAACCGCCGGATTTGAAATAAGCACACACTATACATACAAGATACCAGTTTTCGTCGTGATAGGAAGTCAGATAAGGATTTTAGATTTTTAGGGCGAACTTGAAGATTTGAGGGTCTGAAAATTTTTGATGTTCGTTACCTGAGGCTGAAACTCAAAACAACAGCCGGATTTGAAATTAGCACCTTCAAGCTATACAGGACACGAGTTTGCGTCCTCACAGGATGCCAGATAACGATTTTAGATTTTCAGGGTAAACTTGAAGATTAGAGGGCCTTCAATTTTTTATGTTCGCTACATGAGGCTGAAATTCAAAACAGCAGCCGGATTTGAAATAAGCACACTCTATACATACAAGTTACCAGTTTTCGTCCTGATAGGAAGTCAGATAACCATTTTAGATTTTTAGGGCGAACTTGAAGATTTGAGGGTCTGCAAATTTTTGATGTTCGTTGCTTGAGGCTGAAACTCGAAAAAACAGCCGCATTCAAAATTAGCACGCTATATTTATTTATTTAAATTATAAATAAAAGTTGCAGCAAATCATTAGACATTTCAACGATGTTACATCAAACATTGGGCTCATTTCTGACGTTGGAATTCCAAATTTCTATAAGCCAAAGACGTAGCTCAAGGTCCTGCCGATTGCTTGTACTTACATCCAGCTCATAAAAGCGAAACATTGTCCTACGTTGTTGAACTACAACAACAATCCATTCATATAGCTATTATTCATGTTACTTGCTGATGTGTATGTCTTAAAAATCTAATAAATCGTTTATTAATGTACAGTGTAATTTAAGGTAAGGCCTTCGCAACAACTTTCTAACTGAAAAATAAGATGTGGGTGGTGATTACATGCTTTTGGACCAAGCGGCTCATGGGCGTAGGTACTTTGATGTTGGATTCACTGAAGTGGAATATTCCACTTCTCATTCTATTCACAAATAAAAAGGAGGTGACTGAAAAGGTGTTGCTCTAAAGGAAAAGGTTTCACCTTTTAGGTATGTGTTTATCATCATCATGGTCTCAATGTCTTAACAGACATGTTGTGAACTCGTAAAATGCGATAAGTCGGAGATAGAATATTGCCGACATGAGTATTATCATTAGTTTTGAAAACTGTATCTCGCCATCGTTCGCGATCTACTGTCAGTTCAGTGGTACTCTTGATACTCATATCCAGCAACTGTTTCGTCGTATCCATCCAGTGTATAGCGGAACGACCACGGCGCCGCCCGCTCGGGGCATGACCCCGACAAACTGACAGTTCTCAAGTTGTTTATCAATTATTGCAAATGTTTTTCACAGCACACTTACTAAATAGATGAACATTTATTTATTTACAATAGCCTGCATCGATTCAAAAATTTGCATTTTTATCGAAAACGGTTAGCCCTATCGAGATGTACCAAGAGACCATTTTTACGTAGAAATCTCTGAAATACCATATTCTAAAATCAAAATGTCAAAAAAATTACCATTTAGAAAATGGGGTTATTTTTACCCTTAACTCCTCCCGATTCAGCGTCAAAAGTTTACCCATCGTACCTAATTTCGTAATTTTGTTATGAATGATTTCGAGAATATCGAGGGAAAACCGTCTTCAGGGTGCCCCATGCAAAGGAGCGTAGCTCCCTTAGGAAGCATTTCCGGACCCATGTCCATATGACATATTCTTTCTATTTTTCGGAGTACTATTCGTGGTTGAGTAATGGGTAAAAGTTGTGAAATTGTTAAAAATATAAAAATTAAAAAACTGCTGTATTTAGGACATATAATGAGGGGAGAACGATATCGTTTGTTACAAATTATAAAGCAGGGTAAAATAAAAGGAAAAAGGAGCGTTGGCAGAAGGAGAATGTCATGGCTGCGAAATTTAAGGGAGTGGTATCAATGCAGTTCCGTAGAACTATTTCGAGCAGCGGCAAATAAAGTAAAAATAGCATTGATGATTTCCAACCTCCGATAGGAGACGGCACTTGAAGAAGAAGATTCGTGGTTAAAGTTTGTTAACATACTTAATTAATACCCTGTATAGTACGGAGCAGCTTTTAACCATTTACTTCGTTCTGTTTGTATTGCGAAGACTCACTTCTTCTAGGTCGTACACAAGGTTCAAGCAGTGATAGAACAACTAAAATCCCTCAATCTAATTAAAAAAATCCCCCTCATTGATTGTCATTCTCTTACCTTCTACTGGGCAATCCCATATCATTGCCCCCTTAACAGATTAGGCAAAGCAGGCGAATTTGTTACTTAAAAATAACAACTGTCTTAAGCCTAATACAATGATAGCAGAACCATAACATACCTTAAACTAATACAGAGACTCAAAGCATATGAATCAGAATTCTTTAAAAATTTAACAGAGATTTGGGTACACAAATGACCGAAACTTTTTCAAGTTCACCACATTCTGTATCCCCAGTGCATCGATTTCATCCTTGATCGGTGAAATATTATTTCATTGCGCATTGCTATCTTGTTTGAATATGTTACGCCTACCCGGCCTTTCAGAGAACTCCCTTTTTTCAAAATTTCGACTTTCTCAACCACCGTATCCATCTCTACATGCGAATCACTCTCCTCAACGCTAATGATCAACAAGTCTTCAATATTACGCATAAGTATAGTCATATTATTGAAATCTATCACGATTTTTGGTGTATGAGTCAACCGCACCCAAAAATAACGGGTTTGTTCAAACCAGCTGCTACCATACACACTACATCAAAACTTTTCGTTCCAGTAGTAACTGGCAAGAATACTTGCTGTGTTATTTTTTGTTTCTTTTCTTCTATAGCTGAATATAATGTCCTATTTGATACAAAAGTTCATTTCCATTATCTGTTTTTATGCATTTCAAGACTTCTTTGGATGTAGCAGATACTTGACCTACTGAGTCTGAAAGTATTGGCGATTCAAAATTACCTGGACTATCTAAGGAATCCTCATTTTCGCTGAAAACTTGCTCCCCATCTGTAATAGACTTTGAAATGTAACAAATTTCCCTAGAACTCCCATTATTTATGTTATGCACATGCCTACCTCTATTTTCTCTGGCCCAAGTCCTGTTTTGAGTATTGATCCAATCTTCTCCTACCTTGTCTATACTCTGTATTTTCTGTTGCGTCTATTTCCCTAATGTATTCCACAAGGTCATCAATACCCTCAACCTCAGATAAAATAGCTCTTCTTTGCACCTCTGAGCTAATGTATTCCACAAGGTCATCAATACCCTTAACCCCAGATAAAATAGCTCTTCTTTGCACCTCTGAGCTGAATTGTTTAAGAATCATCTAAACTAAATCTATTTCATCTGACAAAAACCACAAATTGGGGTGGTTGGGTGTGGGGGTTACAAAAGTGAAAAATGTATTGTATTCATAGTAGGTTGTCAATTGACCTGAGAAAGAAAGAGCTAGGGGCATAATACACTTTTTTATGTCCATCCGAACACTGCCTTGCCTGTTACAGAAATCAAGAGTCTTCTGATGTATGCATTATTATGACTATTGCATTAGATCGTTCTGTATTGTATATATTGACACAGTGTTACTAACTTGGCGAGGATAAAAAATCGTATGATTTTTGAAATGTTGCCAGTGGCGGCGCAGCAATAATAAAAACAAAAAAATGTAACGTTTAACGTTTTTAGGCGTTTTAGGGGTTCCCGATCATTTTCTACTCTTTTGGGTGGGGGTAAAATTGGGGTGCTTAAGGGGTAGAGGGTTGTAAAATTGAAAAATTTTTTATATTGATAATCCATTGACTTGCGAAAGGAGAACCTACTGGCATAATACACTTTTTAGGTCCATCGGAACATTGCGTTGGCTATTACAGAAACCATAGATACGAGTACTGCTTTAGGTCGTTCTGTATTGTGTAACCTGGGATAGAGTTTAATTAAATTTCGACACAGTATTATTACCGTGGCGAGAGTGCAAAACGCATATGGCTTCTAGAAATCGTATCAATGGTGGCGCAGCAATAATAAAATAACTAAAAATATAAAAACAGCTCAAACTTCGTTTTTAAGCGAATTGAGGGTTCATGAATGTTACGTTCCATCCAGTTGAAGCTTGCAGAACAAGAACTGTGTCGTCCTATTTCCTACGGAGATGCAAGAAGCTATTTACGAGAGTTTCTGAGATGGATGTTTTTTTTTCTTGAGGGCGGGCGGGTAATGATTTGGTTGCAAGAGGACCTCAGACTCTCATGGGAAAATAATAAAATGATATCACCGTAATGGGTGGGAAGTACTGAGTCAATCAACTTGACTCCATTTTTTTGATAAATGCGATAGGGTGTATAGTGCCTCTTACGAATACCAAATTTTACGCACCTAAATTCCTCCCTGAGGGTGCCGCCTATGCGAGTGCCTCGGGGCAGGTGCCCGACCCACTGCTGACCTCCGACCTGTGCTTCGCAGCCATCTCTTAGACACAATACAGCCGCCTCCGGCGGTGTTGTCAGGTTGAAGAGTGCAAAATCTGTGTAGTGAGGCAGGCACCTGAAGTACAGGTTCTAATAAACCAATCAAACTATTTAAACTAAAATCCATGCCCGAAATAGGTGAAGGACTGCTTTGTTTGAACAGGAATGAACTCCGAAAAAAATTGGTACCTACATGAGATATTGTGGGGAACATCTGAAGAGATGGAGGCCTTACCAGTAGACAATAGTCTGTGTCAATATGAATGAAGTATTTGCTTAGAAGGTAAAGGTAGGAGGAAAAGGTAGACCTCAGAAGGAAAAGGTAGTAGGAAAAGGTTTTGCTTTATTTCGCGTTCATAATCTTTCCCTTTTCTTTTTAAGCAAATCCTTGCGGAAAAAGCAGCTATTACGAGTATGTTTCCGTCAACAGGTTTCAACTTGCAGTTACAGAGGCAAATGCGCTAAGTATTATTAATATTAGGTTAGGCTCAACTTCCAGCGAAAAAAGCAAAGAAGCACATTTTTGTTTGTTGACCATTTCACTTTGGTTTCCATCACTTCATTTTTCGATAGGTGTTTCATCCAGTCAGCCGCCTCGTCCACAATGCGACGTAGAGTGGTATCGACAGTTCGGGCAACTGTAGGCTGTATAGGTATATACATCCCAGTTCTTCACCTATAAGCCATCATGTACCGTAAAAACAATTTCATTTTGTGTACTGGCGAAAGCGCCTCTCCCGTGGTCTATTTCCTCAGACAGAAAGAGATTTTGAAAATTGCACTCGTATGTATTTCGTCTCTCTTTGGACACTTTTCGTACGCGTACGTATGCACTACATCCGCCGTGGTAAATTTGCAATTTTCAAGCAAATGCTCCTGTGTATACATACAAAAAAATGAAACCTTTTCCTTCGAATCCAAGTCTGAATCTTTTCCTTTTTGCGGATTATGAACAGAATGCGAAGTTAATGCTTCGATTTCTACAAGTAAAAGCAAACGTTCTTTGGGAAATACGGCCTAATGTGGAAATGGGACAGAGTCAGTCTTTCATGAATGGCAAGCGCTAGATTACAGAAGCAAGGATTGGCGATTGGACACATACCGGATAGAGAGTGAAGGAGGCATTTTTTAACGACGCGTTTGACAATGTATATAACTGTTTATTATTAGTCATTTTCAGTCGCTAAGATGAATTTTTGGCACACGTAGGGTTACCAACATTTTTATGAGAAGATTGTAGATTGGGGTCCGATAATAATAAAAACAAGTATAGACAGTTTTCTTTCGTTGAAAAGAAAAAGTATGATAAAATAAAGTAAAAAACAACTACAGCTTGACATTTTCTGGGCACTAGTCAGGATTCACTTATCATCGGTGTGAATTTTATGAGATTTAATGAGAATAAAAGATGTTAAGCTTCAAATTAATTGTAATGGTTCTAAATTTGTTTTTCCTGGGTCGAGTTCACAGTACTGGTGAACGTCACTGTCTCTCCTTGTATTTCGCGATGATAAGAGAGATTTGGCAACCTGCCTCAATACAATGTGTCGAAGAAGCAGTGTTGATGGATGCCTGGACCCAGTATATACCTGTATCTGTCTCTTGTAGTATGCGTTTGGGTTGAGAAATATAATCTACAAAGGCAGAAAACATAACCTTGGGTTCGAGTAAGACAGAAGGAATTCTGCCGGTGCGCCATCTAGTACCCGAAGGTGACGGCAACCAAAGAGAGAAACGCCACTAGAAGCAGTTTACCTCTCCTTGGTGGAACGACAAGGCTCGCTCGCTTTTTGCCACTAGAGGCGCGGATTTTGACGCACGCAGCGTGAAGCCGATATACGAGGGTTGCTCTATACCTCCGTCAATCCACCAGTACGCAGACAGCTGTTTCACGCTTATTAGCGATCATCAGTGCGCCATAGGTCGATTGACGAAAGTAGAGAGCATCAATTTTTCCATGTTTAATAAACATGTGAAAGATGTACGAGTAAGACAGAAGGAATTCTGCCGGTGCGCCATCTAGTACCCGAAGGTGACGGCAACCAAAGAGAGAAACGCCACTAGAAGCAGTTTACCTCTCCTTGGTGGAACGACAAGGCTCGCTCGCTTTTTGCCACTAGAGGCGCGGATTTTGACGCACGCAGCGTGAAGCCGATATACGAGGGTTGCTCTATACCTCCGTCAATCCACCGTTTCTCTCTTTGGTTGCCGTCACCTTCGGGTACTAGATGGCGCACCGGCAGAATTCCTTCTGTCTTACTCGTACATCTTTCACATGTTTATTAAACATGGAAAAATTGATGCTCTCTACTTTCGTCAATCGACCTATGGCGCACTGATGATCGCTAATAAGCGTGAAACAGCTGTCTGCGTACTGGTGGATTGACGGAGGTATAGAGCAACCCTCGTATATCGGCTTCACGCTGCGTGCGTCAAAATCCGCGCCTCTAGTGGCAAAAAGCGAGCGAGCCTTGTCGTTCCACCAAGGAGAGGTAAACTGCTTCTAGTGGCGTTTCTCTCTTTGGTTGCCGTCACCTTCGGGTACTAGATGGCGCACCGGCAGAATTCCTTCTGTCTTACTCGTACATCTTTCACATGTTTATTAAACATGGAAAAATTGATGCTCTCTACTTTCGTCAATCGACCTATGGCGCACTGATGATCGCTAATAAGCGTGAAACAGCTGTCTGCGTACTGGTGGATTGACGGAGGTATAGAGCAACCCTCGTATATCGGCTTCACGCTGCGTGCGTCAAAATCCGCGCCTCTAGTGGCAAAAAGCGAGCGAGCCTTGTCGTTCCACCAAGGAGAGGTAAACTGCTTCTAGTGGCGTTTCTCTCTTTGGTTGCCGTCACCTTCGGGTACTAGATGGCGCACCGGCAGAATTCCTTCTGTCTTACTCGTACATCTTTCACATGTTTATTAAACATGGAAAAATTGATGCTCTCTACTTTCGTCAATCGACCTATGGCGCACTGATGATCGCTAATAAGCGTGAAACAGCTGTCTGCGTACTGGTGGATTGACGGAGGTATAGAGCAACCCTCGTATAACCTTGGGTTGTTCTTATTCATATGAAATTATTTTACAGATACATAGGGGATGCGAAGAGATTTCGAAGCAGACACAGATAATACAAAAAAATGAGAGAGGAATACTGAAATTGTGCTAATAGGTACGATGTAGTATGTAAAATGTGCAATATGACTAGGGGTCTAGACGTGTCCTACTGCCCAAGCATCAGTGCTGCCACTGCGCGTTTCTGAAATGTACTTTTTTTTTCGGTAGGGGAAAAATCTCTCGTCCAGACACCACTCTTGTGGCGAACGGAGTTCTGAAATGTACTGAATGAAAGCAATAAATAGTACTACTAAATTACCACTACTATTTCTGCATTACTACTAAGTTATAATAAAATTCGTGAATTTCACTATGAGGTGGAAATTGACCCTCACGGACGCGCTATAATTTTCTGAAGAGCAAAAAAAAAGAAAAAAAGCTCTCAAACCTCTGCAATCATACAATGTTGCATTATACATGCATTAGAGAACCTGCAATGCATGAAATGGAGATTTTACGGCAAGAATCAAATATATTGATTTTTTGGTCCATTTTTCGAAAACTGCAAACGTACCAGAATTAAGCCTTAATGTACTTTTGTACTTTGACGTCAAAATGTACTAGAAATTGTACAAATGTACTAAAACGACAGCACTGCCAAGCATGCCTTGGGTCATAACAGTTATAAAAATTCGAAGCATAGAAAGAGTGACTGCAGCCTTTGGAGACATTATAGAGACTTCAGATATAGTCGCAACAGCTCATCAAACAAGGATTCATTGAGCAATGTTTTGGACAATTTTTATAGAATATTTTTTCCAAAACAAGCAGTCCAGCCCAGGTTATTGTCCATTATAACATTTGCATGAATGATGGAGGATCCAACGGTTGTTCTAAACGCTATACAATTCATACGGAAGATAACCCGGGGCGATCTTACAAAGCCACTTCCTCCTTCAGAACCCTGCTAAATTGTTGGCTATGCAAATGCGTGAGCGCTTCATCTCCTGTAGAGATGCACAACACGATTCGATACTTCTGTTATCGATAGTAAGGTACGAGTTCCGTTCTGAAAACTATCGTCAAGGAGAGAGGTAAAAGCAAGTGTTGACGGGCTTGGAATTTCGGATCGTACAATATTACAGGTCTTCAGGATTAGAGACTTCTGGAATACGTTGTGTAACTTTTCGTCCAGGCCTAACTGTTCCAAGTGTTTTGTAAATATATTTGGTGAAAGGCCTGAGACCGACATAATGAGAGGAGTTTTGGATACTCATATCATTGGGAATCGCAGCATCTATCAAGTAGGTAACTTTGTCGACCTCTGGCTGAAAGCTATATCTGGTCTATTGACCCGGATAATCTTGTCTGTATATGGAAAAAGTCCTAGTATAGTCTCTATTTATTAGTTTACAGTTCTGATGTCGGTGTGTAGCAATTGTGATATATATCTGTGATTCCTATTAGTTTGTTTATTGAGGTTAATTCTTGATGTATGACTTTGGCTTCAGAGGCGTGAAATATATCCAGTAAACCTATATCATAAAGTAATTTATTATCACTCCCTGCCTTATCTTTAAGAAAAAAATAAATTTCGAGCCGACGCGCGACGTTCACAATTTAAATTTACGCTTCCGTGGATTCATTTCTCCCCCTCACCATAGCACAACATTTTTTGAAACATCCTTTAGTTACAATATTTATAAGCTTTACAACAGTATCCCAGATCTCTTGAAGGCTTATCATCCAAAACAGTTCAAGCGTAAAATCAAAACACATTTCAAACAGCTATGTGACCTCTGAAATAAATAAGGCTCCCTCAATATATTATACATATAGACTTCTGCTGATTTTTTTTTGTTGTATTTTTCTGGTACGTATTTTTTGGATTTTGAATTTTCCACATTAAGGTCAGTTTAGACGTCATCAGGCATAAAGTACTTATACATTCGTGTAAGCAGGGCTGGACTTGACTATATTCAGCGAATGTTTCCAGTCCTTTTTGCAGCAGGTGACAATTATTCGTTAACATATCTTTATTTTGTACTTGCTGTACTTACTGTATATAAATTTTGCATTTCCTATTTTTTCTCGCATGGTTGGGGTAGTAACAAGTATTGACGGGCTGTGCCAAGTCAACACCTGACCTATTATTATTCTGAATTCAGGAAGGACCGTACAATGCTGCAGGTCTTGAAGCAGGACTTTTGGAAGGTTTTATGTAACTTTTCATCCAGGCCCAATAATTATATAATACAATAAACAATTATTGTTGTAGGTGTGGTGTAAATGTATTTGGAGTAAGGCCTGAGAGCGACATAATGAGGGGGACAATGACAACTTTGTTTTGTTTCCATAGTCGTTTTATTGCTATGGCGAGATCGGTGTATTTAGATATCTTCCCAGCGTTTTGGATGTTCATATCATTGGGAATCGCAATATCTATTAAGTAGGTCACTTTGTCTTTCTTATTATTATTATTTCCTATTTTTTCTCGCATAGTTCGGGTAGTAACAAGTATTGACGGGCTGTGCCAAGTCAACGCCTGACCTATTTTTATTCGGAATTTAGGAAGGACCGTACAGTGCTACAGGTCTTGAGGATTACAGACTCCTGGAAGGTTTTTTGTAACTTTTTGTCCAGGCCCAACTTTTGCAGGTGTGGCGTAAATATATTTGGTGTAAGGCCTGAGACCGACATAATGAGAGGAACAACAGTAACTTTGTTTTGTTTCCGGAGCCATTTTATTTGTATGGCAAGATCTGTGTATTTAAATATCTTCCCAGCGTAGGTGTTTTGGATATTCATATCATTAGGAATCGTGACATCTATCAAATAGGTCACTTTATCTGCCTTTGACTGAAAAACTATATCTGGTCTATTGGCTGGGATGACTTTGTCTGTATGTATTTCAATGTCCCAGTATAGTTTGTGATTGTTTTCGAGTACTGAGGTCGATGTGTAATTGTAATATGGATCTGTGTTTTCAGTTACTTTGTTTGTTGTGGTCAGTGGTTGAACTATGACTTAGGCTGCAGAGTTATGTCTGTACTCTGTTCCAGCGAAAGTTTTGTATGCGCTTGTCATGTCATCTATTGTTTCTTTCTGATGGTGACATTTTCTTCAATTATCGCCGATGGATTTTTTATCATTATTATGGATAACTTCTACAGGGTTTTCGTATCAAGTACTCCTGTGTCCGAAGTATCGATACTGCGCTGGCATGGGAGCATCACTAATCAGCTGTCTGCGTTCGTCTGTAGGCGAATAACGAGCGGTACTATTTTGCCGTCCCGTCCCGTCGGTCGGTACTGTTGGTACCGTCGGTACCGCGCGACGCGGCGCGACGTTCCCACGATCCGCGCCTCCTACGATCCCTCAGGGCGGATGCCGGACACGCGCGGCCGCCCGTTTGCAGACGCGGTCGCGACACGTCGAAACCTTCGCGGCGGAGGATCGTCGTCGTCGTTCTCCAAGCCGAGGAGGTGCTCCATACAGGGTGGCAGCAACACATACCACTAGCTCATGTCAAAGGCTTTGTGCATTGGAAATAGGTTGTGGATAATAACAGTATTTTACCCACCAACCAACACAGGTTCCTACTTGCCGCTCTATCACCACACATCTCAAATTTACATGGATATTTCCAGGCATGGCCGACTCTACACTAGGCCGGAGCCTTAGGTGTGGCAACGTGGCTTAGCTGTCAAATAGTTGGTGGCCTATAGTTTCAGAATAATTATTACATTTTATATATATATTAGAGTTCATCTGGGTTAATAAATTAAGAAAAAAATGCTTTTTAGAACTACTACTACTAATATCACTTACATCTGATGTCTGGTTCATCATAGACACTACAAAATAAAAATAAAGCAACCTGTTTCCTGCTGCCACTTCCACTTCCACTTAAATGAACACTCAATTTACTTTGTAAATTGTCACTTGAGCTAGAAAAATTCACTATTAGGTCACTGTGAAGCCATTCTTGCTGGTCTTGATTCCCTTTTATTATCAAATCCTTTCGTAGGTATGCCCCAGATGCATGCCCGGATGAGTTCTATTAACTGTATTTTTCTGTGATATTTGGGAGGTCCAGAAAACATTATAGGCACCACATTGTGCTTTAAAATAGGTCTTATCCTTTGAAATGTTTGTAAATTATTGTCTTTATCCTTATAAATATAACCAGCCCTTCCGAGGAATACCTTTCACCCACTTCTGTTTATGTCCCTTATTGGACGCACAATTGGTAGTGAAACCTGGTACTACACACTTTGCAGGCATCTTTTTATCTTTATAGTTTCATTTGTGCAGGTAAATAAGTAGAAACACATTAAAAATCACCTTGCAACGTTCTTTTTAATCTGGAATAAGGTTATGCTGGGCCATGGTTTGGTATGTCCTCTACGGGGCTGCAACCTGGTACTACACGCTTTGCAGGCATCTTGTTATCTTTATAGTTTCGTTTGTGCAGGTAAATAATTAGAAACACATTAATAATCACCTTCCAACCATATTTTCTGCTCCTGGAAGAATACACATGACATAACAACAAATGAAAACTCGGCCCGCTGATTCAGTGTTGCCATATTTCATGCTCCGGCCTAGTGAGTAAAGTCGGCCATGTTCCAGGCCATTTGATAGAGTCCCTCACAAGCTCTTGCTTCATAAGCCCGAACCCTTAGGTATTGGTGGTGGTTCGTTGGGATGGATCAAGGAATTTATGAGTAACAGGGAGTTCTGTGTGAAAATTGTTGAGTCACTGTCAACGAGAAGAATAGTAGCAAGCGGTGTTCCACAAGGCTCCGTATTACGCCAATGACACGAAGATCTACAAAACTACCCATGTCAACTATTACACGTTGCAGCAGGATCTCAACAAAATCCACGGGTGGTCTAAAAGATGGTTACTACCCCTTAATTTAAAGAAGTGTCACGTTCTTCGTATGAGTAAGCGTAACCCAATGATTAGTTACTGTATTGGGGATCAGCAAATATCTTCGAAGTCTAGTCATTGTGACTTGGGAGCTACGGTCACTGACAACTTATCTTGGTCTGATCACATACAGAATTTGTCAGCCAAAGCTAAAAAAAGGGAGAGATCCTTTAGAGGCTGCCATACTTCGACTGCTGCTCTTCTGTACCAGGTTTACGTGAGACCAATTATAGAATTTTCTGGGCCCGTTTGGTTTCCAGTACTGCAACGTGACCTACAGGAAATTTTACAAAGGCGGTTACGACGAAAGGCCGAGCCAGTTCCACTTGACGAATTTCTCCATGGACCTTTGGAACTGAACCTTCTTCCATTTTCTCTCTGAATACCAATCATATATGTGGCCACAACTTTAAACTGAAGATAGAGAAGTTCAAAACCACTCCCGCCAGTTCTTTTTATTAAACAGGATATTCAACTTATGGAATGGACTCCCCTTCGAGATAGTGAACACATCTTCAGTCAACAACTTTAAGAACCAGTACAATAGTTGGATACAAGAAAACGCCCCATAGTTTAGCGCTCAGTACTGCCAATGATACTTATATTATGTTCGAGTTTATAGCTGTTAGCTCAACTTATATTTTGGTTGTTATAATAATAATAGCAAGCTTAGCTGTTTCCTCTGCCACACCGTGTTTCCTGCATAGTGGGTTTACCACTTGAGTCCCCAGCTTTTGCAGATGTGCACTGAACGTCCAAGGGTCAGCTATAAATCCAACCACCTTTCGTAGTTCGTTCCTGGTCAATCTGAGGGCGTCTGCGGTATTAGACCACGAGGGTCCCCTCAGCATCTTCTTAGACTGAACATTCCCCACCACTCTGTCTCGGCACTTTTGGTGCTCATTTGACGCCCATCCTACTTTCGTTTCTGAGCGTGAGTGAGTTATACTTCTTTCTGATCAATGCCTTCCATATATATGCGACCTGCCTCACAAGGCATGATTAAAGATGCCACTTTTGCCAGGACTATACGCCATGCATGAAGCAGCTGCCCTTAGAAGGCATCAACTAAGTCAAAGGTGAAACATCCTTATTTTGTAGAAGCAATGATGCGGATGCGGGCAAGCTAACTAGAACACCTTTGGATCGTTCCTACTAACCTTTGAAACCAACACCAAAAGCTTCATGAATTCTTAGTGAACCTCTTTTTATCGAACTCACCTGCTAGCTTTTGAGTATAAATGTAAATATAACGACCTCTCTTCAGTCTATGTCGCACCAGATATCTGAAACCCAGGATTACGTAATACAATTAAACTTGTCTGGGAAGTGGGAAGTATAACGGTACTTAGTGTCTTTCCCAGTATCTGGAAGAGATGCGATTATTCACCACTTTCATGGGCGACTTACTCAAAACCCATATATCATACAACCCCTGTTCGAACCCGATATGAAAGTTTTGGCTCACTTGCAGTCGTCTCCCTCTATTTATGCTTCTGTCGAGTTCCATCTACCACCCTACCGCCCTACACTTTTTTCATAGTATTCAACGCTTGAACATTTTTCACGGTTTTCAATTTCTTCAAAAAAGATTATCAGAACTTTCACAATTTTTTTATTTTTCAAGATTTTAATAATTTTTAAAATTCTAGATATTTTTCAGACTTTATAGATGTTCCAGATTTTCCATATTTCCCATATTTTCCAGATGTACAAGATTTTCAAGACTCTCCAGATTTTCCATATTTTCCATATTTCCATATTTTCCAGATTATCAGTGGTACCAATGATGCAGATGAGAGACAAGGTAACTAGTACACCTTTAGACCCTTTCTACCAACCCTACGAAACCAGCACCAAAGGCTCCATGGCTTCTTAGTGGATTTTTTATCGAACTCACGTATTAGTTACTGAGTATAATTATTTCTCTTCAATCTGTATTGTACCATATATCTGAACCCTAGGGCTATGCATCACTAATCAACTTTTCCCCGTACCTGGAACAGATGCGGTCATCTATCACCTTCACGAACTCAAAAGCCACATCATACAACCCCTCTTTGAACCCGATATGAATCTTGACTCACTTGCAGTCATCTTCCTCTATCAATACTTCTTCCGGTTGGCTGTAATCCCAACCAGGATAACATTAACTTCATACGCTTTACGCTTCTATATCCTTGACACTCAAATGCTGAATAGCATTTGGTTCTAAATCTTAGCATTTCCAACCCTCAGGACCTCAGCTTCTACCTACGAGAAAATATCACAACCTCTGTCTCCTCAGGGTGAAGTATCATCAAATTTTGCCCCATTGGTGTTGAAATCTTTGTGGTTCCATATGCCAGAAATTTGTATAGTTTAAGCAAATCTCCGGTAACACTGTAAGCAATAGAAGTCTATCGTTAAATACAGCATCTTGCGACTTGGGTACAACTCTCTGGTCATTCATCATGTCTTACCTTCCAAAGCCTACGGTCCCTCCAGTTGCCATCAGACAGATTTCTCTGCCTCATGGCTGCCTCAATACCTTGTCTCCAACTTTCCCTAGGTATCTTTTTTTTTTGAGTGGGTGTCCAGTGGCGAACTCTTTTGAGCCATCTATTGTCGGCCATGCCACGTAAATGTCCATACCACCTCAACCTTTTTTGAATCTTCTATGTCAATGAGTTTGATGGCGACATTGAGCCTGTCTGTCATGTCTCTGCTACTTACTCTGTCTCTCAGGCTACAGCAACTCCTCCAGTATCGCATATCATAAAATGCAGTCTCCAATAATGATGGTCCAAAGACGAATTTCTGAAGAACTCCCATAATAACCTTCACAATTTCTTGCTGGCACCGTACCATAAGAGTCCTTTCGTCGAAATAGCTCGAAAAAGATTAAAGCTACATTCTGAATACTGGTCAAAGAACGCTAAAGAAAAATAACTGGTTCAAATTCTATAAGTTCTGCTTTTAACACCTCCCATTTCAAACTTATTACCATCCGTTTTATGCAGACTCAGGCATATGATAATTTCTCGCACATATACTTGGAATAAGAGACAAGAGCATAAAAGGTGTTATGACAATACGCATAATATAATTTTACAACCAGTTATTGTACCACGTGGCGTTTCAAATAAATCATCCTTTAAGAGAGTGACACCTTGCAGGCTCGTGCTTGAGAATGCAAATTATCGGTTTTATGTAGTTTACGAGATAAAATAATTATGTTTATTCCATACAGAATGCTTAACCATTTACGTTTACGTTTCAGCATAGTTGTAAATGTTAACAGTATGTTGATCATAGATAAAGTTTGATCGTAGATATTTCTTTTACTCGTTTTAAGCTAGCCACACACTACCAGATAGTGGTCGCTTCAGCTACGTTCAAATCAATTTCTGAAGAATCTTGGATATTGAAATGTTGAATTTTAGCAGTACTGAAATACTGTAGTTTTGGAAATCAAGTAACTTATGTAGTATCATACCACAATGCTAAAGATAGGGCATAGGTTGTCTGGATACTCACAGAAAAATATATTAAAGGTGTGGCTATTCTACATCCTACCGCCATCCGTTTTTTTTTTCATAGTTTTTAATACTTTAAAATTTTCCAAGATTTTCAGTGCCTTCGACATACCCATAATTATCAAAACTATCAAAATTTTCTTTTTTTTATTTTCACAATTTTTAACATTTTAGAGATTCATCAGAATCTACGGACATCTCAGATTTTCCAGTTTTCCATGATTAGGATTAGGATTTTCCAGATTTTTTCAGATCTTCAAGATTCCAAGATTCTCAAGATTCTCAAGATTCTCAAGATTCTCAAGATTCTCAAGATTCTCAAGATTCCAAGACTCATTCTCAAGATTCTCAAGATTCTCAAGATTCTCAAGATTCTCAAGATTCTCAAGATTCTCAAGATTCTCAAGATTCTCAAGATTCTCAAGATTCTCAAGATTCTCAAGATTCTCAAGATTCTCAAGATTCTCAAGATTCTCAAGATTCTCAAGATTCTCAAGATTCTCAAGATTCTCAAGATTCTCAAGATTCTCAAGATTCTCAAGATTCTCAAGATTCTCAAGATTCTCAAGATTCTCAAGATTCTCAAGATTCTCAAGATTCTCAAGATTCTCAAGATTCTCAAGATTCTCAAGATTCTCAAGATTCTCAAGATTCTCAAGATTCTCAAGATTCTCAAGATTCTCAAGATTCTCAAGATTCTCAAGATTCTCAAGATTCTCAAGATTCTCAAGATTCTCAAGATTCTCAAGATTCTCAAGATTCTCAAGATTCTCAAGATTCTCAAGATTCTCAAGATTCTCAAGATTCTCAAGATTCTCAAGATTCTCAAGATTCTCAAGATTCTCAAGATTCTCAAGATTCTCAAGATTCTCAAGATTCTCAAGATTCTCAAGATTCTCAAGATTCTCAAGATTCTCAAGATTCTCAAGATTCTCAAGATTCTCAAGATTCTCAAGATTCTCAAGATTCTCAAGATTCTCAAGATTCTCAAGATTCTCAAGATTCTCAAGATTCTCAAGATTCTCAGGATTCTCAAGGTTCTTAAGATTCTTGAGATTCTCTTGTTGCTCAAGTTGCTTCTCAAAGACGTCAAGTTCCTGAAGATTTTTCAAAAATATCACTTACTCCAAATAGTCCAAATTCCATGAAAATCGGTGGGGCTGTTAATGAGGTTGACAGTCTGCGGGACAGTCAGCAAGTAATTAGTTACAGGGATCTCACAATATAGCGTTATGCCACAGCACCATACCAAAGAGAGAGTCCATGTTTATTTCACCATGATCAGTATGGTCAGCTTTATACAAAACACTGCGCTGCAACATCTGGGCAAGATCTGGAAAAAATCCGGCAATTAGTAAGCTTTCAGCATTTCTGATGATGTGTCGTAATCGGTATTGAACTACCATGAACACGGCCTCGAGGTGAAAAACTATTAACATTTTTTCTCGTCTCGTATCATAAACTGAAAATGGGTTTCATGCACAGCGCATTTTATGGAAAATACCGTGACCTACGAAGAGATGGTCGAGAGTCAGGGATGTGGATCGTGGAGTCCTTGCCATTTCAGCGTATATAAATGGCGCATCATGCATTTCAGCATGACGATGACGTTATGATTCGCAAAGTCGAGGATGTGGAGATAAAAGCGTGGATGACCCTTTGGTCATGGCATGAAAACGAGAACGTTTTTAGGCATTTTAGGGGTTCCTGATCCATGACCACGCTAAGTGTTTCTGCCGCCTGTGTGCAAATGATAAGTGGTCGCCCCCTATTGCCCCAAGCACAATGAGAGACGGTAATAAAATTTCAGAGACGGTTACTTTTAAGTTTTGTTAAAAATTTAATATATTTTACGCAAATACCACATAAATCAAAATCTTTAAAACTAAGCAACAAAAGAACGAAACATATAATTCTGTACTTTAAGCTTAAAAACAAAAACTTCCAGAAAACTAAATTAAATATTTTAAAAACCTTAAGTTTAATGTTTTAAACTTAAACAGTGAAAAAACAAATATCATTATATACTTCAAACTTACAAACAAAAGCTCCTACGAAATAATATAAATTTTTTTCGAAAACTTAAATTTAATATTTCAAACATAAACAAAAAACAAACAAAACAGATAATTGTGTGGGTACTTTAAACTTAAAAATAAAAACTTCTGGAAACTAAAATATGATGCACCTATCTTTTTATAAAATTTATAGAAAAGGCACTAGCCTTGCTTTAAGTGCTGCAAAATCCTTTATAATTTGGTCTGTATTTAGTTTTTCACATAACTCAGATTCAATGGAAATTAGTGCCAAATTATTGAGTCTTTCTTGATGTTTATAGTGAGTTTTAGCCTTGAAAATGATATTTCTCCGCTTGCAACTGATATTGGAAGTGTTAAAAGAATTCGAGAGAGCAATAGAAATATTGGGGAATGCATCAAATAAATTATTTTTAAATATTGGGGTACTTAACAGTAACAGGCGTATCGACCGGGAAGCGGGACATTCAGGACTGAGCTGATTGCAAAATAATGGAGTCTAAAAAAGACAGAGTTATCCATATGAACGAAATATCACGGGCACTGCGCCGCCGCCCTTTTAGGCTTGCCGCCCGTCTGCGGTGCATACCCTGCACACGGGGTTGACGCGGCCCTGTCCTGATCATTCTCTACTTCTTTGGGTGGGGGTGTAAAACTTTGTTTACATATTTACAATAGGCTTTCCATTGGCATGTGGAAGAAAGACCTAGCGGCATACTACACCTTTTAAGGTCCATTCGAACATTGCCTTGCCTATTACAGACACGACACCAAGGAACTTTCTGATGTATACAAATGAGTATTGCTCTATTGTGTAACATGGAAGTTGTTGAATTGACTTCAATGAAATTATGACAATATTATTATTACCGTGGCGAGGATGAAAAACGCGTATGGTGTTTAGAAATCGCATCAGCGGTAGCGCAGCTATAGTGAAATAACTAAAAATATAAAAACATCTCAAGCTGTGTTTTTAGGCGATTTGGAGGTTCCTGATCATTTTCCACATTTTCTTAGAGAGGGTAAAATGAGGGTA
Organism: Callosobruchus maculatus; assembly: GCA_951848785.1. Lineage (NCBI taxonomy): Eukaryota > Metazoa > Arthropoda > Insecta > Coleoptera > Chrysomelidae > Callosobruchus > Callosobruchus maculatus. The sequence goes on along the minus strand of CATOUR010000027.1, from coordinate 4,629,871 downwards.
AGCGGTTGTAAAACTGAAAACTATGTTGTATTCGTAGTGGGCTCTTCATTGCCATGTAAAGGAACGACATGATATACTGTTTATCCAAACTGTGTTACTCTTATTAACGTACAGCTCCTGAAATACCTGGACAATAATAACATTATATAAATTTTTTGAAAGAGCAATTGAAAATCATGGCGAATCCCATACTGTTGCATTTGACAGATCGAAAGCCTTCGATAGAGTGTGGCATGAGGTCAAGATTACTGCTTATGGACTATCTCCTGGCCTGCGCCAGTGGCTGAATAGCTTTTTGAACGACCGACCTCTGTTTTTTTCAGTCGAAGGCTGTTGATCAAACGTATTTTAAATAAAGACCGATGTTCCTCAAGCATCTGTCATATCCCATACACTGTTTCTGCGGTAAATCAAAAAGCTGCTGGAAACAACATCCAATCTACAGCTTCGCAGACGACAGCACATTAATATCGTGCATGGAACCAGGCAAGCTGCTACCATCCCAAGAGACGTTACATCGGCGACAGCAACATGCCTCACAGATCAACGTAGATATCAAAACAATATTGTCGATTGGAGATTAGTGAATAAAGTACAGAAAACTCAGGCAACAATACTGACAAAGAAGCCGCACGTTAGCTTACCAACTGACAAAGAAGCCTCACTTTAGCTTACCAACTGCGGAAGTAGAGAGTTATCCAATAGTCGAGTCACCTTCCGTCAAGCTTTTTGGGATCAACATCAAAATAACATGTCCTGACATGACCATGTCGTCAGCATTGCTAAAACGGCATCCCAGAAGCTTGGAGTTTTGATCCGCTGTAGGAAGTTGTATACACTGGAGCAACTACTGGTGCTCTATAAGGCACAGGTCCGACCATCGCTGGAGTATTGCTCCCATGTGTGGGGATGCGCTCCGAAGCACTGTCTAAAGCTTCTGTATACTATCCAGATCAGATATATTAGACTAATTGATACGCCTAACCTCATAAAGGACTTCCACAGCCTGAAACATCGAAGGACCGTGGCTGACCTGTCCCTGTATCATGGAATCTATCACGGAAAGTGTTCGAGTGAGCTCTCCACGATAACAATTCCGAAAGCCGTCCGAGGAACACTAGAGAGGCTCTGCGAGCTTATCCTTACCAGGTCGAGATCCCTACTCCCCGAACCAGTCTCCTCCAGCATTCCTTCTTTAGGAGAACTTCGACACCATGAAATGAGCTGCCGGGGAATTTGATTCCCGACGGCTACAACCTGCAGCGTTTGAAATCTGACGTACACAGACACAGACATTGATCCTCTCTCAGCACTTCTACAGCGCTATAGGCTTTTAGCCTTTGCGGTAGGCTGACCATAAAAAAATGGTATGGATGATTCGTAATGAGCCCTTGTATATGAAACATGTCTTTTTCACCGCAAATTTCCAGAGAAATCAATTATTTTCAGAAAATTTTGAAATACACATGTCCAGAAATGGGCGGTTCTCATTGGTCAAAGTGTTCATCAAATCATCAGTAGAATCGTCCCTTAGCCAACTCCTCATGGATCAAAATTAATTGTAGGGTTTTCTCTTATAAACAACCAATGTTAAAAAACAAGAATTTTCAGGTGGCAGACACATATTTATAAACAGCTGCATCACATATTTTTCATACATCAAGAACCCAGCGATACAACCACACATTTATTCCCAGGGTGTCCAAGGCTTGGAATGGACTGCCAGGTATCTATTGGGCCTGCGGGTGTTGGCCCATTCAAGTCCCGCGTTAACAAACTTGGGCATCGCCTGTTCTTGCTAAAATACTGTAACTGTAACAGTGAGCCAATATGTACCTAAAATTTGAAAACAAACAACAAGCGAACGCGCCGTGGCGTTCCACCAAGAAGTCTGCTGCTGTTTAGCAGCGATTTTCTTTGGTTTACCGTTACCTTCGTGTACCAGATGGCGCACAGGCAGATCTTTTCTGTCGCCTACTCTCACATGCTTCACATGTCTTGTAGACATGAAAACTGTGATGCTCTGTATTTCCGTCAGTCGACCTATGGCGCGCTGATGATCGCTAATAAGCGTGAAACAGCTGTCAGCGTACTGGTGGATTGGCGGAGATATAGAGCAACCCTCATATATCGACTCTCATATGCAGTTGGCATAGCAGCGCGCTCATCTGGTAGGCCAAGCGAACGCGCCGAGGCGTTCCACCAAGAAGTCTGCTGCGATTTTCTTTGGTTTGCCGTTACCTTCGGGTACCAGATGGCGCACAGGCAGATCTTTCCTGTCTAAAATTGATACGTCAAGACTTAATTTGGGGTATTTTTAGTTATCACTAGCTGAACAGCTGTTCGCTGTTGACACGGCTGACAGTTTAAAGCACAGTAGAGTCATAACCAGTAAATTCACTCTCGCCAAAACACGCATTCATTTTTCAGCCAATCTACGTATCGCGCTCACAGTCTGAGTTAGAAAAAATTCACCGCCGTCGCCGCGGCCACAGCGCATCATCAGGCTTATATGCCGCCGCTTCCGTTCAGAACCGCATTGAGTAGCATGGTAAATTTTTGTTGATCGGGTACATTGCAAAATGATGCTCTTACTCGATTGCTCTTATCATTCTAACAGAAACTGTGCTATCATAATACAAAAAATGCACGAGAGCTCGGGCTGCTTCTCATCATACTAAGAAGTATTATCAGACTAAACTATTGATATACGGTATTTTCATTTGTGAGGCTTTTTATTAACATAGCAACAGTTTCAATCAAATTGCTTGTAAAGGTAATTCAACTTAAATGTATCTCATTCATAGAAGCAGTGAGGACTACTTTAACAGCTAACAAGAAAAGTATTCACTCCATCAAATTTGACATAATCGAAGAATCATTGGACATAAGGATATAATAAACTAAATACTATTTATTCAAGAAAGAAACGACATTTTTGCAGTTAAACATCAAAAAATTAAGAAACGACAAGAAAACCTAGAGTATTACGTTATGGACTTGATGAAAGGTTTGACAAAAAATAAATAGCTATACAATACAGTAGAAAGTGCATTCGCACATAAAAATAAATTGCGGATTTTTTTAGCTTATGACAAGGATTTATTAGGTGAAGGTTGAGAAGGGATGAAAAGCTTTGAGGCAATTGTAATAGTGACTTCCTTTATATCATTGACTTTTACTGGAATATCCTTATCAAAATCTTTGTTAATGAGCTTATAAATGACCGAAAATTCACTCACGTCGCCAAACAGCCAGTTTCCTATTTAGATTGGGCAGTTTAAAGTTTCTGTTAGCATATTTTATACTATAATAAATCCTTATCCTAGCATATATGTAAGTTGTATAGAAATTGGTAATTGAAATCTTTACAGGGATGATGGAGGTTTAACAATTTAAAGGCACATACCAACCTCTTGACAGTATTATTTTTGACACAAATGTTTTCGAAATTTTTCTGAAACATAAATTCCATTAATGCAATCTGCTGAATGAAACCATCATGTGGCATCTATAAATCACCAAACAGGTGTAATCACGTTTTTCTGAAGGCCTTATAAAGCGTAAATATAGAAGTTCCATCCAAGTCATCGCAGCAAGCATTCGCATAATTGATGCACGTTTGACACGAATGCTTAGCTAGACATTTTCGGAATAAATATCTACCGATGTATTTAATGAAGTTTTTTTCCAACTCATCTGCTGCACATCGCCTTACACTACTCATCGTCGACAAAAATCAAAGTACGGCACTGTATCGCTGAACCACTCTCGTGTAGTGGCGTCGCCTGCTCAAGTTCGACTGATACGTCTGGGTCCCCAGAACGTCCCGCCAAGGATGCGCGCGGAAATCCACTCGTCTGACAAATATTGGCGAGAGTGAGAGTACTGGTTATGACTCTACTGTGGTTTAAAGTATCGGGTAAAGCCGGCGCCACATATGCGGGTACTTGCCGAGTATCAATACTCGCCGTTTTTCAACCTTACTCGCCGAGTAGCGAGCACGTATCGCCCTACATGTGCGTAGTTGGCTATGTTTAGTTTCGAGAAGAAAGGGAATGGGAAAGCCCGAATATTCATAGCAAATTGAAACTTATTTATTATTAAGCCGGCGCCACATATGCGGGTATTTGCCGAGTATCAATACTTGCTGTTTTTCAACCTTGCTCGCCGAATAGCGAGCACGTATCGCCCTACATGTGCGTAGTTGGCTATGTTTAGTTTCGAGAAGAAAGGGAATGGGAAAGCCCGAATATTCGTAGCAAATTGAAACTTATTTATTATTAAAATTTATCGACAGTAGAATCAACGTCATCATCAATGGAAAATAATAATGATATAGTTGTGGCAGCAAGTGCTGGTTTTGTTATGTTTAGTGCTTATATGTTAATAAGGAAAAGAAAAAATCAACCAAGAAGGAGGCGATGGTGGATGGTCTCATTAAATAGAAGCCGAGAGAGGTAATAAAATAATTAGCAATAACATCAAACCACAATGTTAAACACATTTTCAGGTATGGCGGACCACAACTAGTTGCCGATTTATTAAAAGAATCGTCTGGATTTTTTGAAAAATTTTGCAGAATGTCTTCCGAAGATTTTGAATATCTACTCAGCAAAACAGGACCACTGATATCAAAAAAAGACACAAAATGGAGAAAAGCTGTTCCTGCTAAAGAACGACTAGCTCTGGCGCTTCGATTTCTAGCGACCGGCGACAGTTATCAAAGCCTTCAATATCTATTCAAAATATCACATCAACTCATTTCTGAAATCGTTCCCGAAGTTTGTGAAGCTCTCACCAAAGTTTTGCATATCCTAAAAATATTCTGAAATATACAGGGTGTTTCGGGAAAGTAGGATAGTGATGAACTTGATTTTTTTATATGGTACTATTACTTTTTTTTTAAAATTCTTCTAGTTTCCATCATTGATCTCTATTAAACCCTGAAATATTATTGCGATCTTGCCAAGTTATAATTTATTTTCTATTAATTTCCGGATTTGCAAGGTCGCAAGTAATACCTCCAAATTGATATATTCCTTTAACTTTTCTCAAAAATATTATACAGCGAGTTACTTAAATATTAAATAAATATTATTTTGGATGACACCAGTAACGTGCAGGGTGTTATTGGTAGAATTTTAAATTACGGTAATTTGAAGGTCATTTTACTTTGTTTTTTCTAAATGTAACACCCTGTACGTTTTATTTTAAATCGAAATATCTACTAATACCCTATCTCGCCTTGTAATTTTTTTCGCGTTTGCGACATTGCCAAGTTATAAATTATTTTTCTAAATTTACAAACAAATATCCCCGATTTTTATTAATAGAACACACTGCATATTTTATTTAATATAGAAGTATTCCCTAACAATGGTTTACATCATGAACAAGTTTCAACTGGTGTTTCTCACCGCCTTCTCAGTAAGCAGTACCGGAAGGCTTAAATATTTCCAAAACTGTCACAGCTGGGGCGGTGAAATTCAATACTTGGGGGTTTTTGAACACACAGAATTCAAAAATGCTAACATGCTAACAAATAAACAATGCGAATAAAGTTTTTAATTCTCTAGTCCGGCCCTGTTCCTGCTTCTGTGTCAGTATTCGGGTACTTATTTGTGTTCGGCAAATTCCGACCATTCGCACAAACTGCTCCAGCCACACAGTAGGCGTTTGCCGAATTGCGAATATTCGCTGTTCGTTGTTCCCTAAATGCCACATGTGTAGCGCCGGCTATGGCGCCGGCTGAATGCTCGGTGCTCGGCATATGGCGAGTACTCGGGTAAAATCCTGCAGCCACATAGCCGAGTAGCAATTAATCGGGGCTCGTTGCTCGCCGAGTACCGCATATGTGGCGCCGGCTTAACAGGGTATAGCATTTCACTTCGGGAGGAGGGGGGGAGCGTACTAGCTTAATCATCTGACCTACTGGGGGTGGGGGGGGGGATGGTAGAAACCGGAAACAGTATGACCAACAACGTCCTACTGAAGGACGACTTGGGTATCACCATTTTTGGCAAAAAGGCGAGTGGTTCGGTTTCAACGATGCATCACTGGTACTATTAGAAATAATTGTTAATATTGTTTATTTGTCAATTATTTTATGAGCAACACATAGAACTTAGTGGATACCTTTATACGTAGCGTTTCTACCCAAATATTTTTGTTTAAATTTGTTTATAGGTTGAACAAATATCCATATGTAAATATTTTAAGATAGTCAAATAAAACGTTTGCCTACATTTGCCTATAGCTTATGCCTAGGATGACAAATACTTTAGATACTAGATGGCAAAAATGCGCAATCGGAGGATATGTGGCAGTTCATCTTCTACTTGTTTTTTTTTTTTGATGTATACCCTTCAATTTTGGCTTTGAATATGCCCTACCCTACGCACACGTTTCGAAATCTCTTGCATAACGATATAAATATCTCTGCACATGAAGCTTAACAAAGCAACCCGAAAAAAATCACGAAACCTCCATATAATCGGCCAAATTATACGTTCCACGCGCTCGGAATCTGTTACGCCAGTGGTCTTCGTAATGATAATCAGTGATATCTACGAGTAAAAAACAAAACCGTGAGAAAAACCCGGCCGATCATCCGTTTAGAGAATTAAAATGTCTTTAGCGGGAGCGTTTAGTTGCGTTAAGGTCCGAAAACGAACAAATGACTACCGTGTAGGAGCGATTTCAACTTTTAATTCGGTCGCAGCCTACTATTATAATGCGATCAGGCATTTAATTAGACCGAATTCTGAGTCGGAATGAAACATTTTCTTCTGCTGTTCGTGTCTACTATGGTAGGCGGCGATGTCAGTTAGGGTAGATTAAAATATGGATGGTCCCAAGGTATTGCAGCTTGTGAAATAATGTTCCATGAATGCGAATATGGACCGCAAGTTGATAGGGCACATTAAAATGCTGTTCGGTGAGAAGTGAGCTCAACAAAGAACTGTATAATGTTCATTTAAGAATGAACATCCGCCATTCAATAGTTCTGATAAAAGCAGATTTTAATGCTATAAAACATACATTCGAAAATCAAGAGAGAGTTGCTTTGGACATAGTTCAAAAGAGTCAAACTATCGAAAGTATGTTACTTAAAATGGAACAAAAAGACAAAAGAATCAACACATTGGAGATCAGACTAGATGAAATGGATCAGGCTTGCAGATCTGCCAACTTAAGAATTTTCAATCTAAAAGAAGGTAACCAGGAAAATACTAGAAATAATATAATACAGTTATTCAATGATAAAATGGCTTTAAACTTAGCAGCCAACGATTTTGAAATTTGCCATCGAGTTGGGCGAAAAGAAGAAGGAAAAAATAGACCAATATTCACTAAACTCGTCAGTATTGAGAAAAGAAATTTGATTTATGGAAAGAAGAAGCATTTGAAGGGTACAGGTATTGTAGTGAAAGAAGATCTCACTTCCTTAAGAGCGGAATTACTACGCAAAACCATTGAGAAGATCGGACTGAGGAATGTGTGGAATGGGAAGATTTTCGCTATAGTTAACGGAATGAAAATTATTGTCAGAAATCTAGAAGACCTTTCAGATATGTAAATTATATTAACTGTTTTTGTAACTAATTTTAATGTTTTTTATAGGAATAAGGGAACTCAATAGCTATCGACGCATCCGCTATGATAGAAATTCTAGATAGTATTGACGATAATGCTGAGGTGGATACAAAGGTATATGATACATTTCAGGATTACATCCAAAATCAAACAGGTAAAGATATAAATGGTTTGGGTATAATACATTTCAATATTCGTAGTCTATACAAGCATTTTAATGAGCTATTAGTATATGTTGATGCGATGAAAGATAAATTAGATATAATAGTCTTATCAGAAACTGGGGAAATAAAAGATAAATCTAATTTTTGTATACCTAGCTATAATATGTATTATAATGAATCACATCTAAATAAGTGCGATGGGGTAGTAGTATACGTAAAATGTAGTATATCTGTAATAGAGAGCATAGTACAAGTAAATAACTTCAAATTTCTAAGAATAACATTTTTGACGACTAGTATGGAGTGTGTTGGACTAACAGCTATATATAGACCACCTTCTACTAAAACAACAGAATATATTGATAGTCTAGGACAATATTTGGACAAAATAAAAATATTAAATATGGAGATATACTTAGGAGACATAAATATTGATCTAATAAAAACTGAATCAATAGATACAGTTAACTACTATAGTGTGCTGGGATCCAAAGGCTTCGTTTCTTTTATCAATAAACCTACTAGACAGACAAAATAAAGTAGAACTATTATAGATCACATTTTTCTCAGAATTCAAAATAAAATAAAAGAAAACGTAGCAGCTGATTCAATAATATTTAATACAGATATTACAGACCATTATTCACCTTTTCTATTTATATCATGGGGAGAAAAGTGTCACGTTCCGGAAAACAGCTATAAAAGGTATATTATTAATTATGGGATTTTGAAGGGTATGCTAAAAGGAGAAAAGTGGGAAGATGTAATCGCGTGTGATGATTCACAAACCGCCTATTCAAAATTTATTGAAAAACTAAATCATTACATTGAACAGAATACAAAATTAAGTTATACAACAAACAAACAGTTCAAAAAAATCAAACCTTGGATTACAACGGGACTTATAACGTCAATAAGACATAGAGACTCTTTGAAGAAGGAATTGCTAAAAAACCATTCACCCGAGCTCGAAGAAACATATAAAGAATATAGAAATAAAACACATGCATTAATTAGAAAAACAAAAAACCAGTATTATCAAAACAAAATTGCGGAAGCGGGTAAAGACTATAAAAAACTATGGGATGTTATTAATGAGATATCAGACAAAAAAAGTAGAAATTCAAAACAATTAGAAAATTTAACAGTTTGTAATGAAGAGGGTGAATTGGTAAATGATAATAGCGAAAAGTCAGAAATATTTAATAATTTTTTCACAAACCTAGGGAGCAGGATAGCACAAAAAATTCCTAAAGAAAACCTACAAAAAAATTTCTGCGAGGACATATTGGTAAACGAATCAATATTCTTAAATCCTGTTACGAAAAATGAAATAATCTTTTACATATCAAAACTGAAAAACAAATGCTCACCTGGTTCTGACAGAATCACTGTAAAAACTATAAAAACAATACATGAATACGTATTATCTCCTCTGTTATACATTATAAATCTTTCGTTCTCAACAAGTAAAATACCATCACAATGGAAAGATTCAATTATAACTCCAGTTTATAAATCAGGTGATTCAACTAAGTTAGTTAACTATAGACCAATATCCGTTATAAACAACTTCGCTAAAATTTTTGAACAAGCCCTTAAAAAAAGATTGATTGACTTCTTCCATAGACATGCAATCTTAGGTGATCATCAGTATGGATTTATTCAAAATTCTAATACTGAAAATGCAGTAACTGATCTTCTCGAACATACCTTAGAAGCAATGGATAAGTCATCAAAATGCGTTACTGTATTTCTTGATATCGCCAAAGCTTTTGATACGGTATCACATGAGAAAACATTAAAAAAATTATATAATTATGGCATTCGTGGCATAGCCTATGAACTAATGCATAACTATTTAGATGCCAGAACTCAGCGGGTTAAAATAGGCAACAAATTGAGCAGTATATCTTTGATAAAGACTGGTATACCTCAAGGAACTGTATTGGGACCAATACTATTCCTTGTGTACATGAATTCCCTTGCCAAAATTGATAAGCTTGAAGAACACCTCATATGCTATGCTGACGATACAGCCTTGATTTTCAGAGGTGACAGTTGGGGAAAGGTTACATCATCTGTGGAATCTGACATGAAAAAAATTAAAATTTGGTTGAATGATAATTTACTTACATTGAATTCTGAAAAAACAAAATATATAGCATTTTCACCAACTGCTACAGATCACCCTTCCAACATATCCCTAAAAATACATACTTCAACCTGTGATGAACAATTAAGTTGCAACTGTCCAAGGATGGAGAAAGTATCTTCTTTAAAATACTTAGGGATAATATTAGACCAACACTTAAAATGGAATGCCCATATTATCCATGTCAGCAATCGTTTAAGATGTCTAATACACAGGTTTTATAATTTACGAGAGATCCTTTCAAAGAAACACTTAATCATGTTGTACAACTCAGTAGCTGAATCTGTTATACGTTATTGTATTGTTATCTGGGGAGGTGCTTACAACAGTGCATTAAACATCTTACAAATAGCACAAAATACTCTTCTAAAGATAATATTTACCAAAAATCGATTATTCAGCACTAAAACCTTATATCAAGAAACAGGCCTTTTGGATATCAAGCTACTATTTACCTATCACTGTATACTAAAACTTCATAATAATCCCAACTGGAAAATAGTTAATGTCACCTATCCGACAAGATCGTATACTAATCAAAGCCTTGTTATTAAAACTTTAAAAAAAACAGTCTGTCAAAGGTCTTTCTTCTTTTTTGCCCCCAAATTTTATAATCAGCTTCCTCTTAATCTTAGGCAAATAAATAAAACTGCTAGTTTCATTGTGGAAGTAAAAAAATTCATCAGACAAAATTCGCATCAATTTTACAATATTCTAAACCTACCCGAAGTATCGTGAAATGAAATGCACGACTTTCTCCACCTCAGCATCCACGTTCTCTTTATATTATGTATATGTTGCGTATATGGATGTAATAGAGTATCTATAGGTGTATGTAATTTCCTGTTGCAAATTGCATGTATACACACACATAGGGTGAGCTGCAATACAGACAGTTGATGTCTAGGCAGCTCATATTATACATAGATATGTATTTGCAAATTACGCTATGTTGTAATTGTGTTTATTTCATGTAAAATTATAATAATAATTATAAATTATAATAATAATTATAAATTATATATATATAATTATAAAAAATAAAAAAAAATAAAAAATAAAAAAAAACATCCAATAGTCGACTTACCTTCCGTCAAGCTTTTGGGGATCAAAATCAATGGACACCATAAGCACTTACACTCATCGACACGCCTAACCTCACAAAGGACCTCCACTGCCTGGAACATCGAAGAAGGGTGTCTGACCTGTCCCTGCTTTACAGATTATCACGGAAGATGTTCGCTCGAGCCTCCCAAAGGACGTCAGAACGAGAGAGTCTCATCCTTACCAGGTCGAGGTCCTTACTCCCCCAACCAGTCTCCTCCAGCATTCCTTCTTTTGGAGCACTTCGACGCTGTGGAACAAGCTGACGGGAAATTTGTTTCCCGACGGCTACAACCTACAGCGCTTCAAATTTCATGTGCGCCGTCACTTACCCTCTCGCAGCGTGTCTACAGCGCCATAGGCTTTTAGCCTTTGCGGGAGGCTGACCATACAAAAAAAATTGATTTCTATGACTTCCTACCACCAACTACCTTAATTTGACCCCCACCCAAAAAAGTAGAAAATTATCACGAAACCCTTAAAATGCCTAAGAACGAAGTTTGAGCTGTTTCTATATTTTTAGTTTTTTTTATTATTGCTGCGCCGCCACTGACACGACTTCTAAGATCCATAAACGTTTTACATCCTCGTCATGGTAATAATACAATAGTATTATTTCATTTTAATAAAATCAATTCAATAGTTTCCACGTTACACAATACAGAACGAGCTAAGGCAATATTCGGTTGTATACGTCAGAAGATTTTAAGTCCCTTGGTTTCTGTAACAGACGCGATACATTATCTTCGATCGGATGGCCCTAAAAAAGTCTATTATGACCCTAGGTCTTTCGTTCACAGATCAATGGATAGCCTATCATGAATACGACAAATTTTTGAGTTTTACGACCCACCACCCAAAAAAGGTAGAAAATGATCAGGAACTTCTGAAACGCCCAAAACGAAGTTTGAGCTGATTTGAAATTTTAGCTTTTTTTGCGCGCCGTCTTCCATCCTCGACGCGGTAATGTTACTGTGCAAAAATTTCATAAAAATCAATCCAATAGTTTTCTAGTTACACAATACAGAACGATCAGAAGCCATACTCGCATGTATCATCAGTCATCAGTCCCTTGGTGTCTGATGTAATAAGCAAGGTAATGTTCGTATGGACCTAAAAAAGTGTATTATGCAGCTAGGTCTTTCTTTCACAAGTTAGTGGACAGCCTATTATGAGAACAACAAATTTTTCAGTTTTGCAACCCACCAACCCCCAACCACCCCAATTTCAACCCTACCCAAAAAAAAGTAGAAAATGATCAGGATCCCCCAAAACGGCTAAAATCAAAGTTTAAGGAATATTTAATTTTTTTACTAATCACTCCGCCGCCCATGCACCGATTTTCAAAAAAATAATTTTAAGAAATATTAAAAAAAAATTACAGTAAGGTGAAAATGTCCATTTGTAAAGTTCTTGAAAATATTACAAAAGCAATGACATAAAAAAATTAAGGATGTTCACAGCACAAGCCTGTTAATAAAATGTCCTGAAAATGGACTTATCACACAGGAAGTTTGGCTCACCTTGAGTCAAATACCTTCTATATATTACTTCTAAGGGCCGGTTGTACAAATGCGGGTTTAATACGTGCTTTGTTAAGCCTAAGCTTAGCTAAGCTCAGGCTTAAACTTGACACCCGTTGTACAATCGTCGGCTTAGTTAAACCTCGTTGATAATGAAATTCACTACAGTTGGCAACAATGAAGCAACTCGTATTGGCATAATCATCTGAAAAATTACCTTTTTTGGTAAGGCACTTATGACAGTTTGTATCAAATTTTGGCTACGACCGTTTCTGTCTCTGTTCTTTCATTTGCTCTCTTTGTTAAATTAGACACAAATCTTTAAAAAAATATGACCTAATAAGAAGTGACAAGCAATTTGAAGGTTCTTCCTTGACATATCATTTTACTTATATGAGGTTAGGTTTAAAGCTCAGCTAAGCCAGCATTGTACAATGGACGTTTTGCAACTGACGTGGTTTAACGTCGGCTTACCTTAAGCCGAAGCTTAAGCTCGCATTGTACAACCGGGCCTAACTAGTATAACATTTCTAGATAATAAAAATATCAATCTATCTATTTATCAAAAATTCCTTGGTCCTTCACTAACAATATTTATACCAGGTTGCCCCGTTCCTATAGACGCCACTGACCGCCAGCTGTCAAAAAAGCTTAATCCGAGTGCACATTAGAGGGATTAACTTGAGGAGAGAGAACGAGATCGCCCATTGACAGCACCTGATACGGTCGAAGTCATAATGTTGAACACATTTTAATTATTCCGTGCTGATGGAGCCGAGATACTGTCAGAATTGGTTACCATGGTTACTGACAGCTGCGTTGGAAGCCGATGATCGCTCTCTTTTCACAGCCACGGAGCGGAGGCCGTGCGAACGCCTTACCATGCCGGAGAGAAGTAGGCTGAAAAGTCGCCGGCGTGGGAGGGGATTTTCTTTCGTCGACTGCTGAGATTTCCACGGCACCACAGAAAGTTATCTGTAAACTAGATCTATTTTACTTCCCACATGTTATAACTTAAAGGCTGTACTTAAACTGCCGTTCAACGGCAGCCTACTAAAATGCCGCTAACAGATGTGACGTCATCGAAGTGACATATTTGACGGCTTAGTAATCGCTGTACTTAAACTGCCGTCAAACGGTACACACATAAAAAGAAATTCTCAAGTCAAGAATTGTGATATTCTTGTAAATATATACTCACAACAAGAATATCTGTCCTCACTCTAAGAAAGAATATTTGATGAGAAAATTATAGAAAATTTGTATCAAGAATAATATATTTTTGATTTATATATTTATTTTAAAGAAATATGCTCCGAAAGAAAATATAATTTTCTTTGCAACCAAGGCTATAATAATTTAATAACAAATATTTCATAATTTTATACCAAGATTATCATTTTTTCCAGCGGTGTCCAGTTTACTTCTATCAAGATTATAGACAGCTTGCAAATGCGAACCTTCATTTACAATACGATAACCTTGGTTTGAAAATGAACGCTGTTTTACACCCTATATTTGTATCAAGTAAATCATTTATTCGACGTCTACCAACGTCGGAGTGCGCAGGCGCGCAGCGTATCACGGGTCAACTCTAACCTCTCCACCCTCTCTACTCAACAGCCTGTTGCCCGTCCGCGTCCGCGCCGCCATTATCGGTTTTCGGATTGTCGCATTCGCCGCAGTCTCTAGCACCGTAGTCCGTAGCGTAATACCTGCATCCTCGATCCTGCATAATAGCACATAATAGTATCTAGTCAAACTGTTAAATAAATTGCCATTGCCACGTGATACCCGTGATACCACCGTCAACCATCAGTCATCGAATCTGCCGGTTAGGCTGGTCCACCGCCATTTGAGTCGCGTCCCAGTTCCCATCAGCTTCCTTATCACTGGAGCTATCCAACCATGAATCAGCTATTGAGAAAATTAGGATGCGAAGATCTGACTCAGGTGTTCCTAGATAAGTACTAAGTATATTAAATGTGTTTTAAGAAATTTTGCAGAACTATTTCTCCAGAAAAATTTCTACATGCTCATAGAAGGGTTTGAATGCTCAAATTAATACTACTAGATTCCTCGTCCAAGAATATCACAATTTTACAATAAAGTTGAGCTGCTTGCGTCCAGTTTATGAAATGCTCCCAGTTAAGATTATGAAATGCTTCAGTCAAGATTATGAAATATTTCGGTCAAGATAACCATATGCTTGATTTAAGATTTTGGTATTCTTTCTATCAAGAATTTCCCAGTTTTGCATTGAAGACATTTTCTCAATCTAACCCTTATATGGTCAAATATATCATATTCTCACTTTAAGATCAGCATAACTTCGCGCGTATAGGAAGTTATGGTATACTTGAATTAAAGCATCTGTGCTCCATCTAAGAAATTATTTTTGTGTGTGTGCCGACCTTTCCGAACTTTTAACAAAAATCAGGATGTCGGCCTAGCTTTGGGAAGGTAACTCCTCTAGCTGAAGTCGATCGAATCCAAAGATCTCGTATCTTAGCCCACCTAGCAACTTACATTCTGCCTTTTTATCGACCCGTCCACAACTCATACATAGGGAGTCTTCTTCAATTCCTAATAGGATACATGCCGTCTGATCCTGAAGTGCACAGTCAGAACTCCGCGAGGTTTCTGATTGCACATCGGCCTTGGTTCCGTAGCCAGGCTGATCTAGATGTGTTCTGGCCGGTTATAAAATACTTACCATGTTTGCATCTCTCTGCCCCGAGTCTGGCCAGCATATCGATATCCTTATGTTCCAGTATCCCGCGTATGACCAGGGACCCACATCAACGTAACTTCCCAGTCTCTCTAAGTACTCCCGAACCAGGGTTGCCCAGATTCTGGGCTCGCAGATAGCTTTCATCAGTGCTGCTTGATTGTCAGCCTTCTGCTCTCTGCTCTTTCTCACATCCTCATTACATGCATCAGCGAACATTACAAATACTTCTGCTTTGAAAATCGTGGTATTCGTGCCGACAGTGTAACTCTCTCACTCGATTGTCATTATGTTACCTTTCTATAGTTCACTCATTTCCGTCGGCCTGTCTGTACCTATGTACTCGTCGCGCGTCGCCTTCTTTTACTTCCCACACCGATAGGTGAGGGGAGTATTGTGACCGCGAAAATTTTCGATTTTGAGATAATACGTTTTTTGGACGTTTTATGATGTCTACATAACGAATATCCACGTCACTCATTTCCGTCGGTCTGTCTGTCTGTCTGTCTGTCTGTCTGTCTGTCTGTCTGTCTGTCTGTCTGTCGGTCTGTCGGTCTGTCTGTCTGTACGCGTTTTTCTAGCCTCCTAATCTCAGTAACCGCTGCATAGATTTTGATGAAATTTGGGCAGTGATATTGTGTAGGGTCGTAGTAGGTAATGTTGCTACAATTTTGAAAATCGGTGCATGGGCGGCGGAATAATTAGCAATAAACGAAAAATTTCAAATATGCCTCAAACTTCGTTTTTAGGTGTTTTAAGGGTTCCTGATCATTTTATAATTTTTTTTGGGTGGGGGTGAAATTGGTATAGTTGGGGGGTGAGGGGTTGTTAAGCTGAAAAATTTGTTGTACTCATAATAGGCTGTCTACTGACCTGAGAGAGAAAGACCTAGCGGTATAATACACTTTTTTAGGTCCATCCGAACATTGCCTTGTGTATTACAGGAACCAGGGGACTTAGAATTTTCCGATGTATACATACGAGTATTGCTTTAGATCGTTCTGTATTTCATAATGTTGAAATTACTGAATTGATGTTAATGAAATTTCGGCACAGTATTACTACTTTGGCGAGGATGGCGCAGCAATATTAAAAAAACTAAAAATATGAAATCCCGATCATTTTCTGATCATTTTCTACATTTTTTTTTTGGGGTGGGGGTGAAATTAGGGTGGTTGGAGGGATGGGGGGTTGTAAATCTGAAAAATTTGTTGTACTCATAATGGGCTGTCTACTGACCTGAGAGAGAAAGACCTAGCGGCATAATACACTTTTTTAGGTCCATCCGAACATTGCCTTGCCGATTACAGAAACCAAGGGACTTGAACTTTCTGATGCATACAAAATACATACGAGTATTACTTTGGATCGTTCTGTATTGTGTTACGTGGAAACTTCTGAATTGACTTTAATTACCTCTTGACCCAGATTTACGAGCATGGAAAGCACGTTTTTAGAAATCATTTCAGTGGCGGCGCGGCAATAATAAAAAACTAAAGATATAAAAATCACCTCCAACTTCGTTTTAGACGTTTTAGGGGTTCCTGATCATTTTAAAAAAATTTTGGTTGGGGGTGAAATTGGGGTGGTTCGGGGGTGGGGGTTTGTAAAACTCAAAAATTTGATGATATATTGTCCATTGACTTGTGAAAGAAGCATCTAGTAGAATAAAACACTTTTTTGCGGTCTGGCGAGCGATGATTTGATTGCAGGGGCATCTAGACTATAGTTTCATGCTGTGGGAAAATGATAAAACTGGTATCATCGGATTGTGTGAGAAGTACTGAGTCAATCAACTTGACTACATTTTTTACTCACGTAACTGACTACCAACCTTAAGTTAGTTGTTTCCATTTAAACAATAAAATAGCAGAGAAGGGTTAGTGGTGATATGAACAACGTTGCACTTCCATGTCGTGCAAGAAGCACCTTGAACATAATTATGTCCAGCAAGGCCAGTATTGGGGGGCCACAACGGATATGCTTCGATTCTATAATCTGCAGCCGAATACTGCGCTCCAGTATGGATGAATAACTGCCATGCGAGGAAAGTTGATGTGCAGCTCAAAGCAGCGATCTTAACTTGATGCAAAATGACGTAAGGTATGGTGTACGAAAGTGCTTCTTCAAACATGTGTCACCTTACGGACCTTGTACAAGAACCCTAAGGCTTTGATGATCGCCCTAGTGCGTGCCCATAGCCTCCACAAATAGGGAAATGAATCTAGCCGTTGTGATAGAAACAGAAAATAAGATAAAAAAATAAAAAAACTCAAAAACAAAACCTGATAACTTGTCCGTCGACAATACCACTTATTCTAATTTTAAATAGCTTAGTGGTAGCTTCGACACGCTGTTTTTGCATTTTAGAGTAAGTTTTTTATGTTTTGATTTTTTTGTTTTTTTCTATTATTTATTGTGATCCTGTAGGGCTTAACAATCAACCTGAAGATGGTTTAAAGTAAAATAAATCGAAACGTCATTAGTAGTAAATTTTTTTTATATAACCTGACCGCTAACTATTGGAGATGTTATTTGGAACAGTAGCCAGACTAGTTCTCTAGTTCATAACATTGTTTTATTTATTACAGATAGTATCCTCGGGAATTGGTGAAGGAATTGAGAGAACAAGGAATTTGGAACCTGCAACAATTTTGTGATGAAGTATGAAAAGTATCAACAGGCACGTGTGCCCATGACAAAGCTTACTAAGATATGGCGTGACCATAACATCACTAAAGCTACCAAAATGTCGCTGGTTCAGTCTCTTCTGTTCTCCATATTTTTGTATGCCTCGGTAACTTGGACTGTTAAAAAGGCAGATCGAGCTCGCATAGATGCTTTTGAAATGTTGACGTGGAGGAGAATGCTGAGAGTTCCTTATACCGCCCATCGAACTAATCTTTCCATACTGGATGAGCTCGGTAATCCAAAGAGACTATCCTCCATTGTGTCGATGAGAATGCCTACATTTTTCGGACATATTCACAGAAGCGATAACATGGAGAAACTTATAGTTTAGGGTCACACCCCGAGTGGGCGGCGCCGCGACCGTTCCCCTACATGCTGGGTGGATACGACGAAACAGTTGCTGGATATGAGTATCAAGAGTGCCACTGAACTGACAGTAAATCGCGAACGATACCGAGCTACAGTTTTCAAAACTATTGATAATATTCGTGTCGACAATACTCTAGCTCCGACTTAATGCATTTTACAAGTTCACAACATGTCTGTTAAGACATTGTGACTATGATGATGATGATGATGATGAAAAGTATTCAGAATAGACACTGGACATGATCTTTCATCCAGTGAAGTATGCCCAAGGTCTCCAGTAAAGCACGATACCCCAACCTCGCCATCTCTCGCATATGAAATATGAAAAGCTCATTCTCAACATCGCGTATTCGAAACAACCATAATCCTTCTTGAACATGGAGAGGCAGAACGTTAAATTGCGAACAAATTTCTGCAAAGTACACGATGGAAGATAAACATGTAGCAATATTTATCGCCTCATAATATTGTGACCTGTGGCAGTAGTGCTAGAATTTACTTGTGGATATATGTAAAACAGTCCAATAAATAATTTGGGTTGACAATAATATAAATTGTGAAAGAGTTTCTACAGAAGCGTTGTCATGGTGACAAATTGTATCACACTTGGCGATGCTGAGGCTCTTGTACAGGGTCGGATTAGGCTGGTATTTTTTCGGTAAGTTTCCACAAGCCAAGTTGACTTTGAATTATTATGCTTTCCCATCGTCATAATTGAGTTTTTTTTTACTTCTGTGTCATCGGCATCACCCGTATGGGGCGGGTTAGAATATCTCCCATCGTATATCCTGCGTGTCGTAAAAGGCGACTAAAAGGAACCGAACTACTGTCGGTATAAACAGTAACCTCTTCTCAACCAACAGTTTTGGGTGGACGAGTTGAGAAGAGTCAGGACACCTTCGTGTCCTTGGGGTGAGAAATTGCCCCTAAAGGCGGATGAACCGACAGATACATCTGGCCAACGGCATGAGGATGCAGAAAGCAAATGGGAAACTACTGCATTAAAGATATTAAAGATATCCCAGGAGAAACTCGTAAAATGAGTAAACGCAATTTTACGAGTTCACAACATGTCTGTCAAGACATTGCGACTATGATGATGATGTCATCGGCATCGACTGCTCTGTTCTGTGTAGGCTTGGTTACTGTTTCCCAGCGCCACTCTAGGAACAGCACTGTTAATTAGAAGCCAACAGTGAAGGCTCAGGTGGCGATTTTTCGTTGAGCTTCTTTATGAACATTTATTTTTGATTAAAAAAACCAGAATTAAATTTCCGCCTCTAACGAGAATCGAACCCGGGACCCTCCGGTCACGAAGCCCTCGATCCTAACCACTGGGCCAACCCACCCAACAAAACTTGATACTGTGAACAAATATATCCAGGGAATTATGAATTATGAGTTGTTATGTAGATATGTTATGTAGATAATTATCACAAAATGCCAAAACACGTAGTATCTCAAAATCGAAAATTCTTGCTATCACAATACTCCCCAAACCTATAGTAGTAAAAGCGAAATAAAAGTGTATTACTCCACTATGTCTTTCTTTCACAGGTCCGGAAAGTTTATTATGAATACAACAAACTTTTGAGTTTCACTAACTACCCCAATTACACCACCCAAAGAAAGTATGAAATCATCAGCAACTCCTCATTTGCCTAAAAATGAAGGTGGGGGAATATTTGAATTTTTACGTTTTTGGCCAACTACTCCGCCACCCAAGCATCTATTTTCAAAATTATAGCAGCATTACCTGCTACGACTCCACAGCATAATGCTACCCAAATTTAATCGCAATCCATGCAGCGATTACTGGGATTACGAGGTTAGAATAAGATGGCCAGCAGACAGACCGACAGACAGACCGATGGAAGTTAATGAGGTAGATTTTCGTTATATAGATATCTCAAAATACCCGAAGAGTGTCTAACATCGAACGTTTCCGTGATCTCACCTATCGGTTTGGGAAGTAAAAAGAGTTCATTAACTCAAAATATTCCTCACCCTTTTTTTACTTCACACGTTAGACGAGGGGAGTATTGTGATTTCAAAAATTTTATGATGTTAGCGTCATGAAAATCTGTGGCTCTCAATTTTGTCCTCTTGTGTCTGTCATCATCATGCCTTTTACCTCGTAATATCAGTAATCTCAGCATTGGTTTTGATGAGATTTGAGGTACGACATGTTGTGACGTCAGAGTAGGTAGCATGGCTATAGTATTGAAAATCAGTGCATCGGAGTGTAGTCTTAGCAAGAAATAAAATTTCTCGGAACAGCTTCACAATCAGGAATTATACCAGGTCTAGTTGAAGCAGATATTCACCAATCATGTCATCCTCTCAGAGCAGAAGTCTACCAAGTCATAAGATGTAAAGTTCGCAGGAGAGGTTTTTTTTTTGTTTTTGAGATATTGTAAACTGAAAAATTGCTTCATAAAATTAACATAGCCATATGAGATAACTGGTTATAAGGTGCACTACTTGGAATTGGAACATTCTCTATGTTATAGTAAATGGTGGACTATAGTCTTACTACATATAGTAGGTGTGAAACCAAAAAATTTTTTGTATTTATACTAGCCTGTCCGATGACCTGTGAAAGAAAGGCCTAGCGCATAATACACTGTTTCTGGACAGTGCCTTACATATTACAGAGAAACCAAGGGAATTAGACTTTTTTGATATATGTATACATACGAGTATTGCTTCTGTATACTATTAAATTAAATTGAATGAAATTTCGACATAGTATTACTACCTTGGCGAGGATGGAAAACGTGTATGGTTTTTAGAAATCGTGTTAGTGGCGGCACAGCAATAATAAATAAAATATAATAATATAATAGATAAATAAACTAAACATATAAAAACCTCAGAAACTTCATTTTTAAGCGTCCTAAGGGTTCCTGATCCTTTCTACCTTGTTTTAGTGGGGGAGAAATTGGAGTGGTTGGGTGTGATGGTCGTTGTAAAGCTGAAAAATGAAAACTGTCCTTTGGATTGTAAAAGAAAAACCTGGCAGCATAATACACTTTTTTGCGAGCGAGAGGACGATGATAGGTATGGGAGAATAACAAACTGGTATCACCGTAATGTGTGGGAAATATTGAGAATTAACTTGACTTCATTTTTTTTTGGTTTGGGAATAATGTTCTGCTTAAGGAATAGTTTACTGTCGCGGTTTTCTTCGAGCGGTTTTTTGTATGCCGGTGTCACTCGGTACTACCACAATTAATCAAGAATAACACCAGGTCCAGTGAAAGCAGATATGACACAATAATTCAATTTGTCGCCGCATCTTGGCGACAGCCCGCAGCGCATTCCGAAATCACATTGGTGTGTGTAGAGATGTGTCAAACCGCGATTTTACGGAACGGAAAAGCTCGCGTAGGACACCCACCATCATATTATCGAGCCCAGGTAACCTCGCGCTAGCCGCCCGGCGGCGCTGCGTGGAGCTCACATCCTACCTTTTCCGTTCCTTTGCCGCAAATCCACCTTCCCCACCCCAATTTTGCCCAGAATTTGTTTCCGCAGTGACTGTATACCTCCAGCTCACCTCTTGAAGTGAGATGCCCCTTCGGTACTTTGTCACTGCCCCGCCCTTAAATTTGGGAGCAGGGGCAGTGACAAAGTACCGAAGGGGCATCTCCCTTCAAGAGGTGAGCTGAAGGTCAATTTTAGTGGAGCTGTGAGAGATGTGACATCTCCACCCAAATTACCACAGTGGATCTGGATGTCCACTTTTAATCATGCCAAAAATATCAATTGCAGTTTTACCTAACCAAACACAAATGTTACCGTATATCTTTTCTCTGTCATAGTCGTAGGTCACGACGGATTCGCCAAGTAGCAGTGACATTTTGCCACAGCTTGGAACTGTTCTTTGAAATTAAGTTCAATGTACTGCGTGAGAAATAGTTGGTTGTTGCAGATTTCTTTGAACGTTATTGATTTGCTGTGAATGGCGCCATTTACTAACTCAAACAAATATGATCTTTTAAATACCAGAGAAGGTTAGGGGAATGTAAGGGGAAGTTTGTTAATGCGGGACTTGAATAGGCCAACACCCTTAGGCCCAATAAAGATATTTTTTGGCAGCCTTGGACAACCTGGGAAAAATGTGCAATCGTACCGCTAGATTCTTGAGGTGTGAAAACCGAGCCTTAGGATGAGATGCAGCTGTCACGCAGGTGCATCTGGATAGAACTGATGAGCGGCGGAACTCTAGAAGATAGCTCAGGAGAGCAGTCTCTGTTTGAATATTGGTAGAAGAGTGAGAGGTCATCAACCGCACGCCAGTGAGAAAGTGGCTGGAGGTGGAGCGTTAAAGCCGAGTCGTCAATTAGTCGAATTGCCCTTCTCTGGACCTCATCAAATATATACAGGATAGTAGGGGCAGCAGCTCCCCAGATATGAGAGCAATACCCCAGGCCAT
The DNA here is from genome assembly GCA_951848785.1 of Callosobruchus maculatus. Taxonomy (NCBI): domain Eukaryota; kingdom Metazoa; phylum Arthropoda; class Insecta; order Coleoptera; family Chrysomelidae; genus Callosobruchus; species Callosobruchus maculatus. The sequence goes on along the minus strand of CATOUR010000027.1, from coordinate 4,607,094 downwards.
GTCTTACCTGGGCTTCATATATAGATCGTGACAAGTAAATGTTGGCTCTGAATAGATACCCGAGCTTTTTCCCAGCAGCTGTTGCAATTGACGCGTTCGTGCCAGATCAGATTTTCTGTAATGTTGACTCCTAAGAGCTTGAACGAGTAACTTCTTAGCAAAGCTTGATTGTTCATTAGAACCGGTTGCTGACTTGGGCACTTCTTATTTGATTGTGTACCGTACTGGATCTTGAAAGCACACAATTTTACCATATTCTTGAGCCTCCAAGCTGTAATGGTCGCCAGATTCGTTGAAAGCGAAGCAGCCACTGCCAGTCTTCTACGTTCTAGCTCGACCACAGATATAGGTCTGTTGCTCATGATGCCTGCATGCAAAGTACTGTCATCAGCAAAATTGTGAATTAGATCTGTAGTGCTACATTGATGTGGAGTAAAGCAGAAATAATAACTGGGCCAATACCGATCCCTGCGGGACCCCAGCAATGATGTTATGGAAGGAAGAGGAGAAGCCGAGGGAGAAGCCGTCTCCCACGACGGAGATTTTTCGACCTGAGAGGAAGACTGCGTGCCAACCAAAAAGCTTAACAGGCAGGCCGTGAAGCGGAAGCTTATTTAGAGAAGCTGCATGCCAGAGTTGATCAAATGCCTTTGAAATATCGATAGCAACTACGTGAGCTTCGCCAAACGAATGGATGGGTTTGCTCCCCACATGTGTGAGGAGATCTCCAGTTGGTCTTTGAAGTCGGATCCATATTGTCTATCTTTGATTAAATGATGGAGCTCAAGGTCTTTCATGACCTCTTGGTTGACGAATTTCTCGATTACTTTACCTACCACAGAGAGCAGAAATATAGATCTGCAGCTATTTGGATTAGTTATGGATGCCCTTTTTGGGCACCGGCTGGATGCAAGCTGTTTTCCAGTCTTTTGAGACTGATAGTATCATGTGATGCCAAATAACAGAATTTATCAATTTAAAATAGTTATCATATTTGGAAGGTATGTTATGAGTAAGTGGTAAACTATAACCACTATTAATATTTAAAATATAATAAGTTTTTGAACTTTAAACTAACCTTCTTAGGTGCTGTGATTCCAAGCAAATTTGGTGATGATCGAAAATGAGACATGTAGCTAGGCTAAACTACTCCAAAAAGTGGCTACTCATCACTGCGAGTTAACTGGATCAGTCACACCTGTCCCAACTAGGGTGACCATATCATAGATCAATTCTTGATGCTTGGATTACCTGGGGGGGGGAGGGGGTCCGAAGAGAGATGGACCATCAAGCGACAGTAGTGCCTTGTTCTGGGTTTTCGTTAACTGTATTTGTTTATTTTGCTGTATGTTGTGCCAATTATTCTCGACTGGTGCTCAAATTCCAGACAGTTTACCGACTTTGTCTGATTTTTTGCCTGTTCAATAGCTGTATTTGTTCATTTTGCTGTATTTATGCCAACTATTTTCGATTGGGGCTCAAATTCCGGACATTTTACCGATTTTTGTAATTCCGCCCCGACACGAATGAATGAATGAATGAATAAGGACCATAGGCTATCCAGCACAGAATGTGACTGGTGCATAGGCCACACGATGGGCCCTTTTGCGCCTCTATCCGCGCTAGATCCTAAGACCTGCTCTTTTAGCAAAGGCAAGTACATCCTTAGGTCCTATCCATTTTATCTCTATTGGTTCCAAGGTTCTTGAGCCCAGCATAGTCTGCCTGTGATAACCCAGGGTTTCACAGCGACACAAGATGTGCGCCGAGCATTCTTCCTCTTCACCACGCCACGTGCACGTGGTCGTTGACCACCCTCATCACGAACAGGTGACGCCTGAAGGTGTTGTGACCCGTTAATAGACCTACTAGCAATCTCAAGTTACTCCTATCCAGAGAGAGACAAAATCTTCCTATTCTCTCTGCAGGCCCTGCTAATAGTTCCCGAGCTTGACGGAAATGACCAGAGATGTTGTTCCATCTCAGAGAGTGTTGATTTTGGATCCACTCTCCAGTTGTTTTCCTAATCAAGTTTGCAGATAGTCCCAAGGCTGGTTCCGGGCCCATAAAACTGTTGCCGGATCCCATTCTAGCCAGATGATCCGCCATGTCGTTACCCTTTACCCCAGCATGCCCAGGTACCCAGATCAGTGATACGTTGTGTTTAGCTGAGATGTCGTCAAGAGCCCTCCTGCACTCCAGGACCAGTCCCGACGTTATTTTCCAAGCACTCAGTGCTTTGATGGCTGCCTGACTGTCAGAGCATATAGTAATCCGCCTCCTAGACCTGTCAATTTCCCGAATACGATTTTCACAAGCAAGTATCGCATAGACCTCAGACTGGAATACTGTGGTGTGCTCCCCAAGAGGGAGTGAAAGTCTTGTATGGGGTCCGTAGACTCCCGAGCCCGAGCCCTCTCTAGCGAGTAAACCGTCTGTGTACCAGACCTGTCCTCCTCATTCGATGAGCTGTCTTTTCCTAGACTCTCACTCTTCCCTTGACGGAAGCCCCGACACGAAATATAGCTCCAAATTTCCGGACATGTCCGGGATTTTCCGGACGGATCTCACCCTAGTCCCAACTCCAGTGAGATGCAGTTTGGCACACCTCTAATACTGACAGTGCCACGACGGGCAAGGCAGACGCGATTTCCATAAAACTCTCATACCGTTCGCCCACAACGCGGCGCATTCCTTCATCTTTCTCGGGTTCCCGCGGACAGACGGACAGACGGACGGGACGCGCAGCGACGTTTGTCAACCACCGGGAGTAATGTTCCTCGACGACTCCGCCAGAATCGCCCGCATAAATTATTTATTCATACCCGCCGCCGACACGGCACACGTTCATGAATATGTCCCGAGAAGTGCTGAATGACCTGGCGGTGTTTAAGCTAACTGGGCACAGGACAGGACTAAACCAAAGTTTACGGAATACATATAAGTTGGATCAGTCCGCAAAAATATCTCCGTCTCCCCGGCACACCGGTAGCAGTGTACTGACGTCAGCCGGGAGATACGGGGCGGCGCAAAGTAGAGGTTGAACGTGTTTAACGCAAAGTGTATACAGTGTCTCAAAAATATCGGATTTTGATATCTCGCATTTGTTTGCAGGAAATAGATAATCCTTTTAGAAGTTTGAGAGTAATCAACTTCGCGAGAAAAGATATTACCAATCAATTTAAATTTATTAACGGATGGAGAATGACAAGCAGATCCACCCTCATTTTGTGGCAAACCTTAAAATGTAAGGGATATAAATACAGGGTATCCCACGACGATTAAGACAAGAAATATATCGGAACTGGGCAGGAGTAGAGAATTATAATTTTGGGCATGTAGATTAGAGCAGAAGTTGTGTCGTTTTTTGTCACTGTACTACCCAATAAGGTATTTGTTTTTGGTCACGTGCAATTCGATTCAAAATTATTAATGGGACACTCTGTATATTTGTGCCTGTGTTCCTCCCGATAAAAAAATTCCAACAAACTAGCACACTTGGAGTCTAAAGCCAAGAGCTACAGGTACTTAAAGGATTGTATCACGCTAAAAGCGTATAGTGAGACAAAACATTCATTCGGTGGTCTTACCATACCAGCCAAAGACATTGTAAATTATGTTTTAGAGCTCGAAAATATGTTTATTGATAACTTTAACAATTTAGTTTCTACAGTAGCAACTGGAATGACTCTGAAAAGCAAAATGTCAAAAATAATTTATTCACATCCATGTAAAGCATTTCCACATGATTATCTTTTAAAATTTTTACATACGAGTTGCATAAAATTTATAAACTGTGATCTCAAAAATAAACCAAATAAACAAAACATTAAGGTATAAATACTACAGCACCTTTGAACCAACAGTTTTTATTTATCTACGAAATAGCTACAATATGTGAAATCATTTGAGATTCCTTAGTAATAGTTTTACTAGTCTTTATTTTTGATATCTATTTATGCAACTTAGTGTATTAGCAAAATAAACGTTACATTTGAATTTGTATGTCTAAATCGGCCGTCAATACATAGTTTTTCAATGACTCTCGTATATACATACAACCCAGGCGTTAGCAACTTGAGCAAAAACCAACGCAAAAACTAACTGGCGCGTGCGGCCGCGGCATCGCTTTCATGTGAGTTCTTCAAAGTGCCGACGGAGAGTGATCCAACTTATGTGTATTCCGTAAACTTTGACCAAACCCACAAAAAACCCAGCAACAATAAGACAAGACAATCTATCCAATAATATTCCAGGTAAATAAGGTTTCTCCCGTGACACGAATGCATCCAGCAATCAGACAAGTTCTTTGGGCCATATCTGAGCCAGTGAAATTGATTATTAAAGAATACAACAGAGCACTATACAAGTACAAAAAGTAAGCTAGCCATTTTAGCTCTCACTGAAGAGAGCTTATGCAGAGCCTCTGTTTGTCTGTCCGTATACAAAAGATAGCCAAAACTGTAGGTGCTAGAGAAAAACTAAATACAGATTCGGAATCAGCATGAAAAAACAAGTCCGGGAAAACTCCGGTTTAGTCAATACCGCTTCCGATTCCACAGTGAGAGAGCCGTTTGAATATATTCAAGTAAATTCTTTCCTACTTTTTTCTTTAAAAATTCACAGCTACTTTGCCATTTAGAATCTAAATATTCAAGGTTTGTGTGTAAAATATCAAATAGTGTCAAATCCCCCAAAGTGAGACCTTAAGGGTCCAGGGTATAGCGCGCGAAATTGAGAATCCAAGAAAAGACGTATTCCCGTGTTAGCGAGGAGGCGTGGCCGCCTGTTCCCTTTCTACAGTGTGTGCGTCTGAGATGAGGGGAGATAAGTCCAAAAATCCAAAGGTAACGTCAAAAGGTCAAAAGGTCCAAAGGTAAGGTCCAAAGGTCACCTTAAAAATGAATTTCGCATTTCTAAGTTCCTGACGTTACCTTTAAATTTACAGTAATGACTCAAAGAGCAAATTGAAGAAGAAAGCTTGCGCTTGTGCAACTATTTAGCCTTTTTTTGATATAGTGTTTGGTTGGTAAATTACAGGCATTTATAAAATGTATGATTTTGCATTGCCAGTTTTTTTGCACATTAAAAAACTTTTTTGAGAAAATCGAAAATAGTTGTCATTCATTAAGATGTTAACTATCGCCTTCTGAAATATTATATTATGTAATTTGAAAATAGAGTGAGAATGCGAGAAATTGTGAGTCCGTGTTTTACAAGGCAAATACGTATGTATAAATGTGTGTCTCCATGCCCCTTAAATAATGAAATATAACATTTAAATTCGATCGGTTCACTATATATCCCTGAGAATTATTGACAGACTTTTTTAATTAGTATGTACTCTTCACGTACATTACAAATATGTAAATTTATTATTTGTTTATTCATAAAGTTACAAAAAAAGTTTACCCTTGAAGGTCATACCCTGCAAATGGTTTAAATAATTAATATTTCAGTTTTTTTGCAAAAAGCATGTTTTTTCGCATGTTCGATCATCGGTTTGTCCAAAACTCTCACTTAGTAAACAGTTAGGTTTTGATCCTGTAGTTAAATATGGCCCAAAAGGATTGCTGAATGAATGAATGTATCTTTTCTCTTGTTTCCTTGAAGTGTAATGCGAGGCTGTATAGTGTATACTACAGCAACTATAAACACTTCAAAGTCCAACTCGCCAAACCGATGTTCTGAAGCCTAATAATGGGCTAAGTTAGGTCACCCCTGCCTTGGGGGTGGCCAAGACCTGACGTTGTAGGTTCAAAATATATGTTGGCGTTACTTTTTGCACTAATATCACAAACTTCTCTTAAATCTTGAACGACCAATCTCTGTTTGTTGTAGCCGAAGGCTGTTCATCAGACGTATTTCCATTAAACACCGGTGTTCCTCAGGGATGTGTCCTATCCCCTACACTGATTCTGCTGCACATCAACGAACTGCTGGAAACAACATCCTATCCAACCTACAGATTCGAATGGAACCTGGCAAGCCACTATCATCTCAGGAGACGGTACGTCGGCGACAGCAACATGCCTCACAGATCAACGTACTCATGAAAACAATTGTCGAGTGGGGATTAGTAAATAAAGTACAGTTTAGCGTACAGAAAGTTCAGACAACAACACTGACAAAGAAGTCTCACTTTGGCTTACCAACTGTGGAAATTGAGGGTCACCCAATAGTGCAGTTACCTTCTGTCAAGCTTTTGGGGATCGACATCAACACAACAATAGCATGTCCTGGCACGACTACGTCGTCAGTATTGCTGAGACGGCATCCCAAAAGCTTGGAGTTTTGTTCCGCTGTAGGAAGCTGTATGCACCAGAGCAACTACTGCTGCTGTACAAGTAACAGGTCCGAACATCGTTGGCTCCCATGTGTGGGGATGTGCTCCGATGCACTCTCTGAAGCTTCTGGACACTATCCAGAAGAGAGCAATTTGACTAATCGATACGCCTAACCTTACAAAGAACCTCCACAACCTGGAACATCGAAGAAGGGTGGCTAACCTGTCCCTGTTTTACTGATTCTAACTTCGAAAATGTTCGAGTGAGCTCTTCCAGATAATAATACCACAGGCCGTCCGAACGAGGAACACTAGAGGTACTCTGCGAGCTCATCCTGACCAGTTTGTGGTTAGTACCCCCCTACAGCATTCCCTACTTTGGACTTTTATTTTAACTTCGACGCTATGTAATGAGCTACCGGGGAATTTGTTTCCCGGCGCCTACAACCTGCAGCGTTTCAAATCTAACATGCACCGACACCTATTCTCTGCGCTTCTACAGTGCGATAGGCTTTAGTTTAAGCCTTTGCGGAAGGTTGACCATAAAAAAATTGTTCAATGTAATGATCGGCCTTAGATTTGAATCCTCAAGTGTCCAATACCAAAGTTTACGGAATATATTCTATAGTTTCGCCAAAGCTGAGATTTCTATCGCCCATGAACAATTCTAAAACGTACTCATCCTAACCATACGCGATTATGGCGACTACGCAACTGAAAAATCAATTTGATAGATTAACTAACTCTACATACACGAAGGTTCGCAGTGTTTCACATCATTTACATTATTCCACAGCTAATCAAGCAATCCGTCTTTCGGTAACAACCCGCGTAAGTGGATCGAGTGTGCGAGTAGACAGTCGAGAAGAAGAAGAAGAGGAGGACGAGAGAGCAGAAAAAAGAGAGGAGAGCGAATCCGAAGGTTGTGAGCTTGATAGGAGTGGTAGGGTTGCATGGTTTATAAATGTTTTATAGATGTTCTTACCACGTGCATTGTAACGTGTAATTATCGTCGGCCTAAAGGCCGTTTTAGGATGGTTCTCACGCTTCACCTTCGAGAATTAGTCATATGGTCTTCGGACTGCACATACAGGGTGTTCTGAGAAACATCTCTTATATTGAAGTTCTGCTTCTACGCATACTAATTGGGTTTTTGAAAACAAAATTTTATTGTGATAATTATTGTAATGATCATATGTATATGAGTTTCATAACGAAACTGTTTTTTCCTTTTTCGTCATAATGTTAGTCTTCACCCATAGAGTTTATGCAGAGAAAATTAGGTACAGTATTTTGATTTATTAAACTGTTAAATTCTCAAATATATATTGAAAATGTAGAATCTTAAAAGTTTTCGTTCTTGTTTCATCCCATTATGTATGAATATAGCTCCACACAAAGTGTTTTTAAATGTTCCGCAAGATGAAAAACGTCGAAACAAATACTACCAAGCAGGGCACCGATATAATCCAAAAGCAATTGATGTATTGACGTTCTTAATTCTATTTTTCCACTTTATATCAAATTATCCCTTTCATAAGCATCTAGTAAGTGTCATGCTTCTTTGCTTAATAGCACACAACATGTAAGGTTTATTTTAAAATCTTTTGGGCATTGGAATCTCAAATACAAGTATGACATAACCTAACACTTTCACAAAACAAACGAAATGGACGGTATCACAGATCACGGTCACGATCTGACGTGACCTGGGAATATAACACAGAAATACCTAGTCTGTGGTTTGGTCCCATTCGCAGAGTAACAACTGATAGTAGTAATTATTTACTATTATCTTAATTGTATAGTATCCAGAAATATTCCATTCTACGTTGAAAAAGACGGTATTTCGACGGTTCAGGAATGATTACAGCAAAATCAATAGATATGTTGACCTCTACTGCCTTACTGCATATTTCTTCATCATAAAAGCAAATTCTAAAGTCTTGCATAATTTTGAGGACCTGGCAAGGCCGCATGCGCTCGACTGTCAAACGTTTGCTTTGCTTATTGTTAGTGCGTCTTTCATGCTTGGTCAGTAAAATCGAATTTGCTATTTATTGGTAACTCTAGTGAAGCTTTACGGACTTGCTGTGCTATATTCGAGTGTAGTTTAACAGTTTTTCGAAATGGAACTCACAAAATGCAGTGTTTGTAACATGGTTTACATTGGAAAAATTTTCAGGTTAGTTGGCGTTACACAACATTGTTTACAATTTGAACTGTCACTGCGAGGTCACAGCTGATCAATGTTTGGTTGCTGAAGTGTCAAAGATGATGACTTTGAGCACGCCATGCTGAAGTGGTTTGTTTACTACCTCTATCTTCAGTTGTTACTCTGAGGGTCCCGTTATATTCGTGTGCAATGGTGTGAGATCGAGTTTTAACATTATGACGTCACAGCTATGGTGACCAATCCTGGCGCATTCATAGTCATGTCATTGTGTTTATAAATTTTTAGTTGATTATTTGAAAAAAAAATATGTTATATATAATAAGTTTTTCGCTTCAAATATCAATATAATTAAAGATTACTTTCAAAACACATAAAAAATAAATTATTTGATTTTCAAAATCTCAGTATGGCAATAACATAGCTTAGACAACAAACTATACCTACCTTTTATCAGAAATTGTGTCAGATATGTTGCACCGTTTACCCAAACAGACCTGAGGGACAGCATACCAAACAATTAGCAGAATATCTCAGGTTGGCGGCAACCATACGCGCATCCCGCCATTTTGGATTAGAATGTGTCAAAAGGGAGATAAACGTCGGTTGACACCATTGACACAAGGTCGACGCTCGTATTTGCATATGCGGTGTTGATAATATATGATCTTTAAAATGGATAATATGCTGAAAGTGTGTGTTCTGCTAAACATTGCAGAAATAATTACTAGGGTTGCAGAAAAAGTCTCTTTTGACTTCCGAATGATCCGCGTAAGGTAAGTACATCATCACTATAGTCACAATGTCTTAACAGATATGTTGTGAACTCGCAAAATGCATTAAGTCGGAGCTAGAGTATTGCCGACACGCATATTATCAATAGTTTTGAGAACTGTAGCTCGCCATCGTTCGCGATTCTTACGTTACTCATTTTATGAGTTTCTCTTGGATGGGCTTTAATGCAGTAGTTTCCTATTTGCTTTCTGCATCCTCATGCCGTTGACCAGATCTATCTACTGGTTCATCCGCCTTTAGGGACAATTTCTCACCCCAAGGATAAGAATGTGTCCGGACTCTTGTCAACTCGTCCACCCAAAGCTGTTGGGTTACCGCTTATACCGACAGTAGTTCGGTTCCTTTTAGTCGCCTTTTACGACACGCAGGATATATATACGATGGGAGATATTCTAACCCACGCCCCCACACGGGCCAAGGTAAGTACATATTACCTACAAAAAAAATATGTACTCAAAAATGTACGAACACAATTTTTACGGATCTATTGAGATGACTGATTTGATAGATAACAGCTGATCAGCCAACATGCTTTTGAGCTAAATTTTATACAAGCCTATGGGTTTTAAGTAACTACTGAACAAGAATCGGGAACTCACTAAAAGGTACAACCACTTGAATGTTTGTCATTGTCAGGAATACTTTTTATCCAAATCAACTTAGAAATGTTACTAATCAATCATCAGCGTTTGATGCTACATACACACCATTACACACCTTTCCTTCAACATTCTTTACACTCCTATTCTCATCTATTAACCATTGGCTAAAGGTTTTTATTTTTAAAGAAGGGAATCTTGAGCTCTTGAGGTCATTCTTTCCTTGTTCCATTTCCTTGGGTAGTTGAAACCATGGGTCGGTGCCTAATAGAACTAGACTTCTTTCGGATTTTCAGTACTCACAATGATAATCTTTGTGGATTGCGTCTATATATGCCACTAATAAAGAGTGATTATTGGTTCTATTTAAAAAGGTCAAGTTGTACTACTAAATGTCTTAAGAGTATACAAACTAAAACAACATTTTAAACAGTTTATTTGTTTTAATATGCAATTTTTCGATAATCCATGTTGTCGATCCCGATACTTAAGAGATCCGATACTTTGTTTTCAAGTATCGAGGGGGATCGATACTTGGCCAAAGGTATCGAATTGGTATCGGTATCGATACTTTTTATTATTTTCGCATCCCTACCCAGACTTTTAATCCATAATGGTGACGTCAAGGAAAACTTCTGTAGAAACCATTTTTATGTAGGAAATACCCAGAGATATTCTCCTGTGGGAGCGGGTTAGAATATCTCCCATCGTATATCCTATGTTTCATCAAAAGTGAACAAAAGGAACCGAACTACTGTCGGTATAAATAGTAATCTCTTCTCAACCAACAGCTTTGGGTGGACGAGTTGAGAAGAGTCAGGACACCTTCTTGTCCATGGGGGTGAGGAATTGCCCCTAAAGGCGAGTGAACCAATAGATACCATCTGGTCAACGGCATGAGGATGCAGAAAGCAAATGGGCAACTACTGCATTAAAGATCTTAAATATATGATGAGTAAATACATTTTACCAGTTAAGACATTGTGACTATGATGATGATTCTCCTGAGTGTTTGGTCTGCTGTGCCAGAGATATGGCCAGCATTATCGAATGCCATTTGTCATCAAGCAATACGGGACCTTTAGTATATCATACCACCGCATTTACCATTAAAATCCACCTACGGTTCTAAAATACGGTCTGTCTATTTATGTGATTGGAGTATAATCGGTTTGTTTATCGGCGGCCGTCGATGCTCGCGCCGGCCGCATGCGGCGGCGATTTCTTGAAATATGGAGGAGAGATTCGCTGTCGCCGATGTCAAAGCGCACAAGCAGCGCCCCCTGGTGGGAATATGGGGGCGCCGGTGGCCCCCCGACAGGCGAAGATGCCCCTTGCTCGCCGGAGGCACATAATTCGGCCCGAGAACATATTTATTTCAGCTGATAATCGGCAGCCGACGAATGATATGCACCTCGAAAATATCGCCGAATATTTTATTTATGCATAAAGAGAAGCCTGGGAGATAAATTCTTAACAACACCCGACAAAATATTTGTTTTATGGGAGCTGACTCCATGTCGAGTTGGTTGGTCGTGTAAAGTGCATCAAAAACTGTGGTAGTATCTTCAAAATAATAACAGAAAGTTATATTCATCATTCTCAGATACTAAAGACGTAAAAAGAAATTCTCCATTCAAGAATTCTTATAATCTTGTAAAGACATACTGTGATAAGAATATCTGTTCTAGCTTCAAGAAAATTTATTCGATAACGAAATTATGGTAATTTCTTTAACTTCTCAGAGTGATCTCTCAGCTGTCGAGTTGCTCTAATCCCAAAAATGTTCTCTCAGGGGTAGAAGGCACTGGTCCACTTGAAAGCCTCAATCGGATAACAATAATATAATAATAATAATAATCAATCATCACACAAGTCAAGGTTCAACTAACACAAGAGTTCAGAGACCGCCTCGTTAAACTTCTAAAATCAAAATTGAATTCCAAAAATCTTACAAAAGCAATTAACACATTTGCGATACCGGTCCTCACATACTCCTTCGGCATCATCAAGTGGTCATATACTCATATAGAAAACATCCACATCCTCATACGGACAGAACTTACGAAACACCGAATGTCACATCCAAACGCGTGCAAAAAAAGGCTCACCATTGACAGAAAACCAGGAGGCAGGGGGATTATAGATATACAGTTACTTCACACAAGATAAATAAAAACGCTCAGAGACTTTTTCCAAAGCAAACAGACAAACTTGCTTAGGTCGATAGTAAAAGCAAACAAAAGCTGTCCACTAAACCTATCCCGCACAGATCACTCAACAAACGGACACAATCACATAGAATTACAACAAGAAAAAATAAACACCTGGTCACAAAAAGCACTCCATGGCAAGCACTGATACCGCGTTACACAAGAGCACATTAATGAAAGACAATCATACACCTGGCTGCAGGATGACCAACTCTTTCCAGAAACTGAGAGTTTTATGCTTGCTATCCAGGACCAAGTGATTGCGACAAGGAACTACATGAAATACGTAATTAAAGATACATCCATAACCGACGACAATTGCAGAAAGTGCCACCAACAAAAGGAAACAATAGACCACATAACAAGCGGATGCAAAACTCTCGCTGAAACCGAGTACACAGCTAGACATAACTCTGCAGCCAAGGTCATTCACCAAGCACTAGCCACAACAAACAAGCTAATAGAAAACACAGATCCATATTACAATTACACACCGACATCAGTACTCGAAAACAATGAATACATACTGTACTGGGACGTTGAAATACATACAGATAAGACTATCCCGGCAAATCGGACAGATATAGTTTTCCAGTCGAAGGCAGACAAAGTTACCTATTTGATAGATATCGCTATTCCCAACGATACGAATATCCAAAATGCCTACGCTGGGAAGATATCTAAATACACTGACCTTGCGATAGAGATAAAACGACTGTGGAAGGAAAACAAAGTTACTATTATCCCCCTAACTATGTCTGTCTCAGGCCTTATACCAAACACTTTTACACCACACCTACAACAGTTAGGCCTGGACGAAAGGTTACACAAAATATTTCAAAAGTCTGTAATCCTGAAGACCTGCAATATTGTACGATCCTTCCTAAATTCCGATCCGTAATAGTTCAGGTGTTGACTTGGCATAGCCCGTCAACATTTGTTGCTACCGCAGTCATTCGAGAGAAACTTGGAAAATCAGGATAATAAGCAAAGGTGTTCCGAGACCACCTTATTAAGCTACTAAAAGCAAAACTGAATTCCAGAAACCTTACAAAAGCCGTCAACACAATTGCGATACCAGTCCTCCATACTCCTTCGTCATCATCAAGTGATCACACACTGATATAGAAAACATCCACATCTTCATTCGGGCAGAATTCACGAAACATTGGATGTCACATCCAAATGCATGCAAAGAAAGTCTCATCCCACACAGGAAACAAGGAGGCAGAGGGATTATAGATATAGTCACTCCGCGCAAGACAGATCAAAACACTCAGACATTTTTTCCAAAGCAAACAAACAAATCTACACCGAGTAATAGTAGAAGCAGACAGAAACCTATCATGTTCAGACCACGCCGCAGATATACACAATCCCATACAATCACAACAAGAAAGCATAAACACCTGGTCGTAGAGACCACTCTATAGCGAACATAGTTACGCAAGACCACATAAATGAAAAACAGTCATATACCTGGCTGCAGGATGCCAAGCTCTTTCCAGAAACTGAGGAATTTTTGCTTGTTATCCAGGACCACGTTATTGCAACGAGAAACTAGAAGAAATACGTAATTAAAGATCCATCCATAACCAACGATAATTGCAGAAAATATCACTAACAAAAGGAAACAATAACGGAGCATACAAAACTCTATCTGGAACTAAGTACACGGCTAAACATAACTCTGCAGCCAAAATCTAAAACTAATTGAAAACCCAGATCCATATTATAGGTAGAAGCCAACGTCGGAACTCGATATCGATCAATACCAACTGTACTGTATCAGTGCAAACAAGCCAGATATAGTTTTTCAGACAAAGGCAGACAAAGCTACCTACTTAAGGGTCTAGGGTATAGGGCGCGAAATTGAGAATCCAAGAAAAGACCTATTCCCGTGTTAGTGAGGAGTCGTGGCCGCCTGTTCCCTTTCTCCAGTGTGTGTGTTTAAGATGGGGCGAGATAAGTCCAAAAATCCAAAGGTAAGGTCAAAAAGTCCAAGGGTAAGGTCCAAAGGTCACCATAAAAATGAATTTCTCATTTCCAAGCTCCTGACGTTACCGTTAAACTTACAGTAATGACTCAAAGAGCAAATTGAAGAAGAAAGCTTGCGCTTGTGCAACTATTTAGCCTTTTTTTGATATCGTGTTTGGTTGTTAAATTACAGGCATTTATAGAATGTATGATTTTGCATTGTGAGTTTTTTTGCACATTGAAAAACTTTTTTAAGAAAATCGAAAATAGTTGTCATTCATTAAGGTCTTAAACTATCGCCTTCTGAAATATTATACATGTAGTTTGAAAACTGAGTGAGTTATGCGAGAAATTGTGAGTCCGTATTTTACATGGCAAATACGTATGTATAAATGTGTGTATCCAGGCCCCTTAATAGGTATTGCTATTCCCAATGATGTGAACATTCAAAACACTTACGCTGGGAAGATATCTAAATACGCTGACCTTGCCATAGAAATGAAACAACTCTGGAAACAAGATTAAGTTGTTATTGTCCCCCTCATTATGTCATCTGCAATAGTGGGGCCTCTTATCTGTGGCAAATGAACTGGAGTTCGATGCCAAACCCCTTTCAAAAAAAAAAAAAAAAGACAGTGGATCCTAGACGAAAAGTTACACAAACTATTCCAAAGGTCAGTAATCCTGAAGTCCTGTGATATTGTACGATCCTTCCTAAATTCCAATCAATAAGATAAGTAAGTCTCGGAGTATAGTAAGTTAAAGCCTTTGAGGTCTTTCAGGTAGTTATTTAAGGGAGGACGGTGACACCACAGCCCCCTTATGTAGCTTCGGGATGTGCGCCATTGCATCCTCAGCTCCGATATTTTGTCGGTAAGGTAGGTCGTGACAGTATGGCAAGTGTTTTGGGAATGCCAATAAAAATTCCGGCACGTTCTTGTGCCCCTTTTCGGTCCGGCCGAAGGTGAGCATTAGCCTAACAATTTAATACAATTTTGAGTTGATCCGCCGACGCGTATTAAAAAAATCGCCTTTGATAAACGTTGGGAAACAATGCATGTGAGAACCGATACTCCTTCGATTGTCCGGTATGATAAATGTTTTACTCCACAAACGATAATTACTAGTTTGGGCAACCGCAGTAGTTCCGAATGATATATTGATAGAATTAGAATTAAAAAAGCAGAGCTACTTTTTATGCCTTCTATTTCCATGTTAGATTTTTTGTTGGTTATTATCTGTATATCTCCAGGATATTGAAAGTAGGCGAGATATTTTTATGAAAATCACAAGCTCGTTCCTGTTACGAAGTAACGAGATTGAGAAATTTTTCAGAAAATTAAGAGGCATTTGTCAATGTCCGAAGGATATTTGGCGGAAACATTTTTGACACTTGTCAAACTCTATTGTTTAGTCACTGTAACCCGAGAATAGCCACCACAGAGAAGCGACACAGCAGGGACCGATTTTCATAACGCATGCGCGGGGTTATTGTGGACAAATGTCAAACTCCACGATACACTGGAAGAAAAAGTTAAATTTCCTGAAAGTATGTGTTATGAAGTATGTGTTATTTTTTTCAGTTCAATATTGAGGATACGCAATAAATACACGTCACAACTCATAACAAATTCTTATAAAATTTATTATTTTTTTCCGTGTAACGAATTATTAAATTGACAAACAAAATTTCTCAGTGTAATATTGTGGATCCGAGTCAGTTCAAGCCGATTCAAGGTTACTAATAATGACCCGCCGGACATCAAATGTGCCGACAGGTTTTGTCGCTTCTCTGTGGTGGCTATTCTGTGCTGTAACCGTATAGTTGCACTGAATAAATACAATTATTATCAGTATAATTTGGATGCGATTGGATAAAAATCGACGATATCATACAAGATTTAAATTGTTGTAAGAAGTGTCAAAGAATTTTTAGTAATAATATCCTAAGGTCACTAGGACATTAAAAATGGACGAAATAAATTTATGATAATCTGAAGCTTGCGAAGTTTTTCAGAAAATTATGAGGCATTCGTTAATGTCCGAAAGATATTCGGCGGAAACTTTCTTGGTTGTCAAACCCAATTGTGTAGTCACATCATCATCAAGAGATGACAATCACAGTAATCGATTTTGTCAAGTATTATTATTGTAACTAGAAATTGAGTTAATAACAATACATAATGAAAGCATAAGGTTTGTTTATTTTTCTGCCTCTACATTGAATTTTCATACACTATGCATGTGCATTAAAAGTACATAAATGTACATTATTTTAATGGATATACCATGGATGTGGAAATTCGCGACAAACGTACATGAAATGTAAATCTTTTTATGCCTATTTTACATCCATTAGATGTTCATGCTCCGTTTGTGGATATACATATCCATTGTATGTGTATTATACAGCGTTATTCACGTTATTCGACACGGAGCATTATGGCTAAAGTATCTCATAAAAAAGAAAATAATAATTTGGGATGGATAGAGACCCATAAAGGCTACATTTTAAAAATATATGCATGCTATACAGGGTGTCCCAAAAGCACGAAATGTATCAAAGTTATGTTTTTTTAAATGGAACATCCCGTATATTATTGCATATTCAGATTCCTTGGTGAATTCTAGTGTGGCTTTATGTATCATACATGGTACCTAAAGCGAACCTCTAAGGTGTAAATCACCATTTTCGGTATAAGTAGATATCAGGAAAAAATTGAATATCGCAGAGATTATAAAATTTGGAAGGCTGTGACTTTGCCGTATTACTAAGCATAAAATCCGTCAGCTTCGATGAGTCTGTCACATTCAAATTACGTTTATGCTTGGAGAAATCGGTCGATGAATTAAGGAAACTTTGATCAGCGATAACTTGATTTTTTCAAATGGGAATGCCTAATTTGTTTTATACGGTTAAAAGTATGTACCTTTCTAATGATATAAGGTTGTGCATATCAATCAATCAATCAATCAATCAATCAATCATTTATTCCAGAAAGACAACCAAAAGTTGCATATGGCAAGTCAATGTACAGATTGTCATACATGAAATGGAATCAAATACGCAAGTATACAACTAAAGACATCCTAATTTTAATACACATTAAAAACTTTATCTCAGTAAATGTAAAAATAAGATGATACAGAAAACGTAAAATTAGTCCAGTGGGCACTCAGTCGTGACAAAATCTACAAAAAACACACATTAAAAGTTACATTAAAAGCGTCAGCTACGAAGAGAGGAACTCATCGACTGAGTAAAAACAGTTCTTGATCAAAAAGTCCTTCACACTGTTTTTAAATTTATAATAGTCATTTTGCTGTCTCAATGACAACGGCAGCTTATTGTAAAAAATTACACACTTATAATACGGGCTATGTTTGTATAAAGCAGTGGAGTGGTTTTGGATTACTAGTAATTCACCACTCCTTGTATTATAATCGTGGTATTGCCCTAAGGTGGAGAACATATTAAAATTCACTTTTACAAATAAAACACACTTTAAAATATAGATACAAGATAATGTTAGAATATTGTTTTCCCTAAAAATATTTCTACAAGTACCTCGATTTGAAACATTGAAAATAAGCCTTAGTATACGTTTCTGGGTAATGAAAGCTCTATCTCTATAATTAGAGGCTCCCCATGTCATGATGTTATATGACAGGTGAGTGTATGCTAAAGCATAATATACATTAAGTAAGCCTTTTTGGTTTAGAGTGTTTTTCAGCTGTAGTATGGCATAGAATGCCTTGTTTAATTTCTTACATACTTGGTCAATATGATCAGTGAAAGTTAACCTGCTGTCATAAATGGTACCTAATAATTTTGCACTATCTGAAAGTACAAAACTACTAGCGAAACTAGTGGGAATTTGTCTCCGAGCAGTATAATTAACAATAACTGTTTTATTCTCATTCAAAATGAGCTTATTTCGTTGGCACCATGCACTCACCTCATCCATCACAGAGTTGACCTTCAGCTCAAGATCATCAAGGTCTTCACTTGATACTGTTATAGTGATGTCGTCAGCAAACATAGTAACATGGCCACCCGTAATATAGCTCGGTAGGTCATTAACGTACAGTAAAAATAGTACAGGTCCTAGGACAGAGCCCTGAGGAACGCCAGTTTCTATGTTACGCGTAGTTGACATCGATTCACCCAATTTCACCCGCATTTTACGATTTTCCATGTAGGACTGGATGAAAGCAAGTACACCACCTCTTATTCCAATTGCATCTAATTTTTCCATTAAGTATTTTTTATCCACGGTGTCAAACGCTTTGGATAAATCAAATAAGAGGGATATAACATATTTTCCCAGATCTAACTCTCTATAAATAAAATTGAGGTAGGAGCATGATGCTGTTTCAACAGATTTTTTGGGTTGGAAGCCATGTTGTGCTGGTGTTAATATGCTATACATACATGTAAATGCGCTAATTCTACAATACAAAAATTTTTCTAATATTTTTGATACTGTGCTTAGGAGAGAGATTTGCCGATAGTTATCAATATCTTCAGGATCGCCTTTCTTGTGTACTGGAATAACAATAGCTAGTTTTAGTACAGCAGGGAAAGTAAAGGTTTCCACTGATTTATTAACCAAGTATACAAGCAGTGGTATGATTACTTCTTTCACTTCTTCAAGCATATTCATTGTAAGACTATCAAATCCCGCAGATGTTTTATTCTTTATGCTACGAAAAATTTCTAGTAGTTCATCATGAGTTGCAGGTGTGATGAACAACGAACGCTCTTGGTATTTTGAACTAGTACAAGGAAGTGATAAGTTGTATGCAAACTTTTCTTTGGCTGCTTTTGGGGCACTGGACGAGAAACTATCAACAAACAAGTTTGACAGTTCCTTGTTTTCAGAGATTATGTCAGTTCCATTATTCAGTGTTATGCCTGTATTTGTTTTGTTCCTTCCCAATTTTTTGCTCACAATAGACCATGTTGCTTTGGTTTTATTGGAAGAATTTGATATTTTGTTCGAAAAATAAGCACGTTTCGTTTCGTTTATGTTGGATCGATATTTCTTTTTTTCAACGCCATACATTTTTTTGATATCTATCGATGGAAAGTTTGACATCAACCAAAACAAGCCTTTGAGATGGTTTCCTTGATTTATAATGTCTTGATTAAGCCATTGTTTATTTAAGTTGTTTTGGCAGTGCATATTTTTTGTAATTACTCTCAGTGGGCAACTTACGTCTAAGCACCACACTAAAGTATCAATAAAAAAAGTGAAAGAGTCTTCTACATTCAAAAGAAACAGGTGACTCCAATCAGTACTGTAGACTAAATCTCTAAATTGTTTGACATTGTCATCACTAAAACAACGCTTGCTGTATTTCACCACTTTTTGTTCATTGTACGTAGTTCTGCATATACTCAACACATGGGCATAGTGGTCAGCAAGATTGGGATTGACTATATCACAATGAATAGCATTTTCCGGCAAGCTGGTAGTCATATAATCAATAGAGCTAGAGCTTACATGCCCATTTTTATTGACAGATACTCTTGTCGGCTCATTGGTTGTGACATATAGATTAAAAGATTCAAAGATATCACCTAATAGCTTAGTACTAACATTATCCTTATTTAGGTCTATATTAAAATCCCCACATAGTATTATATCATCAGACTGTTTGCTGCTTTCAATTAGAGCCTGAACAAGTGTTTCAAAGAAAATGTTTATATCTCCAGAAGGAGGTCGATAAACAACAACAATACAAACTGTTCTTAGATCGAGGGTAAAACATATTCCACATATTTCCGAATGACCTTCTACCGATAAGCTACTCAGATTAGCAAGTTTATATTCAAGGGTAGATCGAACTATAATAGCAGTCCCTCCATTTTTATGATTAGTTCTTGAAAAATATTCGGTCACCTTGTACCCCTCAAAAAATATATTGGTTAATTCATCGTTTGTAATATGATGTTCAGATATGGCAAGAATATCTAAATTGTATTGTTTCAAAAATAAGTCAATCATGTCAAATTTATTTGTAATACCCTGAACGTTGACATGCGAAATGAAAAAGTTTCTTACATACCCATTAAATATTTTAGGAGTTTTGCTCTTGTTTTCGAAAAAATCTATATTTTTTAACTAAAGTCCCGATCGGCCAATTCTTGCTGTTGAAAAGTTGATCCTCCAATTCATAGTCTGCACCAATTTTGAATGATTCCGTCATCCCGTTTTTCCATCTAGGTAGTTTTTCAATGACGTAGTTGTTATCACCAAAGTTTTTCTGCAGTAGCAATCTGATGTTCTCTTCAGTAGTATCAGGGGCTGCCCTTCCAACATACAACCAGGTGCGTCGTGGAACAGCTTTGAATCCACCTGTCTGACTCCCTGATCCAAAAACTGTCCTCGATCTGGTGCGACCAGCATTAGCACTTTTCATTCTTCCAGAAGAGTTGCTGCTGTCTTCAGATACCGTTTGTTGTGCAGTCGAAGATTCTAGCAAAGCGTTCGACTTATCTACTGGAGTAATATTTCCATCTCTTTGTGTACGTTGAGCTGTATTGTTTTTGTGGAAATTCCTTGCGGAATCCCCAACTTTTTCTGCAGTTTTCGGCCGCTGACCTACCGTTGATAAGGCGTTAGTAGAAATTTGTGCAGTATTTACTTCAGATTTATTTTTGGAAGTAGGTATTGTTTCAGCACTTGTAAGCAGTTTGATCAACTCCTTGTTCGAATCACGCAATCCTGTGACTTCGGATCGCAGCTCACTGATCGTATTGCGTAATTCTAACAGTTCCTTCCTTACAACTTCACCCAGGAAGTCCTTGAAAGTATCACTAAATAGTAAGTCTTTGATTGCAACAGTAACATCACCCTCGTTGTCCACGCTGCCTTTATTTCTCGTAATAGGCATCATGAACTGAATCGAAAGAGCAATTATTTGAAATACATCCGTTCACGCCGAGTGCTACCGACTAATCTCTGGTAGTTTTCGTTTAATTTTAAATTTTCAAACAAATCGGCTTTTTCAATTTGCCTACCTATAACCAACGTACCAGGCCATGAAATATAAACAAAAACCTGTTCAGGTAGAAGAAAACAACTAACTTAGCTGAAAAATGCACACTAACTAGACTAAAGGGACAAGATTATAAAAATTACTCACAACAAACAAAATCAAACCAAAAACAACAGCGGTAGCATATCTTTGGTCAAAGAGAAGCTGGAGTATGGCAGAAATAGATTTTTTCACGGCCTACTAGCTACTGCAATGTACTAGAGATTGGCAATTTCCAAAACCATTAAAAATTTTGAAATAAAGTAAAAACTACTAGAGAATGTTGTAAGCAGTTTATTATTTTCATAATAAGATTTCACATTTAATGATATAAAAAAGTATGCAATTCTGTCAAAACTCAAGTCAAAAGTACCTCTGACTGGAGTTCTAAAAATTATTCAGTACTTATTTAGCAAGGTCGCAGAAAATGAAGAATGAATTAAAATTTGTTCAATTATAAAACATAACTTAAATGGCAGAAAATTTTAATCTGATTTGTCAGTATTCCTTTTCTGCAATATTGCTAATAGATATTGAAAAATAGAAGGGCTCCAGTCAGAGGTATCGACTTCGACGCAAATTAGTACTTTTTTACACCATTACATATGATTGATAGTTGCGTGCTGGAGCAACAGTCGCTGGTTGTTTCTGTTTCATATGAGGGTTTTTGATTGCCTTGGAAATTTTTAACCTCTAGTGAATTGCGGTAGCCAGTAGACAGTAAAAATATCTATTACTGCCATACTCCAGCTTCTTTTTGACCTTAGAGATGTTATCGCAGTTGTTTCTGGGAGAGTTGATTTGTTGTAAGGAATTTTTATAATCTTGTCCCTTTAGTCTAGTTAGTGTGTCTTTTTCAGCTAAGTTAGTTGTTTTCTTCTAGCTGAACAGATTTTTGTTTATATTTCATGGCCTGCTACGTTGCTTATAGGTAGGAAAATTGAAAATCGCCGATTTGTTCGAAAATTTAAAATTAAATGAAAACTACGAGAGATTGATATTCACAACCTTATATCATTAGAAAGATTATCAAATTCTACGTTTAACTGAGTAAAAGAAATTAGGCATTCCCATTTGAAAAACTCAAGTTATCGCTGATCGAAGTTTCCTTAATTCATCGACCGATTTCTCCAAGCATAAACGTAATTTAAATTTGACAGTCTCATCAAAGCTGATGAATTTTATGCTTAGTGACACGGCAGAGTCACAGCCTTCCATATTTTGTAATCTCTGCGATATTCAATTTTTTCCTGATATCTACTTATACCGAAAATGGTGATTTACACCTTAGAGGTTCGCTTTAGGTACCATGTATGATACATAAAGTCACACTAGAATTCACCAAGGAATCTGAATATGCAATAATATATGGGATGTTCCATTTAAAAAAACATAACTTTGATACATTTCGTGTTTTTGGGACACCCCGTATAACATGAAAATATTTTTAAAATGTAGCCTTTATGGGTCTCTATCCATCCCAAAATATTATTTTCTTTTTTATCAAATACTTTAGACATAATGCTCCGTGTCGAATAACGTGAATAGCCCTGTATATACTTACCTTGGTATGTAAGTATATACATGGTATATGTTATGAATATATATATTTATACCTGGTCTATGTTACATATACTATGCGTCTACGTTAGACGTACGTAATATGTACATTCAATGGATGTGCCATGGATATGTGGAAGTTCGCGACAAACGTACATGTTGATGTCTATTTAACATCCACTGGACATTCTTGCTCCATTTGTGAATATACATATCCATTGTTTCGATATCCACTGTATGTACATGGTATATACTTACTTTTGTTATGTGGGCAATGTACCATTATGATGGATTAAAATGCATTTATCTAGTTGCGTACATTCAAATCCATGAAATATCATTAAAAATACAAACATAGGTAAGTAGTAGAAACAGTTGTATTAAATCATTTCAAATATCAGCCGAATGAATTGAGATTCAAAATAATACATAATTATCATATTACATAAATAATAAAAAAATAAATAAAATATGTTCTGGAATCGTATACGTTATTAAATTATAATTATAACATTTTACATTTTTGGGTCGTAATTTTTTCCATGTAGATGTAGATATATATTATGCATTACACTACTCCTTGCTATGTCTTCATCACATCTATAGTTTCTTTATTTTTAAGCTTCTCCACTCCTATCAAAAGGTTTAACTCTATTGGATTTTACAGTGTAATTTCACTATGCAAACTTCCTGGTTTTAACAAAATAAAACGATAACACAAAAATTGAACACTGGTCAATATAGCCTCGGTCCAACATCCACCAAAATTATGCAAATGCTAATACCCTGCGGAGTTCAGTTAGCTGCAGGCCAAGAATTAATAACACACAATAATCTAAAAAATGATAGCGTTCCCAAAGACAAGTGATACTTAGAATATGTGTATTTAACTACTGCTTAATAACTGGATTGCTGTTAATTATACGCCATGCACACTCACAGCGAACAAAAGATAGAAGCTGAAGATTACTGTCTGCCTAATTGAGCGTTACTATGCAATTCGAATGTTTTAATTACTGCTGATGGACTAATGATCAAGTGTGGCGATCTGAAGGGGTTCCAATATACAGGGTGTTGATTAAGTATGTTAACAGACTTTAACCACGAATAGTACTCCGAAAAATAGAAAGAAAATGTCATATGAACATGGGTCCGGAAATGCTTCCCAAGGGAGATACGCTCCTTTGCATGGGGCACCCTGAAGACGGTTTTCCCTCGATATTCTCGAAACCATTCATAACAAAATTACGAAATTAGGTACGATGGGTAAACTTTTGACGCTCAAACTGATTCAGAATTAAGAATTTCATAATTTTATTCAGTGGCGTATCATACGGGAGGAGCTAAGGGTAAAAATAACCCCATTTTCTAAATGGTAACTTTTTTGACATTTTGATTTTAGAATATGGTATTTCAGAGATTTCTACGTAAAAATGGTCTCTTGGTACATCTCAATAGGGCTAACGGTTTTCGAGAAAAATGCAAATTATTATTTACAATAGCCTGCATTGATTCAATAATTTGCATTTTTCTCGAAAACGGCTAGCCCTATCCAGATATACCAAGAGACCATTTTGACGTAGAAATCTCTGAAAACCATATTCTAAAATCAAAATGTCAAAAAAGTTATCATTTAGAAAATGGGGTTATTTTTACCCTTAACTCCTCCCGTATAATACGCCTCTGATCAAAACTATGAAATTCTGAATTCAGAATCAGATTCAGCATCAAAAGTTTACCCATCGTACCTAATTTCGTAATTTTGTTATACATGGTTTCGAGAATATCGAGGGAAAACCGTCTTCAGGGTGCCCCATGCAAAGGGGCGTAGCTCCCTTAGGAAGGATTTCCGGACCCATGTATGACATTTTCTTTCTATTTTTCGGAGTACTATTTGAGGCTAAAGTTTGTTAACATCTCAATTAACACCCTGTATAGCATTATAGAGTAGTTAAACCAAGAAATCAATTCGGTATATCGCTATTATCATCTATTTACGATAGATATACTACTTTGTTGATGAAGACGAATGGCCCTGCTGTAATAACATGTGATCTATACAAGGCAGCGTGTTGATCGGACTAGTATCATGACTGCATATGATAGAGTATAGTATATGAACCTTCTTATATTTTTCCACGATTTTTTTGGCATAGGAAAGCCGAGAAAATAAGGAAAATATTTGAATCCCTCTAGGACGGTGACGTCACGGGGAACATCCAATCGGAAGACGAGTATGTGTGCCGTGTTGCCGTTCTAACTTTAGTACTTAATATTCAATGCATACTTTTATGTGATCCTCTACATATTCGAAAAAATACATCATTTTATATAATGCTGCGGCCAGCGAAGCAGACTACTAATCTAGTTGATAATTGCATGTAAGGGCAGGTACAGATAATACGGCAATAAGGGCAACGTGTGATGAGTTTCCACAGATGAGGAAATGATGTGGACTTCTCAAATTCTCGCAATTAATAATAAATTGACAGCATAATAACTAAAGACACACAAAAATTCGATTCGAGACAAGGCTTTCTCTCATAGAACCTTTCTTCATGTGACACAGCCAGGAGACCAAACTCACAGCGCATTCCCTTGACGGAAGACAAATCATAAAAAGTAGTTTGTTCGATGAAAATCACGTCAATCCCGTGCTGATGTATGCGCGCTTCGCTTTGATTGGCTAAATTTGAATTCCTTTTTTAAACTTTAAAGTTTTTTTTTCTCTTATAAAATCTTTTCTTGTGATATTTACATTGGTTATGAGTAGGAAATAATTTTTTTTGTATTAGAAATAACTGTTACATTTTATGGTTTATTTCTCAATAGAAACCTTATAATTCGCAAATGGTTAAATTTAGTTACATTACGGTCCGTGTCTACAGTTTTTGATTAGAATCTAAAAAGGAATTGGATTATCCAATAACAAATTAATACAGTTTTGTTGCGCCACTACTTTGTGACCACCCCTGTATAATTTTTCCCGATAACTTGTATATTTTGCCCGATAATTATGAATCATTTCCCAAGTTTATTATTACCTACTGCCTGTTTGTTGTTTTTGATACTTGATAACTTGCAAACTATTGAAATTAGGTTTACTATCTTACATTTAGCTTTTGCCTAAAATTTAAGGAACAATTCAAATATCTAGTAATATACAGGGTATTTCACTTAAAATACATATTCAACTTTGGTCCGCGATTGAGCGACGACTTTATGTTAAACCCTTTTTAGCTAAAAATATCACTCTTAAAAACCCTAAAACTCTTGCTTGCGCCTTTTTCCTTTGTTTGAGTATATTACCTAACAATTAATAGGCCGTTTACAAACTTTCTTAAAACCCGGATATTTAATTTTGACTTAGATAATGAAGATCTAAGACATAATACTGAATAAGAAACGACTTTCAAGCAAACAACAAAAACAAATTCTGACTAATATGACAGTATGGGACCATTAACATTCATAAAGATGGCTTTCGGACTATCAATCACTTCATGGCCTGAATTGGCACGGTCTTCAGCTGAAGAGACGTTAAATGCTTTTTAATTGCTATGGTAGTGAGAAAGGGATTGTTCTTTACTTTCCTTTTTTTTAAAGAACATATCCAAACCGATATTACCTTCCATGCAAAAATATCACGCCATAATAATAACGTTGCAGATCAAGTCCTTTATTGGAAGAATTGAAGAGCTTGGGGCAATAAGGGGCATGAGCCACACTGACTTAATTTTGAGAAAACAGGTTTTGAAGGTTTTGTCAAAATCCTGAAGTCACGTTCTTTATATTATCCGATATAAACTGCAACAATGTACTTACTAGTGATGGAACTATGAGTTGATGTATACTTTAAAGGAAAATCATGTCGAATTTTCGCAATATATTTTTTTTCGAAAATACTGTGGCTTACTGCCTTTTTGTAAAAAAATATTTTATTGATATTACAATACATGAAAACTGATTTTACGTTTAGTTCATATTGATTTCTTCGTTAACGTCTATATCTTCAACACCGTCGTCTGTGGATTCCAAATTTTTTTTGTAGCCCCTCTTTTTTGGTACAACTTTGAAGGTAGAAAATATGTAGATTTATTGAACTCGTTATCTGCAGTTTCTCTGCACTCGCATGGTGAGCCTAAAACATTGGCTTCTCGGTGTAGATCTTTAGCATCACTGTTTTGTCCATCTTAACCTTTTTTATTTTTCAGGAGTAGCCATTTTGCCTCTGCTTACAACCAACTGAACTTTGCTAAAAAAATACACTATTATCGAACGTCTAAAGAAGGTACTAGCCACAAATATCATTTTAAATATTCCTAAAACTTCGTTTTTATGTGTTTTAGGGGTTCCTGATCATTTTCTATTTTTTGTATGGGGATGGGGGCTTGTAAATCTTAAAAATGTGTTGTACTCATAATAGGCTATACATTGACCTGTAAAAGAAAGAACTAGCGGCATAATACCCTTTTTTAGGTCCATCCAACATTGCCTTGCCTATTCCAGAAACCAAGGGACTTGATTTTCTGATAAATACATAGGAATATTGCTTTAGATCATTCTGTATAGAGTAACGTAAGTTAAGCAATGGATTTTAATGAAAATTTGTCACAGTATTACTACCGCAGCGTGGATGGAAGACGCGCATGTTTTGGAAAAAACGTGTCAGTGGCGGCCCAGCAGTAATAGAAAAACAAAAAAAATAAAAACGCCTCAAACTTTGTTTTAGGCGTTTTAAGGGTTCCTGATCATTTTCTACTTTTTTTTGGGTAG
This sequence comes from Callosobruchus maculatus, assembly GCA_951848785.1. Taxonomy (NCBI): domain Eukaryota; kingdom Metazoa; phylum Arthropoda; class Insecta; order Coleoptera; family Chrysomelidae; genus Callosobruchus; species Callosobruchus maculatus. The sequence goes on along the minus strand of CATOUR010000027.1, from coordinate 4,579,668 downwards.
GGGTGAAATTGGGGTAGTTGGGGGGTGGAGGGTTGGAAATCTGAAAAATGTGTTGTACTCATAATGGGCTGTCCATTGACCTGTGAATGAAAAACCTAGCGGTATAATGCACTGTTTTAGGTCCATTTGAACATTGCCTTGCTCATTATAGAAACCAAGGGACTTTGGAATTGATGATGTCTACAGACATAGGAGTATTGTTTTAGATCGTTCTATATTGCATAACGCGAAAATTATTTAATTGATTTTAACGAAATTTGGGCTACCGCGGCGAGGATGGAAAACGTGTATGTGTTGGAAAAGTCGTGTCAGTGGCGGCGCAGCAGTAATAGAAAAACTAAAAATATAAAAACAGCTCAAACCTTGTTTTTAGGCGTTTTAGGGGTTCCTGATCATTTTATACGTTTTCTTGGGTGGGGGTGAAATTGGGGTGGTTGGGGGGGGGGGGGGTGGTTGTAAAACTGAAAGGTTTGTTGTATTCTTAATAGTTTGTCCATTGACCTATGGAAGAAATACGTACCGGCGTATTTTTCTTTAAGTCCATGTGAACATTTCCTTGCCTATTACAGAATCCAAGGGACTTAGAATTTTGTGATGTTTACATATACGAGTATTGCTTAATTTCGTTCTATGTATACTGCGTAAAGCAAAAATTATTAAATTGATTTTAATGAAATTTCGACACAGAATTGACTATCGCGGCAAGAGTGGAAAACGCGCCAGTGTCTGAAAAACCGTGTTAGTGGCGGTGCAATAATAATTAAAAAACTAAAAATATAAAAACAGCTCATACTTCGCTTTAAGACGGTTTAGAGGCTCCTAGAGGATCGTTTTGCATCGTTCAGTTGACGCATGCAGAATGAAAATTGTGGCGTCCTGGTTTCTAAGGAGGGAGACGCAAGAAACTATTTACGAGTGTTTTTATGTTGGACGTCTTTTGCGGGAGGATGGGCTACGATTTCGTTGCAAGGGGATTTCAGACCATAGCTTGATGCAATGAGAAAACAATAAAATGGAATCATTATTATGTGTGGGAAGTACTGGGTCAATCAACTTGACTCCATTTTTCATTTAATTCAGAGGGTTTCGATGAGTCCATGCTGTGAAGTGTTCAAATGAACACCAAGTATAAAAACTAGTGTGATATGAATGCTGTTTATGATGATGATCGGACATCGTTACCTGAACCCAATATATCTTGGTGTTGATTAACGCCATGTGAGCGAGGCTTTAGGTGTGTGGTGGGGCGGGGGATCGCGGGGGGAAATTACCATTGGACGCCCCGCTGCGACATGAGAGCAGCCGACTGAGATCGTTAGTTTGGCCGCCCTGCGCGGCTACTCATACTGAGACTTTTTTCCCATCGCCATTAATATTAATATGTATGTGTCGATATGGAGCAGACACGGCGTTGCAGTACCTTTAAAATGGATTGCCTCATCTATATTGCCCGGAGATTGGAGTCGCTCGAGTTTTCATCAACACTATGCAGGGTCGTAGGTAAAGGGAGCTTGGGCAGTTCAACCCCCTCCTCAGGATCTTAACCAAGGTTTTTATCATTGCGGCAATATGCCTGGAATTTATTTTTCTTATTTATTTCGTACTGTGCATACAAATACAGCCACCTCGAAGGCAAGGCCTTGTGTGTGGTATTGGTGTATTATGATAAACGTACATCAAAATATCGGTAACTTATGACCTGGCTTGATCCATGCTTCATCCACTACTGCTTTTTTGCCTATTGCTATTGTGTGGCCTCCTTTCTTGAATTCGTCTTCTTATTTTTGCACAACATGCCTCTAAGGTGATCATGAAAAAGAACTTCTTACGCCACAAATTTTGACATATGACAATAAATAAAATAATTAGGTTTTCTCACTATATCTAAAATGAAAACACTCCACATAAAAAGGTAGCATCAAATTTGATGATAAGTTTTTATAATCAATTTAGATTAGAATTGAGCTTACGATATACTTCAACTACAACTTCTTGTACTTCACTTGAAAATACTTTTGTTTATAAAGCACTAGCTCAAATATTACATTACTCTAGTAAAGCCTTATATATAGGTTTAAATCAACCACATGATACTTCAAACAATAGATTAGATTTGATACTACAATATAATTGAAATAATCAGATGCAGGGCTACTTCAGGAATATTTTAAGTTTAAATAGAAGATATTACAAAATACTTCATTTTAGGACTGACCTAAATTTTCTATCATAACCTTGAGTATAAGCCTAGCATCAACTTTGTCTTAAACTTTCAACTTACGAGTAGGTGCAGGTATTGTACAGATACTTAAAAAAGCAATGATATAAACAAATTGGGGACGTTTAGGGCATGGTCTACCAATAAAATATATTTGAAATGGGCTTATCTATACGCCAAGTTCTGCTAAACATCCTGTAAAAGAATATTGCAACACCGCTACTGGTGATGTTTTTGACTCTCTCACAGTCCACTACCCCCTCGCACCTCTCCCTCTCCTGACCTTCTCCCCCTCATATACCGCCTCCACATACCCCTCACCCTCCTCTTAACCCACATTACTCCCCCTACTCCTCCGCTCCTCACACCTCTCTCCCTCCCCCTAACTCTCCTCCCATCATCACCTCCCCATCCCTCTTTCTGACTCCCCTTTCACAACCCCTTTCCCATCTCCTTCCCCCTCCCCTCCTCCCTGTCCTATCCTCTTACCCCTCCCCTCCTCCCTTTAATATCCCACCCCCCTCCGCCCCCCCTTTCCCTGCCTACTTCTAGTCCCCTTTACCCTCCTTCTCCCCCCCTTTCCCTACCCCTTTCCCACCCCCTTCCCATCCTCCGTTACCTCCAGCTTTTCCTCACCCTTCCCCCTTTCCCTCCCCTTTTTCTTCCCCTTCCTCCTTTTTCCTCTCCCTTTCCTCCCTCTTTCCTACCCCCTTTTCTCTCCCTTTCCTCCATCTTTACTTCCCCCTTTTCCTCTCCCTTTCCTCCCTCTGTCCTTCCTCCTTTTCCTCTCCCTTTCCACCTTCTTTCCTTCCCCCTTTTCTCTCCCTTTCCTCCCTCTTTACTTCCCCCTTTTCCTCTCCCTTTCCTCCCTCTGTCCTTCCCCCTTTTCCTCTCCCTTTCCACCCTCTTTTCTTCCTCCTTTTCCTCTCCCTTTCTTCCTTCTTTCCTTCCCCCTTTTCTCTCCCTTTCCTCCCTCTTTACTTCCCCCTTTTCCTCTCCCTTTCCTCCCTCTGTCCTTCCTCCTTTTCATCTCCCTTTCCTCCTTTCCTTCCCCCTTTTCTCTCCCTTTCCTCCCTCTTTACTTCCCCCTTTTCCTCTCCCTTTCCTCCCTTTGTCCTTCCCCCTTTTCATCTCCCTTTCCACCCTCTTTCCTTCCTCCTTTTCCTCTCCCTTTCCTCCCTCCTTCCCTCCCACTTTCCCTCCAGCTTCTCCTACCCCTTTCCCTCCCCCTTTTCCTTCCCCCTTTTCTCCCCACCCCTTTACACCCCTTTTCTCTCCCTTTCCTCCATCTTTACTTCCCCCTTTTCCTCTCCCTTTGCTCCCTCTGTCCTTCCTCGTTTTCCTCTCCCTTTCCTCCATCTTTACTTCCCCCTTTTCCTCACCCTTTCCTCCCTCTGTCCTTCCTCCTTTTCCTCTCCCTTTCCTCCTTCTTTCCTTCCCCCTTTTCTTTCCCTTTCCTCCCTTCCCTCCCTCTGTCTTTCCCCCTTTTACTCTTCCTTTCCACCCTCTTTACTTCCTCCTTTTCCTCTCCCTTTCCTTCCTCCTTCCCTCCCCCTTTCCCTCCAGCTTCTCCTACCCCTTTCCCTCCCCCTTTTTCTTCCCCCTTTTCTCCGCACCCCTTTTCTCCCCCTTTTCCTCCCCCTTCACCCCTCCCTTCTCCTCCACCTTCTCCTTCACCTTCCCATCCCCTTCCCCTCCCCTCCCCCTTAACTCTCCCCCTTTCCCCTCCTCAACTCCTTACCTCCACTGCCCCCTCCTCCCCTTCCAATCCCTTCCCCAAACCCCTCCCCCCTTCTCTCCACTCTCACCCCTTATCCCCCATCGCCCCTCCCTCTCCCCCTGCCCCCCAGGTAAGCCCAACATTCAGAATTGGCCTATCAAGTGTATGGTCATCTTATGGGCTTACCGGGGGGGCTATTTTTAACCTGCCCATACATTATTCGATTAGGGCTCAAAATTCATAACCGATTTTTATTATTCCGCCCGGAAACTAAGCTCCGAATTTCCGGGATTTTTCGGACAAATGATCACACTCATCACACTAGATGCACTGTAAGCATGTCATGAAGCTAACGACGTACAGAGAGATACACGTATGCGCCTCTAAAAATACCAAAGTTGAGTGACTCTGCTGTGTAGTAGTCAATATGCTGTTGTACGTAGTTTTACCTTCTCAATCTTCTTGCCAGTCTCGAAACATACAGCTCACAAAGGAGCGTTACGCGTTCTCTGCAATGCTCGTTAAGAGAAAAAGAAACCAGGCGAAACGATACAAAAAGACCTTGTCGAGATTTATGTTATTGGTGTTTATGAAGACGATACGGTGATATAATCTGTCGGTTGTTAATATGCCGATATAACACCGGGGTGGTACGACTCAGACACACCATCGTCCACCGTTACCGATCGTGCTAAGTGCATAAACTGGCCGCGTGTATAAATATTTCTCGGTATAAAATCAAATCGCGGTATAGAGATGTCCATAAGTTTGCATGTTAACTGGCGATTCCACTGTGTAAAATAGGGACTGTATGACAAATGTTGCTGGACCACACAGGGACGGATTCCATTTTTAAAGAGTGGACTCTACTGCTTTAACTAGCAGTAGTATCTAGTCCAATCTACTGCTAGCATTGCCAGGTCGAATTAAAAAAAAAGAGTAGGTTATAGATAAAAAAAGCAGTAGATTTTGCAAAAAAACAGTAGATTTTTTTTGTAAATAAACAGTGTAACATCGAACCACAAACAAAAAATCTTGGCACATTTTTTTATTAAAAAAAACCACAAAAAAACGTAATTGCTCGAGTAAAACATAATCCTAATAAAACTATAAAAAAGATAACTTTTTACAGCACGGAAACTCTTAATATCGCTTACCTAATGAAACTAAAAAATAATAAACAACAATACACGCCTTCATTGATCTAGATCTGAATCTGACAAGTCTGCATTTCTTTGGTACACGGTACATGGTACATATTATATTGTTATGTAGTTTAATAAAATTATTTAAATCCACGTGAGCGCAACTTTGGCTTCTTGTTTTCATTTTGTATGCAAAATGCCGCATCAGATACACTTGACGTGAATAGATGCGTTTGTTTTTTGAAGATTAGCATCTGAGATAAATTCTTTCCAGGTTTGCGGATGAATGTGGCAAATCTTGCGTATTCAACATAAATTCGGATAATATGAAAAACATGGCACTATCATCTCCAAAAGAGACATGTTTTTTACTTTCACCAAAAACTCAGTCGCACTATCACTTTGATTCCACGTGAGGCCACTATTTCTCTCTCATTCATTATCGAGCTATTGAAGTTGATTAGGATTGACCGAATTTGGAAAATGTTTGGCAAGTGGCATCACTGAAGGATACTAACCGTCCAAACCTGCTGAGGGACCAATGATACATTTTTCAGAACATCGTTTTGGAAATGAAACCTGTTGTACCTTATACATTTTCTTGAAGTACAAAAACAGCAGTTCTCATTATTTCTTGAAAACCGAAAAAATATCAGTAGATCTACTGAAAAATCAGTAGACCTGGCAATGCTGCTTACAGCTTCGCAGACGACAGTACATTAATATCGTGCAAGGAACATGGCAAGCCACTATCATCGCAGGAGACAGTACGTCGGCGATAGCAACGTGCCTCACAGATCAACGTAGATGTCAAAACAATTGTTGAGTGGGGGTTGGTAAATAAAGTATAGTTTGACATTCATAAAACTCAAGCCACAACACTGTCAAAAAAGTCTGACGTTGGCTTACCAACTGTGGAAATAGTTGAGTCACCTTCCCTTAAGCTTTTGGGAATCAACATCAACAATAACATAACCTGGCATGCCCACGTCGTCAGTATTGTAAAACGGCATCCCGGAAGCTTGGAGTTTTGTTCCGCTGTAAGAAGCTGTATTCGCCAGAGTAACTACTGCTGCTCTACAAGGCACAGATCTGACCATCGTTGGAGTATTGCTCCCATGCGGGAGAGGGATGCTCTGCTAAGCACTCTGTAAAGCTTCTGGAGCAATTACACTAATCGATACGCCTAACTTACTTATTTAATATTCATAAATTGTCTTTTCAGTACTGTATCAGGACAAAGGTAAAGTGAAAAGTTACTATGTATCTTTCCTAACTGATTTCTTGAATTATACTTGGAGTAAAGCGTAGATGCGGAATGGTGAAGGAGGCGTTGAGTAGACTGGGGAGAATATGGAAGGACCACAACATCCACAAAGAAACGGAAACCAAACTAATGAAGGCGCTGGTTTTCCCCATAGCAACTTATGGGTCAGAATCCTGGACTCTAAACGCCTCCTGTCGTAGAAGAATAGAGGCGTTTGAAATGACGTGTTATCGGAGGATGCTAAGAATACCATGGACAGCACACAGAACGAACATCTCCATCCTCAGGTAGCTCAAAATCAAAGATCATGACCGGCTTTTACCAACCATACAACGTGGGATGCTAAAATTTTTTGGACACGTTATGCGCAGGGACGGGATGGAGAAGCTCATGGTCCAAGGGAAGGTGGATGGCAAAAGAACGAGGGGCAGATCCCCTATAAGGTTCATGGCCAAATAAGGGACCTTACGCACATGTCGGTCCCAGAAGTAATGCGTGCCGTGGAAGACCGAGAAACATGGCGAACACTGACACACCATAACCATGTATGAGTCACGACGTTCGGGAGCGAACTACGACTGAAGCGAGAGATACCTAATGGATTTTCTGGTATTATTAGCATTCCCAAATTTTTCACTTGTTCATAAAGCCATTTAGTAGCTAACAATCAAATATATAAACTTTTTTAGCCACTGGCTTTGAAAGCGATATTCAGGCAGTTATCTGCTAGTTCTCGAAAAGGAAAATTACCTTTTGGGTCACTCTTACCATGAGGGGTCAGGGACAGGCCACAATGTTAGGAGACCAGTTGTTATTCGAAGTTAATACCTGCTAAAAGGAAGCAGTCCTTCGGCGTAGTTGTAGTTTTGGGCACCTATAAAGCTTTTTCTTCTACATCGTCTGCTTTTTCCTTGCCAGCTACATCTGAGCATCCTATTGCTATGTTACGATGTTGTGCCACCCACCCAGGTCTCGTTGACATTCTAAGGGAGGTGTAGATGTTTTCTTTGGGACTTTTTAGTACCCTGAGTGCGGCCTTATGATCGTCTGTGGGTATAGCGATCCTTTAGTTTTTATACTCTCGCTCATTGTTTTTCCGTACACAGTGTAAGACAGCATACGTCTCTGGCATTGTCATTAGTTACTAGTAATAGAGTAGAAAGTAAATCCTATCCCAGCTTTTTTACTATTTAATAGAAGAGGTTCTTCGGATTTTGGAATAATAAAGTACTGCAGAGGTTTTTTTACTCAACAAGCCGACGTTTTGGCGTTTATTTTAGGCCTTCTTCAGGGCTGTGGAGGACATCCCTATAGCATCAAGAGATGACATGTCCCTTTGGGTCAAACAATAAAAAACATTCCAGAAGATGTTCAAAAAGTTTAATAAATTCGTTTGTTAACACATGTGATTTTTGGTATTTGCTGCTGTACCACAGAGTTAAAATCTCTAGAGGGTATGTAAACAACAAAATGCACAGGTCGCTGACCAGCCAACATGTAAGGGAAATTTTGAAAACTTGAGGGCATTACCAGTGGCGTACGGTTTTATATTAAAATTGGATGCTCATTAAGATTAAATTATTACTGTGATGCTACAAACTGATACAGTAAGTTGTATTAGTATTTAGCTATACTTAGAGAGTTACTCTTATTATAACTTGATTGTAACAGTTGATAATTTATTATTACCATGAAGTGTTTCCCCATATTTTACGCTACTGAAAACCAAAACAAAACCTATACTAACCTATGATAAGTGGTGTTCACCGATTCGTCGCTATTGCAGCAAACTATGCACTTTTTATTTCATCCCATCATGCAATTATGACAATATTGTTCATAAATAATTTAATTCACACCACAAATAGTCACAAAGTCACTCAAATATACACTAAAACAACAAAAAACTCAACATACGCAATAAACACAACTACAATAACAGCCACATGACAGCTTTAGGGGACGCCGATTGTAGGTTGCCAGATTTACGACGTATTAGAAGTTATTGCGACATTCCCCTATGAAATTTACTATTTTTGAGATTTCGTTAAATCAATACAAATTATCTTCACGTAAATCAGTTACATTGCAAGTATATTTTAATGTATAGTTAAATGCCCAGTTAAATACTTTGAGGAACATGCGTTCAAACTGCGGAAACTGCCAGATTTTGAAGAAACTGGAAGGTCCTTAAGCGGACGAAGAAGAGTAGCAATAGCACTATAGATGTTGGCTGGCCAATATTCAAATTAGGCTGCCTCTAGAGATGTTAACTCTGTGTGCTGTACACTAACTTGTATACATTATAGAGCAGCAAATACCAAACATGAGATGTGTTGCCAAACGGTATTTTTTTTCTTTTTAAACATCTTCTGCTATGTTTTTTTGTTGTTTCCTGACCCAAAGGGACATGTCATCCCTTGGTGCTATAGAGGTGAGTAAAAAAACCTACAGTACTTTCTTATCCCAAAACCCGAAGAACCTTTCTTACTAATGAATTCCTATGTTACAGTGTTATTTCTGCTTAAATAAAAAAGTCAGTCTCAGACAACTGTTGTATCACTGCTCATTATATAAATCCATGCACTGTATGAGATCCTTCTCCGACTTAACTTATAAGGACATACATGTTATAACCAAATACTCAACACAACATCTACTCTGACTCCTGCCCTGTATAGAGAATTGGAGATATCGTGTTTAAACACAGTGCAGTAAATGCATTCTTGCGATTTTTATTCCTGGTATATCTCCGGTTCTTTTTATTGCCAACCTTACACACGATATATATTTTAGCGGATAAAATAATATAAATATTTTGCAGTATAAATTCGTGAGACTTCGTGTATTATGGCTATAGTTTTTACAATGTGAATCAGGCAACTTAACTGTTTTACCTTCACCTTGCAGTATGTATCCATTATTCCAATTCGTGCCTTGGTTGCAGTTAAACTGAGATATCATTATTACCTTCTTTCTTTTTTTATAATTTACGCGAAAAGGTTAATGTACAGCACACTGTGTTCAGAAATTGCTCCATCAGTACATTTATAAGGAGTATATGCGTGAACTATAGAGATCATTGGACTGTTCAACCGGTTTCGATACACTCCACCGCCTTGGCTGACGTGGAAATCGTGAAACGGGTAACATTTTATGACGGTCTAGCAAATGAAGAATCCAATGTAAAAAGTGCCCAAGTCATATTTTTTAGTTTCTGAGAAAAAAGCTTTTAAGTTTATATTTCTCTCTGGAAATATGACCTTTTCGAAAAATCATTTGATATGTTACAATCGTGTATTTTATTAGGTACCCTTAGGCCTGATTTTATTAACACGCGCTTTTAACAAAGGCTTTGATAAATCAGAGCAGCCCATTTAAAAACATGCATCTGGCAAAGTTTTCTCAAAATTATTAATTTCTCTTGAGGTTTTCCTCAAAAGGGTCAAAAAGGGCTTTATATGTAGTCGACCATTGTGAACTATCTAGTATCTTTTCCATCCTGAACAGGTGAGAAATTGCATTTTCTTGTTTAAGAAAGGGTTTAGCAATTGCTAATCTCAACCAATCAGATTCCACAAAAGCAGCACATTTGATCACTGGATTGTTGGTCTATTAAATGATAATGATGACAAGAAATTCAAATTACTGCATTATTTAATAATTTACTATCGATAATAAAATATAAATACCTGCAGTATACCTTTGTATTATAGTAAAAAGGGGTGAAAATAACATTTTGTTGCATTTCGCAAAGCTAAACACACGATTTAACTGTTGGCCAATCTGTTTCCCAAGTTTGCATTACTGGTTGCCTATCTTGAAAGCCAAAGCTCGCTGGCTGGCATATAACCTAATTTTTTCTAAGCAAGGAACCTGTCGTATAACTCGTATAGTCAGAAAGTGAATCAGGTGCTTTATATACTTTTCAGAGAAAGGGAGAACTAGCAGGAGGGCTTTCCACAATTTTTCAACTATAAAAGATTAGACAAATTGAGTCAAATAATAAATCACTAGAAGCACACTTCTATCAGTGAATGGAAAAACGAATGCTAAACCACAAACTAAGCATAAATAAAATGCTAGTGGACTAAGGCAATTTTTGCCTTCATTCATAGTGACTAAAAAACTGTGCACTTAGGCTCATTTCCATTGAATATATTTTACCTAATATTTGACTTGATTTAAGCACATCATGTTGCATTGAACTGAGAACAATTTTAAAAAACTCGTATGCTCTTAGGGACATCTACAAGTATTTTATATATACTACCAGAAGGCTAACAAAAAGTTCTTATCGTTGGCACTGATAGTTCTATAATTGATGAAAATCTGACAGACACTTCTTGCATTGGACCCTTCAATTGAGAAGTATCATATAATGGCAAAAGAAGCCCACATATTCAGATCTAATAGACAAGCTTCAGTGCTTCAGCTTCATTCAAACTATTCTTCTCTTGGAATTGAAAGTCCTTTGTATAAATGATATTTTGAGAGATTATTAATACAGTGAAAGTCGTTCAACAGTGTACTACAAATCATCGCCCATAAAGAGACGCTCAAAGGAAGAAATTTGAACAATGCCTTCACAAATTGCACAACCACAACGTCAAGCCAACAGGTGTTCCCGACCTGACACCTTGCGGAAAATCCCATCCCTTCCTTAATAGCTTCCGCTTGTAAAAAACAAGAAACGTAAAATTTCAAAATCCTTCAGACTTCGTTTACTTACTTGTTTACTGTTTCGATGAAAATAGTGTAAGGATAGAATAACTGCGAATTTGTTCAAGGGCACCCATAGGGGGTGGCAAGGGAGGCATTCCCCCTTACAACTAAAAAACACGTAAATTCACTTATTTTTATATTTTATACTGTTTAGATTATAATTTACATTATTTTTTGTTTCAAACGTTTTAGTTAGCTTGTAGATTTTTTAAAAGGGTTAGTGCTTTTACATTTTTTGTTTTGTAATTCGTAAATTTTTACCCTTAATAATTTGTATGTGAAAATAAAAATTGTTCGCATTTTTTGGGACTTTGTTATTTTCCTTACCAATTATTTTCTTTGCCCCACCCTAAAAGATTTTCTATGGGGGCCCATGAATTTGTTGCTAGCACCAATGATGTGTGGCAAGTACTGAGTCAAAGCAATTGCCGAAATTTTATTTCTACTTACGATGCGCGAACAGATAACAGACATAACCACATGATAATTTATTGTTTGGAGATTCCAGAAACGGCCCGAATTAGAATGGATAAAAATGAGCAATACCTTCTACTTGCAAAACTTGAAGCATGTGCTCTATAGTTTATGAATAATAAAAATATAAGTAAATGGTTTTGCTCAAACTTGTATTAGAAGCATGAGCATCTACTCACGTTTAAGTATCATATCAACTTGTTATGAATAAAATGTATGGTTTGCTTACTTAGTTGAGCATTTGCTCCAAAATGTTTGCGTCTCGTTAGTAGGAGATGCACCTTGCAAAAGGCTGGTCATAATATAGCAGAATTCGTGAATTTACGTGCACAGAAGCAATACAATGTGCGAAGGGAAGCTAACTGGCGAGATTTTGAATCTTTTTACAGATTTCAAGAAGAAAATGTAAATTGGATGGAAACGTTTTGGAGAAAATCTTGAAAGAAGAGGAGACGCTCTCACTTCAAATCATAAAATGAAGGCTTTCTTGCGATGTATGGCCAATCCTGGATTCAGATTTATTGCCAGTTTTGTTCTTGTCAACCTTATTTTTTATCTCGTTTTTATACTGTTTACCTTTTTCATTAATTGCGAAACGGTTAGTGGCTTTCCCATTTCTCGTTCTATTTCCGTGGCAGCAAGTTTTAAGGCCTCGTTTTTTTATTTTTCATATGTGAAATTTGTGATTTGGTGAGAATTTCAGATCTCTCTTGCAATTGCATTGCTACTAGCAGATTGATACCTTTTTATTTATTCCCCTCGTCTGAAGACATTCTAATTACATTTACAATCAACTACTCTGACACCTACGCTTAAAAGCCACGACCCTAATGAATTTAAAAAAGTTTTAATTGAGAATTTATTAATACAATCATAACCTGCCTTTAAATGACCCAACCTAGAAAATTTAGAAATCCTAATCTTAGTTTAGATTTATGTTTATGCTTTTTACTACAAAAAACCTTTATTTTGTTTGTGCAAGGGCTGAGTGGAAGAGCACTACGTGTGAACTCCCCCTTGAGATTTCCCTTGGTATTTAATGTCCTGTATGTTTCTCGCTTTAGTTTTCATTTAAACTGATGGGAAATAAAGTTACTATTATTATTATTAAATGTCAAATTAATGCAGAGGCAACTTGAGTGTATGTTAATTTTTCCGAGTTTTGACAGGAATGACTAGGTGCAAATGCTCGTTTTATTGAAGCAAATGCTCTTGAGTATAAGCAAATCATTATTCATATCAACTCGAGTAAATGCTTATACTCCGACCTTTTAATCTAAGCTCTTGCTTGTAGCGTTTGCTTATACTCATGAGCAGTTGCTTTCCTTTAATCATACGGGCCAATGCATTTTATCAGGGCTACCAGCTTCAGTTCCATTGAAACTATTCTTCTCTCGGTTGGAATTGAAAATCCTTTGTATAAATGATATTTTGAGAGACTATTAATACAGTGAAAGTCATTCACAAATCATCGCCCACAAAAAGACGTTCAAAGGGAGAAATTCGAACAATGCCTTCACAAATTGCACAACGTCCAGCCAACAGGTGTTCCCGACCTGACACCCTGCGAAATATCCCGTCCCTTGACAGCTCCCGCTTGTGAGAAAAAAACCTGACCACTCGGTGGCACAAAGGCGGCTATTTTGTGAAGATGACACGTTTAATGAAATGTGTATTATTTATGGAGTGGGCCCCTCGAAGTGCCTTTTTCATCTTTCATGCATTATTATTTTTTTATGGTAATGCTGCGGAGTACCATATAACTTTATACGGATTATCATGCGTGGAAGGATCCTTTTGACCGCCGCTTTTGTGGTTAACAGGATTTTAACGCTATATTTTTGTAAAGGTGAATCAACATAAAATATACAGTGGCTATGTTTAGCTGAGGGAGGACTCTCATCAAATAAAACCTTTTCTTTTGATACCTCGGTGGATAATTTTACTGTTTATTTACGAGTATTAGTTCTGGAAAATATGTGAGGCTATGTGTCACATGTCCTGCGCTTGAGAGGCTTTTATGTGTATACTATATACGATATTATGTATCGCTTATTTCAGAAACCCCCCATGTCACAAAAACATTGTTTTAAGGAAACCTGAAAAAACTGTTTTATATGGAAGCGAGGAAAAATTCTTATAAGTATCATTTCTGAAGAGTCTGGTTTTTAAGATACAGGGTGTCAAAAATGCATTTTTTCCAAACTTTTTTTATGGTCAGCCTCCCGCAAAGGCTGAAAGCGCTGCGAGAGCATAAGTGTCGGTGCACGCTAGATTTGAAACGCTGCAGGTTGTAGCCATTGGAAAACAATTCCCTGGCAGCTCGTTCCACAGCGTCGAGGTTTTCCGAAAGAAGGAATGTTGGAGGAGACTGCTTCGGGGAGTAGGGACCTCGACCTGGTAAGGATGAGTTTGCAGAGCCTCTCTAGTGTTCCTCGTTTGGACGGCCTTTGGTGTTACTATCTGGGAGAGCTCACTCGAATATCTTCCGTGATAGAATCTGTGAAACAGGGACAGGTCAGCCACCCTTCATCGATGTTCCAGGCTGTGGAGGTCCTTTGTGAGGTTAGGCGTATCGATTCGTCTAACTGATCTCTTCTGGATACTATCCAGAAGCTTCGGAGCGCATCACCACATATGGGAGCAATACTCCAGCGATGGTCGGATCTGTACCTTGTAGAGCTGCAGTAGTTGCTTCCTACAGCGGAACAAAACTCCAAGCTTCAAAAGCTTTTCGGGTAGAGATGGAACTTTTACCTTAGTCAAAGCTCATTTCATCTTTTGTTCTGAAACCAGGAATGATGCAATCTCTCTACAGATCGGTTTTTGTTATGTATTATGATTGTAATTTGTGATGTATCATTATAGATCAAAATTATTTTCTTTTTATGACTACAACTTTCTGCTCCAACAGATCTATGCATTATCCAGCTAAACTAGCTAAGAACCCTAAATATAAACTACTGACCATTCTAACAGAGTTATTACTAGAAATATTCGAAAAATTGGGCCCAATCTAGGCATAATGGATATTCTGATGATTTATTACCGGTAGATATTTTTTGGTAGGTAAATATGCTCCATTGTTTAAAGGCTGGTCCATTTTTTATTCAAAATAATTAATGTCTCGGCAAACAAAAACACTAAACGGTATGTGTACAGGTAGATTAGTTGAATAGATCATTACATCTTCAGTGGCAAGGTATGCGAACCACTTAAAATCCCAATCATTACAAACATCAGGTCTAGCCGTAGGCACTGCCTACCTATTTCCTGACGTTTGAATATCTACTGCTTTGTAAGATTCCTATGGTTGTATACTAAACAATTTTTTCCCTATTTTTCTTCGCTGTTTGCTCCTCCCATATACAGGGCGTTCAAAAAGTCCCGGACCGGATGAATAACTTGGGAAGTAGAGGTCACACAAAAAAATGATCAAGAGTAAAGTCATAGGAAATTTTCCGAGCTATCCGATGGTGACCTTGATGTTGACCTTTAACTTGACCTTCAAGGTTATTTCAAGGTCAAGTTTTTTTTTTTAATGGAAACTCCTATTTTTGACACAGGAAATGAAAAGCACGGAAAATTCTAAGACCATATTATGACCTTGACCTCTTCAAAAATTTGACCTTGAACGGTTAGGTCAAGGTCGAGGTGAAATTGTGATGCGCAGGGTATCTTGAGAAGTAGGGGTCACACAAAAAAATGGTCAAGGGTAAAGTCGTAGGAGATTTTCCGGGCTATCCGAGGATGATCTTGATGGTGACCTTGACTTTGACCTTCAAGGTCATTTCAAGGTCAAGCTGATCTTCTTAAATGGAAATCCCTATTTTTGACACCGGAAATGAAAAGTACAGAAAATTTTACGTCCGGATTATGTCTTTGACCTCTTGAAACATTTGACCTTGAACGATTAGGTCAAGGTCAAATTGTGATGTAGAGTGTATCTGGAGAAGTTGGGGCCACACAAAAAAATGGTCAAGGGTAAAGTCGTAGGAGATTTTCCGGGCTATTCGATGATGACCTTGATAGTGACCTTGACTTTGTCCTTCAAGGTCATTTCAAGGTCAAGCCGATTTTCTTTAATGAAAAGGCCTATTTTTCCCAGTCAGTTAAGGCAAGGCAAGTATTGTTCCGGCCAATTAAGGCAAGACAAGCGGTCTTCTCGACCATTTAAGGCAAAAAAGCGTTTGTCCCGGCCAACTAAGGCAAGGCAAGTCTTGTCCCGGCCAGTTAAGGCAAGGCAAGCATTCTTCCCGGCCAGTAACTAAAAAAGATGAAAATTTGAGTGAAGGTGAAACTCATAAACGTAGAGACATCTAACTCGGAATATTTGTACTACTTGTATCTTGACAATTTTTTAGAATGGCCCCTTTTCTCAAAATATCCCGCACGTCACATGTTGACCTTGACCTAACCGTACTTTTCATATCCGGTGTCAAAGCAGGGGTTTCCATTTGAGAAAATCGACCTGACCTTGAAGGTCAAAGTCAAGGTCACCGTCAAGGTCACTATCAGATAGCCAAGAAAATCTCGACGACTTTACACACACTATAGACCATTTTTTTGTGTTATCCCACGACCCAAGATACCCTGCACGGCACAATTTGACCTTGACCTAACCATCCAAGGTCAAATCTTTCAAGAGGTCAAAGTCATTATCTGGTCGTAAAATTTTCCGTACTTTTCACATCCGGTGTCAAAAATAGAAGTTTCCATTTGAGAAAATCAACTTGACCTTGAAATGACCTTGAAGGTCAAGTTCAAGGTCACCATCGGATGACCCGAAAAATTTCCTACGACTTTACCCTTGACCATTTTTTTGTATGACCCCTTCTTCCCAAGATACCCTGCACGTCACAATTTGACCTTGACCTAACCGTCCAAGGTCAAATTTTTCAAGAGGTCAAAATAATAATCTGGTCGTAAAACTTTCCGTAGTTTTCGTTTCCGGTGTCAAAAATAGGGGTTTCTATTTGAGAAAATCAACTTGACCTTGAGGTGACCTTGAAGCTCAAGTTCAAGGTCACCATCAAGGTCACCAGCGGATAGCCCGGAAAACTTCCTACGACTTTACCCTTGACCATTTTTTTGTGTGACCACTACTTCCCAAGTTATTCATCCGGTCCGGGACTTTTTGAACACCCTGTATAAGAGCTTTTATGAAAAGCTTGGAAATAACTGACTACTAGGTAAAATGTTCAACGTATGGTTGAGGTTTTCGGGGTTCTTAAAGGGTTGAAAAATCAATTAAACAGGGTTGGTAATAAATTCATAATTATTGACTCACTTAGGGCCGGTTTCTCAATGTCCAGTTAATAGTGTCAGATAGGTAGCTGCCAGTTAGCGTTTCTATGGATACAACTGTCAGATAAGATTTACGTGAATTCGTAACCTTAACCTTCAATTGTTTAAACAATCTATCTAACAGTTAACTTCCAGATAAATATTTAACTGAACGTTGAGAAACCGGCCCTTAGGAAGATAGTTTCAAAAAAAGAGAACAAAATCCGTTTCCTGCAGTCAGCTGCCAAAAACTGTCACGTATTCCAAATTAATTTTTCATCAGATTTTGTAGAAAGAGACAGGAAAGCTAGTGTGGGTATAAATCTGACATGGCTTTTACTTCCCACATCGATAGGTGAGGGGAGTATTAATTGAAATCGCAAACATTTTTTATTTTGGGATAATACGCTTTTTGGGCCTTTTTTGACACCTATATAACGAAAATCCACGTCACTCATTTCCGTCGGCCTGTCTGTCTGTCAGTTTGTCTGTCGGTCTGTCTGTCGATGTGTTGGCGTTTTTATAGACTCATAATTTCAGTAACAGCTGCATGGATTTTGATGAACTTTGGGCAGCAATATGTTGTGAGCCCGTAGCAGGTAAAACAAAAAATTTGAAATGTTTCCCAAACTTTGTTTTCAAGGCGTTTTAGGTTTCCCTGATCATTTTCTAGCTTTTTTTGGGTAGAGGTGAAATTTGTGGTGGTTGACGGGTGGGGGGTTGTAAAATGGAAAAATTTGTTGTACTCATAATAGACTGTCCACTAACCTATGAAGGACGACCTAGCGACATAGATAACTTTTTCAGGTTTTTTTCTGATGATGATACGAGCATTGCTTTAGGTCGTTCTGTATTGTGTAATGTGTAAGAAATTGATTTTAATCAAATTTCGACACATTATTACCGTGGCGAGGATAGAAAGTGCGCATGGTTTTTATAGATAGGTTTTAGGTATTTTAAAGGTTCCTGATCATTTTCTACTTTTTTTGGGTGGGGTGAAATTGTGGTGGTTGGGGTACGGGTGGTTATAAAAGTAGAAAAAATGTTGTAGGTATGCATAATAGGCTGTCCATTGACCTGTGAAGGAAAGTCCTAGACGCATAACACAGCTTTGGGGGGGGGGGAGCTGGCGATGGTTTGGTTGCAAGGGAATCACAGATTATAGCCTCATGCCCATCGCATTGTGTGGGAAGTACTGAGTCAATCAACTTGACCTCATTTTTTGATAATAGGTTTTATGTACTGGAAACGTAGGTAAATATGTTAAGAAGCAAATCTCTCCAGAACGTGTATGCCATGAACTGATTTATAGTCTATCTGAAATTCCAAAACGAGACCTAACAAAATTATGTTCGGATTCTTGGGCTAGTCCACCTGAAAATTTATTCATTAGACCGTGCCGACTAGTGGCCATACGAGATTAATACCCCAATCCATCAGCGTCACATTTTGGCTGATGACTTTTTCGAAAAATAAAAGCAATCCGCCGTGCGAAGCGCGAGGTCCTAAAATGCGTTTTGATCTTTTATAGGTTAGGATGGGCGGTACCTGAGCCACTGGTTAATTGCACAGTGGACCCCATCTTCACCCACATCATCTGACAGATTGGAACCTCGGGGGCTATTTTGGGCATATGCTATCCCTGCAGGGGCGCCTACATAATCAAATTTAATCTTTATAATGCTGAAATATTTTTGATGTAAGTACTTTGACCATTTTACTTCCCGCACCGATAGGTGACGGGGGTATTGTGATGGCGTGAATTTTCGATTTTGAGTCACTCATTTCCGTCGGTCTTTCTGTCTGTCGGTCTGTCTGTGCCCGTTTTTCTAGCCTCGTAATATCAGTAACCGCTGCATGGATT
This sequence comes from Callosobruchus maculatus, assembly GCA_951848785.1. Classification (NCBI taxonomy): domain Eukaryota; kingdom Metazoa; phylum Arthropoda; class Insecta; order Coleoptera; family Chrysomelidae; genus Callosobruchus; species Callosobruchus maculatus. Next base: position 4,560,969 of record CATOUR010000027.1, on the reverse strand, counting down.
GTGATGAAATTTGGGTGCCGGAATGCTAAGTGGTTCTATAGTAGGTAAAGCTGCTATAATTTTGAAAATCGGTGCATTGGCGGGGGAGTAATTAGCAAAATAAAAAAAAAATTAAATATTCCTCAAACTTCATGTTTAGGCGTTTTAGGATTTCCTGATCATTTTTTATCTTTTACTTCCCACACCGATTGGTGAGGGGAGTATTGTGATCGTGAAAATTTTAGATTTTGATATAACACGCTCTTTGGGCGTTTTATGATGTCTACATAACGAAAATCCATGTCACTCATTTCCGTCGGTCTGTCTGTCGGTCTGTCTGTCTGTTGCGTTTTTCTACCCTCGTAATCTCAGTAACCGCTGCATGGATTGTGATGAAATTTGTAATGTTCTTATAATTTTGAAAAGCGGTGCAGGGGCGGCGGGGCAATTAGCAAAAAAATGTCCTACCTTTTTTTGGGTGGGGGTAAAATTGGGGTGGTTGGGGGGTGGAGGGTTGTAAATCTCAAAAATGTGTTGTACTCATAATAGGCTATCCATTGACCTAAAAGAAAGACCTAGACGCATAACCCTTTTTTAGGCCCATCCGAACATCGCCTTGCCTATTCCAGAAACCAAGGGACTTGCAGTTTTCTGATAAATACATAGGAATATTGTTTAGATCGTTCTGTATTGAGCAACGTAAAAGTTATGGAATGGATTTTAATGAAACTTTGTCACAGTATTACTACCCTGGCGAGGATGGAAAACGCGGATGTTTCGGAAAATTGTGTTAGTGGCGGCGCAGCAATAATAAAAAAACAAAAAAAAATAAAAACGCCTCAAACTTTGTTTTTAGGCGTTTTAGGGGTTCCTGACCGTATTCTACTTTTTTTGGGTAGGGGTGAATTTGGCGTGGTTAGGGGTGCGGGGTTGGAAAACTGAAAAATTTGTTGTATTCATAATGGGCTGTCCATTGACCTGTGAATGAAAAACATAGAGGCATAATACACTTTTTTAGGTCCATTTGAACATTGCCTTGCTCGTTATAGAAACCAAGAGACTTGTGATGTATACAGACATACGAGTATTGTTTTAGATCGTTCTATGTATATTGCGTAACGCGAAAATTATTCAATTGATTTTAACGAAATTTTGACACAGTATTACCACCGCGGCAAGGATGGAAAACATATAAGTTTTGGAAAAATCGTGTCAGTGGCGGCGCAGCAATAATAAAAAAACTAAAAATATAAAAACAGCTCAAACCTTGTTTATAGGCGTTTTAGGGGTTCCTGATCATTTTCTACGTTTTTTTGGGTGGAGGTGAAATTGGGGTGGTTGGGGGGTGAGGGATGTAAAACTGAAGGATTTGTTGTATTCATAATAGTTTGTCCATTGACCTATGGGAGAAATACGTACCGGCGTATTTTTTTAAGTCGATGTGAACATTTCCTCGCCCATTACAGAAACCAAGGTTTTGTGATGTATGCATATACGAGTATTGCTTAATTTCGTTCTATGTATATTGCGTAAAGCAAAAATTATTAAATTGATTTTAATGAAATTTCGACACAGAATTGACTTTCGCGGCGAGAGTGGAAAACTCGGAAAAGTTATGTCAGTGGCGGCGCAACAATAATTAAAAAACTAAAAACATAAAAACAACCGAAATAAAGAATTACGATTTTTTAGGCAAACCTGAAGATCCCAAAGGTCTGAAATTTTTTTTTTTCAAACGATACTTAAACACTAAACTGCGATTAGATTTGTAATTAGCACCCTCAAATTATCCAAAATACGAGGCTTCTTCTTAATAGAAAGTGAAATAAATAATTTCGATTTTTTGTCAAACGTGATGACCCGAATGATCTGAAATTTTTGATTTTCGTCGGACGATACTAAAACTCAAAACTGCTATTGTATTTGTAATAAACACCCTCAAATTATCCAAAATACAAGGTTTCTTCTTAATAAAAAGTGAAATAAATAATTTCGATTTCTTAGGCAGACGTGATGATCCGAAAGATCTGAAATTTTTGATTTTCGTCGGACGATACTGAAACTCAAAACTGCGATTGGATTTCTAATTGGTACCTTCAAATTATCCAAAATACGAGGTTTCATCATCAGACAATCTGGCGATGATAATTACAAGGTTGTCAGATATACCACTTTTCCGGAAATATAATAAACTTTGTTATTTCAAATGGATCGCCTGTCTAGTTCAACATTTTTTAAATCTCTGAAAAATACTACGAGACAGTTAAACTATTTTTCATTGTGATGGGTGGATGACCCGGCCCCCGTTTTCCCCTGATAAACGACGCCCATGAATCAACGCATTCGGCGGCATTTTGCTTTGAGCGTGAGGACAATGCGCTTCAGCGCCATTAGCGTCGTCATGGTCAAGTGGCCTCTGACAGCCGCTCTTCACCGCCAACCTGGATATAAATGACACATCCTTATCATTAAAGACCGAACGATTGTTTGTTTCTTTGATTTTTTGCCCGGAAAGTGGCCCGATGATGTTGCCGAAAGTAGCAATGGGACCCATTGTTAATTCAAGTGGGTACAGACCACGAATTCGTTCTTGGTTGCTGCCAAATAAGTCTCTTTTTTTCAATATTACTTCCCATACCATGGGACCATTAGGAATATTAGAAGCAAAAATAGAATTTGTACAGATAGCAGGCAACCGCTACTGACCCTCAAGTGCTGAGGAGGAGGACAAGTCCATCGCTTTTAATCCAAAATAAAAGCCAGACGTCTTAGGAGGCTTTTCGCAGCCAATTGTTGTTGACTTGAAGGAAGTACTCCGACCACCACCGTAAACGTGAACTCGAGAATGGCAGAGGTCAAATTTCAATATCGAGATGTAAAAAGCATCCTTCAAAAACTAAACAGGAAGAAAGCTACTGGTCGTGATCAAATTCCAGCACGTGTCTTTGAACGCTGTGCCGCTGAGCTTGCACTTATTCTTTGCAAGCTCTTCAAACTATCGTGCTATCGTATCAGTGGGACATGTTTCCCGCTGCACGGAAGGTTGGCTGCGTATAACCCATTCCTAAGAAAGGCAAAAAACCGATCTCACCAACTATACTGCCGTCGTAACAGAGTGCCGTGTCTGCATTTTTTAATTTTTTGTCAGATATGTTTATTCCTACTATTTAGAGCGATCTGAGTTCATTTCTTTATCATGAAACGCCGTATCGACAATGTAAATGCTTCAAATGCACATACGTTTTCGATAATATGACGTAATAGCCGTTGTTTTTTGCTAAGAAAGCCTTAACTGACAAACCTTACCTATAAAGACCTATCTACGTTTTCACGGAATATAGAATAAAATTGAATGATCAACGCGCAATGCGAATGTCACTTAGAAACCCATATCCGACAATGCAAACTTATAAAGCCATAACTATCTTGCTACCGGGTTACTTACGGTTTTTTAAGCTGGTAATTTACGTGACTTAAGATGCGCTGGTCGGTGTTTGTCTTAAGTTGATGTTTATTTATCAAGGCAGTAAGATATCATCAGAGAATACATTTGAAGTGCTCTATCTAGTAAATGTGCCTTCTCCTCAAGAAGTGAATTTGAATTGCAGACACCTGGACAAACATAGGTGAGTTCGTTAATTAGAAATAGCAACCTAAAAACCAAATTCAAGGCCTCGACTTTTAGAGATAATTTTCGAGATCCTGATACGCCTTTCATTATTCCCCCAGATTTGGGTTCTCAGGTAACCACAGAGAAAAGTTGCTACTTAGATCTTCAACTAGCGCCTATGGCGATTCCAATTACCGATGAGGGCGCTGGCATTTGTAAACAAATATGGAGGATAGCAGGTATCCTGCACGCTGTGACACGCTTTTGGAGGAAATGCGTGGCAATGAATGCTTTTATCATAGTCTTTTTTGGAGTGGCAACCATAAACGCTCCAGTTTGTATTAAACTTGCTAGCCTTTCTTGATTTGAAGCCTGATGTTGATGCCATATTCTTGACAATAGCGACTGAAGAAGGTCCGAAGAAATATTCTAACACACTATATACCAATTAACAAAGCACAACTTGAAAACACGACTGAACGAAGAAACATAAACGGCATATAAACGATTAATGGCATGTTAATTGTGTGCCGTCCGAAATTCGAGTACCTGCTTTGTCAGTGTAGATTTTTGCCGCCAGAGGTCTCATCGATTTTTGGAATTGCGTGATGACATGTTAGCTGAAATGATACAACGTAGTGATGACAAGTTTGGAATGTCAGATATGACTGATAAAAGCATACTTGAGGCTGTAGATTTGTTTTCATCATCAGAAGTCGAATCCGCTATGATGATTGCTTCAGAATATAATAATGAAGCTATACAGAGTCAAATCGATGATTTAGGAATTGATGACGAAAAAGAAAATTACTCCAATGGTCTTACCCAAAAAGGAAAGCCGCGTAAGAGAACGCAAAAGCAATCAAAATATATTAAAGACGAAATTAAAAAGGGAAAAGCTTATGAACTCAAAGAAAAACATAAGCTCAGGCCTGCATGTAAAGAGTCATGCAAACGATCATGCATTAAGAGTATACCAGCTGCTAGATGTGAAAAAATTAACGAAGAATTTTGGAATCTAGATTGGACTGCAAGAAGACTGTTTGTGCTCCATACCACAAAAAAACTTGAAGTGAAAAGAAGAACGAAAAACACTTTACTTGGTGATTCGAGAAGAAATAATACTCTTAAATACTATTTGAAAAATGAAAAGGGTGAAACTTCTTGAAGAAGTGAAGTTTGTAAATTATTTTATTTATCAACGTTAGGTTTTAGTAGCAATAAGGATACTATTGTAAAACTGGTAAGTAGTTATTTTGGCATAACTGTGGAAAAGGATAAGAGAGGGTTGAATCCGAAACATAAAAAAATTGATCGACAAGTTATTTATGATCACATTCAGAAATATCATCCTTGTATATCTTATTACCGACGTGAGCATGCCCCAAATAAGTATACTTACCTTCTGATATATCAATCAAAATGATGCATAATGACTTTCTAAAAACTAACCCTATGATTCCGTGCTCATATGAACTTTACAGAAACGTGGTAGTTAAAGAAAAGAATATTTCATTTGCCCATCTCGGTCACGAGAATTTAGATTTAACCTGCGACTGTTGCAAAAAATGGGACGTTCATATTAAACGTGCACAGGCTGCTCGCCAATTCTATAGAGATGATGTTCAAAAAGCAAGGGATTCGGATGACTTGTAGTTGTCTATAGTAGACCTATGGCTCTTCTCAGCATCATGTCTAAGGTTATGGAGACTGTCATTATCGCGCAGCTCCTGAAATACTACGACAACAATCACATCATAAACGATCGCCAGTAGGGCTTCCCCAAGCATAGGTCTGCGGGCGACCTCCTAGCCTACGTCACCCACTTGTGGAAAAGAGCAATTGAAAATCATGACGAATCCCGCGTTGTTGCACTTGACATATTGAAAGCCTTCGATAGAGTGTATGAGGAACTTCTGGTTGAGCTAGCTGCTTACGGACTACCACCTGGCCTGCGCCAGTGGCTGAACAGCTTCTTGAAGAACCGTTCTCTGCTGTATTCGAAGGCTGTTCATCAGACAGTAATAAATACCGGTGTTACTCAGGGTGCTCAGGGACCTGGTCCTATCCTCTATACTGTTTCTGCTGTACATCAACGAGCTGTCAGAAATGACTGGGGTCCAGTCCAATCTACAGCTTCGTTGACGACAGTACATTTATATCGTGCATGGAACCAGGCAAGCCACTATCATCCCAGGAGATGGTACCTCGACAGCAACATGTCTTCCAGATCAACGCAGATATCAAAACAAATGTCGAGTGGGGATCAAAGCAGACATCAAAACAATTGTCGAGTGGGGATTAATAAATAAAGTTTAACGTCCAGAAAACTCAGGCAACGACTCTGACAAAGAAGTCTCACGTTGGCTTAGCAGCTGTGGAAATGAAGGGTCACCCAATAGCCGAGTCACCTTCTGTCAAGCTTTTGGAGATCAACGTCAACAATAACATGTCCTGGCCTGTCAAGTGTGGGATGCGCTCCGAAGCACTCTCTAAAGCTTCTGGACACTATCCTACGTGGAACAAAACTGCAAGCCTCTGGTATGCCGTTTTAGCAATACTGACGACATGGTCGTGCCAGGAGATGTTATTGTTAATGTTGATCCCCAAAAGCTTGACGGAAGGTGCCTCGACTATTTTGTGACCCGAAATTAAAGGCTATATAAAAGCCCAGGAAGACGAAGGAACTCTTGGTTGAAAAACTTGAGGAGGGATTGGTTTGAAATGACATCAAACCGATTGTGTAGAATAGCTGAAAACAAAGTCAGGATTGCCATGATAATATCCAATTCCCGCTAGGAGATAGAACTTGAAGGAAAAGGTTGACACCACAGAGTTAACATCTATAGAGGGAGTGTAAACAACAAAATGCACAGGTCGCTGACCAGCCAACATGTAACGGAAATTTTGACAGCTTAAGGGCATTACTAGTAGCGTGCGGCTTGATATTAAAATTGGATGTTCATTAATAGATTCAATTATTACTGTGATGTTACAAACTGATACCAACAAGTTGTATTAGTATTTAGCTATACTTAGAGAGTTACCCTTATTATAATTTCATTGTAACAGTTGATAATTTATTATTACTATGAAGTGTTTTTCAAAACATATCTAACAGTGTTCTGAAAGGTAGCCTGTTGGAATGGCTGCATCGTATTTTTACTTCAGCAATAAAATATAATAATTGCATTAGGTAATATCCAGTTCTATAAAATTCTCATAGATAGATTTTCTGTAAGTAAATGTGGCATACATTTTTGCATTCCACGTCCTCAAATAGTTTAAAAAATGGAATTTGGAAAATTCATGTTGATTGACATGAATGTAATGCGTGCACAAAACATACATTAAACAACCATTATTATTCCTCAAACTGGAGTGAAATTACTTTTGTTCCCATTTATCTCCATATGTTACGCTACTGAAAACTAATATAAAACCTATACTCACCTATGATAAGAAGTGTTCACCGATTCGTCGCTATTACAGCAAACTATGCACTTTTTATGTTGTCTCATCATGCAATTATGACAATATTGTTCATAAATAATTTAATTCACACCACAAATAGTCACAAAGTCAGTCAAATATATACACAAAAATCACAAAAATCTCGACACACGCAATAACCGCAACTACAATGACACCCACATGACAGCTTAAGGGCACGCCGATTGTAGGTTGCTAGATTTATGACATATTAGAAGTTATTGCGACATTCCGCTCTGAAATTTACCATTTTTGAGATTTGATTAAATCAATACAAATTATCTTCACGTAAATCAGTTACATTGCAAGTATATTGGAATGTATAGTTAAATACCCAGTTAAATACTTTTTGTTCAAACTGCGGACACTGCCAGATTTTGAAGAAACTGGAAGCGGACGAAGAAGAGTGGCAATAGCGCTATAGATGTTGGCTGGCCAATGTTCAAATTAGACTCCCTCTATAGATGTTAACTCTGTGGTTGACACCATCAGGGAACAAAGAGAAGACCCACATGTAATTACCAACAACAATATTTTCTTGAAAGAACGTCAATGCGTAAAGAGATCGCGACCTTTGCGTAATGAAAAATACGTCGGAGTGTAAGTTTCACAGCACACCTCCCGCTGTGGGGGTAATAGGTTCGGCGGGGGGCTTCGGACCGCTACCTACATCCATCAATAATGATTACTCAATATTAATGTATTTACCGCAAAAACAATAGTCATGTTCCTGGTTCATTTGTTAAAGTAGAACTGACAGCAGAATCGGCAGTGCGGCCGTCTTGTTGGCTGGAGACTCACAGAAACAAACAATGGAATGTCGAAGCGAGGGTGTATCCGCTAGGGGATAAATGGAATTTTTGCGAGGTAGCCCGATCATCATTTGTTTTATGGGGAAATTTTCATGGTTGTCGATGGTCGATTCATCATGTAGAAGTAACGTTCCTGTGATGTACTCAGTAACGTGGTGCGAGAATACATGGTGTGCTCGCCAGCCGTACGAAATTGCGATCGCTCTGCGCATTGCGTCAGCAACGAATATTTTTCGCGCGGAGAATTATTAGACGTCTGATACCACAGCCTGCTTAATCGCGTTTTAGATAGAATGGCTAACGATTTTTGTTTAATTTACTTTGTATTCCTTATTTTGAGTTATAGAAGACTGAAATTTGTATACATAATGCCAAATTGTGCAGTTGTCGGTTGTAAAAACCATAGTAAGATGAAAGAGCCAAATGTTAAATTCTATAAGTTCCCGAAAAATTAAAATCTCGCAATGCAGTGGAGTAATGCTTGCCACCGAAAGGACGAAATTAATAAGAAAAATGGTAATCATTTCACAAATTAGCATTAAACATTTATTAAAACTGAAATTTTTATGGTACATCCTCGGAAAATATTCACCTGCCGTATTTTCAATGAATAAATATGCAGAAGAAAGCAATGAATCGTGCCTACTTGAATCATTACAAGTCAAAAACTTAGTTTCGAGTAACTCTAACATCGAAGCTGATGACGTGTGCTTTACTCAGGAGTTTTTCAAGAACGTTCTTGTTGACAGCGAAATTGTTGGGACAGAGAATGATTCAAATGATATTCATTTTTCCAACTTTACCTTTCAGAGTCCAGATTATGACCTAAATAACTTTATTTCTGAAGAACATGACCTTTTGTGTCAATTGGAAAAAAAATAAAATGCCAGACAAGATTTCCAACGAGGGACTGAAAATTGCCGGATATGTGGCCTACAGATTCAATAACCAATATCCTCGTCTAGCTTTGGGGGCGCAAACCAAATTTCATTCTTCTAATCGGGCCCCAGACTAGATTGAGTTTCTATCTAGAGTCAGTCTTGTATATCCAAGTGAGGAGATGATTAAAGTAGCCCGTTTTGGTTGAGATAAATTCCATGGACAGTCGTCTTCTAAACAATCAAACATATTTAAAACATTATTAGAGATAGACCCCAGTGGAAACCATCAAACAATTTCCTGACAAAATAATATTATATCTAATACGAACGAGAATATACGTCAGACTCAGACATTTAAACAAAGGGATTAGTTTCGAAAATTGTAGGCGTAAACGAAAAAAATGACCAAATTTACCAATAAATAATACATTTTTGTAGAAAAAGTCGTTCAATTACCTATTTTACACTTCTCTATAACATAATTGTCAAATAATTGCCTATTGAACTCCTTTAATCTATCACTTTGAAATTAAAATATAATCCATCATGTGGTATTCCTGCCAGTTCGCCGACAGAAATACTCGTTGCTGACGTCACAGCGTGCCGGCGCTCGGACGGCTGCATGCGCGTGAGCACACCATGTTTATTTACACTATGCTCTGTAAGACATGTTAAAACTGTACAGGGTGTCCAGTTAGTCGGGAATTCTTCGATATTTCGCAAAGTATACCTGATAGAAGAAAATATCAAATACAAGAGTTATTTGGTTACTTAAAGCGCATATTCTAAAGATATCTTGAAATATACAGGGTATTGCGGGAAAGTAGGATAGTGACCAACTTAATTTTTTTATATAGAACTATAACTTTTTTTTTAATTCTTTTAGTTTCCATCATTGATCTCTATTTAACCCTGAAATATTTTTGGGATGCGTTGCGACGTTGCCAATTTATAATTTATTTTCTATTAATTTCCGGATTTGCAAGGTCGCAAGTAATACGTCCAAATTGATATATTCCTTTCACTTTTCTTAATAATATTATACAGCGAGTTACTTGAATATCAAGTTGATATTAGTTTGGATGTTACCAGCAATTTGTATCTACAGGGTGTTTTTGGCAGAATTTTAAATTACAGCAACTTGAAGGCCATTTTGCTTTGTTTTTTGAATTTAACACACTGTATTTTTTATTTTAAATCAAAATATCTAATATCTACTAATACCCTGTCTCGCCTTGTAATATTTTTTTCGCGTTTGCGGCGTTGCCAAGTAATAAATTATTTTTCTAAGTTTTTAAACAAATATCCCCGATATTAATTTTTCAAATAGAATCCTCTACTTATTTTTATTGCAATGAATTGCGCATGTCGAATTTAGTAAGACCTCACAATTTCAAAATTTTGTTTACATTAATTACTGAGATACGGCAACACCGCTTTTTCAGTAAACGGTACCGGAACGCTTAAATATTTCCAAAACCGCCACAGCTGGAGAGGTGAAATTCAATAGTTGGGGGTTTTTGAACATACAGAATTCAATAATATACTTTTACACTAGACTACATAAATAGGGCATTCCATTCAAAATTATGACGTAAAATTGGTGAATCTGACAACACTGCTGTTAGCGTTTTTGAATTATGTATGTTCAAAAACCCTCTAGTATTGAATTTCGCCTCTCCAGCTGTGGCGGTTTTGGAAATATTTAAGCGTTCCGGTACCGTTTACTGAATAAGCGGTGCTGCCGTATCTCAGTAATTAATAGAAACAAAATTTTGAAATTGTGAGATCTTACTAAAATCAACATGCGCAATTCACTTCAATAAAAATAAGTAGATGATTCTATTTAAAATGAATTAAAATCGGGGATATTTGTTTAAAAACTTAGAAAAATAGTTTATTACTTGGCAACGCCGCAAACGCGAAAAAAATTACATGGCAAGATAAGGTATTAGTAGACATTTCGATTTAAAATTAAACATACAGGGTGTTGCATTTAAAAAATAAAGTAAAATGACCTCCAAGTTGCCGTAATTTAAAATTCTGCCAAAAACACCCTGTAAGTAACCCGCTGTATAATATTATTGAGAAAAGTTGAGAAAAGTTAAAGGAATATATCAATTTGGACGTATTACTTGCGACCTTGCAAATCCGGAAATTAATAGAAAATAAATTATAACTTGGCAACTTCGCAACCAAGCCCAAAAATATTTTAGGGTTGAATAGAGATCAATGATGGAAACTAGAAAAGTTTAAGAAAAAGCTATAGTTCCATATAAAAAAATCAAGTTGATCACTATTCTACTTTCCCGCAACACCCTATATACTTTAAAATATTTTTGAATATGCGTCTTAAGTAACCAAAGAACTTTTGTATTTGACATTTTCTTCTATCAGGTACACCTTGCGAGGTATTGGACACCCTGTAGTACTAGCGGTTGGAAGTTCAAGTTACAACACGATATGGCGGATATTGCTCATCAGGTACGACGTACAACGTGAGTCCCTGAGCCTGTAATGATGACTGTCCCTTCCGCTGCGCAGAGTGATCCGAAAACAGTCTGGGACACTTGACAACATAGATACAAACATAAATTCCCTAACAGTGTGGGAGACCTAAGAACAGTAATGTTATAAATACCCTACAGTTCCGTTCTGTGATACTCAAGGGCTTCACAACGACATCGAATGTGTGCCGAGGACTCTTCCTCCTCACCACAGCGTGTACATGTCACATAGAAGTGACGTTTGAAGGTGTTATGCCCGAATAGCAGGCTTCTGTCCACTGAGAGACAGAACTGCCCCATCTTGCTGATTTGCTACTGATTTTGCAACCATACCTTTGTTTCCCTTCCAATAGTACCTGCTGCCAACCCCAGAGAGCCGGCTAAGAACAATGGTAATTATTCCTCGACCGTCTCCTTGCGAGCGCGTCCGCCATTTCATTGCCACCAACTCCAGCATGACTCGGCACCCAGATTAGTGACACCTGATATCATCCAAGACCTTTCTACATTGCAGAACAAGCCTTGATGGAGACCTACGAGCAACTAATGATTTTAATGGTGCCTGGCTGTCAGAGTAGATTGTGATCCTCCTGCTAGGCTCCTGAATTTCGAGAACACGAAAGGCGCAAGCTAAAATGGCATATATCTCTGCTTGAATAACCGTGGTGTATCCCCCAAGGAAGAGCGAGAACTATTTTTTTGCCCATAGACCCCAGCGCCGGAGCCTTCGTCGGTAAATGGGCTGTCCGTGTACCAGACTGGCCCTCTCCCCTCAAAAGGCTGCCTGCGCCTGGCTCCCACTCTTCCCTTATAGGATACTTCACTGTAAATTTGCAGTCAAAGCGATAAGTAGGAGAAATTATATCGCTTCTCATATGTAGGATAGGGTCATCCCTTTGCAGTTTTGAGAGAATGGCACGGTGTCCCCTGTCAGGATTCACAAAGGACCAACTGCCTTGACTCTACAATCGGAACGCAGACGTCCTTGCCTCTCCTTGAACTACCAAGTCGAGTGGAAGGAGATTACGCTGTTATTTTTTGCGAAAACCAGGAATTTGGTTGTCTTTGAAATCATGTTCAGTCCATCGTTCTTGCAACAACTGTTTAGTTTTCTACGACCGTTTGGAGATCTTCCAGTCTATCGGTCAAAATACAGTATTTCATTATTTATTCAGCTAACATCAAGTGCAGCGTTACCAGTTTTCTTTTGTAGATAAAATTTCCGCAATGTGTAAAATTCATGTATACTATTCGCAAATGGAATTCGAATATTGATGAAATGCGGTAGGACTAAATACAATAACAAATGAACTCCTTTGCCATAATCAGTTTATACAAAAATACAACAGATCAATAATGGGTGGGTCCTCCACGTTGACGAATGCACTGCTCTAGTCTACGCGGCATGCTCGTAATCTTATTGTTGATGAACTCTAGAGGTACAGCCTCCCACGTTGCCATCACACCATGTTCCAGTTCGTCCAGCGTGATCAGAGGATTGGGTAAATTTGCGATAAATCAGGTGATCGTGGAGGGGAGTACCCTGACCTCAGCTTCCTGTAAGAATCTCATCCATACCCTTGCAATAGGAGGACGCGCATTATCTTGCTGGAAGAAACCCTCTTAGAGGCCTGGAACATAATATATGGAACAGCAATTGGTTTTAACACTTCGTTCACTTAAGCGCCGCGTTCTCACGAGTCAACTTTACTTGATCTCTTGATCAACTCTAGTTGATCAACAAAAGTGGAATACGACTTGAATGACTTTATAGTTCACACATTTCAACAGAAGCTGACCGATTGTTTCACTTTTAAAATGGCGTCAAATGCAATTGTGCGCGAATATTTACGAATGATTGCAATTTTGTTAAAAGAAGAGCTATATAGAAACAAATTTAAATAAAATGAACAGAAGTCGTAAGACGCATCATTTTTGGGTAAGGAAGTGGATTTTAAGAAGAAATACATCGGGAGCATCAGCTACATTGCTGAAGGGGCTAGCAGTAGAGGATAAAGAAGGATATAGAAATGAGAATGTCTGAAGAAAAAATTACTGAACCTCTGTCCAAAATTCAGGATTGTATAGAAAAACAAGATACAGTGATGCGACAAGCAATATCTCCAAAGCTAAAGCTTATGATATAGTTTCAGAAATGTCGTCGTAACACTTTCCGACCATTTGACGCTCATTGTTCCAATAGACTGCTTTACTTTTCAATCTTCTATCGGGAATAAACAGGAGTACAGGTGCCGCGGAATGTATTATTTGTTCTACACTGTTTACAAACGTTGATCGCCTAGTTCACACGTTTCAAGACAGGTTTCAACTTGAAAGCGATCTGCGATGTTTCGCGAGTTGATCAACTCTATTAAAAGAAAGGTTCTCACAACAGTTTTCATGCAACTTTTGTTCATCAACTACAGCCGGTCAACTAAAATTGACTCGTGAGAACGTGCCTTTAACGTTGCGCAGTCATTGTGACACGAACCACAAGTAAAAGTGACTTCCTGTTGAACCCCGTCAGCGTCGTCGTCTTACATGTTGGCGTCCGTCATGTGCCCCCAGACAAAACCTGGACTCGTCGAAGAAGGCCATCTGATGTCAGTCAGCATGCCATTGTCGAAGGTTTTGGCACGATTCTAACCGTTTGCGACGATGATTTGCAGTAAGTGGAAGCACTAGTTGCGGACGATATGATCCTAAGCCCATTTCACTCAATCTGTGATACACCGTGCGGATTCGAATGGGCTTCATACCAAGCGTCAGCAACAGCTCGAGTGGATCGTATTCTGTCTCGAAGGGCCGATAGTTGTAGATGACGATCCTGCCGGTCCGTAGTCCTTCTACGTCCTGTTCTACGTGCTCCATAAACTCTAGCTCGCTGCATTCACCACTTTGCGAACTATGCGCGCCATGCTGCTACAACTGTAGCCACGCTACGTCCCATGGTTACAGCAATTGCTCTGAAAGAAGCACCACGTTCTTGTTGGCCTACAATCTAACCCCGTTCGCTGAATAGCGTAGACTAGAGTTGTCGTCTTCTAGGGGGCATATTCACACAGCCCACAAGTCTCTCGCCACATTTGCAACAGATATAATCGTTTTTGCATCGATAAAAAGCCATGTTTTGTTTGTGCAGGTCTAGACATTTTTTTGAGATGCCATGTTGGTAAATAGCGTCAGAATGAACAACAAGTGCTCCACGTGTACTAGAGATGGTACGGCCAAACTCTGTACAAATGTTCAATGCAAATCCCCTATTTTCTACGTGTTCGGATTTCACTTGCGCTCCTCCGTTACTTATTGACATGTGCAATACGAGGCGATCATCTGAAATGTTGATCCAGTATTAAACCACCCCGGTATATAATAGAAGAGATTTTCTCTATAGAAATGCTTGTATAATGTTCAATAATGCAACAATGGGCAGAGTTCAATTTTATGGACATTTCAGGAATTCAGGTTGAGTCATAGCAGTTGATTGTATGAACCATGTTTTTGCCACATTTAAGGGGCCTGGATACACACATTTATGCATACGTGTTTGCCATGTAAAACACGGACTCACAATTTCTCGCATAACTCACTCTATTTTCAAACTACATATATAATGTTTCAGAAGGCGATAATTAAGACCCTAATGAATGACAACTATTTTCGATTTTCTCAAAAAAGTTTTTTAATGTGCAAAAAAACTCGCAGTGCAACATTCTATAAATGCCTGTAATTTAACAACCAAACACTATATCAAAAAAAGGCTAAACAGTTGTACAAGCGCAAGCTTCCTTCTTCAATTTGTTCTTTGATTCATTACTGTGAGTTTAAAATTAACGTCAGGAGCTTGGAAATGCGAAATTCATTTTTATGGTGACCTTTGGACCTTACCTTTGGACCTTTTGACCTTACTTTTAGATTTTTGGACTTATCTCCCCTCATCTTAGACACACACACTGGAGGAGCAGGCGGCCACCTTCCTCGCTAACAGGGGAATACGTCTTTTCTTGGATTCTCAATTTCGCTATACCCTAGACCCTTAAGGATAGTCTGTTGTAACTTAGCGATTTATAGATCGTATTTAACTCTTTTTATGCAACACGCTTAAAATAAGCAAAATGGATACTAACAATAAAGATTATGCTATAAAGGTGGTGGTTGTTTCGTTAGTGAAGAAGGGAGTCCACTTGATTACTTGCGTTAAGCTAAACCGCAAAGCAATTTCCTACGGAGAAAGCGTAAGCCACGCGGTGATTTACGGCGCCGCAAGGGGGCGACTGAAGCAACCGACGAAACGGCAGTAGATAATGAAGAAGAAGATGAAGAAGAAGAAGGAGCAGTCCCATCGCCGACCAGCGGCGCAAGGCAAGAAGTATCGTGCCGGGCGCCCTCTACGCAGCAGATGCTCTTTTTAACAGAATTAAGGCACGGCAGCGGGGCACGCTGCGAGCGATGGGTGGTGCACCTCTTAAACAGCTCAACACTTTTTCGATGCTGATGCTCTGCTCAACTACTACCTGTGCCCGTGGCGGCTGCCCTGCAAGCCTATCTACGTCACTGCTGGGTTTTTATAGTACAGTCACAGCTCAGCAATCAATCAGCAGTATATCTCAGGTTGGCGGCAAGTATACGCGCGTCCTGCCATTTTGGGTGAGTCTCTGTCAAAAGAGGCGTATACGTCGAACGCAAGGTCGACGCTCGTAGTTGCTAATAGACGGAGAGCTCGGTACCTAAAAAAAGGTCACTCGGTAAACATTTTGTCATTTACAGGTTCGGTAGGGATAGCTGATGTATGTATAAATTAATTAATAAAAATTTAAGCATGCAATTTTTGGCGTAATAATTGATGAAGTACAGCTCTAAAAATTTGCGATACAAAATGGATATATTATAAGGAAGTAGGGAAAACTTTGGCAGAAGTATAGGCGAAAGGTAATGAGCCATCAGAGGACGCTTAAGTTGCGAAAAAATTTATAACAATTGTGTCACTCGGTACACATGTGACAATTTACATAGGTACTCATTCTTTGAGTCAAAATGAACCTTAAACCTAATTGTTTGGTTCACAGAAAAATCGGAAAAATGAAGGGTACCGGCTGGATTCGAACCAGCGTCTCCGGCATTCTAGGCCAGCGCGTTTACCAACTGCGCCACGGTACTCCGCACCACAGCCGATACACAGCGTCTACGACCTGTTGTCGACTCCACCGACACCCACCACTCCCCCGTATCCTCCTGTGAACCATGTATTTCAGTCTGGATGACTGGTTCACAGAAAAATCGGAAAAACGAAGGGTACCGGCCAAATGATTGGAATCATCTCCATCTTGCAGAGTAAGTAAGTACCCTTCATCCCATGAAATCCTAGCCGACTGAGCAGTCGTAGTTTTCAGTAACATAGAGAGCTGTCGTGCAAAACAGCGGTGAGAGATTCACACTTACCCAACTGCCGACTAGATGTCTCTGGATGACGGAGCGTTAAAAACTTTTTTTTTCAAATGGGTGGTATGATAAGTTTCACATTAATGGATGCGAAATTAAATTTCACCTTTACCTGGGCATATATCTTTGATGGTTTGCAGATGAAACAGTTGGCAGAAAACCTTTGATCCAAAGTGTTTGGGCCTCTAATGCTAAAATGTCCATTCGCCCTATCTAACTGTGAACATATTCTTCTTAAGAACTTCAGCAGGTTTTCCAAATTTTCGTTCAGAAAATTTTGGAAAACGATAGTTTATTTATGCGGATTCCAATAATACCACCCCAAATGTTTAGACTCCATGCTGGTTGTCAACAAACCTCTCAAAATTTGAATTTACGTCAGTGTAAAAATGTAAATTATGCTAGTTTACATGGCCGTTAATAATGACGGTGAAGCTACATTTCATAAGAAAGAAATGTAGCTTCATTCGTAAACAACACACTGTTGAAAAGGGGTGCATCTTCTTGGACTCTAGCACGACCCCAATTACAAGAATTTAATTCTGTTTTCAAAGGCTTGTCTTTCAAGAGCTTGATTTAGCTGCACGTGATAAGGATGCTATGTTTTTTTGTTAAGATCATATTCACAGATGTTTGATCAATGCCCAAATAGTGATTTTTGCTGTAGTGCTGCTATGCAGATCTTCAACTACAATTGCGAGATCGTCAAACTCACTATCTTCATTAACTGCACGTTTCCTTCTGTCGTATTTTACGCCAATTTAATCCAAATTTTGAGAGATTTGTTGACAACCAGCATGGAGTCTGAATATTTGGGGTGGTATTATTGGAAACCGCATGATGGACTAATGTTTTCCAAAATTTTCTAAGTGAAAATTTCTAAAACCTGCTGGAAAATTTTTCACTGGAGATTTTTAAGAATAATATGGTTACAGTTAAATGTAGTGAATGGACATTTCAATATTAGAGGCCGCAACACTTTGGATGAAAGGTTTCCTGCCAACTGTTCCATAATATGCGAGCCACGCCACCTACGATTTTTCGTGTGATTTTTCCAATTCCTACGCGCCATTACGGAATAATCACAAAATCGTAAATATCTTGAAAACCATCGAAGACAGAACAACATATGGCTAAATAAAAGTGAAAGTTAATTTATTTTACCATCATCATACCATCTCATTTGAAAAAAAAATTAACGTTTCAAGCTTTTCAAATTTGAAAATTGCTAGTCCATGTGCTTTTTAACAGCGATCTTACTGAAACACAAGTATGTTTCGTGCTTGTTTTAATACCGAAAACTGCATTTTTCTGTCGTATCAAGTTTTCAGGATATTAACATTTTTTGTACTAAAAACGTCAAATTTTCTAGAGACTGCTGAATACGCTTCGTAGACATAAACTGTGGTTAAAAAACTGGACCTAAAAGTTGATGCTGAATTCAAAAATGTAATAATATACAGGACGTTCCATTTAAAATAAGGAAGTTGGTAACTCCTTCCGGTACATCGGGATGTCCGCCAATTATCAGTGAGAGGAGAGTATGAAAAATGTTATGTTACAGTTGATGGGATACGTGACGTAGTCCATAAGTAAGGTATTTGGATGCCGTGGTGGCTCACCAGACGAAGGTAGCACCGACCTCGAAGATATGTGAAACTATATTATGGATTGGGCAAGCGTGTAGTAGAACCTGCAAGGGTGGTATTTGTTTGTACTAGCTTGTACGAATAAACAATGATAACAAATAATAATAATGAACACCAAGCACTAGCCACAACATACAACCTAATCGAAAACACAGATCCATATTATAACTATACACCGATCTTAGTACTCGTCAACAATCAATTCAAACTATACCGGGACATTGAAATATATACAGACAAAACCATCCCAGCAAATAGACCAGATATAGTTTTCCAGTCAAAGGCAGACAAAGTGACCTATTTAATAGATATTGCGATTCCCAGTGATATGAACATCCAAAACACCTACGCTGGGAAGATATCTAAATACACCGATCTCGCCATAGAAATAAAACGACTCTGGAAACAAAACAAAGTTATTATTGTCCCTCTCATTATGTCGGTCTCAGGCCTTACTCCAAATACATTTACACCACACCTCCAACAATTGGACCTTACTGAAAAGTTACATAAAACCTTTCAAAAGTCTGTAATCCTCAAGACCTGCAGCATTGTACGGTCTTTCCTGAATTCAGAATAACAATAGGTCAGATGTTGCACAGCCCGTCAATACTTGTTACTACCGCAACCATGCGAGAAAAAATAAGAATTAAAAATATAATAATAATTTTCCCCTCATTAAAACGGTAAATGCCGCTAGAGAGCACTGCGCGCTTATTGGACCACCCTCTATACAACATATTTACCCATTAAAATATATCAGCCCCGAATCCCAATTAAAACAGAAAATGCGATAAATAATCAGGAAATTAATATGCAAACACAACATCCTCGACCAGACCTTGATACAGATTTCTTAAAGTTACCAGCCTATTAAAATTCTATGAATATGTATTCGGCGGGTGTCACTGCGGGTGAATCCGTGATGGTTTTTTATGGTTTCTTATGGGGTTCTCGCTACGGGGGTGCAATGAGTATCCGAAATATTGGGTATAAAGTTTCGTACATAACAAAGGATTCGACAGCTGTTAATTGTCCCATCGGTGAATAGATGGGATCGATTTATAGTCGAATCAGGGTGGTTTTCATTTATAAAGCCCATCATAATCCTTAAAGAATTCACAGATGGTTATTTAGGTTCAAAATTGGAGAAATAAAGAGAAATTTAATTTCTGAAGATTAACCTTGTTTCGTCTCTCTGTACTATCTTGCTTCATTGGCCCATTAAATATACTGGAAAATAAACCTCATCGGCGCTCTGGCCACCTAAATGGTCCTTTATCAAAACACAAGATTTGACTTGAAATGTACAACCCTCAACGAAGCTCTTTGGAAGTTCCCTAGCAAACAGCTAGAGATCAACTCATCATGGGTTACCTCTATAAACCAACATTACAAAGAATGGAGGAAAAATTCAAATGCCGAGAACCATCGCAGTTTTATCGATGCCAGAAATCACTGTAGACGCGTGATTGACAACAGTAAGGGGGAACACAACCAAAAAATTAAGAACAAGCTCCTCTCATGTTCTAGTTCGTCCAGAACATTCTGGTCTGTAGCTAAGGCTGTTAGTCAGAACTTTTCCTATTCGTCAATATCACCCTTGACCAGAGACGACAATTTCATCGCTTCTATTCCTAAAGAAAAAGCAGACATTTTAGGGAGGCTTTTCGCACCCAATTCTACTGTTGACTTCGAAGGAAATACTCTGACCACCACCTTAAACGTGAACTCGAGAATGGTAGAGGTCAAATTTCATCGAGATGTAAAGAGCATCCTCCAAAAACTAAACACTAGGAAAACTACTGGTCCTGGCCAAATTTCAGCCATTGTCCTTAAACGCTTGAGCACCTATTCTTTGCATAGACCTGTGGCTCTTCTCAGCATCATGTCTAAGGTTGTGGCGACTATCATTAACACCTGATATACCTGGACCACAATAACATCATAGATGATCGCAAGGATGGCTTCAGTAAGCATAGGCTTACGGGTGCCCTCCTGGCCTCTACATTACTCACTTGTGGAATAGAGCAATTGAAAATCATGGTGATGAGTTTCGTGTTGTTGCACTTGACATACTGGAAAGCCTTCGACAAAGTGTGGCATGAGGGACTTCTGGTCAAGCTTGCTGCTTATGGACTACAACCTGGCCTGCGCCAGTAGCTGAATAGCTTTTTGAATGACCAATCTCTGTTTGTTGTAGTGGGAGGCTGCTCATCAGAGGTGTGCTCAATAAACGCCGGTGTTCCTCAGGGATCTGTCGTATCCCCTACAACATCCAATCTAATCTACAGCTTTGCAGACAACAGTATATTGGTATCGTGCATGGAGCCAGGCAAGACACTATCATGATCCTAAGAGACGGCACGTCGGCGACAGCAAAATGAGCCTCACAGATCAACGTTTTACCAGTGCATACGTGAAAAATAGACCTTTTTAGTCAATTCCACAAGATGGTGATGTTTTGTGCGATTTGCATGAAACGATTTGAACGTGATGTGTGCAAATTTCACCAACGGTAAGAATATTGTCACGACGGGCGCTTTTTCTGTACTCCAAGGAATCAAACTGGACGTAACTTTCACCGTTTTACTTCACAACTCAATACAATATCACTTAACCTTATCTCATCTACAACTAACTCAACTACTCATGAACTACAACCTGACAAGTGTAACAAGAGCCATGAGAAATATGATATAGACAAGGATAGCAAGAGACGAGAGGATATGAAATAACGTGTGCGTGTGAGATAGTGGCGAAATTCCCAGGTCTCTCGCTACACTTGTCAGGCAGTACCTCTCTCATCTAGAGAATTCGAGACATGCAGATGACATTCTAGAACACCCATTCGTCATTCCCGAAAACAATATATACACATACACATGCCTGCTGCAGTAGAGGTGAGTCGATTCCGAAGGAATCGTTCTATGGGAACGATACCGTAATAGGAATCAAAGGAATCGATTCCGAGGAATCAAAGGAATCGATTCCGATGGCCTGGAATTGGAATTCACAAATCCGCGCACGGACTCGGACTCGGACTGTCGATGTTGGTGTCGGTTAGCCAAACTTACTAGTGAATCGTGTTGTCGATTCCGTCGCGTTGTACTGGAATCATGAACGAGATGAACAAAACGATTCACGGCATTCACGCCTGACGCTGCTGTACTGCGGTGTAGTTATTTCTGGCAATTCCATTACTTTTTCTTTGTGAAGTACCTTGTACAGAAATTTTAAAAGCTTTTCTTTAACTTGCAATGTAAGTCGATAAGGAATGTGACTTCATTCTAAATCTAATATGGCCGACCATCCAAGATGGCGAAATAGCTATTTTTTAGGCACTTCTGGAATATGGGTATGAAATGTAGGGCTTGCCGAGAATATAATTAGAAACATATTCTGAAATCACTCTTAATCCAATATGGCGGACTTTTGAAGTTTTTTATGCGTTCCTATAATATGAGTATTAAGCGAACGGTTCGCTGAGAATAAAATTGCAGGTTAATAACTGAAAAGTAAAAAATAAATCGAAAGAAAAAACTTTTTTGAAACAAGCTTTTATTTGAGTGCTCTAAAAAGAAGAAAATTAAAAGTTTTCCTTTTTTATTGAATTACTTGAAAACGTACTGGATTCAGTACAATTGTACGGAAACGGCAGCACTGGCCTATAGTGGACTAATGGAATCGTGAACGTCGTGAACGAATTGGAGTAATCGATTCCGAAAAAGGAATCGATACCGTGAAATCGAATCACCAAAAGGAACGATTGAGCCCCGTTCTATGCTGTAGCATGAACTTTGCTTCTTCTAACTCATTCGAAATCGTTGGTATCCACCTGTTCTACCTCGGCAATAACACCCCGTCAACAAAAACAAAACCGGAGAAGGATAGACGAAAAAGGAAAAGGAAGAGAGCGTCAGCGAGCGAGCGATACGCCATCAGCCGAACTGAAAACATATTGTTAATAACATCGCCGAATTTTTCTCGTTAATAAAAAGAAATCGTCGTTTGTGAGGGCCGGTGGTGATTCGGAATACGCAGCGGGGGTGCCGCTGTGCCCCCCGGCTACGCGGTAATATATGGGGCCGTGGCTTGGGGCAGCCGCGCCGCGCGGGGGTGAGGAGGGGAGGGAGGGCGCTGGTCGTTGGGACAGACAGACGGCCTCTATTAGCGACCCGGTAATGGCCTACGGTGGTACGGATACCAAGCCACTTTCATGATCACACAACAATATTCCTGCACTTATTCATTATTCATTCATTAATTTGTACTATACAATACAAATATTGCCCACACTCTCACCCAACAGCCGACTAGATCTCTCTGCAGTGTTGCCAGGTCAAAATTCAAAAATTCACTAGATGACGTTTAAAAAAAATCACTAGAATTTTACTAGATTGGATTTCCCTTGCTGCCTCTGTTGGGGGGAGGGGGGAGAGGGAGGGAGTAAATGAAAATGCCGAAATGCATATTTAGTAACATCTTAGTAAAGATGCTAAAATCAACTGAAACTATATAATATACGTACAGAATAAGGATAGTAAAGATGCTGGGCTAATAAACTGACCATGTCCAATTTCTAATAATTTTCAGTTTATATTGAATTTTAAAGATTTTCAATAAAATGCAGAATTCCAAACGAAAACTAATTAAACAACATTTTATTGTCAGATTTTGGATTTTTTTTGTATTAGTTCTTAAAAAATATATCATTATGTCATTATAGACTAAAATAAGAAAGTAATCATGTATCAAACACTTCGCAAGGTAGTGTCAGAATCAGCAAGTGTTGAATAGTGAATTCAAGAAACGTTACAAAAAAATGAATTTATCTTAAAAAGTCACCAAATAATTAACCGTGCACCTTGCGGTAGAAACATACCCATATTTCTAGTTATCCATTGGTACCATAAACGTGTTGTAAATGTGGTAGACACAGACAATAAGATTGCATTCAAGCTCCAAAAGCATCATGAATCTCCGAGAGTAAAAAGCTTCAACGGAGAATTCGGCAAAAATTTGGTATCGGATTTCTAATTTTGTTATGGGTACTTGAATAGTCTGCTGAATACATCATGCTTAGTCATGCAAAGTGATCGGTTGACCAAAACTTCGATTTAGGGTCTCAAAATAGTATAATTTTAAAAGAAAATATCAAGTTTTGATTAAAATTGGATTCGTCTTAAAGAATCGCTCGATAATCAAGCAATCATGATGCCATGTTTTAAGGTCAAGATATTGAAAATAACAAAATGTGTGACGCAAAATGTCAGTGTGAAGAAATCACTAGAATATGACATTTTAATAAAAGTTTTCACTAAATCACTAAATTACAGAAAAATCACTAGATCTAGTGAAATTTCACTAGACCTGGCAACAGTGTCTCTCTGGATGACTGAAATGCGTGGTTCGCAGAGAGATACGGGGAAGTGGTGGGGGTCGACGGATTCGATACCATGTCGTTGGCGCTGTGTATCGGCTATATTACAGGTCACCGTAGTATAGTTGGTAACGCGTCCGCCTAGAATGCCGGAGACGCTAGTTCGAATCCAGCCGGTACCCTTCATGTTTCCGATTTTTCTGTGAACCAAATGATTGAATTTATCTCCCTCTTGCGGAGTAAGCAAGCACCTTCATTCCACAAATACTGCCACCTCGAAAGCTATGCCTTGTGTGAGGTATTGGCAGTAACATAGCGATCGAAATTATACACTCCAATTTAGCTAACCTTCGACTGAACATAGAGGTAGAAAACCACTAATTCTAATAGGCCGACATATTTTCTTACGTTGTCATATTGACCACCAGATATGACAACCATAATTATTTACTATCGTCCAGAAATATTCCATTCTACGTTAAAAAAGACGGTATTTTGATGGTTCAGGAATGACTACAGCAAAATGAATAGACATGTTGACCTCTACTGCGTTACTGCATACTTTTTCATCATAAATGCAAATTCTGAAGTCTTACATAAATTTTGAGGAGCTGGCAATGCCGATATAATTTTAATGCGACTTATTTACGGTAGTACCCCGACTGTCAAACGTTTGTTTTGTTTGTGCGTTTTCTATGCTTGGTTAGTAAAATCGAATTCGCTATTTGTTGGTAACTGTAGTGAAGCTTTACAGACTTGCTGTGCTATATTCGATTGTAGTTTAACATTTTTCCGAGATGTAAATCAAAAATTGCGGTGTTTAGTTTAGTGTTTAGTAGTTTGCATTGGAAGAATTTTCAGGTTAGTTGGCGTTACACAGCATAGTTTACAATTTGAACTGTCACTACGAGGTCGCAGCTGATCAGTGTTTGGAGGCAGAAGTGTCAAAGATGATGGCTTTGAGCACGCCATGCTGTAGTCGTTTGTTTACTACCTCTATGTTCAGTTGTAGCTCTGGGAGTTAACCTAACTTTGCTGCTCTTTCTCTTTGGACTGCTCGTACGCATTTTAACGATTTTCTCTTCATGATTTCCAATTCATCCACTCTGATCAGTAGCATACATTCTTCTTCAATTTGATTGACGATTTCATCATCAGAGACTTACAATTTATTTATCGTATTTTGATAACGGGAAGCTAACTGCAAATAGAATGGAATTCTAGCGTGTTACAGCACTGACCAAATCCAGTTTATCTGGGTGTTTGTTACCTTAGAGAGGACTCTGTCCTATAAAAAACATGTAGAGAAACCTGGAGCAAGAGTGAACACGAGAAATGGAGCTATTCGCAAGCTGATGGTTAACTCCCAATAGTGGGGGGGGGGGCACCCTGGCGTATTGTGGACGACATCCCTTGCCATGAGCTTTGCGCTAGACCTGTATGGGCCAAATCGACTCATGCTAACAAACTTGATCTTCCCTTGAAAGACACTTGCAGGATAAACACGGGGTGTCTAAAACATACTAACCTGCACCAGCTATACATGTTAGTTAGGGAATAGCCCTTCGTCAAATCAGGCGAGAAGTCTTATGTATGGCAGAACGAAGTAGACAGTCATTAGATAAAAGACATCTTCTATATGAACACAATCCACCAGCATCCGGACTTGAATTCAGGAAGAACTTCAGTTTGTCCACAAACTCCAAATCAGTAACCAAAAGGATACTGTGGAAGCGACGGCTACCATAGAACCACATACCAACTTGGAACCAAAATGAAAGCCTCTCTGTCAGATCACAACTGGGATGGAAGACCTGAAAAAGTCTCAAAGGATTAGATGCCAAATGAGCAGGTCTTGGGATAACCTAGAGAGAGGGCAAAGGACGATTTATGTGCCTGCGGGGAGAACCAGACGATGGACCATCTCAGATCTTGCCCATTCTTGGAAACTCCTTACACAATCAAGGACATGTAGAATCGTCTCATCGTATAGTTCTGATGTATGGTGGGGAGTATAATAGACTCATACGTACATATATTGAGTAAATTGAAAGTTTATTATAAAGTTGATGCTAGGTTATTCATATTCAGTATATCATGCAAACACGTTACACTCAAAGTTACGACAGGAAGATCAAATCAATGCTAAGTTGTTTATTTCCGAGTTATCATAGAAAAGGGTTATACTCAAAGTTATGATAGGAATATTAGATAAATGCTAAGTGCAGTATTTTATAATGTGCTCTATAATTATGTAAACCTAAAATATTCTTAAGTTAGTCATGTATTTGATTATTTCAATTGATTATATGAGAATGAAAAGGGCCTAAGTCCAGCAGGAAGAATTCTGGAAAATTAACAAAATCAATTTTTGGCTTCCATATTTTTTTTGTTATTTATCATGTATTTTCCAACTTTTCGAACATCAAATTTATGGTATTTTAGACACCAAAACTGAAAGGACACGCTATTAAATGTTCACAAAATACTACAAAAAAAAAATATAATAAAAATATGGACTTCGGCCAGTTTTATTTTCATACTACAAAAAAAAATTTTTTCTGATATCAACACTCCAACTTTCAGGTTTTTGCTTCCTTTTAGGCGTTATTTGGCTATCAGTAGGTATCCATTTCGAGGAAACCCAGAGTGACAGTGAAAGAATAACATAAACTAACTAAAACTCATGATGTCACTGTCAAAAATAGAACGGTCCCAAGTCCTGGACTTGGGTCCGAATTCACTTTCATACACATTTTTCATGCGGCACAAATCAGGTTTCAATCGTTGACTTGGGCCTATTTTCACGGTCAGTGATGGAATGAATGAATGAACTTTGATTGTACGCAGTTAAGTCAATTTTTAAAAATATGGACTTGGCCCATTTTATTATCATTATATTTTAGTGTCTAATCTAGTCTACTAATTGAAGTACCGCGTGGTTAATTTAAACCTATCCAAGGCTTTTTTTATAGTTAACATCCCGCAAAGGCTGAAAGCCTATGGCGCTGTAGAAGCGCTGCGAGAGAATAAGTGTTGGTGCACGTTAGATTTGAAACGCTGCAGGTTGTAGGAAATACATTCCCAGGCAGCTCATTCCACAGCGTCGAAGCTCCCCAACAGAAGGAGTACTGGAGGAGACTGGTTCGGGGAGTAGGGGCGTCAACCTGTGCTCGCAGAGCCTCTCTAGTGTCCTCATTCGGACGGCCTTTGGTGTTATTGGTTGCAGTCAGCAGAAAGATCGGGAGCCGCTACTTTTGTAGCCGCTACATCTCAACCGTTGGTGTTCTGCTGAAAAGCATTATTTGTGCGCTCTGAGATGTCACGATAAATAGTTTGTGTCGACTATCAGTTGTCAGTGAAATCTCAATTGCACAAGAGTCAATTGAGTGGTCACATTTGAGGTTATTAAAAGGCGCTTTCCTTTTACCTGATTTATCTGATAAATCTCACTTGCGACGTCATAACTCATTTCAATGTACGTTCCTTTTGTCTTCTGAGTCTGAGACAAAAGTGAGATATTTTACCCCCACTTAAGCCCATCTGCACAAGCTCGAAAGGTAGATCAGTTGTCTCAGATCATTTAGATGTCAAATAAGTCAATAAATGAGGTTAGAATTTTTTGTAAGTTTGAGTTTTAGCGGGTTTTGTGGTGTATGGATAGTCGACAGTGTATGCTGAGCTACGAAAACCTTAAAAAAATAGGTTATGGAAAGGATCGACAGATTATATAACCATAGCATATTACAAAATTTCGAGGAATGACATTTAACTGCACAAACACGTTCCTTTAACTCATCTGAGCATCTGAGGTTTCCAACTGAGCTGAGCCATCTGATTTTTAAGTGATCTGAGTTAGTGCAGATGTAAAAGGAAAGCACCTAAAAAGATATGTCAGATTGTATCAGTTTTGGAATATGTAAGGGCTGTTCCAAATTACGGTTCTATCACCGTCCTAGAACTGTTTTCGTCATTCCCCGCCCATTTTGTGATTCTAGAATCGATAATTGGTTGCTATGCTGGCGGACTAACCAATCACCACTTTTAGAACCGTAAAATGGGCGGGGCATGATGAAAACAGTCCTGGGATGGTGATAGAACCTTAATTTGGAACAGTCCTCTTAAGTAGTGTGAACTTTTTCTTTTAAATATGACGACATAACCTATGACAAGTGTCATAACATGTGACACTCACAACTTCAAAAGTAGCTTATTCCGCTCCGCTCCAAGGGAGCGTATTTTTCTATCGCTACAAAAAATGGCGACCGCTGGAACGGTAGCTGCTAGGTAGCGCGCGCGTTCAGCAGAAAATTTCGTAGCTGCTCCGCAACTGTTGAGTCTGCTGAATGCACCCATTACTTGGAGAAAGCTTAGAACACGGATAGTCAATAAGAGAGACTGGAATCGAGCATGATACCTAACAATTTGACAGGCTTAAGTGGTAAATAAGCCATTTGATGAATGGGGTGATTAGCACCCAAAATCCAGTATCTTCTAGGCATATTCCAGACCACGTATATCAGCTTGATGGATAGACAATCGGGCTCAGATAATGATGTTATGCCGGCTGGAGGTTTCGAAGAAAGCGTGGTCATTAAAGCAAAACCTAGTTACCTAGTCGTGCCCATACAGAAAATAGTATACGGAAACTTTGCTGTAATTAGTGGTCCCAGAATTTACAATTCACAGTTTGTTTCTTAAATGGACTGTGTCGAATTACACAACCGTCTGACAGTTCAAAAACGGTAAGCGAAAAAATTGACGGTTACAAATCGTTTCGCTTTTGTTTACGCAAATGGTCTTCCGCCCACTCGATCCTGCCGTCCTTTTTCCGTGATAATTCATTGAAAGCGATTGTTTTTGAAACGACGGAGGCTTAGAACAATAAATAACTCACGGCGCTGAGGAAAAGTTCAACAATAAGCCAGTTAAAATGTGCATTGTTTTCATGGAACTAAGATCGAGCAAGCGACTAGAGTCAGAAGTAAGTAGAAATAAGTAGAATCGAATTTTGAAATCAATCATTAGGCTGCATTTTGGCTCATCCTCATAGGCGCAGTTAGTTGGGGGGCTTAGCCCACCTAATAATGAAATTATTCGTTCTTTTAAGCTCATTGTATCTAGGGCAGGACTTAAGCTCCCCAGATCCAGGGTTTTAAGCCCCCCCCCCCAGATTCAGGGATTTAACTACGCCTATGCTCATCCTGCTTCATTGTTCCATAATTAAAACTGAATATGTTGATAATTAAACTTTTTACTAACGTTTCGGGCTCTTCTGTAGCCTATTTAAACGTCAAAGTATTAGAAAATGGTTTGAAGTAAGTGACATAGGTTGACAGTTTTGCCAGAAAGCATCTTTTGTTTTCTCGTACTAACTTCCCAACCACGTCGATGATTCTAAAATCTTAAAGAACAAAGTTGCATCTATATTTTTGATAAAACCTCTTGTGGAGAAGGAAGCTGGCATAGTGGCTTCAAGTACTTTGAGCAGTGTCGGGCGCTTCTCCAACTTTTTACTCCTTGTTTTCGCTAGGTAAAAATTTTCTGAAATTACGTAGTCTTGCTTCAAGAAGTTATGCGGATTTTCGATGTTTTCAGTGCTCCTCCATTACTTCTCCTCCATTTTCTTTTTCCTCTCCATCTAGACTGCATCTCTTAATTTAGCCCAATGACCTGTCTGGTAAAACTAGCAACAATCTCACAGTTCTTCTCCGCATTTAATGTTTTTGATATGACATTATCGGGGTCACTTTTCCTAGACTTTGATCTACTTTGTGTCTCTCAGGTTTTCAATTTTCAATCAAATAGTGTATGCACTACCAAGTCTGCCTGCTAGCAATAAATGCACTCCTCTATTTCTATATCGTTTCCGATATTTATGGAAAAATCCATTTATTGAGTGTGAAAATTATGCCAGATCTCCGTGTTACCTCACCACCCTTGGCTTAATTTTCGGTATAAGCCTATAGACTATAGGCCTATAGGAGTCCAGCTACAAGTTTTCTGCTTTTGCTAAGAGTCCTGCCAACCTTTGATCAGGTTTTCTCTTGCTGTGCTTTTTCCTACACTCTACACTCTTTTCTTCTTGTTTCTGTGCTATTAGAATATCTGCAGGAGGTACTCTGTCTTTTACCAATGCTGCGTTCATTGATATGGTTCTGTAAGCTCTTACTATTCTGTTTAGGTTCCCCAAGACCTCAATGGCCTCCTCCATGATTTTTTTTATGTGTTGTGCCATTTTCATATCTCTATGCAGATATACATCCAGGTATTTTAGTTACTTTTACGCCTTTAGGAACTATTAGTCTCAGCGCGCCATCTTAGTAAGCATTCCAAAGTTGGGGGCCCAAGACTGATCCCTACGGTACTCCACTAGCCTGAATGACACGTGTAGATTAATAACCGGATGCCTAAAACCCACTAATCTTGATCAGCTTTACATGCTAGCCGGAATAGCACCACCGCAAATACGTAGGGAAACCCTAGCCATGGCCGAACAAAGCAGACAATGTGAAGACACCAGACATCCTCTGTACCAATATATACCGGCAGCGGCCAGACTGAAATCAAGGCGAGACTTTATGCAAGCTACACAGCCCCTCACAGCCTCTAAAACTGCCACCAAGGAGGCAAAATGGGAACAGCGCCTAGCAGTCAACAACATCCCAACCTGGAGTACAAAAGAAATACTTCCTGCGGGCTCAGACTTAGACTGGGGCACCTGGAAAACCCTCAACTGACTCCGGTACCAAATGGGGAGATCCAAGAACGACCTCCTGAAAAGAGGATACGTGGAAAAGGAAACGTGTGAATGTAGAGAATCCCAGACAATGCAGCACCTTCTAGCGTGTCAGTCTCTACAAGCCTCATGTTCCATCCGAGACCTTTGGACGTGCAATGAAAATGCTGTGAAATGCGCCAGACACTGGAGTGATATATGAACAGCTATAATTAATTATATTCACAACATATTGTCATAATATTTATTTTTATCCTTAGATATTTTATAACTTCTAGTTACAAGTTGTAGTTCCGACACGATCAAATAAATAAATAAACTAGCCAGGACACTATATAGGTATGCGTTCATGTTTCTTTTTTGAAGCTCTCCCAGCATGCATACCCATGGGGCTGAGTTTGAGGCGTTTTGCATATCGACGTTCACGAAGGCACAGAATTGGCGTTTTCCCCTCTTGCTTGACTCAGCAATTTCTTGCACGTCCTTTATCGCAACTAGTGTGGATCTTTCTTCTCTAGACCCCTATTAGTCTTATGCTAATCCGCCTTCTCTCTTTGTTGCCTTAGGCACAAATGTTCCAGAAGCTTTCGCTGCATATTTAGGGCACACATGGGTCTATACTTATGCTTTCTGGTATGTCCTGGCTTAGCTTTTCCGATGAGAACTAGTCGTCCGTGTTTTCATTCTCTAGGACTTACCATTTAGCAGCGCATGGTTTAGTACTGCCAAGTAAGTTTAAGCATGGCATTCAATTATGGCTTTCATTCCGTCAGGCCTAGGTGCCTTCTTCTCTTCGATTTTGACTTTGGCTTCTATTACATCATCTTTCGTGAAAAGTGTGACATGGCCACTATCGGCAGGGTTTTTGTTTATCCTTCACGATCTTATAGCCTTTGTTCCAAACATTGTTGTCCATCTCATGCAATAATTCCCTCTAAGATCCCCATTTTGCCTTCATTATTGCCCTTTTTAGTTCACCCCTGCACCTTTTAGGTTCATCTCTGCGTTTTTTAGATCTTTTCCATTATTTGTTCTCGTAGCCAGTCTTATACTCAGAAAAGTGATAACAAAGGTATTTCATTTAAAAAACCGATTAAATTAAGGTTTTCCTTCAAATAACCGTGCTTGTACCCTGTAAAATTTCAGCTCGTTCGATTTTAGTATACAGGAATAGCACAATTCAACTGGATCACAATAAATTATTGCGACTGTGGCTTAGAAAGCTAACATATAGTTAGGCAAGCAGTGGTAAATATAATTACAGAAACACGTGTTTACTGTTTGGAATTCGACTTCACCTGAAGTCAAATTGGTTTGTACATGTAGGATTTTGATGGCTGTTTTACGTGTCTATTACTATGTAGGCGGAAGAATAAACGGCATGTTAAGGAATTATGCTTGCCTATTAATTAACCTCTCTCGCTTTTGTAAGCGGAAGAGAAATTTTTGGAACGGCTTTGGCTTTACAATAAAAAATGGAGTCAAGTTGATTGACTTAGTACTCGCCACATATAACGGTGATACCATTTTATTATTTCCCCATTGCATGAAGCTATAGTCTGTGATCGCAAATTATCCCCCCTCCCCCTCCAAATATCCAACACAAAAACTCTCGTGAATAGTTTCTTGCGTCTCTCTCTGTAGGAACTAGAACGACGCAACTATTATTCTGTAAGATTTTACGATATTTACAAACAAATTGTACAGGGTGGGGCATATTAATAAAGTGTTTTTGAAATAATCATAAAATTGTTAGTTTTTACTCTAAAAAAAAAATGTTGGTAGTAGAACATAGCTGATAATATCCCATTTTGAAATATCTAAGTGCAAAAATTACATCTGGCATATGATGCAGCCGTTCACGAAAATTGCACTCCACTGTTTCCAGGATGTCTCTGTCGATTTTTGAGAGATTCCATGGCGAATCGCTTCCTTCTCTGCGTCTAACGTACGGGGCTTGGCCCTTTAAATACGTGGCTTGAGTTACCCCCATAGGAAAAAATCACAAATTGATAAGTCGGGAGACCGAGGAGGTCATGAAATGCCACCAAACCTCGAAATTGAACCGTTTGTAAACAGGTGGCGGAGAGCAGCCATCTTGCTGGAACCACAAATCTTTGATATCCACACCTTTTCTTTGCAATTCAGGTATGAAAAAGATTTCCACCATATGAATGTAACTCTCATCAGATGTTACTGTAGCGGTGACCCCATTTTCTCCAAAAAATATGGACCAATGATGCCACGCCATATGCCACGCGTTGTTCTAGCGTCTACCACTCCATGATGGCAAGTGGCAAGTAAGAAAGTGAAATGGTTTGAGTCAAGGAATGGATTGCAATAAACCGCGCGCTCCTCCCTTTTCTAATAATTATATGAGTACTACTCAAACAAAAAACACTTGGTTTTTATGCCCCACCCTGTATTATCATTAACAATCTTTAAGTGCAACGGAAGGTGTTCCAGTGTTTTCCAACCATCCTAAACCCGGCCTATTTTAACCACTCAAAAAAAAAGTAGAAAATGATTAGGAACCCCCAAAACACCTAAAAATGGAGTTTGAGGAGTATATGAAAGTTTGGGTTTTCTGCTAATGTCTGAGCTGTCCTTGCATCGATTTTCAAAAGTATAGTAGTATTACCTACTACGACCCCATAGCATATCGCTACCCAAATTTTATCACAAGCCATGCAGCGGTTACTGAGATTATGAGGCTAGAAGAACGCCAACAAACAGACGGACAGACAGACATACCGACGGAAATGATTGTCGTGGATTTTCGTTATGTAGACATTATAAAACGCCCAAAAAGCGTATGATCTCATAATCGAAAATTTTCGCTATCACAGTACCTACCCCTCTCACCTGTCGATGTATGTCATAATAAGGTAACAGGAAAGGGAAGAATAAATAAAAATCCTTATCCTATCTGTGTTTCTTGCAGTCATCAGACACGTATCGAGGATTTAGTTTTTGGGGATCCAGTTTAGGGTTGGCTGTTTTTAATTTTGCTTGAGACTTGATCCGTAAAATAGGATATTCGTGTTACGGCTCTCATTATTGCTTGAAGGTTAAACGTGTGATGTGTGCATTTTTGTGAATTACATTTTTAGTGCTATTATGTAACGTTTCCGGGGTTCCCCTCTCTAAATACGTGCCTGAGAGTTATATTGGGTTGACACTCTGAACTAAAACTATAAAACGAGGATGTGTAGGGTGTCAATAATTAACAACTTGACTTCGTTTTTGAACAAATACTTATCGAAGACTTACGCAATTTAATCGTTCATCGGCATGGCTTATTAGCTAAATAACCAAAACGAATGGCGCTCGATAAACGTATTACTTTCACTCGTTAGCCTCCACGACACGTGGGAATGTAGCACGGCGATCCCCTCAAGTTAGATGAGTAACAACGGCTCCTTGGCTTGATCTCGTTATAGCGTGAGTTAGTGGCATTTCGCTTCTTACGTGCAGAGCAAAAGTGTGAAGGTTCCACCAAGAGGTCGATTTCTTGTATTAATAGTATAACAGCGGTGGTATGCTCTACCTTGTAATTGAGCTATTCATTACCTGCTGAACGACTACCAGGGAAGGCAGGTAAATTGGAAGTGTCTCATCACAAGATTCATCGATGTGCATTGTACAGAGAGCGTGCCAGAATCTGGGTTACAGTTTTCGAAAATCACTCCTCGACAACAAACACTACACTGACTGAACTGATTTTATTACTTACTATACCAATAGATGAGGGGAGTACTGTGATCGCGATTCTCGATTTTGAGATAATACGCTTTTGGGGCGTCTTATGGTATCCACATAACGAAAATCCACGTCACTCATATCCGTCGGCCTGTCTGTTGGCGTTTTTCAGTAACCAGTGCATGGATTGTGATGAAATTTGGAGAGCGATATGCTGTGGGGTCGTAGTAGGTAATGCTGCTATAATTTTGAAAATCAGTGCATTGGCGGCGAGGAAATTGTTAAAAACCAAAAATTATCAGAACCCCTCTAAACTTCATTTTCAGGTGTTTCAGGGGCCCTGGTGATCCTTTTGGAAACTCAAGCATTTATTGTATTCATATAAAATACTCTACATTGTGTTGAAATAAATTGACTTGGTGTTATCGTATTGCCTTTGAATTTTATATCTATGGAATAACTTGATGTGACCACCGTAAATTGATCAGCGAAAAGGATGCGGTGAAAAAGGCAAGGACGTTGCTAAACTCTTAATAATTTCAGTCTATTTCCTTCTTTTACGACATGTTTTACTTTATATATATAAAGGAAACGGCAAATAATTTATGTTCACTTAATACCCCTTAATTACAGCTGGCAACATCAGATTTTATCCCCCACCTTAAAGACACTCCAGCATCGGGATTGGACAATCGCAGCAGACGATATTCAATGTCTCTGTTATACTTACGTTTTTCCTATCCCTTTTTAGACTCGATATGTAAATGACGATCGCTACCTGAGGGAACCCTCCGCTACACCCTTCCTCATTTCGCGCTGATCAATTTACTATAATCCTACGACGTGTATCTTGGAAACTACGAACTTCATTGTGATGAAATTGTCACACCGTATTACTACCGTGGACGAAATGGTAACAGTGGCGGAGGTGAAATCAACAAAATACAAGATAAATTCAAATATACCCAAGCTTTCTTTTTAGATGTTTCAAAGGTTCTTGATCATTGTCTACTTTTTCAATGAGGATGGTTTAGGGATAGAGGAATTCCAAATTTTTTGTTAGCACCGATAATGTGTGAGAAGTACCGAGTCAAGACACTTGACACCACTTTATTCGTGTTAGCATCTTCAGAGAAAGATTTCATAATCATAACCATAATCATAGCACTTTATTGCCCAACAGATCTACATCCCTTTACAGGGCAAAACTTCATGACAATATATATAGTCACAATGGAACAAGTATTAGTCTACAGTAGTTATCTTTTTAGCGGTCGATATGGTACAATAAAAAATATGACAATGATTAGAAGTACTATTATAATTAGAACACATCACTGTTATTGGCGATTTTAGTAATAAGGTTGTTCGCGGTCCCTGGTAATAAAATGTCTGATAGTGACGAGAGTTATATTATTGGTAATACTTTTTTAATATACCTCCATGAAAAAGACAATCACTTTTTTTCAAAATCCCAATCTAAAAGATGTAAGCCAAGTGTATCTTGTCAATTACTACGTCTCCACGTGCTTCCAAAACGTTTTCAAAACGTTTCCTGTTCAAGGTCGATTCGCCAATTTTTGGGATCACATCGAGATCCAAATGTCGTGGAAACACCAGTTGTCACTTTCAAAACGTTTTGAAATGAACTATGCGCAGTGTGTTGCTGTCTAGTGTCACTATTGAGGGTTTATTAAAGTTTATTCAAGATTCGAAGCTCGAAACTAAAAAAAAATTGTGATAAACAACAAAATAGATTTTAAAACTAGGAAATGATATCTGTCAAGAGTGTCAGTTGAAAACGTTTTGAATGCGTTCCGAAAATTGCTTCGAAATCTATCGTGGAAACACCGACAATCCAAAATCGCAAAACAGATTTGAAAGTCCGTGAAAACCTAGTACCTAGTACATGTTATGGTACGCGCACATAATTCAGCATCGGACGGACGGTACGGACGGGAAAAGTTACCTTCTATTAAATTTAATGGACATACGTCGGGACGGTAGGCATCGGATTTTCAAAATCCTGCTAAGTATAGCAACTAGAAATAAAGCCGGCCGATGCGTGCCGTGCGTGCCGATACCGACGTATGTGCGATGCTGATCGGCGAATGCCGAGGCACCGTCATTCAGACATTTTCCAAGTTTCTACCTGTACTGCCTGCAGACACTGCTGTCATTCATAGCAACTTGTCGCGAGAATAGCGACATTTCGATTACGTTGAGACGTAGCGGCATTTAAGAAAATAAACCGATTTGTAGCGACTTGTTAAAAAATTCTGTTACTATCTTTTTTTCGCCACTGATTAATGCTTGCCTATTCTTCTTTTCGGTTTTGCACATGCGCATCCCCCCCTTTTGGATGATTATTTGTAGGGATGCTAACGATACTTCGACACTTGAAATGTATCAATACTTCTGCACTAATATCGAGTATTTTTGGTATCGGTATCGAAAATAATTATGAACCAAACGCGCTTCCATTGGCGTGTACAGCTCTATACTTGGCTACAAAATATCGAATTGGTACCGGTATCGATATTTTTATTTCCGCATCTCTACCCAGACTTCACACCTGTCAAATTCTGTGGGAACCATTTTTATATAGGAAGTCCTCAGAGATATTCTGCTGGTTGTTTACTATGCTGTGTCGAGACTATGTATCGGGTAATCCATAGTCGGTGGGTGGTTACAATTCGATCAATAAAGTAATTGTATCCAATTGTGAAGGACCAACTAAATTGGCAAATACCCGCAAATGACTCACGAGAATTGAAGGTTAATCATGCATCGGTTGACTCACCCCTTGTTGGTTGGCGTCGGATGTCTTCCCCAGCTGGGTACTGCGTTGCTCTATCCAGATTCCTAGTTAGCTGAGCGATGTAAGGCTGTGGTCGCCCTTATTGGAGGTACCCGCTACACACGGGGTGACGGATATCACGCACACGTCCGTTCACCTCGGTAGTTGAAGTACGACTCTACTCTTTCTTCCGCGTCAACCTTCAGACTTCAAACTCGCAAGTCAAAACGCGGGAGATTCGAATATACAAAATTTTTTAAATGGTAAATACCAATCGTAACCATTTTCCGCCCACCAAAAAATATAAAAAAAAAATATTTTTTCCAATCATAGTAATTCCTATATTACCCACAAAAGAAAATTAGTGGAATTATCCCACCCATAACACAACACGAAAAGAAAAAAAAACAAATTATCATATATACAAGCAAATCATGGCCTATTGTGCCGGCAAAGGGCACAGTTTCAATAAAGGACGGTCTAACAGCCCTTTACTCGTCTTAACTTGGGCGACTCTCGAAATGTTTCCCGTACCGGGATATAACTTAATAATCCTGCCTAATGGCCACTGTAAAGGACGGGTATTTTCATCCTTGAGAAGAACCAACTGGCCGACCGAGGGAGGATTGTGTGGTGTATTCCACTTATGTCGTTGCTGAAGGGTGTGGAGGTACTCCATATGCCAGCGCCGCCAAAAATGTTGCTGCATCTGTTGCACTAACTGCCACCTGTTCAACCGACTATGTTTCACACACAACAAATCTTCGTCAGGCGGAGCATTCAGGGGCTCTAATGTCAAGAAATGACCCGGAGTCAAGCTGCCTACATCGTTAGGATCAGAACTCAAACTACACAAGGGTCTCGAATTTAACATTGCCTCAATTTGGATTAAAGTGGTGCTCAATTCCTCATAAGTCAACACTTGCGCACCTATCACCCGCCGCAAGTGAGTTTTCACAGATTTCACTCCGGACTCCCATATACCTCCAAAGGAAGGACTAGCTGGAGGATTAAAATGCCACTTAATTTGCAAAGCTTCAGAAGCTTTAGCACCCAATAACTGTAAAGTTTTATAAGCACCAACAAAATTGGTACCTTGATCACTATAAATATCACTGCAACGTCCTCGCCGCCCTATAAAACGCCTAAGTGCTGCAAGAACAGCTTCACTAGTTAGATCTGACACAACTTCTAAATGTATTGCTTTAGTAGCCATACACACGAAAAGACACACATACACCTTTTGAGAACTAATGCCTCGTCTTTTACCTAAAGACATCCTCAAAGGACCAAAAAGGTCTACGCCACTATGGGAAAAAGGTTTGACTTCCGAAATTCTAACGGAAGGTAAATCACTCATTATGGGGACCACTGGAGGAGGCTTAACTCTAAAGCATTTTATGCAACGAGATAACACTGAAGCTATAGCCCGTTTGGCAGATAGTATCCAATATCTCTGCCTTAACAGATAATGCAAAGTTTGTGGTCCAGGATGACAACTCCTATTGTGCACACTTTGGATAATGAGATAAGTCAATCGATGCTTCCTAGGGAGCAGAATTGGATGCTTCCGATCATAGCTTAGACTAGACTGTCTCAAGCGACCGCCCACCCTCAGGACACCCTGGGAATCAATGAAAGGAGCTAACTTCTGTATAGCTTTGGGACAGACCTCCGCTCGACGAACTTTCCGCAGTTCATTATCCAATTCAACTCTTTGCACGTCTTTGACCAGAACCACCATAGCCTCATACAATTCAGCCTCGGATAAATTACCTATCTCACGCGGGTAACCCCTTTTTCGACACAAACAATTTTTACGAAATCTCAAACAATAAGCAACAACACGCTCAATTTTGCGTAAGGAAGAATATCTATTCAACAATTCTGAAACAATACTAGAGCCGTGAATAGTAATACAAACAACCTTTGCTTCTTCTTGTACATCTGTACAGGAAGGCTCACCTACACAAGTTACAGGCCAATCATCCCGAGGAAGCTTAAGCCAAGTTGGCCCCTCCCACCACAAGGGTTGTTCTAGAAATTGCCGAGGAAAAGTCCCCCTAGAAGCACAGTCACTAGGATTCTCTTTCCCAACCACATGATACCATGAATCAGGAGCTACCTTCTCCTGGATTATAGCTACACGATTGGCTACAAAGCTCCGCCACCTATGCGGAGAAGATTTGACCCACGTCACAACTACCTTCGAATCCGTCCAAGCACAAACATTATCTATTTTCTGTGTTACCATTATATGGGATACACAATCAATCAGCTCTGCGGCTAATAAGGCTGCACACAATTCCAGTCGTGGAATCGACAGTCTTTTCAAAGGCGCCACTCGAGTTTTGGCACACACCAAATGTACAGAAATACTGTTCTCCGTGGAAACCTGTCTCAGATAAACTACAGCTGCATACGACTTCTCCGAAGCATCGCAAAAAGCATGAATTTCTGTAAACTTTGCCTCTATATGAAGTATATGTCTAGGAATTTTCAACGAAGATAGCTCAGGTAACTCAACCACAAAAGTTTTCCACTGGTTTGCAACTTCCAGCGGTGGCTCATCATCCCAACCTATCCCTAAAGCCCACAATTGCTGAAGTATTTGCTTGGGAACAATGATTACTGGAGCTAAGAATCCTAGAGGATCATACAGTCTTGCTATTTCTGACAAAATATTCCTCTTTGTACAGGACCGTATCTGAGGATGTACAGAATAAGAAAAACAATCCGTAGTGGGACACCACTGCAAACCCAACACTTTTATTCCAAGAGAATCCTTATCAAATACAAGTGGCTGCTGATGAACCTCAGGTACCTGAGCAAGTACTTCAGAACAATTACTTGCCCATTTCCTCAGTTCAAACTTTCCCAACGCCAATAATTCAATCAACTGGTTTTGAGTATCCAAGGCAATTTCCTTGGAGTTTGCTACTCCAATGGCGTCATCAACATAACAGAAATTCTCCAAAATATTTACAGCTAACGGAAACCTTTCACCCTCATCCCTACACAGTTGCAGCAACGTCCTAATCGCTAGAAAAGGACTAGACGTTACTCCATAGGTAACGGTCTTCAACTGATATTTCCTTATAGGCTCGTCACCGTTAGGTCTCCACAAAATAGTTTGATAACTAGTGTGAGACTCCTCAACTAAAATCTGTCGATACATTTGCCGTATATCCGCGGTAAACAATACAAATACAACCTGAAAGATAACAATATTGAGACGATATCATTTTGTAACTTGGGACCTGCTAGAAGAACATCATTCAAGGACTTTCCATTGGTAGTTTTAGCTGAAGCATCAAAGACAGTCCGAAGCTTTATTTCACCATTCGCATTCCTTTTCACCACCGCATGGTGAGGAATGTAATACTCACTATTAGACCCCACTTGGTTCCCAACTTCAGACATGTGGCCTTGCTCCAAATAGTCAGCCATAAAATCACAATATGCTTCATGTAAGACGGAATCACGACGAAAACGTCCTTCCAACAGCTTAAATCTATGTAAAGCCTGTGAATAGGAATCACCCAGAACTGGGGGGAATTCAGAAAAGGGAAGCTTCACCACATATCTTCCTGAGTCCATACGCCAACAAGATGACGTAAAGAATCAAAAACAACTTTTGCTCTCACGCAATTCGCAAAATGTCAATTTCAAATGCCCAGAAAACTCCCCAGATATGTATTACCAACACAATACACCAAAAGTTGCTTGTTTTCGAATATAACCAATTTTTACAAACAGCGCGCAACACTAACAAATTCCGATGTCACAAAAAAACTCCGTTTTTTGTCAAGGATACGTACCAATTTAGATTTTACGTAGACTATTTTACTATAGCGCGATTTATTTATCCGGCTCGAAGGACCAAAAAATGGTTACAATTCGATCAATAAAGTAATTGTATCCAATTGTGAAGGACCAACTAAATTGGCAAATACCCGCAAATGACTCACGAGAATTGAAGGTTAATCATGCATCGGTTGACTCACCCCTTGTTGGTTGGCGTCGGATGTCTTCCCCAGCTGGGTACTGCGTTGCTCTATCCAGATTCCTAGTTAGCTGAGCGATGTAAGGCTGTGGTCGCCCTTATTGGAGGTACCCGCTACACACGGGGTGACGGATATCACGCACACGTCCGTTCACCTCGGTAGTTGAAGTACGACTCTACTCTTTCTTCCGCGTCAACCTTCAGACTTCAAACTCGCAAGTCAAAACGCGGGAGATTCGAATATACAAAATTTTTTAAATGGTAAATACCAATCGTAACCAGTGGGTAATCCACTATTTTTGATATTATACATATACCTAAAATCAATTGCACACCCCCCACCCCCACGAATAAAGTTATACATAGGCTGAAATATACCTTATTTTTGTGTGGTGACAACGTAGCGACATTCAAGGCGGCTCAGTGGCGAATTTCAATCTGATCTGCCTGGCAACACTGCCTGCAGATCATTTGCATATCTGCAACTGAGTTCCAATTCTTCTGACGATTCCGTGCTGTACCGGCCGTTCCATCCGTACCGGCCGTCCGATGCCGATTTATGTGCGCGTACCCTTAAGTGGTTCTATCCAGCTTTTTTAGGCGATAACTGCTACAAAGGCTTCCCTCTGCCAAAAAAAAAAATTAGGTATCCAAGTGGGGCTACCGAGCCCGCTGCGATCCGGGTTTGTTTCAATCTGGTGACTTCGAGGGGGGCCCCTCGCGCAATCACAACCCGTCCCGATACGGCGATATCGCGATCAACGGGCGCATTTTTTGGAACAGATGTGTCGGTTCGCGGCGAGAAATTGATCTAGATGGCCGCGGGAGGGCGCACGGACACACGAAAAGGGCGTCCGACTGCACCATTGGAGACCGTCGGAAAGGGGACCGTTCCAAATGCTATTTGACATGAAAGACGAGAGGCGTGTCGATTAAAACATCTATGAATTTAAAATGCTCTCTCGTCACTGCAGGTTGTTGATAGAAGTCAAAAGCTAGAACAGAGGGGACACAGCTGGAATAGTGAGGGACCGTATCAGTATCAATATCAATAAATGGGATCCAGTAGCATGCCAAGGTCTTCGGGGGCCCCCCTGCAATTTTTGCTCGGGGTCCCTTTACATAAAAAAATTTACTGCCTATACTGGGAGAAAAAGAACTACTATCTAAAGTGATATTTCAAATCGGTTTACAGAAAATATAGAAAAAAATTTGGTGTGA
Source organism: Callosobruchus maculatus (assembly GCA_951848785.1). Taxonomy (NCBI): domain Eukaryota; kingdom Metazoa; phylum Arthropoda; class Insecta; order Coleoptera; family Chrysomelidae; genus Callosobruchus; species Callosobruchus maculatus. Next base: position 4,518,749 of record CATOUR010000027.1, on the reverse strand, counting down.
GCTCGTATTTTAATTTTTTTTCTTTCGAGTTTTTGAAGAATAAGAATTCATAGACCTTACCTATTACAATATGATTATACATCCATTAACGTCACATATGCGTCGCGTTTCCACGGGCTTTCAAAACGTTTTCAAATATATCGTGGAAACGTCAATTGGATGCGTTTTTAAAACGTTTCCTGTTCAAGGTCGATTCGCTAATTTTTGGGATCCTATCCAGATCGAGATCCAAATGTCATGGAAACACCAGCTGTCAGTATCAAAATGTTTTAAAATGAACTATGCACAGTGCGTATAGCCATCTAATGTCGCTATCGTTAATTTATTGAAGTTTATTTGAATTAAATATCTATGATAAACAACAAAATAAGTTGTAAACCCAGGAAATAACATTTGTCAAGAGTCAGTTGAAAACGTTTTAAAATAGTTTCGAAACTTATCGTGGAAGCACCGGCAATCGAAAATCACAAAACATTTTGAAACCCCGTGGAAACGTAGATAGTAAGTGTAACGTTGCCAGTTGTTCTAGCCGTTTTGGAGTCTACGTACAACCACGTTGTCGTGTTGTCAAATTTTGTCATAAAAAAGGCACTGACAAGGCAAAACTGCAAAAATATATTTTGCAGAATTAAAAATTTTACAATTTTAAATATATTAATTTAAATTATGGGGCAAGACATATTCCGCTGCTTTAAAATAAGTATAAGTATTATAGTTACTATCATGCAAAAAGCTTGTGGAGGTAGTCGAAGCTGAGCGTGGGCCCCCTGGATGCCCGGGCCCCCCGCACCGCGGGCCTGCGGGCCCTTTCAGCACGCCACTGACGGGGTCTTGTATTATCCTGATGGAAGATAACACCTTTACTGTTCTCCAGAGCATTCACCAAGAAAATGTTCTGTTAAACATTTCACTGGTTTGGTTAATGGACAAATCACATAATCACATACCAATCGAAAGTATGGAGCCCATAGAATATGTAAACGTTAGGTTGGCTACGTTTTCCCGTCCCATCTATAGGGTAGGCAGGTATAAACAGGTACATCAATAAAAGTAATTTGCACCGGTGTTGTTAATGCATGAAACTTATATCAAAATAAAGATAATTTTATTGCAAACATGTCGATATAGGGTTGTCTACAAAAAATCTGGAATTCCAGTTGTCGAATTTTAAAGATCAAAATGCCAGTGAATACGTGCGCCAGAGAGCTCCGAGCAAACTATCCCGTGTATTAACAAAGGACGCAGCATAGCAGCTGCGTGTAGCTCGGCCATTGAATGAAAGAGAGTGCGCATGTCATGTGTCCGTGAAATTTAAAAGGATTGCGATACACTCTTAAAAGCTGTGCAATATTTTGGAGCACTAATAATTTATTAATATTTTTGAAGGTGAAATTGGGATTGATAAATATTCCTGAGAGATTGTACTTCATCACATTGCAAAAAACATATATGGCCAGTCAGAATGGGGACCACCGCGATGCTTCTATTATTATTATTATTGGCGAATTAATTTCACAAGAAAGTTAGTATAGATTAGAACGCCTTCCTAGCCTGTTGTACGCAATCGTCAAACTTGTTAACAGGTTTATATGAATGAAGACATAGGCGTCCAACTGGTACTTAAAATATATAAAAGATGGTTGATGAAATTGTTGGAACTTATCCTGTGGTTATCTATCTGATATATTTTATTTGTACTAGATCATACACAAATACTGCCACGCTTGTATAGATTAATGATATTAAATTGAACAATGGAAGAACTACTAATGGAAATTATGGTTGATCCATGTGACTTTCATTAGTTTAGATAGAAAAATTAAGAGGCCAAAGTTGGATTTAGCTCTCAACAACGATGTATTGGGTATAACTAAACTAGTGGTTTCTCAAAAGTTTATGACAACTGGATAAAGCGATGATGGTATAAGATGGGAAAATTAGACGACAAAAGATTTAAAGGAAATGTCAAATATCGCACTTTGAGGTCACCAACAAGTTAATCGAGATATACCACCAACTAAAGAGAGGCAAGAATACTGTGAATGTAAAATTCAATTATCTTCATACGTGCATACAAGATATTTATTTTTTATAATCACTATTATTTCAAAATAATTTTAAATTAGCGCCGTAAACCTATATGTGTTGATATTGGTCATTTAGTAGACTGATTATTCAATTGTTTTAAATATTTTGACGTTCAATTTACATTAGTGGCGTTTACTATTGTCTCTAGCTGTCAAGAACAGTGCATTACATATTTCAAGAATTATAGTGCATCAAATCATTGTATTGTAATTAGCTTAGCAATAGTGAAAACTATTTATGTTTTCCTTCATTAACAACGTCATTATGCACCAGTTAGACACTGCAATGAAGCTAAAGCGGTACAAATTGTAACTCTACAGAATGAAGGACATCTACAAAAAGATACCTTACAACGTGCCAGAGATCTACGGTTTCGAAATTTTGAAAATTTATCAGGAAACTGGGAATTTTGAACTAAAATCCGGTCAAGGGCGTAAGAGGTGTATAACAGTTATTGATAATCGATTATCTCAAAAACGTGCTATTAAACGAAGATGAAGTAACGCGAGTTCAAAAATAGTCAGACGAAGCTCGAGGAAGGAATACTCGTTACTATGCTGTAATGCTGTAGTGTTTAAGGGCCGGTTGTACAAATGCAGGTTTAACACGAGCTTTGTTAAGCCTAAGCTTAGCTAAGCTCAGGCTTAAAGTCGACACCTGTTGTACAATCGTCGGCTTAGCTAAACCTGGTTGATAATGAAATTCACTACAGCTGACATCACTGAAGCAATACATACTGACATAATCATCTGAAAAATTACCTTTCTTGGTTAGGCACTTATGACAGTTTGTGTCAAATTGCGGCAACGACCGTTTCTGTCTCTGTTCTTTCATTGGATCTCTTTGTTAAATTAGACACAAATCTTTCAAAAAATATGACCTAATAATGTGACAAGCAATTTGAAGGTTCCTCTTTGAAACATCATGTCATTTGTATTAGGTTTGGTTTAAACCTCAGCTAAGCTCGCGTTGAGCATCGGCTTACGTAAGCTCGTGACAAGCTTGGAGTGGGGGGCTAAGCCAGCATTATACCACAGCATAGGAAACAACCAGCATGATATCTCTGAGGATTTCCTATATAAAAATGGTTCCTGCAAAATTTGACCTTAGGGGTTTTTGAATGATTTTATGGCTGTCAAGTTTGGGTAGAGATGCGAAAATGAAAATATTGATACCGGCACCAACCCGATATTTTTTAGCCAAATTGGCGCGTTTGGTTCGTACAGAGCATTTTGTGCAACTGATTACACCCCTCAATAATTATATAATTATTTTCGATACCGATACAAAAGTATCGATACCAGCTTGATATGCCTCAAAAAGTATCGATGACAAAAATACTCGATATTAGTGCAGAAGTATCGAAGTACCGTTACCATCCCTACAAAAAACCCCTCCAAAAGTGGGAATGCGCGTGTAATTTCCGCCATCTTGACTTATTGTGCTGGTTGTTTTCTATGATGCTGTGATTATACAACGCACGTTTTGCAACTGACGTGGTTTAACGTCGGCTTACCTTAAGCCGAAGCTTAAGCTTGCCATTGTACAACCGGCCCTTAAACCTCAGCTAAGCTCGTGTTATGCTTCGGCTTACGTAAGCTCGTGTTAAGCTTGGAGTGTGGGGCTAAGCCAGCATTGTACAACGGACGTTTTGCAACTGATGTGGTTTAACCTCGACTTACCTTAAGCCGAAGCTTACGCTCGCATTGTACAACCGGGCCTAAATCACTTGATTCAACATGATTTATTTTACAACGAAAAATCATAAAAATTTAAAAATTTTCGTTAATTTTGTTCTTGAATGTACTTTTGACGAACACTAATTTGGGGAACAATGCATTAATTTGGTCAATGTACGTGAAATCATCTACAGTGTTTTGATTTTCAAAATTTGCGGTAGTTATTCACCTCTTAGGAAATCCTCCTAACAACGCCTGTGGGTATAGAGTTGTATCTCGGGACGGTGGACATTTTTTATTCAACTCGTTCCTGTCACCAGAATATTTTCGACATAATATATTCGCCTGTTTTAAGTACATTGTTGGCTTGGTCCGTGAAGCCTTATTAACGTGGGCAGCGATTATCTTTTATAAATTTACATTTTTATAGATTTCTGGACGTATTTTATTATTTTAAATTCGACGAGGACGGTTTTTAAATTGGGTCTCGGATATTTACATGTGTCGCGTAACGCTTGCAGTAAATCTTTGGTTGAAACGTTAGGATTTGGATACGCGCATTTCGCGACTTATAAATTTCAACCTGGTATCGTTTTACATGAAATATACTGTCACAAACATAACTGAACGAGGAATATATTATATTGGCAGTAAATAAAACTGTTATCGCGTCACTGGAAATGAAAAGAACCCAGGTTGGCTAGCCAGGTATAGGTATAGGTTTGAAGTGAGTGGTAGGGTTGCCAGGTTAAGATTTGAAAATCATAGGACATACATTTGAAAAGGAAAGGATAGATCCGCCGACCACCACCACAAGCGTGAACTCGAGAATGGCAGAGGTCAAATTTCAACATCGAGATGTTAAAAACATCCTATAAAAACTGAACACGAATAAAGCTACTGGTCCTGACCAAATTCCAGCCATTGTCCTTAAACGTTGTGCCGCTGAGCTTGCACCTATTCTTTGCAAGCTCTTCAAACTTTCGTATCAACGAGGTGTGTTTCCCGCTTCGTAGAAGATTGGCTGCGTACAACCCATCCCTAAGAACAGCAAAAAAACTGATCCCACCAATTATAGACCTGTGGCTCTTCTCAGCATCATGTCTAAGATTATGGAGACTGTCATTAACACACAGCTCCTGAAATACCTGGACAATTATAATATCATAAATGATCGCCAGGATGGCTTCTGTAAGCACACGTCTACAGGTGACCTCCTTGCCTACGTCACTCACTTGTGGAACAGAGCAATAGAAAATCATGGCGAATCCCGTGTAGATGCACTTGACATATCGAAAGCTTTCGACAGAGTGTGGCATGAGGAACTTCTCGTCAATCTTGCTGCTTATTGACTACCACCTGGCCTGCGCCAGTAGCTGAATAGCTTTTTGAACGACCGATCTCTGTTGTAGTCGAGGGCTGTTCATCAGACGTATTTTCAATAAACGCCGGTGTTCCTCAGTGATCTGCCCTGTCCCCTACACTATTTCTGCTGTACATCAACGAGCTGCTGGAAATAACATCCAATCCAATTTACAGCTTCGCAGATGACAGTACATTAGTGTCGTGCATAGAACCAGGCAAGCCACTATCATCCCAGGAGATGGTACGTCGGCGACAGCAGCATGCCTCACAGATCAACGCAGATATCAAAACAATTGTCGAGTGGGGATCAGCAAATAAAGTACAGTTCAACGTAAAAAAAACTCAGGCAACAACACCTACAAAGAAGTCTCACGATGGCTTACCTACCGTAGAAATGGAGGGCCACCCCATAGTCGAATCACCCTCCGTCAAGCTTTTGGGGATCAACATCAACAATAACATGTCGTGGCACGAGTTTGGAGTTTTGTTCCGCTGTAAGAAGTTGTATACACCAGAGCAACTGCTGCTGCTCTACAAGGAACAGATCCGACCATCGCTGGAGTATTGCTCCTATGTATAGGGATGCGCTCCGAAACACTCTCTAAAGCTTCTGGACACTATCCAGAAAAGAGCAATTAGATTAATCGATACGCCTAACCTCACAAAGGACCTCCACGGCCTGGAACATCGAAGGAGGGTGGCTGACCTATCCCTGTTTTTCAGATTCTATCACGGAAGATGTTCGAGTGAGCTCTCCCAGACAATAACACCAAAGGCCGTCCGAACCAGGAACACTAGAGAAGCTCTGCGAGCTCATCCGTACCAGGTCGAGGTTCTTATTCCCCGAACCAGTCTCCTTCAGCATTCCTTGTTTTGGAGAACTTCGACGCTGTGAAATCAGCTGCCGGGGAATTTGTTTCCCGGCGGCTACAACCTGCAGCGTTTCAAATCCAACGTGAACCGACACTTGTCCTCTCGCAGCACTTCTATAGCGCCATAGGCTTTCGGCCTTTGCGGGAGGCTGACTATAAAACAAAAGAGAGGAAGAAGGAAATTTTGCATATTTTCTGTTGCAAAAGTATCATAACGCGATGCAGCGTTAAAACAAGCAGCAAAATGTCAGTTTTATTACTACCGCTTAACAAAAAGGCACACATGCGAAAAGACCATCACAAAACAGTCCTTTAAGTACATGTAGCTCTTGAACTAATCACTTTAGACCACAAGTGTGCCAGTTTGTTGGTATTGTTTTATCGGGAGGAACACAAAAAGTCACAAATATACAGGGCGTCCCATTAAAATTTTTGAATCGGATGTCACGTGACCAAAAACAAATACCCCATTGTATGACACAATGACAAGAGAATATACTATATTTGCTCTAATTTACACCCGCAAAATTATAATTCGCTACTACTGCCCAGTTCCAATATATTGCTTGTCTTAATCGTCGTGGGACACCCTGTATATCACCGACACAAACTACCTGCTTCATACCAAATGCCTCCTGGAAAGATGTTACGAAATTCAACTTATCCTGAGCTGCCGAGAACGCGTCGTGATTGGTCGTGACGTCATCTAGTACGATATACGCCACCGGTGTTCAGACGCCAATCCGGTGAACCGCACCTTCCACTGCGAAATTTGCAACAGTGTAGATGAATGATATAGGGTCTTGCTCATAATTTTGGAAAGTTTGGTCCTCGTCTTAGGGATCATATAGAGGAGGCCCACCGGTGTAACTGGAACGGTTCCTGTCTCGTGTAGACGTCGAAAAGTCCCAGAAAAAACTTTTTCGTGGGGTTGATTGCGATTAGGTATATTGCCATTTGTATTTCGCGCGAGCAGCCGTCTTACTTCTATTGCATAAACCATATACCACCCGTATACGAACTCAATGTCCACATGTTCTTCATTCATAAACTAAATGACTACTAGGGGAAACACTGTAGATCGATCATGAACGAACTTACGCTAAAGCTGAAATTGTTATTGTTTATTACAAAACAAAACAAAATTGTACAATATGAAAGATTCTACTCCCAAATATTCGATCAGCCTAAGCAGTACTGCTTGTCTTGCTTCTCGCATATTTGGAGTAGTACAAGGATCCGTAAAGCTACAGGTACAAAACAGGTAAACAAAAATAGTAATCTTAATAACAATGTGGATTTGAATCATATATGAGCCTGCTATATACCTACCTATACCTATACCTATGGGCATCAATGCAAATGTGGAAGTACATACATTGGCTTAGAATGATTAAATAAGTGTAAATTTTTGTGTACTTGTAGATGATTATTTCCGAACACGCGTATACGCCGACGATGTTGCCCATTCTAAAAGTAGAGACACTATTGTGGATCTACAGCACAGTCTACAGCTTTAGCTTTAGCGTACGTACGTTCATGGTCGATCCATGGTTTGTTCACTAAAGGTATCGTGCTTAATTTTAGACCTACTTCGTTCTGAATTATCTACTACCTGTCATTTATACATGAGTAAAAATCTACGGATACAAGATACCTTATAACGTGGCTTGCATGTTCTTCTTAGTTACCTAGTAAATTTTAGTTTAGTGGATTACCTAGCGACTTTTCATGACTAATCCATCTTAAATTACAACTTGAATATTTTTCTTAAAACTATACAATAGACGATCACTTTCTATGATTAATCATGATGTAATAGTACATTATTCAAGCACTCATAACAAAAGTTAGAAACGCTCTGTTGAAACTGTGTACTCTCGAGATCCATTATGCTTTTAGAGCTTAAATGGAACCTTATTGCTTGTGTTTACCACATTTACAATAAGTTTCTGGTACCAATGCATAATTAAAAAGATGGGCATGATTCTACCGTAAAGTGCACGGTTAATTATTTCGTGACTTTTTAAGGGAAATTCATCATCATCATTTTTTGTAACGCTTCTTGAAGTCACTTCTCAACACATGCTGATTTTGACACTATCTCGCTAAGTGTTTGATACGTGATAACTTTCTCTTAGTCTATAATGATGTGGTAACATATTTTCTAAGGACTAATACCAAAAATTTCAAAATCCGACAATAAAATTTTGTTTTATTAGGGTTTCCGTTTGGGGGTCTGCATTTTACTGAAAATCTCCAAAACTCAACTTATCTCTGAAACAGTAGAAACTCGTATCCTACTTTGTATGACTTCTTTTGTTGGAAATGTGTTGTACCTATAGTTCTTCTGGAGAGATACTTATCTCCACTCTGTATATTATTGCAGTTACTACTATGCACATCATAAATTTCTGATCGTAGTCTTTCTATCCTGGCTAAGTGCAGTAATTCAATTAACGGAGATATATTTGCGTAACGAGCAGTAACCTTGGTTCTACATGAGTACTCGTCGCTACTTGTAAGATCTCGATCATTAATGACCTTTAAAATTAATATTAATGTTGCGTTACTAGAAGCAAAAACGCGTATCATGTTCACGATCATTTGCTATAAGCTGCCTGACAGCCTGGTGGGAAGTCAAAATAAAATAAAACGGTAATGGCCTCCATTAAACGTTGTTGGGATATCGAAAATGGTAAGCGTAATTTTATACTTTTCTGCCAACAATTATCAGGTTCAACGGTCTGTGTAAACGTAGAGTAGAATCTCATATTCAAATGAAAATAAGTATTATACAAAGGTGATCAAATCTTTGTCGACTTGTTAGTTATTAGCAGTAGTTTGCACCACTCATGGTTAACTTGTGAATTAACACACTTTTTTTGAGACACAATTATCACACTGGGGTCTGACTAACCTCAAAGTAATTTTTCCAATTCCTTTTAAATGCATCTAGACATTTTCAACCAGTTAATTCTTTGCTCAAATATATTTTATCACCATAAGATTTAAAAAAAAAATAAAAAATAAATAAAATACGTGATGAACTGTTTACATAAATGAAATAAAACTCAAATTTTTGAGCTAAAACTAAGATACACACTGGTAAATGAAAACAAAATAAATGAAGACAAAACAACAAAACTTTTCTGATTCTAGTAATATCTCTAGAGTACCTTTTTTTCAAGTTTCATTTTCCCCATTTGTAATTGTAACTTATATAACTAAACAACTTCATTCAGTTAGTTCATTACTCAAATAAATATATTTTATTAACGCAAGATTTCAGAAAATAAAAAATAAACAAAATACATGATGAACTGCTAACATAAATGTAACGAAACTTATATTCTTAACCGAAAACTAAGACACACAATGACAAATGGAAACAAAAAAAATTAAGACAAAATAACAAAGTTATTGCAATTCTAGTAATGTCACTAAAGTACCTTTTATTAAACTAATAATTTCATCTTGACATTTGGGCACTACAAATTACACAAATTGAATCTTTATGTTCGTCATAAACTGGCTTTGCACACAGCGGCTCCAACAAGCACATCCTTTTCATTTTCAAGTAAAACATTGCCAATTTCTAACTCTGGTTCTCTCTGGTTCAGGGGGCGATGTAAGCCGTGATCAGACATCTTTTTGGAAATATTCAATGAAACAACCAAATTGCGCACTTGCAATATCCACCTTTAAATAATACGCAGGGTTCAATTATTAGACCCAAAGCTAACTTCACACGCTAACGGCTTCACAGCTCTGGACAAACTAACTCGTCGGGCAGCATGCACGGGTCTATATCAAAGTAAATAAACTAAATTTAGGTCGATGTGCCAAGTATGCTATATACCCTATGTAAAAAAGTGGTGCAGATTTAAAATAACGCCATCAGGGTCTCATAGACCTCAGTGAGGTAATTAAGGGTTGACTAAAGCTTGACGTTCTGTGTCTTTGCACCGGTCAGTTTTAATCATGAGTTAGTGAATTACGAGTTCACATCTTTTTAAGATGGTGGTAACAATAAGTACTGGGAAATTTAGCGAATTTCCTATATAGGATTGGTCATAATATCGTAGCTCTATGGAAACCTCCATTGGAACTCAATCGAGAGCAAAGGGTTCGTCTACATCGACTTAGAACGGGACATACTTCCATATCACACTCGCATCTATTATATACTTGGCCGCGATGCTCTAGTCTGCAATATGTGCCACGAACCTTTAACGATACCCCATATTCTACTAGAATGCCGCGAAACTGAACACCTCCGCAACTCTTTTAACCTTACAATAAATCTAAAGGATTGTCTATCGGAGCATCAGAACATAAAAATGGTTATGCTGTTCAAATCCACAGGTTACTACTGGAGAATTTAAACGGCGTGTTGTGCTTTTGTGTAGGTTACCTACATTACTCTTCTTTCCCTCACATAGGCACCTCTCTGTCCAATATCACATTGTGAGATGTACAAATAACTTGGACCTATCCTGATGTGTGAAGTTAGCTGAACAAGCGGCCAATAACCCTGGCAGTTGACGCCGCTTTAAAACACAATAAAAAAAATCGTATTTAGATATTCTTTGTTGGAAATGTCATGTCACTGTTGTTGGCGTCTCTCAAACATTACCTTATCTTTAAGCTGTGGCCGTTGGTTTTTGACCAGAAAACTTTTTCGGATTATTTTAAGTACTTTTAGTTTCATTTTCATGAATTATTTGACCATTCTTTGAAGTTTGTAGACAAGGTAGATGTCTCAAGACGTCTACTTCGAACTTCCATTGTCGATAAAATTTTTGTGTGCAACATTTCGACTGATATTCAAGCATCTGCAGGTGAACATGTTCCTTTCGTTGCTATTTATTCTCGCCTAGCTGTCGTGTTGTCTCTCGTGGCTTGTTCTAACTGGTAAGCGCCGCGTTCTGCTGAGTGCGTCAGTTCTTGATGACGTGGCATTCTTCGCTCCTTGTTCTGACCGGTCGCTGTTGTGTTCTGGTGGTGGCCACGCTTCTTTCTAACGTGGCCGTTCGATGGTCACTGCGTTCCACGTTTGTGTCCAAGTTTCTTCTGTCCAATTTTAGTTTTTCTATATTTTTTATGAGGAGCTGCCGTATTAGTCTAATCTAATTTCCACATTCGGCGATACCATTGAAATTCTTTACCAATAACCTTAGCATCTTCCCAAATAATTTTGTGGTGCTCGGTCCAAGCGTGATGTACTATTTCGGACTTACCTGTCTTGCTCTTAGAGGTCTTTTCAGTTTTTAGTTTCTTGGTGTTCATTCTCGGCTTTTGTTTTTGTTAGTTAGTTTCGGAGAGTGGTGCTTCTTGAGAATCGTGTTTGAATGTTACATTGTTGCCCTACTCTTTTGACTGTATCTGATAATCCTTTCACGTATGGTATACTGTGTAAATTCCGCTGTTCTTCAGGACCTTTATTTCGGCTAGTACCATTCCTTCGTATTGTTGATTCCAATAGCTTCTTGGAATATCAGTTATTCGACATATCTTCTTTAATTTGACCCTGGAAGAAAAACTACTACTACTAAAGAATAGTTTTTTAAGTTCTTATAATAATTTTTTCGAAAAATTTTGAAATATCTGAAGCCTGTAAAGTCTTCTTTTAAAATTTTTTGTATTTTTGAAGATTAAAATTTTTTTGAAATCATTGAAATAACACATGAAATATTGAAATTTTTGGATTTCTTGAAATTTTCTGGGTGCTAGGGCTGAATTTTTTGAAACATCTGTAATTTTGGATTTTTCAAAAATCATTGAAATGCTAAAATATTTGAAAATCCGGATTTCTCAAATTCATTAAATTTCCTGAATTTTTTGAGAATTAAATTTTTTCCTTAACATTGTTAAATATATTTTCTTAATGTTTTTATGGTCTTTTAATTTAAATTCATTTTAGTATATTATTAAACTGATAAATTGCCAGCCAAGGAATGACATCAGTAAACATCGAGAATCGATCGACTTGGCTTGTTCATTGTCCACATTAATAGCTATCTTCTCCAAATCAAATTAGTGGCCCATCTTGAAGTTTTTATCAACTCATCATAAATCACCAGAGAGCATTTTGGTTGAAAATACGAATAGGCTGAATTTGACTTGTTTCTCCGGTCACCCTTTAGTTACCACCACTTTGAATATTTCTCTAAACACACCGATCGTAGTACTGCTGGTAAAATTTGGAAGTACTGATGACTGGCAAAGTGAGCCGACCCGCTCGCGTCTGTCCTCGAGGATAATATAAGAAAGAAAGGCAGTGACGCAGTGAGCGACTGCTCTCACAAGACACAAGCTGGCTCGACCCCGTGACCTCCCTTAACCTCTTCACCGAAACCCGTTCATTCTCGTATTTCAGTACGTCACCGGCCTGGCCCGCTCCTCCGTCTGTTTCCAAGCCCATCCACCAGCAGTACCAGCAGTACCAGCGCCAGCGGTGGTATGCAGAAGGAATATCTGCTTATTTCTCTTGTTATTTTAGTGCCTGCCCATTTTTTTATAACTGAGCAAGCCGCGAAGGCTAAATACCATAGTACCGCGGCTGCTGTGAAAGGGTTATATAATATGAGGATGAAACCTCGCGTCCTAGAGAATGGAAAATTTCGGACGCTTGGATCCTGAGGTTCACCTACAAAAAGTTTAAAACTCTTATTTGATCTTATATGAGGACGAAACCTCGCGTCGTGGATAATTTGAGCACACTGATTACAAATTCGGCCACTGTTTTGAGTTTCAGTTTCGTTTAACGATAATGGAAAATCTCGGACGCTGGATTCTGAGGTTCACCTACAGAAAATCTAAGATCTTTATTTGTGTTTTGAGTTTCAGTTTCCACAGTAACGGAAATAAAAAATCTCAAACGCTCGGATCTTGAGGTTCACCTATGAAAAGCCTAAAAACCTTTATTTGATCTTCTATGAGAACGAAACCTGACATCCTAGTACCAGTAGTACCAGCGGTGGTATGCAGAAGGAATATCTGCTTATTTCTCTTGTTATTTTAGTGCCTGCCCATTTTTTTATAACTGAGCAAGCCGCGAAGGCTAAATACCATAGTACCGCGGCTGCTGTGAAAGGGTTATATAATATGAGGATGAAACCTCGCGTCCTAGAGAATGGAAAATTTCGGACGCTTGGATCCTGAGGTTCACCTACAAAAAGTTTAAAACTCTTATTTGATCTTATATGAGGACGAAACCTCGCGTCGTGGATAATTTGAGCACACTGATTACAAATTCGGCCACTGTTTTGAGTTTCAGTTTCGTTTAACGATAATGGAAAATCTCGGACGCTGGATTCTGAGGTTCACCTACAGAAAATCTAAGATCTTTATTTGTGTTTTGAGTTTCAGTTTCCACAGTAACGGAAATAAAAAATCTCAAACGCTCGGATCTTGAGGTTCACCTATGAAAAGCCTAAAAACCTTTATTTGATCTTCTATGAGAACGAAACCTGACATCCTAGTACCAGTAGTACCAGCGGTGGTATGCAGAAGGAATATCTGCTTATTTCTCTTGTTATTTTAGTGCCTGCCCATTTTTTTATAACTGAGCAAGCCGCGAAGGCTAAATACCATAGTACCGCGGCTGCTGTGAAAGGGTTATATAATATGAGGATGAAACCTCGCGTCCTAGAGAATGGAAAATTTCGGACGCTTGGATCCTGAGGTTCACCTACAAAAAGTTTAAAACTCTTATTTGATCTTATATGAGGACGAAACCTCGCGTCGTGGATAATTTGAGCACACTGATTACAAATTCGGCCACTGTTTTGAGTTTCAGTTTCGTTTAACGATAATGGAAAATCTCGGACGCTGGATTCTGAGGTTCACCTACAGAAAATCTAAGATCTTTATTTGAGTTTTGAGTTTCAGTTTCCACAGTAACGGAAATAAAAAATCTCAAACGCTCGGATCTTGAGGTTCACCTATGAAAAGCCTAAAAACCTTTATTTGATCTTCTATGAGAACGAAACCTGACATCCTAGTACCAGTAGTACCAGCGGTGGTATGCAGAAAGAATATCTGCTTATTTCTCTTGTTATTTTAGTGCCTGCCCATTTTTTTTATAACTCAGCAAGCCGCGAAGGCTTAGGCTAAATACCAGAGTACCGCGGCTGCTGTGTAAGGGTTATATAATATGAGGATGAAATCTCGCGTCCTAGAAAATGGAAAATCTCGGATGTTTGGAAACTGAGGTTTACCTTCACCTTCGAAAAGTCAAATCTGAGGTCGCTAATTACAAATTCGGCCGCAGCTTTGAGTTTCAGTTTCGTTTAACGAAAATGAAAAATCTTGAACTCTCTGATCCTGAGGTTCATCTACAAGAAGTCTAAAACCTTTATTTGATCTTTTATGAGGGCAGAACCTCGACTTCTAGATAACCGGAGGACGCTGATTACAAATCCTGCCGCTGTTTTGAGTTTCAGTTTCGTTAAAAAAAATGTAAAGCTTCGGACTCTCAAGATGTAGAGGTTCACCTACAAAATGTCTAAAACCTTTATTTGATCTTCTATGAGAACGAAACCTCGCGTCCTTACAAGCAGTACTAGCGGTGGTACGCAGAAGGAATATCTGCTTATTTCTCTTGTTATTTTAGTGCCTGCCCATTTTTTTATAACTGAGCAAGCCGCGAAGGCTTAGGCTAGATACGAGAGTACCGCGGCTGCTGTGGAAGGGTTATATAATATGAGGATGAAACCTCGCGTCCTAGAAAATGGAAAATCTCGGACGTTTGTAAACTGAGGTTCACCTTCACCTACGAAAAGTCTAAAATCTGAGGTCGCTAATTACAAATTTGGCCACTGTTTTGGGTTTCAGTTTCGTTTAACTAGAATGGAAAATTTCGGACGCTTGGGTCCTGAGGTTCACCTACAAAAAGTCTAAAACCTGTATTTGATCTTTTATGAGGACAAAACCTCGACTTCTAGATAATCTCAGGACGCTGATTACAAATCCTGTCGCTGTTTTGAGTTTCAGTTTCGTTGAAAAAAAATTGAAAGTTTCGGACTCTCAGATGTTGTGGTTCACCTACAAAATGTCTAAAACCTTTATTTGACCTTCTATGAGAACGAAACCTCGCGTACTTATAAGCAGTACCAGCGGTGGTATGCAAACAGAATATCTGCTTATCTCTCTTCTTACTTTAGCGCCTTCTTATCTTTTTGATAAAACTGCGCAGACCGCGAGGGCTAAGCCTAAACACCAGAGTACCGCGGCTGCTATGGAAAGGTTTGTTATATGAGCACGAAACATCACGTCCTAGGTAATTTGGGGACGCTGATTACAAATCCGGCCGCTGTTCAGAGTTTCAGTTTCGTTCAACGAAAATGAAAAATCTGGGACTCTCGGATCCTGAGGTTCACCTACAAAAAGTCTAAAATCTTTATTTGATCCTTTATGAGGACGAAACCTCGCATTCTAAATAGCTTTAGGACGCTGATTAAAGAGCCGACTGCTGTTTGGAGTTTCAGTTTCGTTTAACGAAAAAGGAAAATTTCAGACGCTTCGATCCTGAGGTTCATATGCAAAAAGTCTAAAATTTTTATTTGATTTTCTATGAGGACGAAACCTCGCGTTCTAGATAAATTGAGGACCCTGATTACAAATCCAGCTGCCATCTTGAGTTTCAGTTTCGTTTAACGAAAATGAAAAATCTCGGAACCTTGGATCCTGAGGTTCACCTACAAAAAATCCAAAATCTTTATTTGATTTTCTACGAGGACTAATCCTCGCGTCCTAGACAATTTGAGGACGCTGATGATAAATCCGACAGCTGCTTTGAATTTCAGTTCCGTTCAATAAAAATGAAAAATTGCAGACCCTTGGATCCTGACGTTTACCTACAAAAAATCTAAAATCTTTATTTGATCTTCTACGGGACGAATCCTCTCATCCTAGACAATTTTAAGACGCTGATAAAAAATCCGGTAGCTGTTTTGAGTTCCATTTCCATTCAACAAAAATTAAAAATCTCGGACCCTTGGATCCTGAGGTTCACCTACAAAAAATCTAAAATATTTATTTGATCTTCTACGAGTTACGAATCCTTGCGTCTTTAACAATTTGAGGACGCTGATGATAAATCCGACGGCTGCTTTGAATTTCAGTTCAGATCAATAAAAATGAAAAATTTCGGACCCTTGGATCCTGAGGTTTACCTACAGAAAATCCAAAATCTTTATTTGATCTTATATGAGGACGAAGCCTCGCATCCTAGACAATTTGAGGACGCTGATGACAAATCCGGCAGCTGTTTTGAGTTCCAGTTCCGTTCAACAAAAATGAAAAATCTAGGACCCTTGGACCCTGAGGTTCACCTACAAAAAGCCTAAAATCTTTATTTGATCCTTTATGAGGACGAAACCTCGCATTCTAAATAGCTTTAGGACGCTGATTAAAGAGCCGACTGCTGTTTGGAGTTTCAGTTTCGGTTAAAGAAAATGAAAAATCTGGGACCATTGGATCCTGAAGCTCGCCTACAGAAAATCTAAAATCTTTATTTGATCTTCTATAAGGACGGATCCTCGCGTCCTATATACCGAATCTGGAAGAAAGGATTTAAAGCATACCAAGCTGCATTATGGTTTTTATCTTTCCTATTCTATCAAAGCTTTAATACCGTCGGTTCTGAAGCAAAAAGCATTATAATAAATCGCTTAGCCTAGTCACAACTTCATTCATAGGTATAAAAATCGGTTGTCAGTGAATGTACAAGGAACCTCATAGCGCAACTAAATAAAAACATAAACAGTTCCGTGGGACATTTATTAACAGCATGGTGTATGCTAGATGATATCCATAACTACAGGTTCTAACAAATGGAAACATTTTAGATGAAGTTATGGTGATGGCTTTAATTTATTCAAAATAAATGGCTATTAAACCGTATAACACAACCTAATACGTTTATTAAATAATGTCTCAACTAATTTATTGTTACGCCATGATGGAAAGCGACTGAAAAGGATATCATTTGTGTAATAGTAATCATTTGCAGGGTGAAAATGTTAATATGGTCGTTGATAATCCTTAATCCCTAGTAACATTGGGCAGGTCTAGTTTCGGAAGAATTATTTATTTAATCATGTCTGATCCACGTCACTCATTTCCGTTGGTCTGTCTGTCGGTCTGTCTGTCTGTCGCTATGTCTGTTTGTCGGTCTGTATGTCTGTCTGTCTGTATGGCGCGTTTTTCTACCCTCGTAATCTCAGTAACCGCTGCATGGATTGTGATGAAATTTCGGTACCGATATGTTGTGGGTAATGTTTCTATAATTTTGGAAATCGGTGCATGGGCATTTTCCTGTGTACGTACGAGTATTTATTGCTTTAGATCGTTTTGTATTTTGTAACGTGGAAAATATTAAATTGATTCTAATGAAATTTTGACCCAGTATTATTACCGTGGTAAGGATGGAAAACGCGTATGGTTGTTAGAAATCGTGTCAGTGGCAGCGTGGCAGTAATCAAAAAACTAAAAGCATAAAAACAGCTCAGACCTCGTTTTTAGATATACTAGGCGTTTCTGATCATTTTATCTTTTTGGGTGGGGTCAAATTGAGATGGTATGGGAATGGGGGTTGTAAAAGTGAAAAATTTGTTGTATGCATAATAGACCTATGGAAGAAATACCTAGCGGCATAATACACCTTTTTAGGTCCCTCCTGACGTTTCCTTGCATATTACAGAAATCAAGCGACTTAGAATTTTCTGATACGGGTATTACTTTAGATCATTCTGTATTGTGTAACCTGGAAACGATCGAATAGATTTTAATGAAATTTTGACACCTTTGAATGGAAAACACGTATGGTTTTTAGAAATCTTGTCAGTGGTGACTCTGCAATAATAAAAAAACTAAAAGTATAGAACAGTTCAAACTTCGTTTTTAGGCGCTTTAGGGGTCCCGGATTATTTTCAGTTTTTTTTGAGGGAGCCGAAATTGGGGTAGTTGAGGGTGGGAGTTGTAAACCTAAAAAATTGTGTATTGAATATAGGCTGCCCATTGACCTGTGAAGGAATTTGGGGGGGGAGGTTGCAAAGGGATTTCAGGTTATAGCTTCATGCTATGGGAAAATAATAAACTGGTACAAAGGACGGAGTCCTGTCTATAAGATAACACTCTTCTTAAATTTGCTTTTTGAATCATTACTCTAAATTCAAATGTAACGTCAGGAGCCTCTAAATGCGAAATTCACATATATGGCGACCTTTGGACCTTACCTTTGAACTTTTGAACTTACCTCCCCTCATCTTAGATACACATACTGGAGAAAGGGAACAGGCGGTCACGCCTCCTCGCTAACACGGGAATACGTTTTTTCTTGGATCCTCAATTTCGCGCCCTATACCCTAGACCAGTGTTTCTCAACCGAATTTACTACAAGGACCGGTAAAATATTTCAGTGCGTTCTCGCGGACCGGTAATTTTAATAATGCGACCCAATGGCACAATTTTCCACAAGATATATTTATTTTTATCTTCAATATTTTGAAGACGAGCATAAATTTGAAAGCATTTTATTTGTTATTTTACATTTGTATATTCAACTAACTTGAAACATTGCTTTGAGAATAAAACTACCAAAACTTAACCAAAACTCCAAGAAAATCCCAATATGAATGATGTATATTAGCAAAAACGACAATGAATCGAAATGTGAACAGCGTAAGCAGTTACAAAATAAGCAAGAAATAAAATTAAAGGTTATATATAAAAACTAAAATTAATGCGATTGTTGCTGGTCCTTGTTGCTGACTAAGGTGTCAATCCTAGGCATTAAACCAGTTACAGCAATACGTAAAGCAGGCGTAAGAGCAAGTCGATTTCTATGTTTCGTCTTTATAACAGTCATAGCCGATAATGTAGTTTCACATAAATAAGTTGAGAGAAAAGACAATAAAATCTCCAACGCCTTTGCATGAAGATGGGGGTATTCTGTTGCAGTCTTTATCCAGAATATTTACTGAATTGAACTGTGACTTAAGTTCTAGATCTGAAGACAGGTCAGTAAGTTCTGTTTCCTCAGCTGTAGTGAGATCGTTATTGAGATTATCAATAAACGGATTGACTATAAGCATAAGCGGGACTGGAGGTTAGTCTTAGCCGGGGTTTGGAAGCGGGTTAAAGACTTCGGAGAGGGGGTGCTTTGCTAATCACAACTAGTTGGTAGGTGACCAGGGCATTTGGCCCTATCGTAAGCCTTTGGGCAGAACCTTATAAGGGATGAGAGAGCAAAATTTGGATGGTTTCTGGCTGTCTTGTGGAGGTTAGCTGCGAATTGAGGAGCAGCCTGTGTTGGAGAGATGATAGAGGAATCTCCTTGAGAATTTGATTGTTCCTTATGTACCAGGGAATTTTCAGGGAAGACTTCAGAAGTCTCATAAATGTACCCTGAAGGCGTTTGAGGCCGTTCTCGGAGGTGCCCCTTATAGGGACAGCGTATGTACATATGCTTTTTATTATTGCGGAAAAAGCAAATTTGGCTGCCTGAGCCTTATTTTGGGTTTGCCTAATATGGCGGAAAACTAACTGTTTACGCGTACGGTGCGGCAATTTATAAAAGGGGATTAGGTACATAGTTGCCAGTTTGTTATATTTTTCGTAAGATCGTATTATTTTCTAAACTAGTAAACTATTATTATTGTAATATAGGTAGTGTTGCAATATCGGTGGTTGGCCGACAACACTTTGGATTTTGGACAGATAGCTGGATATTTCGCGGACCGGTGAATATTTCTTGCGGACCGGTGCCGGTCCGCGGACCGGCGGTTGAGAAACACTGCCCTAGGCCCTCGCTCTAAAAATTGTTTTGTAAAATTACTAACAAAATCGTAGGTTATTTAGTGCCACCCATTTTGTTAGTAATATTACAAATAAGATTTGTAATTTCATTTAGCAATTTTCTAATATTGTAAATTCGTAAAAACGCATTTTTGTAATATCACAACATTTGTCTGTGATATAACATGATAATTTGTAAAATTATTATGCGATTTTACACAATTTTAAGGATATCATATTGGTTTTTCACATATATATTTTGTAAAACTATTTTGTAAGATATGTAATTTCACACAATTTACTTGTAATATCACTAGATTATATTGTAAAACCATTAAACGTTTTATTACAAATTGTTTAATGATTTATTTTGTAATTTTACCTAATATTATAAAATTACTTTGTAGTCCTACAAAAAACCTATTATAATAGGTTTTAAGAAAAGACTGTCGTTATAAACATATTTTTATTTTATGTATGAAAATAAGGTAACACAACATTAGAATTCTATACAAACACAAAATAGAAAATCAATTGTTTCAGTCTTATCGGCTGACAAAAAAGCATATTATATCAGCTTGTTGCCCAGGCAAACAGTTAGTTAACGTGCCAGTTTATTAATGAAAGAAATTACTGTTTTCCTACTGGGAGTGTGACTTGACTTTCTCCCAAAGTCAAGATGCACTTTAATAAAATATGTTTGAGTCATTTCCAAAGTTACCGAAACATTTTTTGGATTATCCGGTTAAAATTAAAATATATGACAAATAGTAATTTTATTGCTTCTTCAAAGGAACTTGGATTGATGAGTTGGATTTTTTCTTTGTAAGTGGAAATTTTCCTTTTTCCTTCTTCATCTGAAGTTAAAGAAAATATTGTTCTTAAAGTAAAGCATTATGACTTTTTCATTAATTAACCATATCATATCGAAGAAAAATAAAAATGAATGCATCCCTAAATAAATTTGGTATACAGGATGGCCATATTTCCAAGATGGCGGCTTACCTTGTTTACATGCACTTTGTATTCATTTTATTCAATGAATCTTCAAACTTCAAACACAAATAGCATCACTACACGTTATATAACGGCATTTCCAAAACAAAATCCATAAAATAACGACCCGTTCGCTGTTTCTCTATTCACACAAGCCGATTCTTCTCGCCCGCCAGTGCTACCTTTCATCAGCAACGCGTAGTCTGTACTGATGGCAAGTGGCCATATAAAGCGTTTTAGTCAAATTACCATTGATACCAACCGAAGAAATCAATTATTTTACTAACATTGTTGAAGTAGGTATTTTTCTAAAATAATTATAAATTTACAAAAGAAGATTGTAAAAAAGCAAACATTTTGTATAATGGCAATTATCTTGTAATTTTGTCTTACACAGATGCAACACAGTCTTGTAGTTTTACAATTATTTTGTGAAAAAATAAATTATTTGTATTTTTTTGTAAAATGCTCAACCATTTTTACAAAATTAAATCTACAAAACTATTGTGTTTCTGTTAAACTTGACATAGTAAATCGCTCCAATAGTGCTTGTAATTGTTTTGTAAAAATACCCACGTTTTTTTCAGTGCTTAAGGGTTAAAAATAATGAAATAAATAAAAATGTATTGCGAAACGTGTAATGTTCCGTTTGCCGCCAAAAGGAGGCAAGTATAGTGTTTATGATACGAGTGGATTTTTCCGAGGAATTCCATTCCCGGTTCGGGTCAAAGTTCGGTCGTACCCGATGGTACTTTACGATGACGTCGCGTATCATTGGGAGAGCCGCATCGGCGTCCCGCCATCCGATTGGTCCGTTAGCGGCGAGCGCAATGAATAATTTACCGAATCATTACACGGCTTTAAGTTACATGTTAATCTCGCGTTTTAGTGTACAAACCATCAAGGTAATTCGCCATGACAGAGAAAAAATGAGCTGTTAATTACCAGGACCGATATTTTACGGGCCAACACGGCCCGCGGTATTCCATCCCATTGGCCCCTTATAGCACAATAAATATATAGAATAAATATAGCTAAAAAAAAAACAAAAAGCACGCTTTTAAAAATAATCTTTAAAATAAGCTTAAGGTATAGACACACATGCTCAAATCGAGCACATAAGCATGCCACTAACGAGCAACTGCTACTCCTTAGCATGTGTGTACGGATCTTGCTAGAAATAAGCATGCTAATTGAGGTTTTGAATTAAGAAAAAAAGTACTTTTATTTGTGGTAAATGGAAAGATCATATATAAGTTTTATAACAAAACTGTTTTTGCTTTATTTTTTTTTTCGCAATAATTCAAAAGTTATATCAAAATAAAAATGGGTTTTTGAATCGAGTACCGAAAACACGCCGACGGCTTCCGAACCCTTGTGACGTCACCATGGCGGTAAGGATGCTCCTTTGACCAATGACGTACTACCCTAATACTAGATTCTAGGCTCCATCCAGCCAATCGCGAAAATACGTACTGCTAAACTGGTAACTAGTGTGTATTTGTTGCAACATAGTCGATGAATGAAGTTTGCAGCTCGAGACGAAGTCTACGATCGAAATAAATATGTTTTTGAATGTTTGAAGTTGAAGTCAGATTACAGATTCCAGTAAGTACCTAATCAAATATGTTTTGTTGAAAAGATCTCCTCAATCGAAGGATGGCCCAGTGGTTATAGAGTCCGCTAGGGGATCTCAGGGCTTTGGATCGAAATCCAGGCCTTCCAACTTAAATTTTTTTATTTTTCTTAATCAAAAATTGTATTGATATGCTTTTTGCACTTGTTACGCACATTTTTTCTACGATCAACATAAATATATGTTTGAATCAAATTTTGTTAGACATATTACTTGCACTGCACAGTGAAAAAGCTAAGTACAGGAGGCGGTGGACAATTCAAAAAATCAGTGGAAATGAGGTTTGTCCGTCAATATCAATCGCCATTAATTTTTTCATCCATTCACCTCATTCATTTTTAAGTTTTTTAATGTAAAAAAAGTAACTCAAACCTGTAATCACATTCAAACACATAATTATGTTGATCGTAGAAAAAATGTGCGTAACAAGTGCAAAAGGACATCAATAATTTTGATCAAAAAAATAAAAAAAAAGTTGGAAGGCCTGGGTTTCGATCAAAAGACCCTGAGATCCACTAGCGGACTTTCTAACCACTGAGCCATCCTTCGATTGAGGAGATCTTTCCAACGAAACATATTTGATTAGGTACTTACTTACTGGAATCTGTAATCTGACTTCAACTTCAAACATTCAAAAACATATTTATTTCGATCGTAGACTTGGTCTCGACCTGCAAACTTCGTTAATCGACTGTGTTGCAACAAATATACACTAGTTACCAGTTTAGCAGTACGTATTTTCGCGATTGGCTGGTAATCTAGAATCTAGTATCGGAGTAGGACGTCGTTGGTCAAAGGAGCATCCTTACCGCCATGGTGACGTCACACGGGTTCGGGAGCCGTCGGCGTGTTTTCGGTACTCGATTCAAAAACCCATTTTTATTTTGATATAACTTCTGAATTATTGCGAAAGAAAGAAAACAAAAACAGTTTTGTTGAAAAACTCATGTATGATCTTTCCATTTATGACAAAAAAAAATTATTCAAAACCTCAATTTCGAGCATGCTCAAGATTCGATGGTCGTGCGATTTTTGAGCATGCTACCTATAGCGCAACTGGGAGGGGACGTGCTTTTAGCATGTGTGGACAGGTCTGCTTATTGAGCATGCTTATATCGATCAATGGTTAGCTGCTGGTGAGCGCCACTTGATTTTCCATCGTAAGTTGATAGATGCCTTGCTATTAATAAGCATGTGTATCGGGAGTGTTTGCTTTTAGCAGGATCGATAGGAGCATGCTCTAAAAAAGCATGCTAAACAAAAGCGAAGGTGTCAGTTTCAAGAGCATGCTAATTTTGAGCATACTTAATAAGCATGCCATTTATGAGCATGTGTATCTGTACCATTTATACAGCAGTGAATGAAAAATACTAGTATTATTGTAAAAAAAAGCGTTGGGCGCTCGGTTTACAAATAATATGACAGAAAGCGCTCACGCTTATTTCACAATAAAAGTACATACACATGCTTATAAACGGCTTGCTTATGGAGCATGCTCAAAATTAGCATGCTACTGTCACTGACACTTTGGTTTTATTCAGCGTGCTTTTAAGGGCATGCTTTTATCGATCCTGCTAAAAGCAAACACTCCAGATAGCGGTAGCAGTTGCTCATAAATGACATGCTTATGTGGTCGATTCGGACATGTGTACCTTAATACTTTTTAATATAATTAACAAAGCGAAAGTTATTTTTTGTACAAATCATGTCACTAGAGTTACAGTTCTTATTCGTAAGATACCAACTGCATTTACTGAAAGTCGGAAACAATTTCTCAGAAGGGCATATCTATTATTCCTCATGATATGCCCTCATGATATGCCCCTTTCTTTTATGGTGGTTGGTGTTCAAGACTCGGCGGTACATCCACTTCTCGAAGGCCTCCATTCTACCCCTTGTATTGATCTTCATCTTCCACGCTTCGACTCCATAGAGAAGCATCAGGTACGCATAATATCTGACGAAACTATATCTTATTTGGGCATTTGGGCATTCAGGCTTGTATCACTCAGCAGACTACACACCCACATAACAAAAGTATATACAATGTACATACAATGGATATCAAATCAATGGATATGTATATCCACAAATGGAGCAAGAATGTCCAATGGATGTCAAATAGATGTCAAAAAAATATACATTGCATGTACGTTTGTCGCGAACTTTCACATCCATGGCATATCCATAGAATGTACATATGGACGTCTAATGTACATGCATATTATATGCATGGTACATACAATGGATATATACACATCCATGGTATATTCATTAAATGTACATTCATGTACTTTTAATGCACATGCATAGTGTATGAAAGTTCAATGTAGAGGCAGTAAGATAAACAAACTTTAAGCTTTCATTATGTAATGTTATTAATTCAATTTTTAATTACAATAATAATACTTGGCAAAATCGATTACTGTGATTGTCATGTCCTTTCTGTTGAATGGAGTGTCTAAAATCACAAAGAAATCAAGGTTATAAAATTTTGTAGGTGGTTTGTTCCGCTTATGACTTACCGTCAAACGCTGGATGTGAGTGTTATCAGTAGTAAGAAGATAAGTAACTTTGCACAAAATTTCACTCGATCAGGTAATCAGGCACAACCAGCACGAGCACATACGCGAAGGATGCGAACGAGTCGTACGACGGAATGACTAGAAATCAGCAATGGCGGCACTAGTTGTACTTCGCGCAGGCGTAAACTACTAGATGTATATATGATACATAGACCAACATCTTATGTATATTCACATATGGATATACCTACGTGAACATACATAGTATATTACACTAGTGTATATCATTTTTCATATGTACATTTAACGTCCTATGAATATTCAAAATATACATGTTCAAACTGGAATATCTAATGTACATTCTATGGATGTACATATCTATATAGTGTTATGTGGGCACTTTCAGACTAATAATAAAAAAAAACAGATGATACAAAGAAACGCTCCGTTTGTTTTTAAATGTTGGAGTTTCCTAGTTTTTTGCATAATATCATGCAACTGCCATATAGCATCAAAAAATAGAGCTAGGTTCCGGTAAGATGATTCTCATAGTGAAATAGGAGAAGCATACATCCCCCTTTACATCTAAATTTATTTTTATTACGAAATCTAATGTATTGCGTTTCACATAACATACTTAAAGTTTACATACTACTAATATTCCATTCACAACAGTCATGTATGCAATACTTGTCTAGGGTCATCGACTGAAGCAGAAAGAGCGTTTGGTATCAGCGTAAGGCAGTTAGGCTTTTCGGATAACCAGATTATAGAGATGAGGAGAAGAAATATTTTGGATCTAGCTTTGGTATTTTCGAAACATGTAAGTGAACATGCGCTTGGTAATTTAAAAATTGCTTTTATTACCGAAAATGTGTGTGAAGTACTGAGTAAAGCAACTTGACGATGCTTTTATGTAATATAATTTCTTGGCTTGTAGCGGATCATGGCGTAAAATACCATCCATAGAACTAATTGCGAAATTAGTTACAGAGGAAGAGCATCATATTCCCAGGTTGCCGCAAAATGACGATTTTATGCGTGCACAATCGCGTCTTCAAGGAAGTAGATTCTCCAGAACTTTAATACGACCAAAATGCTTTACGCCTGGCTATTATATGCCTTAAAAGAGTTTTAGCACTGGATTTTTACAAGCAACCTGTATGAAATGGCGAACTTCATGACTGATGCACAGGCCCGAAGTCAGTTTCTTTTGGTGGAAGCTGAGGTAGCAGCCAAAACTTTGATGAGCTTTTCTTTATTCTAATTAAGGTGTTTTTTGTTAGACACGTGGTAACCAAATACTTGAATTACTCGGAAACGGTTGAGAGTTGAGATACGGCAATTCGTGAGGAAGAAAAGGTGACTTCGATTTGCTTATAGCTCGCGTAACTCAAATTTGACAAAATGTCAGTTACGACACTTCATGCTTTGGGGGACGATATATGGTTAAGTTTTTTAAGTAGGTGCCAAATGTTTTAGTAATCTATTTTTCATCAACTGTTTTTCAAGCTCATCATAATTTAATGAGTAGGTACCAAAATTCACTCATAATTTTGATTCAAATATAAACTGTCACCTGACATAACGAGCAAGCACCCTGGTATAGAGAGACTACAGGTGCTATAGCAAATATCGCCCTTTATTAGATAAGCTACAGAGACTATCGAACCATCTCATGCTTTTTTTTAAATCTCATGCTTTCTTGAAATATTTGTCATGCAATATTCCTGTGGCAACGCTGGCGCCGGTGCCGGCAGCCAGATTGCATCGAACATGGCTGACTCTACACTAGGCCGGAGCCTTAGATGTGGCAACGTGGCTTAGCTGTCAAATAGTGGCCCTATAGTTTCAGAATAATTATTACATTTTATATGTATTAGAGTTAATCTCGGTTAATAAATTAAGAAAAAAATGCTTTTTAGAACTACTATTACTAATACCACTTACATCTGATGTCTGGTTCATCATAGTCAGACACTACAAAATAAAAATAAACGCAACCTGTTTCCTGCTGCCACTTCCACTTCCACTTAAACGAACACTCAATTTACTTTGTAAATTGTCACTTGAGCTAGAAAAATTT
Source organism: Callosobruchus maculatus (assembly GCA_951848785.1). Classification (NCBI taxonomy): domain Eukaryota; kingdom Metazoa; phylum Arthropoda; class Insecta; order Coleoptera; family Chrysomelidae; genus Callosobruchus; species Callosobruchus maculatus. The sequence continues at coordinate 4,491,696 of CATOUR010000027.1, read as the reverse complement.
ACTATTAGGTCACTGTGAAGCCATTCTTGCTGGTCTTGATTCCCTTTCACTATCAAATCTTTTCATAGGTATGCCCAGATGCATGCCCTCGTTCGCTTGCCCAGATGAGTTCTATTAACTGTATTTTTCTGTGATATTTGGGAGGTCCAGAAAACATTGTAGGTACCACATTGTGCTCTAAAATAGGTCTTATCCTTTGAAATGTTTGTAAAGTATTGCCTTTATTCTTATAAATATAACCAGCCCATACGAGGAATACCGTTCACGCACTTCTGTTTATGTCCCTTATTGGAAGCACAATTGCTAATGAACACTCAATTTACTTTGTAAATTTTAACTTGAGCTAGAAAAATTCACTATTAGGTCACTTTGAAGCCATTCTTGTTGGTCTTGATTACCTTTTCAATATCAAATCTTTTCGTAGGTATGCCCAGATGCATGCCCAGATGAGTTCTATTAACTGTATTTTTCTGTGATATTTGGAGGTCCAGAAAACATTGTAGGTACCACATTGTGCTTTAAAATAGGTCTTATCCTTGGAAATGTTTGTAAAGTATTGTCTTTATCCTTATAAAGCCCTTCCGAGGAATACTTTTCACCCACTTCTGTTTATGTCCCTTATTGGACGCACAATTGCTAGTACAACCTGGTACTACACACTTTGCAGGCATCTGTTTATCTTTATAGTTTCGTTTGTGCAGGTAAATGATTAGAAACACATTAAAAATCACCGTCCAATCTTATCTTTCACTCTGGAAGATTACACTAATGCCATGACTAATGACTTAACAACAAACATAATGACGGCCCCCAGATTCAGTGTTGCCATATTTCATGTTCCGGCCTAGTGAGTAAAGTCGGCCATGCATGGAAACGTCAGTGAGGACGGTCAGTTGATAGAGTTGGTCGGTTTTACGGAGCGGAAATATTTGCATGTCCAATTGTATTACTTTCGGCTATAATCCGGATAGAATTTAGTGTCAGTACAAACTGATTTATTGACTAGAAACCGCGGACTGTTAAAATTCAATGTGTAAAAGTATAGCCGGAGTAGAGATGTGGTCATTCGTTTAATTCGCTTATTTAAAACTCGATTATTCTAAGCTGTCGCCTACACAAGACACTTCTACATTGCAGCTAGCACTCTGAATTTCGTGTATACGAGAGGCATAGGCTAAGACCGCATATATTTCTGCTTGGAATCCCGTGGCGTATCCCCACATCCCCCAAAAGAGAGGGAGAGCGTTGTCAGACACCTCAGCGCCAGAGGCTTCGTTGGTAATCGCGCACGCCCTGGCGTAACCAGCCCAGAGGGAGGGCTAGGGTGGCCCGAAGACCAAGACCGTTTCTCAAAATGAAAAAGAGTAGCGAGGTTTACCATTATTGAAGGGCAAAAAAGTCCTTAGCTTTCTGTGCTTACCCCTTATACTTGGGGGAGGGGCTGTTGCTTAGACCATTCAAAATATTCAATGTTCGTTTTGTTTTGGGGGAGGGGAGCTAGTAGCATCTGAGAATCGTCTAACGACATCCGAGTGGATTGGGGGGGGGGGGGGGGGTCGGCCAAGTAGCCCTCCCGTAGCTACGCGCCTGAATCCACATCTAATACTTTGCAGGACACATGAGTTAAATCCTACGGCTATATAACTAACTACCGATGTGTTATAGGCAACAAAAGATACATATCAAAACCACGTTTAAGTATCATAATAGTCCTATAATTATCAACGAAATCCTGCTGCTGCTCGAATTTATTAAACTACTATTTTTAAGGGCCCTGGCTACATAACTGTTGTTAACTTTTTTTTAATTGCGCGAAGGAGGGACCTCGTATCTTCCTGTATCTATCAAAGAAACTGTTGCCTCTTTCTAGGCTATAATTTCACAATTTTATCTTATAGCGGTCTACCGAAAAACTAATTTTGATTCAAATGATAATGTGAATTAAATTGTACATTTTTCGGCTGCGCATAGGCGTGTCATAGGATGAGAGAGTCTTTAACCCACTTATGTCGTTGGGTATAATAAAATTGGTCTTGAGGATGATTCATAAATAATGGACTGTAGATGGCGATCGACAACAAAGTTCTCGAAAATCAGATTCGGGAGATTAAAGTATTACAAAATGGTTCATTTGAAATGTTCCTCATAATAGCTTGTTATGGATATGTCTTGAAATCTGCAAAAGAAATAGAGTTATTCAGTACACAAAGAACTATTTGGGTGTAGAAACATTACCATATAGGTTCAGAGTCCTGTATGATAAGGAAACAAAAGAAACAGAGCAATACAGATAGTTTTTGATGTCTCAAACTTAAAATCAAATATCATGCTACCTCCCGTTAACGCTACTCATTTAATACGACTGGATTCAATTTTTTCGAAAATGTGTTTTGTCAAACTTCTATCCAGCCCAGAATTTTGCGAGGTTTTCGGATAATTTTGTATTTCTTTACCAGACTATGTTTAGTTATACACAACTGGCAAGCCGGCATCTAAAAATGTTGATATAAACACATCGGACGCAGATAGCCGATAGCCTTTAACAGGTTGAAGAGAGAACACAATATTCCTCACCACCCACTTTCATTATTTGGAACACGCGTAACAGTGGCTGCGCAATTGGAGACAAAAAAAAATGGCTAGCCACATGAAATGGCAATATTTCCAGTTGTTGCACAATTGACACTTTGACCATAGCGACTCTTTGAAGAGAGAGAAAGCTGGCAAGTAAAACAATCCTTCGTTATTAAATAAAATAAAATAGACACCTTAAACTACGAAAACTCAAATTTTGAGTCATACCAGAACTTTGCAGCGTTTAAAGACATATTTGTACTTATCTAAGGGACCATGTCTAGTTATATACATAGACCTTACATAACTAGAGGTCTTCTTAAGGTACTCATCTCAACAGGTATTACATAAGACTCATAAGAGTAGTAGTAAATGAAGTCTTGCGGTAAAATGACTTACTAAAGAAGAAAATTAAACAAAGCCCAAAGAAATTTCTTAACAAACCAAGTATACTTTATTTCTAAGGAACTTTGTTGTATTAAAATATTTAATTTTTCGAGAACCATGATAGGTAGTATTTTTATAAACAGGCAACCAGTGAATTCAGTTTTTTTGGAAACTATGTAGTGTTATGTCAAACTTTTATTCGTTCCAGAATATTGCGAGTTTTCGAATAATTTTATCCTTCCTTAGAAGATTAGAATTATCTAGTTGGGGTCATTCCCACCAAATTCAGAACATGACGGTAAATATTATGGTTTAGGAATCATAATTTTTTCTTTTGACTTTTTGGAAATAGTTTTTTCTATAATCGCATTATTGAAAACGTTTGTACTAATTATCCACTCCGTTAAGCAGTCTCCTTCTCCGTTACCTTAAAAGTTAACAGAGAATATGTGAACGGAGCCAACGGAGGGGCGATTTTTTTCAATTTTGACTTGAATCAAAGCATTTCACCTTACTTGAAATACGTTGTTAGAGAGATTAGAATAATGTCTGTTGGCAGCTTTTTGTTGAAATGAGATATACAGGGTGACCAACGGGAACCGGACGTTTTTCAAATGGCTAGTATAACGCCGCTAGCGGTGGTAGGGAGGGGATTCAGGTATCATTCGCCTTGATGTATAATGCCATTTTAGTAGCTATGGAGCAGTGGACCGTAGAGCACCGTATGTTCGCTTATGACGCGCATGTTAAAAATGCTGAGTCGGTCACGGCCGCGCAGCGACTGTTCCGCGTTCATTTTCATCTTGGACGCCACGATATTATTCCAAGCCGGAATACCATTCTCAGATGGGTTAACAGTCTGAGAACAACAGGAATGATTGTGAAGAAAAAGCCACTTGGTCCCACGAAGACTGCGAGGACGCCAGAAGACGTCGAGCGGCTAAGACAAGCGCTTAGCTCGGAGCCCTCAACGGTCTGCACGAAGACACGCGAGTGAATTAAACTTAAGTCGTGAATCAGTGCGCATAATATTGAAAAAAGATTTAACGTTTCATCCTTACAAAATGTGTATTGTTCAGCAGCTTAAGCCAACAGATTATGAGCAACGAGAAGACTTCGCCATTCGAATCCAAATGCCGCTTGGAGACCATGATAGTGATGAAGCTCATTTTCATTTAAGCGGAGAGATAAACAAACAAAATTTTCGATACTGGTCTCCAGGTGGGTTTTTCTTCACAATAATTCCTGTTGTTCTCAGACTGCTAACCCATCTGAGAATGGTATTGCGGCTTGGAATAATATCGTGGCGTCCAAGATTAAAATGAACGCGGAACAGTCGCTGCGCGGCCGTGACCGACTCAGCATTTGTAACGTACGCGTCATAAGCGAACATACGGTGCTCTACGGTCCACTGCTGCATAGCTACTAAAATGGCATTATACAGCAAGGTGACTGATACCTGAATCCCCCCCTACCACCGCTAGCGGCGTTATACTAACCATTTGAAAAACGTCCGGTTCCCGTCGGTCACCCTGTACATCACCTTTAGGTACCGAAATTGAAATTTTCGTCCATTCTAGAATTCTTGTATATATAATTTTGTATTTCTTACCATGCTATGTCTAGTTATATAAAACAAGCTTACATAACTAGAAGACGAACATATCTATGAGGACTATTAGCAGTAAGTTAATTACAACCTCTCGCGGGACGATTTAGTAATGGTACTGTTAAACTTTTATCTATCAGAATTTTGCGAGATACTCAGATAATTTTGAATTTCCTTTCCAGGCTATAAGTTTAGTTGTAGGTATACCGTGACCTTACATTGAATAACTAGAGGTGAGTTCTCAAGACTTCTACCTCAATAGCTCTTACATGAACCGTTCTAGAGCAAAAATATACATACGAAGACCATTAGAAGTTAGAAGTAGTGCTGTGCTGTCCGTTAAATTTCAAGCTGACGTCCATTATATCAGGATTTTTTTAATCACTCCGGATAGAATACCATTGTTGGTACACGGCGCAGACGTCAAAATAAATCACGTCCTTCCGGTGGATCGATTTATATAAAGAAAAATAGTTGAAGCAAAGGCCCAAACGGAGTTATTACCAAACTAGCTCTATTTCGTTATGAATAAAAGAAATTATGCCAAAACCCGACATAATTCAGTTTTCCCGAAACAATGCAGTTTTTTTAAATATAGTATACTAGATCACATTTAGCTACCAAAATTCAAATTTTTCATCCATTTCAGAATTTTTGCAAATATAATTTTGTAATCTCTTGCTATATCTAGTTATATAAAACAAGTTTACATAACTAGAAGAAAAGTATACCTATGAGAATTAATAGTAGTAAGTAAATCACGCCTAGCGAGATTATTTAATGAACAAACTGTCAAAAACTTATCCATGCCAGAATTTTCTATGATTTTCGGATAATTCTGAACTCCATTATTACCAGACTTCAAATTTAGTTATATACCATGAGCTTACATAACTAGTACTGAGTACTCAAGGTCTGCGCCTCAGTAGCTCTTACATAATGTAAACCGTTCTAGAGCAAAAATGTCCATACGAAGACCATTAGAAGTTAGAAGTAGTGCTGTGCCGTCCATTAAGTTTCAAGCTGACGTCCGTTATATCAGGATTTTTTTAATCACTGCGGATAGAATACCATTGTTGGTACACGGCGCAGACGTCAAAATTAATCACGTCCTTCCGGTGACTCGATTTGTATAAAGAAAAAAAGATTAAAGCAAAAGTCAAAAAGAATTTTGAATCTTACTTAAAAGGAATAACAAAGGACGACCTAAACTAAACTTTTGATTTATACCAGAATTTTTGAAAGGTCTAAAGGTTATTTGGTATTTCCCTACGGAACTATATCTAGTTATATACAACGACCTTATATAACTAGAAGTCTTCTTAACGTTCGCGTCTCAATAGTCATTTCATAAGCCTCAGCAGTAAGAGAACTATTAGTAGTAAGCAAATGACATTTTGAGGCTTGTAAAATAACTTAGTAAAGAAAAAAACTAAGCAAAGCTCAAAGAAATTTCTTAACGGACCAACTGTATTTTGTTTTCACCAAGCTTTGAGGTCTAAAAATAATAAAATTTATGAACCATGGTATGTAGTAGTACTTTTATAAACATTTATATTTCTATACCCATCTATACCAGGCTAAAAAATTATTTGGTTATATACCATGAGCTTATATAAGTAGAAGTGAGTTCTCAAGGTCTGCGTCTCAGTAGCTCTTACATGAACCATTCTAGAGCAAAAATATGCATACGAAAACCATTAGAAGTTAGAAGTAGTGCTCTGCCATCCATTAAGTTTCAAGCTGACGTTCATTATATCAGGATTTTTTTAATCACTGCGGATAGAATACCATTGTTGGTACACGGCGCAGACGTCAAAATAAATCACGTCCTTCCGGTGAGTCGATTTATATAAAGAAAAATAGTTGAAGCAAAGGTCAAACGGAGTTATTACCAAACTGGCTCTAATTTGTTATTAGTAAAAGAAATTATGCCAAAAACCGACATAATTCAGTTTTTCTGAAACCATGCAGTTTTTTTTAAATATATTATAGTATAGAATGCAGATCACATTTAGCTACCGAATTTCAAATCGTTCATCCATTTCAGAATTTTTGCAAATATAATTTTGTAATCCCTTGCCATGCTATATCTAGTTATATAAGACAAGCTTACATAACTAGAAGAAAATTATACCTATGAGAACTAATAGTAGCGAGTAAACCACGCCTAGCGAGATTATTTAATGGACAAACTATCAATCACTTATCCATTCCAGAATTTTCTATGATTTTCGGATAATTCTGAACTCCATTACCAGACTTCAAATTTAGTTATATACCATGAGCTTACATAACTAGTAGGCACTGAGTACTCAAGGTCTGCGCCTCAGTAGCTCTTACATAATATAAACCGTTCTAGAGCAAAAATATGCATACAAAGGCCATTAGAAGTTAGAAGTAGTGCTGTGCCGTCCATTAAATTTCAAGCTGACGTCCATTATATCAGGATTTTTTTAATCACTGCGGATAGAATACCATTGTTGGTACACGGCGCAGACGTCAAAATAAATCACGTCCTCCCGGTGACTCGATTTATATAACGAAAAAGAGAAATAAAAAAATAAGTCGCAAGTCAAAAAGTCTTTCTATCGAGTCTCCTATACTTAGTTATTACTTGAAAAAAAGAACAAAGAATTATGAGATTGGTTGACTTACCTGGTAAGGAAGATCAATCTCAATTATTCGAGCATCGTAGTCCTTCTATGATAGGTATGGTAGGTATCATTTTCCTACGCGCGCACGAAAATAGTTCGAAAGAAAGGTAAACAAAAAACCCCCCCGGCCGGCCCGCACCCGTCCACCTCTTATCAGCGCCAGTTTCATTTGTGACGCCCGTAATCGCTCTGAACTGGGTACTCTTGGGTACGGGAGGGCTCTATCATAGAAGGACTACGATGCTCGAATAATTGAGATTGATCTTCCTTACCAGGTAAGTCAACCAATCTCATAATTATTCTTCGCATCTCCGTCCTTCTATGATAGGTATGGTAGATGTTTGTAGTCACATAATTCAAAGCGATATTTGTGCAGAAAGAAGAACCCTTCTATAGTAGTCTAGCATATATATTTTCAAAAATTTACCCCTTATAAATATACATGTTCACTTGTATCCATACATTGAACTATATAAGTGTAAACATAACTGTACCATATAGAAACTTATATATATGTACATAGCTCTAAACCTAACTTACATCTTTGTCTCTTGAACAATTAAAAGGAAAAGTATACAAGGAAAAAGAAAACTCCTAACTCCTACTATTGATAATACATTTAGCGAATTCCTCAGCATCTGTGGCTAATGGTAAATTATAGAACTCGTTAAATACTTTTGATTTATCGCTCCAGCCAGCTGTTTTCCTGATTAAGTCAATGTCTAACCCCGCTCTAAAAACTGCCGACGTAGCAGCATGGCGGACACTATGACTCTTAAATATCGTTGTGTCAACCCCACTTCTCTGTAAAATCTCCTTTACCCATCGAGATATGCTTTGAGTAGTTGCAGCATGATAAGGACGTTGATACGTAAGCAAGAGTCTATCTGTGGAACTACGGTAAGTTTTAGTTTTTGTTAAATAGTATTCTAGGGTTGATGCGACACATAGCTGGGGTTTATTCCTAAAAATTGGAAAAACCAAAAAGGGTTGTTTTCTTTTATTCCCCGACGTCTTAATCCGATCAGGGATTTTTATTTCAATTCGGTCTTGTCTCTTTGTTATATTATTAATCGATATTTTTGAGATGGTCTGAACCCTATGACCTGACGTTAAAAGTAGCAGGGTAACTAGTTTTAAAGTCAAGTCTTTCAGCGTCATAGTGTCGTTTGGAAACAGAGTACTGAGATAATTCAGAACTGGGTAAGGATCCCAAGTTACTGAATACCTAGGTGCTGCTGGGCGTTTATTGTAAAGCCCCCTAAAGAAACGTTTCAGCATTGCTTGTTCCTCAGAGGTATAATTAAATACTAATGAAAAGGCTGATCTGTAGCAATTAAGTGAGGAATAGGATAGACCATTCTCGAAGCTATCCATAAAAAACCTAAGTAAAGAATTAAAGTTAAAACTAAAGGGGTTATGGTTCCGAATGGAACAAAAATTCCACCACTTCCTATAGCAATGGGAATATTGTCTTAACGTACTCTCCGATAATGATGCTAAAAAAATAGGAATACTCTCTTCTGGAACTGATCTACGCTTCAACCACTCCCGGACAGCCTCCCGACCACCAGGGAAATCTGTCTGAATAAGGGATGATTCTCCCTAGAAGGAAAAGAAATAAGATCATCCCCTGGCAATAATATGATGGGGTCTGCTGTAAGTAAACTATGAAAGATTGGATACCATGGCTGTGTTGGCCAGTCTGGTACTATCAGTATACCCGTAGCTTTGTCACTCTTTATTTTACTAAGTACTCTGTTGATTAGAGAAAATGGGGGGAATGCATAAAAATAATAATCAGACCAGTCCATCGTAAATGCATCAACTCTAAAACTGTCTGGATCCGGACCCCATGAAACATACATGTTACACTTGGCATTTACTTGTGACGCAAAAAGATCAATTTGAGGCTGGCCAAATCTTTCTACAATTCTAACAAATGCATCTTGGTTCAACTCAAATTCTATATTATCTTGTTGGTTACGCGATAATGAGTCAGCTTTGATATTATCTTTCGTATTTATGTAAGAGGCGAAGATGTGTATGGTTTTGAATGCACACCAATCCCATATCGACCTAGTCAGACTGTTTAACCTTGCGAATCGGGTACTACCCATTCTATTAATGCATGCGATGGCAGTAACGTTATCAATACGCAGTAATATATTACAATGAGATCTGTGACTAGCAAAACATTTCAGTGCATTAAAGGCAGCACACAACTCAAGCCAATTAATATGCGAAGACTGCTGTTCTTTGTTCCAAAACCCTTTTGCCTCTCTAGCGCCACACCAAGCTCCCCAACCTGTAGTTGAGGCGTCCGAAAAAATTTCTAGAACATAAGATGAGGGTATTATTTCCTTTCCTGCAAAATGTATGTTATGAAGCCACCAGTCAATTTCGCATAATAATGATTTTGGCACAACTATTTTAGCATGATAGTTATTTCCACTACGGCGTAATGCCTTTATTTTAAATATTTCAAAAGGTTTCAAATGAAGCCAACCATAGTTGATAGTCGGGCAGACTGAAACTAATTTCCCTATTAACGACGCAAATGCTTTTATTTTGCAGACTGAGGTTTTCCTTAATTGTAGCAACCTCTTCTCAATGTTATCTACCTTACTAGATGGCAATTCCAGGCGCATAGAGAGTGAATTGAAGATAAATCCCAAAAACGTTATATTCTGCGTGGGATTCAAAACACTCTTTTCCTTGTTAATAATGAAACCCAGGCGAGATAAAAGTTGTAGGGTAACTCTCACTGTTCTAGCACAGTCAGCAAGGCTGTGACCAAACATCAAAATATCGTCTAGATAAATAATTAATATATGTCCCATCCCCCTTAAGGCTTTTATTACCGGTTTGAGAAGCTTAGTGAAAATAAAAGGCGCTACATTCAAGCCGAATGGCAAACAAGTAAATTGGTAGAGCTTTTGCTGAAAAGAAAACCTTAAGTATTTTCTATGTTTGCTGTTGATTGCGAGAAGAAAATAGGCGTCCCTAAAATCGATCTTTGCCATAAAACACGAGGGAGTAATTAATTTTAAGGCACTGCGATAATCCTCTAGTTTAAAGTGAGGATTACGGATAAAATTGTTTAATTTCTTTAAGTTAAGAATAAATCTATATCCACCATTCGGCTTTTTTAGCAAAAAATATGAAGATATAAATTGATCTTTCTGATGGGTGCACTCAGAGATTGCGCCCTTTGTAATTAATTTATTAATTTCCTCCTGATAAATCCGTAATTTTGAGGAGGAGATCTGTATATTTGGAACCCTTGTCTGGTAGGGCCTGGACAATAAAGGTAACTCTACCCCCGATATCCAGTTGAGTATATGTCTGTTATCCGTAATCTCACGCCATTGTTTGGTAAATTGTTTCAGTCTACCTGCTATTTTGTGCGAGTCTACCTCTAATTGCGATATGATCTCGGTGCAAACTTCCTCTTCTCTGTTGTTTTCTTCTTGTACTGGTGTGTGTCCCTTGGGATCCGTTTTGTGTATGGCTCTTTCCGTCTCTTCACCTTCTGGTCCTCTTTTATCTTGAACCGGTGAAATGGGCGCCTGGAGTTTAAAGATTGCGTACCAGAGGGCCCTGCCGATGAAGTGAATGTACTCCTCTCCGGCTTCTTGATTTCATCCGCCGCTTTTTTCATCTCTCTATTGGTTTTAACTTTTGTAAGAAAGTCTGAGCCAAATAAGTAATCATCTATACATGCTTTGACAGCAGCTGATCTGCAGTCTGTGTCCAAAAAAGGATTGATTTCAAATTTTCTTTTAGATGAAACAGCCTGATGGACACTGGCAAATAATTGGCCCGCTTCAGCTAACTTCTCTACTGCCTCATTTGTTAAAATTAGTTCGCTCTCAGGCGTATTCAATTTCTGTGATAGAATCGAACCTAGAATAGCCATTCCTGCTCCAAGTTGCTCTTGGAGGCCGGATAAAAAGTGATCATTCTTTAAGGCATGAGTGGGTAAAAGGCATCTAATTTCGTCATTTAATTGCGGCGGGTTTAGTGCCTTACAATTCTCTGGTAATAGGTATTTTGACAGAAGGTCCTTCCTTCTCTCAGCTGATAATCCCTCTCGGAGGTAAACAGTCCAACGGGATTCTAATTCCTCATGGATGTTAGGACCGAACCTATTTGGTTGGTTTGGGTTTTCTCCAAGCATGGAAAGAAACTGCTGATTATGAACGGTGACACTAGGCCCAGGAACAGAAGTCATGGCTGAAGGTTCTGGCAGAGGAAATTCATGGGGTTCCTGTTCTTCTCCAGGGGACCCTGAATCTGAATCTGACTCTAGAAGGAAGAAAAAAAAAATCTAGAAGCCAGTATTATGCCGATATTGCTGGTATCAGAATCGGAATAGGCGTCTTCGGATATGTACACATATATATAAACAACACATATATGTGGGTAGCAAGAACGCAGTCAACAACGAATTTTTTTTTTTTTTTTTTTTTTTTTTTAAAGCAAATGGTAAAAGATGGCAGCCATCTCGGCAAATTCTATACTTAAAAACACCCCTAAATCAGAGATCTAGAATGCAGTCAAAACAACGAACATTCTGACGTTCTAAAGGTGGGGTATAGGAGAGCAGCCAAGTCAGCGAACCCTCAATATATTATGTACAATTTGAAACAAAATTTTGACAAGAATGCAGTCAAAACAACGAACATTCTTTAATTGTAACGTGAAACAAGAGGACAGCCAAGTCAGCCAAACCTCTGCATAATTAAGGCCTGAGAACCTAAGGTCAAGGTGATGTACATTGTAAAATAATAAATATTGACAGGAATGCAGTCAAAACAACGAACATTCTGTCGTTTTTTTTTTTTTTAAAGGTGCGGTATGAGAGAGCAGCCAAGTCAGCGAACCCTCAGTATATGTACAATTTGAATAAAATTTTGACAAGAATGCAGTCAAAACAACGAAACATTCTTTGATTGTAACGTGGAACAGGAGGGCAGCCAAGTCGGCGAACCTTCTGTATAAGTCTAGTAGTATGAAAGGTAAATTGCCTGATCAGATTGCAGGTCAAACGAAATTGAACCTTACCGTCTGATGTAAACGATTCTGATGACTCCTCGCTGTCACTTCCTAGTCGCCTCTCCAGTTTCTCGAGAATTCCCCTGAGTGATTTCAATCGTCGAGAATATTTACGCCTACGCACTTTCGGCATTGCACAATTGCACTATATGACAAACAACGAAGTCTTCCCGGGATTTCACTTTCACTTCCGAACTTCACTGTGCGGCACGAAAAATGAAACTGGCGCTGATAAGAGGTGGACGGGTGCGGGCCGGCCGGGGGGGTTTTTTGTTTACCTTTCTTTCGAACTATTTTCGTGCGCGCGTAGGAAAATGATACCTACCATACCTATCATAGAAGGACGGAGATGCGAAGAATAATGACCTATTTTAGTTATTTTGAGAACCATGCAATGTTTCGATAGAATCAAGCAAATAACTTTAACCACATAAACTCAGATTTTGATTCATACCAGAATTTTTGCAGGGTTTGAAGATGATTTGGTATTCCACTATGGAACTATATCTAGTTACATAAAACGAACTTACATAACTAGAAATCTTCTCAAGGTTCGCAACTCACTAGTCAGTATACAAGCCTCAGTAGTATGAGAACTATTAGTAGTAATAGTAAATGACGTTCTGAAGTTTGTAAAATGACTTAGTAAAGAAAAAAATAAAGCAAGGTCCAAACAAATTTCTTAACAAACCAACGGTATTTTGTTTCCACCAAACTTTGAGGTATCAAAATAATGTATGAGGACCATGACATGTGATCATAAAACTACTTGGTTATATACCATGAGCTTATATAACCAGAAGTGAGTTCCCAAGGTTTGCGTCTCAGTAGCTCTTACATGAACCATTCTAGAGCAAAAATATGCATACGAAAACCATTAGAAGTTAGAAGTAGTGCTCTGCCGTCCATCAAGTTTCAAGCTGACGTCCATTATATCAGGATTTTTTTAATCACTGCGGTTAGAATACCATTGTTGGTACACGGCGCAGACGTCAAAATAAATCACGTCCTCCCGGTGACTCGATTTATATAACGAACAAAAAAAAATTAAAGCAACACCCCGCACACGCATTCCCAGGCCGAAATGACACGACTGGCTGGGAACCCCCGTCGACGCTGCCTTCCGATCCTTATGAGAGGAATTCATATTTTTCGATCATCGATTTTTCTGATAAGATCTACATTTTTTATGCGGCTGCGGTCATTTATAAGTCGCCACATCAACACGAGAAAACATTTTAAAAGCATTGTTGTTTTTGGCTCCGACGATGTGGACGGTGCCCAACGGTCTGGACTGGACTGAGACCGTCAGGCACTGAGTGTTATTATGTTCTAGACAATTAGGGTATCCTAATTGCACATAAGGTCACTGTTTTGAGTTTCAGTCTCGTTCAACGAAAATGGAAAATTTCCGATGCCCGGATCCTGCGGATCGTCCGCAAAAAATCTAAAATCTTTATTTGATACTTTATGAGGATGAAACCTCGTGTTCTAGATAATTACAAATCCGGCCGCCGTTTTGAGTTTCAGTCTCGTGCTACAAAAATGGAAAATTTCCGATGCCCGGAGGGTAGGATCACCCGCAGAAAATCCAAAATCCTTATTTGATCTTCTATGAGGATGAAACCTCGTGTTCTAGACAATTGGGGTATCCTACCCAGTAAACATTCATACGTTAGTTAAACGGTATTTAATCCCTGACACGTTTTTATTTTTACGTTTACTTTTTTACGTACAATCAACTTAAAAATGTCGCGGTTTCTGATGTTACAAGTAACGTATAAATATACGTTCTATCACGGTTTTGAAAAAGCGATCATTATACGTTTAAAAAAGTTCAATTTGTAACCCTTTTCGAAAACGTTTAAAAATTGTGTATTTGCAACGTTGATAAGACATTATTTTTGCCCCAATTAAAAGATTATTCTGATGTAGTATTTGAATTGCTATTAATAGTGATTATCATTTTTAAAGGGTATCATAAATAAAACGCAACGGTTGTTTTTTTAACGTATTTATTGAACTCTCATTAACAAGTGGATACATCAAATTAGAAGGCCGCTTATAAACGAATATACATATAATATGTAACTTAAAATAAAGTATATACACAACTTTAAGGGCGCTTATATAAAACGCAATGTAATTCGCTTCTAGAGAATCATAATTGACAATTACCTAAAAGTAGAGCATTTTCATTAAATCTAGAACAACCCTAACTATTGATTTTTGATAACCGCCACCGTAATATGTCCGGCGTTAATAAAAATTAGGAAATCACAGTTTCAATTTTGCGTTAATCCAAATCATTATAAATCCATGAAAATAAACCAATACAGATTTATTCCTTCAACAGTATGAAACAAAATGTAAAAAAGCCAAGTAGTAATCAGGAAGCATGATAATTACAATGCTACTATTATAAAACGGTTCTAGGTACTCCACATGAGTTGAGAGGAAAAACCAGAACATACGCACGCCACCAAGCCACGAGTTGTAATAGCATCATTTGCATCTCTGAGGTCCACAGCAAAATTTTAAAATTAGGGGCATTCGCATTTTCATCTCAGCAAATTAGTTAGTCATGTAGATGTACTTACCAAACGCAAGACCTGTACTAAACAGCTGAAAACTCAGGAAGCGGAGAACACTTGTTTACTCTACAACAACATGGGTGAAAATGGCCGCCGCCAGTACTGATGTCACGACATACACGCACAGCCTGGCTCCTTCGGACCAATCAAATTGCTCCGTTTAGAAACTACGTTATTTTAACGTTGTATCTGAACGAGCAATGCACGTTATTTTATCTGCTATCATAACTTTGTATAACTTATAGAGGATTAGCAAAATAATGTATTTTTTTTTTGTTGTCAGACGCTTGGCCGGATTTTGCTCCTAATTTAAAAATGAAAAACATTTGAAAAACCAGTTGCTCATATGTTTAATAAAATGATTTAGCCAAACGTTACTTTAACATTGAAACTCTATGGATTGCAGAATGATTATGAATCAGAACGTTATTTTAACGTCTGAATACATCCTTTTTGTCACACTTTATTTGTTTGGTACACAACGTTACTCTAACGTGAAAGTGAGCCACCATTGGATTATGTATTCAATTAAACGTTATTATGACGCTTTAATCAAACGGTATAATTTTACACCAAAATCAAACCGTTAACATTCTAACGTAAACGTTTTATCAACCGCTCACACGTTTAAATTACGTTTAAGTAACGTATATGTGTTTACTGGGATGAGGGCCACCCGCAAAAAACCTAAAATCCTTATTTGATCTTTTACGTGGACGAAACCTCGTGTCCTAGATAATTGGGGTATCCTAATTAGAAATCCGGCCGATGCTTAGAGTCTCAGTCTTGTTCAACGAAAATGGAAAATTTCCGATGCCCGTATTCTGAGGATCACCCGCAAAAAAATCTAAAATCTTTATTTGATATTTTATGAGGATGGAAGCTCGCGTCCTAGATAACTAGGGTATCCTAATTACAAATCCGTATACCGTTTTGAGTTTCAGTCTCGCTCGACGAAAATGGAAAATTTCCGATGTCCGGATCCTTACGATTACCCGCAAAAAATCTAAAACCCTTATTTGAAATTTTATGACAATGAAACCTTGTGTTCTAGATAAGTAGGGTATCCTAATTACAAATCCAGCCGCCGTTTTGAGTTTCAGTCTCGTTCAACGAATATGGAAAATTTCCGATGCCCGGATCCTGAGGATCATCCGCAAAAAATCTAAAATCTTCATTTGATCTTTTATGAGGATAAAACCTCGTGTCTTAGATAATTGGAGTATCCTAATTACAAATCCGGCCGCCGGCCGTTTTGAGTTTCAGTCTCGTGCTACAAAAATGGAAAATTTCCGATGCCCCGATCCTGAGGATCACCCGCAAAAAATCTAAAATCCTTATTTGATCTTTTATGGGGACGAAACCTCGTGTTCTAGATAATTGGAGTATCGTAATTACAGATCTGGCCGCTGTCTTGAATTTTAATTTCGTTCAAAATGGAAAATTTCCGATGCCCGCTCGGATGCTCGGATCCTGAGGATCACCCGCAAAAATCTAAAATATTTTTTTGATCTTTTATGAGGATGAAACCTCGTGTTCTAGATTATTGGTGTATCATAATTACAAATCCGGCCGCTGTTCCCAGTTTTTATCTCGTTCAACAAAAATGGAAAATTCCTGATTCCCGGATCCTGAGGATCACCCGTAAAAAGTCTAAAATCTTTATTTGATATTCTATGAGGATGAAACCTCGTGTTCTAGATAATTGGGGTATCCTAATTACAAATCCTACCGCTGTCTTGAGTTTCAGTTTCGTTCAACCAAAAAGGGAAAATTTCCGATGCCCGGATCTCGCGGGTCACCCGCAAAAAATCTAAAATCTTTATCTAATCTTTTATGAGGATGAATCCTACTGTTCTAGATAATTGGGGTATCCTAATTACAAATCCGGCCGCCGTTTTGAGTTTCAGTCTCGTTCTACGAAAATGAAAATTTCCGATGCCCGGATCCTGAGTATCACCCGCAAAAAATCTAAAATCTTTATTTGATCTTTGATGAGGACGAAACCTCGTGTTCTAGACAATCAGGGTATCCTAATTACAAATCCAGCCGCCGTTTTGAGTTTCAGTCCCGTGCTACAAAAATGGAAAATTTCCGATGCCCGGATCCTGAGGATCACCCGCAGAAAATCTAAAACCCTTATTTGATCTTTTATGAGGATGAAACCTCGTGTTCTAGACAATTGGGGTATCCTAATTACAAATCCGGCCGCCGTTTTGAGTTTCAGTCTTGTTCAACGAAAATGGGAAATTTCCGATCCCCGGATCCTGAGGATCACCCGTAAAAAGTCTAAAATCTTTATTTGATATTCTATGAGGCTGAAACCTCGTGTTCTAGACAATTGGGGTATCCTAATTACAAATCCGGCCGCCGTTTTGAGTTTCAGTCTTGTTCAACCAAAAAGGGAAAATTTCCGATGCCCGGATCTCGCGGGTCACCGGCAAAAAATCTAAAATCTTTATCTAATCTTTTATGAGGATGGAACCCCCTGTTCTAGATAACTGGGGTATCCTAATTACAAATCCGGCCGCCGTTTTGAGTTTCAGTCTCGTTCTACGAAAATGAAAATTTCCGATGCCCGGATCCTGAGGATCACCCGCAAAAAATCTAAAACCTTTATTCGATCTTTTATGAGGATGAAACCTCGTGTTCTAGAAAATTGGGGTATCCTAATTACAAATCCGGCCGCCGTTTTGAGTTTCAGTCTTGTTCAACGAAAATGGAAAATTTCCGATCCCCGGATCCTGAGGATCACCCGCAAAAAATCCAAAATCTTTATTTGATATTTTATGAGGACGAAACCTCGTGTTCTAGATAATTGGGGTATCCTAATTACAAATCGGGCCGCTGTCTTGAGTTTTAGTCTCGTTCAACGAAAATGGAAAATTTCCAATGCCCGGATCCTGAGAATCACCCGCAAAAAATCTAAAACCTTTATTTGATCTTTTATGAGGACGAAACCTCGTGTCCTAGATAATTGGGGTATCCTAATTAGAAATCCGGCCGCCGTTTAGAGTCTCAGTGTTGTTCAACGAAAATGGAAAATTTCCGATGCCCGGATCCTGAGAATCACCCGCAAAAAATCCAAAATCTTTATTTGATCTTTATGAGGATAAAATCTCGTATCCTAGATAGTTGGAGTATCCTAGTTACAAATCCGGCCGCTGTTTTGAGTTTCAGCCTCGTTCAACGAAAATGGAAAATTTACGGTGCCCGGATACTGAGGATCACCCGCAAAAAATCTAAAATCTTTATTTGATCTTTTATGAGGATGAAATCTCGTGTTCTAGATAATTGGGGTATCCTATTTACAAATCCGGCCGCCGTTTTGAGTTTCAGTCTTGTTCAACGAAAATGGAAACCCGTAAAAAGTCTAAAATCTTTATTTGATATTCTATGAGGATGAAACCTCGTGTTCTAGATAACTGGGGTATCCTAATTACAAATCCTACCGCTGTCTTGAGTTTCAGTTTCGTTCAACCAAAAAGGGAAAATTTCCGATGCCCGGATCTCGCGGGTCACCCGCAAAAAATCTAAAATCTTTATCTAATCTTTTATGAGGATGAAACCTCCTGTTCTAGATAACTGGGGTATCCTAATTACAAATCCGGCCGCCGTTTTGAGTTTCAGTCTCGTTCTACGAAAATGAAAATTTCCGATGCCCGGATCCTGAGTATCACCCGCAAAAAATCTAAAATCTTTATTTGATCTTTAATGAGCACGAAACCTCGTGGTCTAGACAATTAGGGTATCCTAATTACAAATCCGGCCGCCGTTTTGAAATTCAGTCCCGTGCTACAAAAATGGAAAATTTCCGATGCCCGGATCCTGAGGATCACCCGCAAAAAATCTAAAACCTTTATTCGATCTTTTATGAGGATGAAACCTTGTGTTCTAGAAAATTGGGGTATCCTAATTACAAATCCGGCCGCCGTTTTGAGTTTCAGTCTTGTTCAACGAAAATGGAAAATTTCCGATCCCCGGATCCTGAGGATCACCCGCAAAAAATCCAAAATCTTTATTTGATATTTTATGAGGATGAAACCTCGTGTTCTAGATAATTGGGGTATCCTAATTACAAATCGGGCCGCTGTCTTGAGTTTTAGTCTCGTTTAACGAAAATGGAAAATTTCCAATGCCCGGATCCTGAGAATCACCCGCAAAAAATCTAAAACCTTTATTTGACCTTTTATGAGGACGAAACCTCGTGTCCTAGATAATTGGGGTATCCTAATTAGAAATCCGGCCGCCATTTAGAGTCTCAGTGTTTTTCAACGAAAATGGAAAATTTCCGATGCCCGGATCCTGAGAATCACCCGCAAAAAATCCAAAACCTTTATTTGATCTTTATGAGGATAAAATCTCGTATCCTAGATAGTTGGAGTATCCTAGTTACAAATCCGGCCGCTGTTTTGAGTTTCAGCCTCGTTCAACGAAAATGGAAAATTTCCGGTGCCCGGATACTGAGGATCACCCGCAAAAAATCTAAAATCGTCATTTGATCTTTTATGAGGATGAAACCTCGTGTCTTAGATAATTGGGGCATCCTAATTACAAATCCGGTCGCTGTCTTGAGTTTTAGCTTAGTTCAACGAAAATGGAAAATTTCCGATGCCCGGACCCTATGGGTAACACGCAAAAAACGTAAAATCTTTATTTGATCTTTTATGAGAATGAAACCTCGTGTCCTAGACAACTATAGGGTATTTATTCTAATCACAAATCCGGCCACTGTTTTGAGTTTCAGTATTGTTCAACGAAAATGGAAAATCTCCGATGCCCGGATCCTGAGAATCACCCGCAAAAAATCTAAAACTTTCATTTGATCTTCTATGAGGATGAAACCTCGTGTTCTAGACAATTGGGCTATCCTAATTACAAATTCGGCCGCAGTTTTGAGTCTGTCTTGTTCTACAAAAATGGAAAATTTCCGATGCCCGGATCCTGAGGATCGCCCGCAAAAAATCTAAAATCTTTATTTGATCTTTTATCCTATTTACAAATCCGGCCGCCGTTTTGAGTTTCTGCCTCGTTCAACGAGATCGGAAAATTTCCGGTGCCCGGATCCTGAGGATCACCCGCAAAAAATCTAAAATCCTTATTTGCTTTTTTAAGAGGATTAAACCTCGTGTTCTAGATAACTGGGGTATTCTAATCACAAATCCAGCCGCGGCTTGGAGTTTCAGTCCCGTTCAACGAAAATGGAAAATTTCCGATGCCCGAACCCTGAGGATCGCCCGTACAAAATCTAAAATCTTTATTTGGTCTTTTATGAGGATGAAACCTCGTGTTCTAGATGTGATTGGGGTATTCTATTTACAAATCCGGCCGCCGTTTTGAGTTTCAGTCTCGTTCAACGAAAATGGAAAGTTTCCGGTGCCCGGATCCTCAGGATCACCCGCAAAAAAACTAAAATCTTTATTTGATCTTTTACGAGGTATAAACCTCGTGTTCTAGATTATTGGGGTATTCTAATTACAAATCCAGCCGCGGTTTGGAGTTTCAGTCTCGTTCAACGAGCACGGAAAATTTCCGATGCCCGGATCCTGAGGATCGCCCATAAAAAATCTAAAATCTTTATTTGATCTTTTATGAGGATTAAACCTCGTGTTCTAGATAATTGGGATATCCTAATTACAAATCCAGCCGCCGTTTGGAGTTTCAGTCTCGTACAACGAAAATGGAATATTTCCGATGCTCGGATCCTGAGGATCGCCCGCAACAAATCTAAAATCTTTATTTGATCTTTTATGAGGATGAAACCTCGTGTTCTAGATAACTGGGGTATCCTAATTACAAATCTGGCGGCTGTTTTGAGTTTCAGTCTCGTTCAACGAAAATGGAAAATTTCCGATGCCCGGATCCTGAGGCTCGCCCGCAAAAGATCTAAAATCTTTATTTGATCTTTCATGAGGATTAAACCTCGTGTTCTAGATAATTGGGGTATTCTAATTACAAATCCAGCCGGCGTTTGGAGTTTCAGCCTCGTTCAACGAAAATGGAAAATTTCCGATGCCCGCATCCTGAGGATCACCCGGAAAAAATCTAAAATCTTTATTTGATCTTTTATGAGAATGAAACCTCGGGTCCTAGATAATTACGGTATCCTAATTACACATCCGGAAGTCGCTTTGAATTTTAGTCTCGTTCAACGAAAATTGAAAATTTCCGATGCCTGCATCCTGAGGATCACCCGCAAAAATCTAAAATCTTTATTTGATCCTTTATGAGAATGAAACCTCGGGTGCTAGATAATTGGGGCATCCTAATTACAAATCCGGGAGCCGTTTTGAGTTTCAGTCTCGTTCAACGAAAATGAAAAATTTCCGATGCCCGCATCCTAAGGATCACCCGCAAAAAATCTAAAATCTTTATTTGATCCTTCATGAGAATGAAACTTCGGGTCCTAGATAATTGGGGCATCCTAATTACAAACACGGAAGCCGCTTTGAGTTTCAGTCTCGTTCAACAAAAATTGAAAAT
Source organism: Callosobruchus maculatus (assembly GCA_951848785.1). Classification (NCBI taxonomy): domain Eukaryota; kingdom Metazoa; phylum Arthropoda; class Insecta; order Coleoptera; family Chrysomelidae; genus Callosobruchus; species Callosobruchus maculatus. Next base: position 4,470,331 of record CATOUR010000027.1, on the reverse strand, counting down.
TTCCGATGCCCGCATCCTAAGGATCACCCGCAAAAAATCTAAAATCTTTATTTGATCCTTCATGAGAATGAAACTTCGGGTCCTAGATAATTAGGGCATCCTAGTTACAAATCTGGAAGCTGTTTTGAGTTTCAGTCTCGTTCAACGAAAATTGAAAATTTCCGATGCCCGCATCCTAAGGATCACCCGCAAAAAATCTAAAATCTGTATTTGATCTTTTATTAGACTGATACCTCGGGTCCTAGATAATTCGGGCATCCTAATTACAAATCCGGAAGCCGTTTTGAGTTTCAGTCTCGTTCAACGAAAATGGAAAATTTCCAATGCCCGCATCCTGAGGATCACCCGCAAAAAATCTAAAATCTTTATTTGGTCCTTTATGAGAATGAAACCTCGGGTCCTAGATAATTAGGGCGTCCTAATTACAAACACGGAAGCCGCTTTGAGTTTCAGTCTCGTTCAACGAAAATTGAAAATTTCCGATGCCCGCATCCTAAGGATCACCCGCAAAAAATCTAAAATCTTTATTTGATCCTTCATGAGAATGAAACCTCGGGTCCTAGATAATTAGGGCATCCTAATTACAAACACGGAAGCCGCTTTGAGTTTTAGTCTCGTTCAACGAAAATTGAAAATTTCCGATGCCCGCATCCTAAGGATCACCCGCAAAAAATCTAAAATCTTTATTTGATCCTTCATGAGAATGAAACTTCGGGTCCTAGATAATTAGGGCATCCTAGTTACAAATCTGGAAGCTGTTTCAGTTTCAGTCTCGTTCAACGAAAATTGAAAATTTCCGATGCCCGCATTCTAAGGATCACCCGCAAAAAATCTAAAATCTGTATTTGATCTTTTATTAGACTGATACCTCGGGTCCTAGATAATTCGGGCATCCTAATTACAAATCCGGAAGCCGTTTTGAGTTTCAGTCTCGTTCAACGAAAATGGAAAATTTCCAATGCCCGCATCCTGAGGATCACCAACAAAAAATCTAAAATCTTTATTTGATCCTTTATGAGAATGAAACCTCGGGTCCTAGATAATTAGGGCATCCTAATTACAAACACGGAAGCCGCTTTGAGTTTCAGTCTCGTTCAACGAAAATTGAAAATTTCCGATGCCCGCATCCTAAGGATCACCCGCAAAAAATCTAAAATCTTTATTTGATCCTTCATGAGAATGAAACTTCGGGTCCTAGATAATTAGGGCATCCTAATTACAAATCCGGAAGCTGTTTTGAGTTTCAGTCTCGTTCAACGAAAATTGAAAATTTCCGATGCCCGCATCCTAAGGATCACCCGAAAAAAATCTAAAATCTTTATTTGATCCTTCATGAGAATGAAACTTCGGGTCCTAGATAATTAGGGCATCCTAATTACAAATCCGGAATCTGTTTTGAGTTTCAGTCTCGTTCAACGAAAATGGAAAATTTCCAATGCCCGCATCCTGAGGATCACCCACAAAAAATCTAAAATCTTTATTTGATCCTTTATGAGAATGAAACCTCGGGTCCTAGATAATTAGGGCATCCTAATTACAAACACGGAAGCCGCTTTGAGTTTCAGTCTCGTTCAACGAAAATGGAAAATTTCCGATGCCCGCATCATCAGGATCACCCGAAAAAAATCTAAACTCTGTATTTGACCTTTTATGAGAATGAAACCTCGTGTCCTAGATAATTAGGGTATCCTAATTACAAATCCGGAAGCCGTTTTGAGTTTCAGACTCGTTCAACGAAAATGGAAAATTTTCCGGTGCCCGCATCCTGAGGATCACCTGCAAAAAATCTAAAATCTTTATTTGATCTTTTATGAGAATGAAACGTCGAGTCTTAGATAATTAGGGTATCCTAATTACAGATCCGGCCGCTGTTTTGAGTTTCAGTCTCGTGCAACGAAAATGGAAAATTTCCGTTGCTCGGATCCTGAGGATCACCCGCAAAAAATCTAAAATCTTTATTTGATCTCTTATGAGAATGAAACCTCGGGTCCTAGATAATTAGGGTATTCTAGCTACAAATCCAGCCGCTGTTTTGTGTTTTAGTCTCGTTCAAAGAAAATGGAAAATTTTCGATGCTGGATCCTGAGGATCACCCGCAAAAAAACTAAAATCTTTATTTGAACTCCTATGAGGGTGAAACCTTGTGTCCTAGATAACTAGGGTATCCTAATTACAAATCTGACTTCTGTTTTGAGTTTCAGTCTCGTTCAACAAAGATGGAAAATTTCCGATGACCAGATCCTGTGGATCACGTGCAAAAAATCTAAAACCTTTGTTTAATTTTTTATGAGGATGAAACCTCATATCCTAGATCATTATGGTATTCTAATCACAAATCGGGTCGCTGTTTTGAGTTTTAGTCTCGCCTCATCCCAGAAATAGTCTCTCAACAAGATCCTTGGCGTAACCCCCATTCCCTCATCGAGTCAAAAAGGGATTGGGCAGAAAATGAAATATTCTCTTCAAAAGTTACAGAGCAATGCTCGCTGGTACGAATTGACACATGAGTGCTATTGAGTGTGCACGCCTCTGTACGCAGAGCTTATCCCAGAAAGAACCCTCAATAATACCCTTGGCGTAACCCCTATTCCCCCATCGAGTCAAAAAGAAATTGAGCAGAAGATGAAATGTTCCCTTCAAAAGTTACAAATCAAAGCTCCCTGGTACGAATGTACACATGAGAGCTATTGGCTGTGCACGCCTCTGTACACAGCCCTCATCCCAGAAAGAACCCTCAATAAGACCCTTGGCGTAACCCCTATTCCCCCATCGAGTCAAAAAGAGATTGTGCAAAAAATGAAATATCCCGTTCATAAGTTAAAGAGCAAAGCTCCCTGGTACGAATTGACACATGAGAGCTATTGAGTGAGCACGCCTCTGTACACAGCCCTCATCCCAGAAATAGTCTCTCAACAAGACCCTTGGCGTAACCCCCATTCTCCCGTCGAGTCAAAGAGAGATTGTGCAAAAAATGAAATGTCCCCTTCATAAGTTACAGAGCAAAGCTCCCTGGTACGAATTGACACATGAGAGCTATTGAATGTGCACGCCTCTGTACACAGCCCTCATCTCAGAAATAGTCTCTCAACAAGACCCTTGACGTAACCCCAATTCCCTCATCGAGTCAAAAAGAGATTGTGCAAAAAATGAGATATCCCCTTCATAAGTTACAGAGCAAAGCTCCCTGGTACGAATTGACACATGAGAGCTATTGAATGTGCACGCCCCTGTACACAGCCCTCATCCCAGAAATAGTCTCTCAACAAGACCCTTGGCGTAACCCCCATTCTCCCGTCGAGTCAAAGAGAGATTGTGCAAAAAATGAAATATCCCCTTCATAAGTTACAGAGCAAAGCTCCCTGGTACGAATGGACACATGAGAGCTATTGGGTGTGCACGCCTCTGTACACAGACCTCATCCCAGAAAGAACCCTCAATAAGACCCTTGGCGTAACCCCTATTCCCCCATCGAGTTAAAAGGAGACTAAGCAGAAGATGGAATGTTCCCTTCAAAAGTTATTTTATTAATTATGTGGAAAAGTAGAACAACTTTTTGCAGAAAAATAAATGTCTCTTTAAAAGCTACAGATCAAAACTGACTCGTACTAATAGAGACATCGCAGCTATCGTGTACGCCTCTGTGCGCAGCCCTCATCCCTGAATGGTCCCCAACGGGACCCTTGGCATATCCCCCATTCCCCCATCAAAATAAAGCAATGTTTTGCAGAAAAAGAAACGTCCCTTCCTGTCTCTTCTAAAAGTTACAGATCAAAACTCCCTCGTACGAACAGAGACATCGGAGCTATCGTGTACGCCTCTGTGCTCTGTGCGCAGCCCTTATACCTGAATGCTCCCCTCACAGAGCCCTTAGCATACCTCCCATTCCCTCATCAAGCCAAAAGGAGACGATGTCGACAAATCTAATGATTCTTTGCAGAAAAAGAAATGTTCCCTTCTGTGACCCTTTTAAAAGTTACAGATCAAAATTCCCTCGTACGACTAGAGACATCGGAGCAATTGTGTACGCTAGTTCCCAACAGGACCCTTGGCATGCCCCCCATTCCCCCATTGAGCCAAAAGAAGATTATGTCGAAAAATCAAATGATTCTTGCAAAACAAGATACGTTCCCTCTAGTGTCCCCCTTAAAAGCTTCAGTTCAAGAGTTCCTTGTGCGAATAGACACATCGGAGCTACTGTGTACTCCTCTGAGCGTACCCCTCAGCCCTGACTGGTAGGTACGTACTTAGGGGACTCGGACATCGCCCCCCCCCGCCCGCCCCCAAATGTTTAGTTCCGCGAAAAATGTAATCCACACCATGTTTAACGATTTTTAGCAACCGTGTTCTGCACCCCCCTCCCCTCTCCCCCTGCGGCCCCTAATAACTAAATCTTGGATACGTGCCTGCTGAATGGTCCCCAAGAGGGCCTTTGACGTGTCCCCCTGTTCCTCCATCGAGCCAAAGGAGATTATATCGAAAAATCGTACGACTCTTTGCAGAAACAGAAATGTTCCCTCCTGTATCCCTTTTGAAAGTCACATATCAAAACTCCCTCGTAGGACTAGAGACATCGGAGCTATCGCGTACGCCTCTGTGCGCAGCCCTCATTCCCCTAGCAAAATAGAACAATGTTTTGCAGAAAAAGAAAAGTTGCCTCCTGTGTCCCTTCTAAAAGTTACAGATCAAAACTCCCTCGTACGATTAGAGACATCGGAGCTATTGTATACGCTCGTCCCCAACAGTACCCTTGGCATACCCCACATTCCCCAATCGATCCAAAAAGAGATTATATCGACAACTCAAAGGATTTATTGCAAAAAGAGATATGTTCCCTCCTGCGTCCTTTTAAAAGTTACAGATCAAAACTTCCTCGTACGATTAGAGACATCGGAGCTATCGTGTTCGCCTCTGTGCGGAGTCCTCATCAGTGTTTTGCAGAAAAAGAAAGGTTGCATCCTGTGTCCCCTTCAAAGGTTACAGATCAAAACTCCCTCGTATGATTAGAGACATCGGAGCTATCGTATACGCCTCTGTGCGGAGTCCTCATCAGTGTTTCGCAGAAAAAGAAAAGTTGACTCCTGTGTCCCCTTTAAAAGTTACAGATCAAAAATCCCTCGTACGATTAGAGACATCGGAGCTATTGTGTACGCTCGTCCCCAAAAGAACCCTTGGCGTACCCCACATTCCCCAATCGATCCAAAAAGAGATTATATTGACAAATCAAAGGATTTATTGCAAAAAGAGATATGTTCCCTCCTGCGTCCTTTTAAAGGTTACAGATCAAAACTTCCTCGTACGATTAGAGACATCCGAGCTATCGTATACGCCTCTGTGCGGAGTCCTCATCAGTGTTTTGCAGAAAAAGAAAAGTTGACTCCTGTGTCCCCTTTAAAAGTTACAGATCAAAAATCCCTCGTACGATTAGAGACATCGGAGCTATTGTGTACGCTCGTCCCCAAAAGAACCCTTGGCGTACCCCACATTCCCCAATCGATCCAAAAAGAGATTATATTGACAAATCAAAGGATTTATTGCAAAAAGAGATATGTTCCCTCCTGCGTCATTTTAAAGGTTACAGATCAAAACTCCCTCGTACGATTAGAGACATCGGAGCTATTGTGTACGCTCGTCCCCAAAAGAACCCTTGGCGTACCCCACATTCCCCAATCGATCCAAAAAGAGATTATATTGACAAATCAAAGGATTTATTGCAAAAAGAGATATGTTCCCTCCTGCGTCCTTTTAAAGGTTACAGATCAAAACTTCCTCGTACGATTAGAGACATCGGAGCTATCGTATACGCCTCTGTGCGGAGTCCTCATCAGTGTTTTGCAGAAAAAGAAAAGTTGACTCCTGTGTCCCCTTTAAAAGTTACAGATCAAAAATCCCTCGTACGATTAGAGACATCGGAGCTATTGTGTACGCTCGTCCCCAAAAGAACCCTTGGCGTACCCCACATTCCCCAATCGATCCAAAAAGAGATTATATTGACAAATCAAAGGATTTATTGCAAAAAGAGATATGTTCCCTCCTGCGTCATTTTAAAGGTTACAGATCAAAACTCCCTCGTACGATTAGAGACATCGGAGCTATCGTGTACGCCTCTGTGCGGAGTCTTCATCCCTGAATGGTCCCCCGACGGGGCCATTGGCATATCCCCCCATTCCCCCATCAAAACAATACCATGTTTTGTAGAAAAAGAAACGTTGCTTCCTTTGTCCCCTTTAAAAGTTACAGATCAAAACTCCCTCGTACGAACAGAGACATCGGAGCTATCGTGTACGCCTCTGTGCGCAGCCCTCATCCCTGAATGGCCCCCCGACGGGGCCCTTGGTATATCCCCCCATTCCACCATCAAAATAAACCAATGTTTTGCGGAAAAGTAAAAGTTGCCTCCTGTGTCCCCTTTAAAAGTTACAGATCAAAACTCCCTCGTACGAATAGAGACATCGGAGCTATCGTGTACGCCTCTGTGCGCAGCCCTCATCCCTGAATGGTCCCCCGACGGGGCCCTTGGTATATCCCCCCATTCCACCATCAAAATAAACCAATGTTTGCGGAAAAGTAAAAGTTGCCTCCTGTGTCCCCTTTAAAAGTTACAGATCAAAACTCCCTCGTACGAATTGAGACATCGGAGCTATCGTGTACGCCTCTGTGCGCAGTCCTCATCCCTGAATGGTCCCCTGACGGGGCCTTGGCATATCCCCCATTACCTCATCAAAATAAAACAATGTTTTACAGAAAAAGAAACGTTGCCTCCTGTGTCCCCTTTAAAAGTTACAGATCAAAACTCCCTCGTACGGCTTGAGACATCGGAGCTATCGTGTACGCCTCTGTGCGTACCCCTCATCCCTGAATTATAGGTATACATTTAGGGGGCCTGGACATCCCCCAAATGTTATAGTTCTGCGAAAGATGTAATCCACACCATGCCCAACAATTTTTAGCAACCGTAATCTGCACCCCCCAACTCCCCCGTCGCCCCTAATAACTAAATCCTGGATAAGTACCTGCTGGATGGTCCCCCAGCAGGTCCCTCCGTTCCCCCATTGACCCAAACCGAGATGGTGTCGAAAAATAATACGACTCTTTGCAGAAAAAGAATGTTCCCTCCTGTGTCCCCTTTAAAAGTTACAGATCAAAACTCCCCCGTACGACTTGAGACATCGAAGCTATCGTGTACGCCTCTCTACGCAGCTCTCATCCCTGAATGGTCCTCCGACGGGACCCTTGGCATATTCCCCCATCAAAATAAAACAATGTTTTGCAGAAAAAGAAAAGTTGCCTCCTGTGTCCCCTTTAAAAGTTACAGATCAAAACTCCCTCGTACTACTGGAGACATCGGAGCTATCGTGTACGCCTCTGTGCGCAGCCCTCATCCCTGAATGGTCCCCCGACGGGGCCCTTGGCATATTCCTCCATTCCCCCATCAAAATAAAACAATATTTTGCAAAAAAAGAAACGTTCCCTCCTGTGTCTTCTATGGAAGTTACAGATCAAAGCTCCCTGGTACGAATAGAGACATCGCAGCTATCGTGTACGCCTCTGTACGCAGCCGTCGTTCATGAATGGTCCCCCAACAGGACCCTTGGCGTATTCCTCCATTCCCCCATCAAAATAAAACAATGTTTTACAGAAAAAGAAACGTTGCCTCCTGTGTCCCCTTTAAAAGTTGCAGATCAAAACTCCCTCGTACGACTAGAGACATCGAAGCTATTGTGAACGCTAGTCCCCAACAGGACCCTTGGCATACCCCCATTCCTCCATTGAGCCTAACGGAGATGATGTCGAAAAATAGAACGACTTTTTGCAGAAAAAGAATGTTCCTTCCTGTATCCCTTTTAAAAGTTACAGGTCAAAACTCCCTCGTACGACTGGAGACATCGGAGCTATTGTGAACGCTAGCCTCCAACAGGACCCTTGGCATACCCCCATTCCTCCATTGAGCCTAACGGAGATGATGTCGAAAAATAGAACGACTTTTTGCAGAAAAAGAATGTTCCTTCCTGTATCCCTTTTAAAAGTTACAGGTCAAAACTCCCTCGTACGACTAGAGACATCGGAGCTATCGTGTACGCCTCTGTGCGTACCCCTCATCCCTGAATGGTAGGTATACATTTAGGGGGCCTGGACATCCCCCAAATGTTATAGTTCCGCGAAAGATGTAATCCACACCATGCCCAACAATTTTTAGCAACCGTAATCTGCACCCCCCAACTCCCCCGTCGCCCCTAATAACTAAATCCTGGATAAGTACCTGCTGGATGGTCCCCCAGCAGGTCCCTCCGTTCCCCCATTGACCCAAACCGAGATGGTGTCGAAAAATAATACGACTCTTTGCAGAAAAAGAATGTTCCCTCCTGTGTCCCCTTTAAAAGTTACAGATCAAAACTCCCCCGTACGACTTGAGACATCGAAGCTATCGTGTACGCCTCTCTACGCAGCTCTCATCCCTGAATGGTCCTCCGACGGGACCCTTGGCATATTCCCCCATCAAAATAAAACAATGTTTTGCAGAAAAAGAAAAGTTGCCTCCTGTGTCCCCTTTAAAAGTTACAGATCAAAACTCCCTCGTACTACTGGAGACATCGGAGCTATCGTGTACGCCTCTGTGCGCAGCCCTCATCCCTGAATGGTCCCCCGACGGGGCCCTTGGCATATTCCTCCATTCCCCCATCAAAATAAAACAATATTTTGCAAAAAAAGAAACGTTCCCTCCTGTGTCTTCTATGGAAGTTACAGATCAAAGCTCCCTGGTACGAATAGAGACATCGCAGCTATCGTGTACGCCTCTGTACGCAGCCGTCGTTCATGAATGGTCCCCCAACAGGACCCTTGGCGTATTCCTCCATTCCCCCATCAAAATAAAACAATGTTTTACAGAAAAAGAAACGTTGCCTCCTGTGTCCCCTTTAAAAGTTGCAGATCAAAACTCCCTCGTGCGACTAGAGACATCAGAGCTATTGTGTACGCTAGCCTCCAACAGGACCCTTGGCATACCCCCATTCCTCCATTGAGCCTAACGGAGATGATGTCGAAAAATAGAACGACTTTTTGCAGAAAAAGAATGTTCCTTCCTGTATCCCTTTTAAAAGTTACAGGTCAAAACTCCCTCGTACGACTGGAGACATCGGAGCTATTGTGAACGCTAGCCTCCAACAGGACCCTTGGCATACCCCCATTCCTCCATTGAGCCTAACGGAGATGATGTCGAAAAATAGAACGACTTTTTGCAGAAAAAGAATGTTCCTTCCTGTATCCCTTTTAAAAGTTACAGGTCAAAACTCCCTCGTACGACTAGAGACATCGGAGCTATCGTGTACGCCTCTGTGCGTACCCCTCATCCCTGAATGGTAGGTATACATTTAGGGGGCCTGGACATCCCCCAAATGTTATAGTTCCGCGAAAGATGTAATCCACACCATGCCCAACAATTTTTAGCAACCGTAATCTGCACCCCCCAACTCCCCCGTCGCCCCTAATAACTAAATCCTGGATAAGTACCTGCTGGATGGTCCCCTAACAGGTCCCTCCGTTCCCCCATTGACCCAAACCGAGATGGTGTCGAAAAATAATACGACTCTTTGCAGAAAAAGAATGTTCCCTCCCGTGTCCCTTTCAAAAGTTACAGATCAAAACTCCCTCGTACGACTGGAGACATCGGAGCTATCGTGTACGCCTCTGTGCGTACCCCTCATCCCTGAATGGTAGGTATGTACTTTAGGGACCCGGTCCCCCAACAGGAGCACTGGCCTATCCCTCCATTCCCCTGTGTCCCTTTTAAAAGTAACAGATCAAAACTGCCTCGTACGAAGAGAGACATCGCAGCTATCGTGTACGCCTCTGTGCGCAGCCCTCATCCCTGAATGGTCCCCCGACGGGGCCCTTGGCGTACCCCCCATTCCCCAATCGCCGTACGCGCGCGTCTGCGAGTCCGTCCGCTCTTCTTCTCCGCTGTCCGCGAGTCGCGTCTAGATGGCGCACAGGTAAAAACAAGCGAAGAACGGTTTAACAGCTGCCTTGATACCTTGCTTAGTCGACCGTCTACTGTTTGAGAATAGAGTGACCGCGCGTGTGTCGACTGTTTAAATGTGCGTCATCGGCTTTTCTCAATACGTGGAATCCGCAGGTGGTGAACGTGTGATGTAAATATGCAAGAAAACAAAGGCGAAATGTCACCCAGACCGACCGAGATGCCCGGCAACCAGCTGAACCTGATGCTGCAGGAGAACCTCCTGCAACGGTCCATCCAGAACGTGGCCCTGTCCCTGCAGAACGCCATGATGAACTCCCTGCAGCAAGCCGCTCTCCTCCCGGTGAACTCCGCAGCGGCCGCCGCGTTGAACCTGCAGGCGTTGGAGTCGTACCTAACCTTACAAAGACTGAGCACGGTGTCGGCGAACGTCCAGAGCAACTCCGGCAGGATCGATATACTCAAGATCGCCACCAACACGGCGAAGATCAACGAGGAGACGATCAGCAATGAGGAGGAAACCACGAACAACACGAGCCTCACGGAAGACGTGGACCTCGCTGAAGAGGTCGAGGAGGATTTGGCGCTTTTGGATAACGATGAAGCGCTGAACAACTTCCCCATGCCTTCTTCTCCCGTGGACACGTCGTATCCCAGTTTGATAATGAACTCTGTGTACCAGAACCCTTCTAGTTCACCTCCCGGAGTGGCGTCCTCCACCTCCAGTTCTGCGACGGCCAGTGGCGTGGTGACGACGAGGCAGAAGGGGAGTTCGAGGCCCAAGAAACAGTTCATTTGCAAATTTTGCAGCAGACAGTTCACCAAGAGTTATAATTTGTTGATTCACGAACGGACTCACACGGATGAAAGACCGTATTCCTGTGATATTTGTGGAAAGGCTTTTAGGAGGCAGGATCATCTTAGGGATCACAGGTGAGAACCGATAACACTGAAAATTTAAGCGTATAATAATTGCTCTAGATAAATCTGCTTGGTTATAGTATGCATAACCCGTTGTATTGCTATATTTATCTATTATTAGCATATACTCATTATCTTCATTATGATTACCTTATAAGGGACAGGTAAGGACCCTATTTACTACTCCCAATATATGAACGGATATATTGAACGTATATTTTTAGCTCTCGTTAGTGTTAATCTGCAAATCCATAATTTAAAGTCTTCTGAATCTATGAATATGTCTTCAACTTGATTTTCCATAACTGTATCAAGCAGAACTCGAAAATAAACCAGCATAACTTTGTTTGGATTGATATACATTTATATATCACCAATAATGTCATATCCTGTCGATATCCCAAACGCAAATTTTTGCTGCGCCGCCATATTTGATCCGCCATATTGAATTCTTCAATAAAGGAAGAGATTCATTTGTGGGACTCCACTATGTGTCTTACTTTTTATTCTAATCACGCTGCCTTCAATTTTTTAGTCTGCTGAATCTATCAAGTCTTCGACTTGATTTTCCAACACTGTATCAAGCAGAAATCGAAGATAAACTAGCATAACTTTGTTTGGATAGAAATACATTAATGTATCACCAATAACGTCATATTATACTTTTGATATCCCAAATGCAAATTTTTGCTGCGCCGCCATATTTGATCCGCCATATTGAATTCTTCAATGAGGGAAGAGATTCATTTGTGGGATTCCACTATATGTCTTGCTTTTTATTCTAATCACGCTGCCTTCAAATTTTTCAAATCGTGAACTGTCTTTGTTATAGATAAAGCAATAATTGTAAAATTGTTCTGATAATTATAAAAAAATATAGATTTTCCTAAAGAGCTATTCTACACTCACACACGTTCAGAGTCTATCAGCAAAAACCCAAAAAATAAGCTTAAATCATTTTGCATTTAGCATTTAGGTATAAAGCTTAACCATGCTTTTATCCAAATAATTTGCAAACACGCTTAAAATACAGTTGACAATCACTTTGTTTCCAAGATCTATAGGTAGGTACATATTGAGCTATTCCAGTGTTATCAAATCTAAATTCTGGAACAGTTCTTCCACCCTTATTGTTTTAGCCACGCGCTTGTTATAGGACTAAACTATAAATGATTAGGAATGGCCATATAAACACGAACGATAAAATAAAAATAATAATTGGTAGAAACACGAAGATAAAATTATTTCTTCAATATGAACCAATAATATCTTCCGACGGAAGATGTATTGTATATAACTCTCGTATCCACGTGTTTTTGTATTTGTAGTGGTTTCAAACCAAGAAATTCTGTGAGTCTATAGTTCATCAAACTCTCTGTGTTTGCGTTTAATTATTGGAAACCGCCATTTTTGATCCGCCATGTTGGATTAATCCGTAGCAAATCAAAATGCGGAACGAATTGCCTCATGGATTTCTGGTAGTATTGGATTATGTTATTTATTCATTACTTTTCCGTTAACAATTCGTCATTGTTTTTTCGTATAGTAACATGGAAACTTGTGCAAAGGTATATCAGTACTTGAATCGAGGGAAAAGCTACTGCAGGTACCGCAATGACTTTTAATATATTGTGTAGCGCTTCTCTTATAGTATTGATGATATGGCCTTATCATCAGAATTGTAGTTGCTTATATTACATCTGAGATAAACGTTTGATTCTATAGTTTCACGTTTTGTCAGACCTTTTAATCTATGGACTTGGATTTATGGACTATGGAGTATCGTTTTGAGCCGAAAAACTTACTTTTAACAATGTACGATGCTAAGGGTTTTCTGGGGTTAGAAGTGATGAAACTTTTATCCAAGAATTACTTGATATTAATTATTTTGGACATTCATGTTCACTTAATGACTGTGCGGTTATAGGTACTCGATAACGTAGGTACTATTGTAGTTACAGAACATTTAAATGGAAAAGCGTTCTGTTAAATGTTCAAGATTTCCTCTATTGGGTCGACTTTCGGACTAAATTACTGAAACCTAAATTGATATAGTTAATTTTGCTTAGCTACAAGAATACTAATAGCATTGCATATGCATTTTGTTACTACGGTTGATGGCATCAACGGCATCTGGATATCTAAGTGATTTGGACACTAGATGGCGGATTAAATACTATATAATTCACAGCATAGGCAGATCTTAATATAATCTGCTACTTGAAGTAGATTTATTAGAAGAGCGCGTGACAACATTGCTTTTGCTCAGTTTGCATTCCGTTGCTGCGATCATTTATGATAACGTGTGAAGTATAGACCAGGTTTTCTAGTAATATGTCGTATAGCTTCGAGCACGCAGAAGATGGAAAGATTGCTAGCTTCTTCATTAATATAACGAACACTTTCACAGAATCAGAGTATGTAGCATTGATTTTATTGTTACTGATTCATGAACACAAAAAATAATGAATAAATTCATTGTTTCAACGAACACCTGAGCATTGCTTTCATGAAGCCAGTCCTCAATTATCACAGAAGGCGCGAAAGATAATAGTGGCTAGCTGTAGACCAGTCACTGATGCCGACATTGATATTATAAAGAGCTGCAGTTCGTAATATTAATGATCCATGATCATAGACCCATGGTTACTGTTTATTAATATCCTGGCGAACATGGATCTGTGCGCGGTAGCCATTGATCAAGATTCGTAACTTGATGAACACGAAGGTTGACATACGACATTTCATTACATTAACGACTTTTCCAAAATTATCACGTACTTTTTTCGTTCGGTTGCCTCAGTTCAAAAAGAAATGACCGGCAACCTACGCAGGTGCAGGGATTGTTTAATTTTTGACTTTATTACATTATGGTGCTTAGTATCATCACAGAACTGTGGTGTTTAATTGTAAGATATCAAAATGGGAATGACATAACGTTGTCATCACAGAATTAGAATTTTGTGGTTCTCGGAATGGCATGCCATCAGATACAAGATTTCATAATAATCTTAAAATAAATATAACTTTCGTGTGCTGAACTAAACAAAATTATATTTTAAATGAAATTAATTGTAACACTGGGAATCAACATCAACAATAACATGTCCTGGCACGACCACGTCGCCAGTATTGCTAAAACGGCATCCCAGAAGCTTGCAGTTTTGTTCCGCTGTAGGAAGTTGTATACACCAGAGCAACTGCTGCTGCTCTACAAGGCACAGATCCGACCATCGCTGGAGTATTGCTCCCATGTGTGGGGATGCGCTCCGAAGCACTCTCTAAAGCTTCTGGACACTATCCAGAAAAGAGCGATTAGACTAATCGATACGCCTAACCTCACAAAGGACCTCCACAGCCTGGAACATCGAAGGAGGGTGGCTGACCTATCCTTGTTTTACGGATTCTATCACGGAAGATGTTCGAGTGAGCTCTCTCAGATAATAACACCACAGGCCGTCCGAACCAGGAACACTAGAGAAGCTCTGCGAGCTCATCCTTACCAGGTCGAGGTCCTTACTCCCCGAACTAGTCTCCTCCAGCATTCCTTCTTTTGGAGAATTTCGACGCTGTGGAATCAGCTGCCGGGGAATTTGTTTCCCGACGGCTGCAACCTGCGGCGTTTCAAATCTAACGTGAACCGATACTTATCCCCTCGCAGCGCTTCTACAGCCTTTGCGGGAGGCTGGCCATAAAAAAAACTGCATGATTCCAAAATGTTTAAAAAATATTGTGCAGCCTCCACCCTGCCAAAAATAGCCCTTGGTCTTTTACAGCGCCTCAAACATCTTAAAATTCTGCTTTGGTCGATCAATTCTGATTTTGGCTTTGGATTTTAATCAAAATTATTGTCTGGAAATTTTCTTCATAATAAAAGATACCAAACTTGTAGTGATTGGGACACAAAGGTAGGTTTGCAAACGTAACGTTCAAAAATACAGCAAGATTTGGCGGGATGCAATCTCATGGACGAGTGCTGAACCAATAGCATACCTTAACCGAATTCAAAGTTTTGAGCGCGACTAATCGCCGCCAATTATGGACCAGTGTCATAGCTAAGCCACGCCCCATTACGGAGCAGTTTTAAGCTAGCTTGCAAACCGTAGCTTTTATATAATAGGTTTGATCCTGCCTGTCTTACAAACAAAGTTACTGATCATTAAGAAACGAATGTTTTTCACTTCCAACCGAGATTCAAAACATTCCGAAAGCTGTTAGAACGAGCCTACATATTCTTTTCTAACTGGTCATTCTGCGCAGGAGCATAAGTCAAATATCTTCACGGAAACAGCGACCCAAGATCCGTCCGACCAGTATCAGCTTTCAAGGATTGGTAATTGAATCTTGTTTAGTTTCCCAACGGATGGATTAGTTGATCACTAACAAGTGCCAGCACACCCAACATAATATATAACTCACAAAACCCAATTTTTAGTGTAAGAGTATTTAATACTGATTTATCAGAGAATCAGTCTCAAATAGTGTGATTTATGATTCCATGGATTAAACGAACATCGAACAACTGAAAAATTGGTTTAAGAACACAAAACAGATGATTCAGAAAAACAGCTAATCTTCCGTACAAGAGTAAATTGATCCTAGATCTTCTTCCAAATGTCAAGATCAATAATTATTATAATAATCCTTGTGATAGACTGATGGGTTTGACTCGACCATAGTTCCCGTAGAAGCATTTAATATCGCGAATTATCGCATTCACAACTATCGTGTTTATACCGCAGAATGTTTACAGTTAACTGCATTTTTGCATTTTCGAAAATATAAGCGGCTTCCATTTTTATCAGCTTTTTTTCTATAGTGAGGCCCAAGGAATTAATTAATTACCCAATAGAGGTAGCCATGATGCGGTTGATGAATAAACTGTTGTCATACAAAAATTAACAGGGCGCAAAGCGGAAAATTTGATAGCCGTGCGCGTTATGACTGATTTGCAACCTATTTGCAATTCAAGGGTGGTTCAGAGTCCTTGAGTGCACATTTTTAAATGGCTCTCAAAAATGACGTAAGTGATCAGTTCCGCGACTTTCCGGTTATGTGGGGAAATACAGAAACGAAGTTCATTATCAGTGACTGTACAAATAACACCGTACGTGACGTAATGGCCTTGCTATTGTAGTGATCTAGACTGCCTTATTTCTATTTTGTAATGATACAGTGAAATTTCACAAAACTGAGTCACGCATTTATAAAAAGCAATGAAGTTAAAATATCGAAGCTGGAATGCAAACCCTATTACTTTGGCCATAAAATAATACTGGTATGATATGGAATATAATGATTAGGTTTTGTTCACACCTAAATACCAGATTAGTCGATGCAATTCTTGCGAAGTGAGAAACGTGGACTCATGTATCTGCGATTGTAAATATAACCACATTAATATAACCTCATTTGAAGAGGTAAACATTTTACAATGTCCCTCTTTCTTGTGCTGGCGAAATTAAGGCGAAAGGATAGTCAAAAATAAACCAAAATTTGGTAAGTTGTGTAATAGGGGCATCAGCTCTCAAGGCCAAACTGAAGTGAAAGGATAGTCAAAAATAAACCATAAAGAGGTAAACATTTTACAATGCTACCCTTTATTGTGCAGGCGAAACTAAAATGAAACGATAGTCAAAAATAAACCACAAAGAGGTAAACATGTTACAATGTTACCTTTTATTGTGCAGGTGAAACTAAAATGAAACGATAGTCAAAATTAAACCAAAATTTGGTAAATTGTGTAATAGGGGCAACAGCTCTCCAGGGCCATCAGGTCTTATATGGGCTTTAAACGACTTTTTTTTTGTTGGTGAGACGTATTGTTTGGTTTTGAATGGAGCTTTTTCCCAGCAGCTGATGTGTTCATGCTAGCTCATGTTTTCATGTTCTGCGTAGTTTGTTGTTGATTCCTTTAATTTCGCGTCATTTATTTATGACCAGAAATCATTGTAACAATAATCGCAGATTAATATTCATAAACAAATCTTTATGTACCGTCCCCTCTTAAGCGGCCCACAGACGATGATGCATGCTACGATGCAGGCATCGACTCCTACGTTTCATGATGCAAGTAGCAGCGTGTGTAGTACTGAATCACGTATTTGGCATCAGTTGCGGTTTGCAGCGATGCAGATTCTGGAATCCCATTTTGGTCGGTGAGCCATGACGCCGACTCGGTGACACTGATGCAGGCAAGGATGCAGGTTTCAAATGTTTCAACATTTATAGTATTTCGTCGATGCAAACAAATAACTCCACCCTACTATTCTTGTGTGCAGGAAACGTGCAGAAAATATCAAGTCGATTCAGGCAACAGGTTCCGATGTGAGTAGGAACTGATGCAACTGATGCGAGTTTCATAAAACCTTGAGTCGATTCAGGAATCGCAGCATGCATCAACGTCTGTAGGCCGCTTTAGAAGGTTGGTTATCACCATGACGGTTCTTGGTTTAGATGCGGCTGTTCGGAATAATTCTCCGGTTTGAAAATAGCTAGGAAGTTGAATGTTACGCTGGCCTTTTGAGTAATTGGTCTTCTATGTAACTATAAGAATTTTTTCGGGAGATCTCCGTCCAACACTGATGTGTACTACCTGGAACAGAACTGGAAATTTTCGCGTCAAACGGGGATAGGGGAAGAGGAATGTGACGTCATTAGAATATGACGATGTCACGTGATACCGGGAACTGAATTCCTATCCACCAGATGTAGGTGAGGTACTGGCGGGTGACATTTTGTTATTTTTTTTTTCGTTTATTTGTACGGATTGATACAAATAGTGTCAATAGGAAGCGGTTCCCTTGAGGGATCTAGAACTATCGTGGAAGAGGGACTTGTGTGTCACTGGTCCATTTCCGGTTCCTTTTACACCGAGATCTCGCGAAAAAATGTTTTATGTTGAAAGAGATGTAGCATAACATTTTTAATTTTCGTAATAATGTGTAGTAGTTGCTATGACGTCAAATACTGCCCTGTAGCCTGTAGCTACTAAGTCAAGATACACTTGGATAATTTTTAGATTATTAAGTAAAAACAGCCCTTTCAGACGAGACCTAGCTTGTTTAATTCCTTTAACTTATGTCAAAGTTATTCCCATGTAGATAAAAACTTTTTTTGACGTTCCCCACCACTACATCTTCCAAGATAGAGCAAAAAACAATTAACAAAAAAAAAATCGAGAATTATCCAGTGGTAAGAATGTAATATACCTTTATTTCCATATTTTTTTGAGAAAACAGTAACGCCCTCTAGCGGTCACTTGCGGAACTTGACCGATTTACTTCTGGATTTATCTAACAATATTTTTTGCTCCAATTTATATGATTTAGGATCGGTTTCACAATAATGGGTTAACTCAAGGTTGTGTGTTGACCGGAGGTTAACCCTAGATGACATGTTTCACAAATGGTAGTTTTCGGTTTTACTTGAGGTTGACTCTGAGTTAACTTGACCCCAAGAAATTCTTGAGTTAAACCCAGGTTTGCGATGACGCATGCGCATTAGGTTATGTCACTTTGATTTTGCTACTTGCTAGGCATTAGAAGTTTCATATTTTATTTTTACCTTAACGCTTTCCATCGTTCTTTTTATTTGAAATGGCAGTGATGAAGAAGCAATGAGACCAAGAATATTTCGACCTAGAGTCAATTATTTTGAGGAATATGATGACCATGACTACTTGGTCTTTTTTAAATTTTTGTATTTTTGTTTCAGCACCATTACAGATCTGCGGCTATTATTTACACATTTGCAATTAAACCCTTCTCCTATCTTTTCCCAGGCGTTGTCTTTTTCGCGCCATGTTGTTGTACCTTTTGTTTTGCATTCGGTTACAAGCCTGTACTTTTCTACTAAAGAAATGAATAGATATTCTTCATCTTTTGAAAAGTTGTTTGCTCTTTTTGGTTTTTCCATGCTGACACACGGGTACATGCACGGCTATTATTTGAAAAAAGCTCCAGAAACAACCACAACGCCAAGCAGTCCAAACACCAACCCAACCTAAAAATCTTTTATCTATGCCAAACACCAAATAACTGCGAATGAAATGAAGAAATGTCAGTGAGAAAATCAAAATGAGGTTGGAAGTCGCATGGAACTGACAACTCAACGAACTCATTTTTTGACAGTCTTGTCAGAAAAACACAAAACACCAGCACGAAACACCTAACGAAGGAAATAAGAAGAAAAATAATTTTAAATATTGCGTACATAGTACCACCAACAGCTAAAAATAAAATACAACTCGCGGTCAGTTAACCCTTCGTCTTTTTATGATTGTGAAAAAAGAGGCGTTCGATTGTCTAACTCGCAAGTCGAGGTTAGTAAGCCGTCAGAGTGACCACTGATTGTGAAACTGGGCCTTATGGGTTACCGAGATATTGCCGGCGGCCATTCTTGAAAGGCCATCCTGCAAAATGATATTACTCTTGGAATTTTTTCAGCCATAAAGTGCGTCTTCTCCCCGCACTTCTATTTCCTTGTATTATTATTTGTTGAATGGGATATACATATATGTCTCCACGCACAACGTGACCCCGGTCTTAATATCCTAATATTTGTGATTCTTTCCGTCCAAGAAACTCTGGGTATGCGTCTATACCTACATTACAAAAGTCTAGTTCTTTGCAGATCAACTTTGTTCGTTCTTCACGAGTCCATCTCATAGAGGGGAATTTAAAACACGTAACATTTGATCTTAAGTTCGATGTTCATATCTCTGGAGCAGAACACTCTCTTCATGTTTGTGAATGCAGCTCTAAAAATAGTTTGACCTGTTCTAGGTCTTATTGCTTGAGAGTGTCTAACATAGGTACAAAATATTTTTCTGTGTGTATTTCCTGACATCTGACAACAATGATACCATCCAAGATAATTAAGTGACCCTCTGCGACTAACTTACAGGTCCTCAATATAAAAATCTCAAAGTATATATGCTCCACGACACCATCCGACCCATTCAGATGCTAAATTCGACTTCAAAAACGTATCCATCATAAGCCATTAGCATCCAATCAAAATGGCCAATAAATAATCCGAGCATTAACGTCAAATTAGGTACAATCGAACCGAAAATAAGATATGACTGCAATCAATCATATTGCAGCGGCTTTTCACTCCCTAGCGAGCGTTAGTTGTCAATAAAGCAGACACCGTCCTTTAAGTATAAGGAAAAAAGTAATTGAAATTATCGCTAGCCACTATTAAGCGTTTAACTTTAATTTATGGCTTATTAAATTTTCATTTAATGCAAATATATGCATTAGCGAATTCAACACCTGTTGTATGTATACCTCTACCTGTATAATGGAGTATCCGTCTTTTGAAGTTCGTTATGAGATAAACGGATCAAGATTTATGGAAAGAAACGTAGTTAAAAATGGCTGATTCTGGCTGTCTGATATATGTAGACTTATACAGGGTGCTTCACATTTAGTAGGACATGGCAAAACTTAAAGTTATAGATATACTGAGCTATTGTGCATGGTAATTAAATAAATTTTCTGCAGTTATCTAGAAGACTATCGCTTTCCCAAGCAGCCTTTTGTTTCCTTAGTTCTAATAGATTGAATTGGGAGACTCATTAATGACCTCCCAAAACGGTCTGTTTAGTACCTTTAGGCCCAATTTTATCAACATGCATATTATATGTATATACTTTTTTACTATAATGTAAAGGTATTGTATCTCACAGGTCTTTGTGTGATTATTATAGATATAGTAACAGTCTTGTTTTATCAGGATGATGCAGTAATTAGATTTTTTTATCAACATATTAATATTATTAAAGTGCTAATCAAATTGTACTCATTTTCTGGGCCGTGATTGGCCAACAGTTAAATCGTGTATTTAGCTTTGAGAAATGCAACAGAATGTTATTTTTACCCCTTTTTACTATAATTGTCTATTGTTTATTGTTTTTAGATAGATAGATAAATAATATACAGGTATTGTGTTTACTCCTGGCCAGCCAGATCTCAGGTTCACCGACTGACCCTGAGTACGACTATCTACATACGATATTGCAATGTTTAGATAAGTTACATATAAATTATTATATCATAAATTATCTAAATAACATAAACGCGTTGAAATGAAAAAAAAGATACACATTAAATAATGATTTAAATAACAAAATAAATCTTATATGCGTCATCAGTCGCAGAAAGGCACACAAATATACAGGGTATCATGTAGTCAAATCGCTAACGGTTTATAAGTTTTGACATTTTGAAAGACGTAACATGAAAAAACTCAACATAAGGGTTGTTTAAAAGTTTACATAATATACACACAAGTTAGCGAATTGAGGAGCAGTCGAAAGAACTGAAACTTGAGCAATGCTATTAAAATATTCTGAAGCCATTGTATGTGTTCTATGCTCAATGATACCGTCATATTTAAACCTAGGTACCACATCATTTCAAGACACCCCAGAATAAAATAAAATTAACGAAAGAAAAAATGAGAAAAAGAAGTACAAAAGCAATAAATAAAATTTCGATCACGGAATGTTATGAAAAATCGAGACCGATGACGTAAGAACCTAACCTAACTTGCACATTCATATCAACGTTAGTTTAATATACCGGTATATTGCAGGTGTTTATAATTATTATCGATAGTAAACTATTATTTTATCAATTTGAATTTTTTTAATTTCTTGTCATCATTATCATTTGATAGACTAACAACCCAGTGATCAAATGTACTGCTTTTGTGGAATCTGATTCGTCCCGATTATCAAATTGCTAAATTCTTTGTTAAGGGGCCTGGACACACACATTTATACATATGTACGTATTTGCCATGTAAAACACGGACTCACAATTTCTCGCATAACTCACTCTATTTTCAAAGCACATATATAATATTTCAGCAGGCGATAATAAAGACCATAATGAATGACAACTATTTTCGATTTTCTCAAAAAAGTTTTTTAATGTGCAAAAAAACTCGCAATGCAAAATCATACATTCTATAAATGCCTGTAATTTAACAACCAAAAACGATATCAAAAAAAGGCTAAATAGTTGCACAAGCGCAAGCTTACTTCCTTTGAGTCATTACTGTAAGTTTAAAGGTAACGTCAGCTTGGAAATGCGAAATTAATGTTTATGGTGACCTTTGGACCTTACCTTTGGATTTTTGGACTTATCTCCCCTCATCTTAGACACACACACTGGAGAAAGGGAACAGGTGGCCACGCCTCCTCGCTAACACGGGAATACGTCTTTTCTTGGATTCTCAATTTCGCACGCTATAGCCTAGACCCTTAAACAAGAAAATGCAAATACTCGTATTTCATTTAGGATGGAAAATCAGACTGGAAAAAATGCTATATAGTTCAAAATGGTCTATTGTATATAAAGCTTTCCATTTCCACCTTTTTGAGCTAAACGTCCAGAGAAATCAATAACTTTCTGACAATTTCGACAGATGCATATTCATATATGGGCTGCTCTGATTGGTCAAAGCCTTGGTTAAAGTGCTGTTGATAAAATCGGGCCTTAGTATGCCATAGTAGGGTTATGAATCAGAATTACCAGATTTGTTGGGACACCACTGCCAGAATTCCGTTTGCAACATTCAATAGATTCTGATCCAAAAATTTGATATATTAACATCGATGGACTTCATGCATCTAGAGCAAACGTGATCAACAGGAAAAGGCAAGGAAGTTTGAGGTCTCCTAACGGAGCCCTGGGATACACAATAGAGCATAATCCAATACATCTTAAAGTTCGCATAGAAGTGAGGATGGGACTCTGTTTGATCTCTTTGACTGGGGGTTCGCAATAAGCTTTTAGGCAACTATTACCCTAACCACCTCAGTACCAAAATAATTCAAAAGGCATATACCGGGTGTCCCAGAATTTCCTTGACACATGATATTTTCGTAATGCAAAACGGTTCAAGCAAGAACTGAGTGTTACTTTTGAAGGTACTGTAGGGTCTATCATACCATGCATTCAAAACTTTTTTTTTGTACGTCAACCCTTTAAACTCCCCCCAACTTTTTTTTCCAAATAGCACCCTATAGCTTTTCCTATATAAATGTCCTTATTCTATTTAAAATCCTGTAATACCTTTGATTTCGTACAAAAACCAATTTTTTCCGTAAAGTCATCAGCATAAAGTGAATAAAATTAGGATTTGTTTGACGCAAAATATTTTCGTAACAAAAAAATAATAAAAAAGAAAATAAGTGGGTTTTTAAATGTACTGAATTACCTATCATATTGCGCTTCCAAAAAAAATCACTCCAACCGGAACACCCACCCCTATTTATTTACAAGCTATTAATCCACAATTTCTATCGGAAAAATTAATTTCTTACGTTAATTAAAACGTCAAGTACCCCACCTTTGTGTACCTATTACAATTTTATCGTTTCTTTCTTATCCGTTTTTGTTACAAAAATATCAGGCGTCCAACAAATTATCATTTCACTTGTCTTATGCCTATGATTTTAATAATTAAAGGTAACACAAGATTTTAAATAAAATGGGGATATCATTTATGTAGGAAAACTTATGAGGTGCAGCAAAAAATGTTGGGGGTGGGTTTTAGGGGTTGACGTACAAAAAAAATGTTTTGAATGCATGGTATTATAGACCCTAGAGTACCTTCAAAAGTACCACTCAGTTCTTGCTTCAACCGTTTTTCGTTACGAAAATATCACGTGTCAAGGAAATTCTGGGACACTCGGTATATGTATCAAGTGCAGATGGTTGCTAAGAAGGTTATTAAGACATCTAAGACCTCATACACAAAATATGTTCGATGAAAAATTATCACACATATTTAAAAGTTATGCACTGTGTGTCGAAACAATTGCGATAATTTGTACATGTGATGATTTTTCATCGAAACGTACTTTGTGTATAATCATGGACCTCCATCTAGTCACGGCCAACTGCACCTACTATCTTAGATCTTATCAGACCTATTATTATAGAAATCAAGAGAACTAAGAACTTTATTGCTGCGTGATATACCTGCATTTTCCTTTCGAAGTATGTAGCATTTACTCGTTATTTTCAAATTAGTGACGTATTATCTCTATACAACCATTTTCCTGTCAAAGGCTGTCAACACTGCGATGAGGCATTCTCCTTCACCCTTCATAGTTTCATTCACTAAATTGAAACGCATTTGACGGCGTTCATGCTCGCTCAGGAAACCTCTAATTTTTCTGTTCATAACAATCATATTTTGATCACGCAAGTCATCTGGTCCGCGTTTGAAGCAGGTTTCGTGATAGACGCGTTAAAAGTTGACCGCCTGAAGAGACTGGATATGTGAACGTGCCAAGCCAATTTGTAGACCAATCAGAATTACGAAAGACCCCAGTTGTTGTCTCACAGGCGTATACAAGGGGTGGGGGGTAACAGGGGTAATTACCCCTCCCAAGATTTTCGAAAAAAAAACTCAAATCAAATTTGACTTATTTTATTTGACTTATTTATTTAAGCAATTGTAGCACTCAAATAAAATCTTTTTTGCAGGTACTAAATTACAAAAGGGTTTGTTTTGCATTATTACAGTGATGCATATCTAATATATTCCCATTGTTACATAATCAGTTGAATGTCTTATACAACGTGGTACTTGTCACAAAAATTTACCTAACTCATTAATTACCTGTTTTGCAATTTGCACCGATTAGAAAAGTTAAAACACTAATTAAAAAAAAATGGAGTACGTGTTGTGGCTACTAGGGTACCTGATTGTTGAGTGTTCATGATCGTTTAAATTTGTATGCTGTGCCAATAAAACGTTCACGGATGATACGTATTACATATTATGTGTAATCCGTAAAATTAAAATTGATTAAGGCATCAATAGATCTTTTATTTCATCTCCCTACAATAGCTTATACTCCACTGTTTCACTTGCTGTTTATATCTTCTTTTTTATTTTAATACTATCAACGTTTTCTTTTCTCTTGCATCAACGTCCTTCATGAAGGTATTACAAAAAATGGCGAAAGCACACACAACTTCAAGCCGCGCTATCCCCCCCAAGACTGAGGTCTGGATACGCCCCTATGTTGTCTATAATGTTCTGGACTTCACGAAGTTTCGATTAGTTTATTTTCAACTCATCAGAAGTGCACCCTGGAACCTTACCCCTGAGTCAACTGACTACTGATATAATTTGTGGATGTTATGGTTTTTTGGACTATCTGGAGGGAAGAAGACATGTCTGATATTTTTTTATGGTATGCCTCCCGCAAAGGCTGAAAGCCTGTGGCACTGAAGAAGCTCTCCGAGAGGATAGGTATCGGTGTACCTTCAATCCACAGCGTCGAAGTTCTCCAAAAGAAGGAATGCTGGAGGAGACTGTTTCGGGGAGTAGGGCCCTCGACCTGGTAAGGATGAGCTCGCAGAGCCTCTCTAGTGTTCCTCGTTCTGACGGCCTTCGGTGTTATTATCTGGGAGAGCTCATTCGTACACCTTCCATGATAGAATCTGAAAAACAGGGACAAGTCGGCCGCCTTTCTCCAATGTCCCAGGCTGTGGAGGCCCTTCGTGAGGTTAGGCGTATAGTCTAATAGCTCTCTTCCGGGTTATGTCCAGAAGCTTTAGAGAGCGCTTCGGAGCGCATCCCCACACATGGCAGCAGTACTCCAAGGATGGTCGGATCTGTGCCTTGTGGAGGAGCAATAGTTGTTCTGGTGTATACAGCTTCCTACAGTGGAACAAAACTCCAATCTTCTGGAATGCCGTTCTAGTAATACTGACGACGCAGTCGTGCCAGGACATGTTATTGTGGATGTTGATTCCCAAAAGCTTGACGGAAGATGATTTGACTATTGGGTGACCATCCATTTCCACAGTTGGTAAGCCAACATGAGACTTATTTGTTTGTCAGTGCTGTTGCCTGGGTTTTCTGTACGTTAAACTGTACTTCATTTACTAAACCCCACTCGACAGTTGTTTTGATATCTACGTTGATCTTTGACGCATATTGCTGTTGCCGACATACCGTCTCCTGGAATGATAGCGGCTTGCCTGGTTCGATGAACGATATTAATGTGCCGTCGTTTGCGAAGCTGTAGATTGGATTGGATGTTATTTCCAGCAGCTCGTTAATGTACAGCAGAAACAGTGTAGGGGGTTGGACAGATCCCTGGGGAACACCAGCGTTGATTGAAAATACGTCTGATGAACGGTCTTCGACTACAACAGAAATAACAGCAAGCTTGACCAGAAGTCCTCATGCCACGCTTTATTGAAGGCCTTCGATATGTCAAGTGCAACACGTATCATATTTTTCAATGTTGTATGGCTTTGAGCCATGGTTTGTGAAAGATTACAAATTGATAAAAAAAATTAAGTCAAGTTGATTTTAACGAAATCATCAAAAATTTCCTCGAGCACTAAGCTCTTCAATGGCGTGGTCCAAAGATGTGCTTTAAATCAGAGGTCACTGAAATTATGTTGTCAGCAAAATGACCATACACATACTGCAGATGAATAGATAGACAGGCTGACGGAAGTGAGTTAAGAACTTTTCGTGATATATAGATCTTAAGACGTACAAAAGGTTTGTCAAAAATTGGAAAAAAATCCGCATTCTTATAAATATCTTTTACAGCGCTTTGCTATGATTTGAGTGAATAGGCAATTCTATCTTTGAATGTTTGTTGAACATAGTCTACTGTCTACTTAGAGATCATGATTTGGTGTGAGAAATGTTCACGCTAAGTATGAGAAGTCTTCTAGATTATTGAAGCTTCTCATTTAATTAATATTTTGGAATTTGACTCCACCTTAAAAAATTCTCCATAGTGGTAGTAGTACCTAGCAATTTATTTAGGATTTTTCCTAATACAAATATTGATGGTATTTCAGTCCATAATCAGGGCCGTAGCTAGGCGTTGGCCATGGAGTGGGTTCATGATGACCTTAGGGGGGTTCATGTGTAAAAGAATATGTAATGTCTTAATTTGCTTAAAATCTGTTTAGATTGTATCTCTGCTAATGTGTCATGAGCGCCGAGGGATTGGTAGCACATTGTTGGACACTCTGCTGGCCGGGAGGCTTCGTAATATGGCACCTCAAAACATTCCCATTTTCTTGCCTTTGTAACATGATTTGCGCTATCAAAATATTTTAGGGGTATTGATTTTTGACTCTTTTTTTCATTTTTGTGTCGTGTCATATCACAACAGACTTTATGTTCTTGAATTGCAACCACGGCTATAGCCGTCTGATCAGTGTAATCGTAAAACACATCTTGTGGGAAAAAAAGGACAATTTTCGAGACAAAAGCTAAAACAAAAACAAGATTTTTTGTATCAAATTGATAAACAAAAACGCATCTCTCCGAATATAGACGGACAAATTTATGTTTGACGCCACTCTTCAAAGCAGTCTGGACACAGAGCAGGTTTATTTTCACAACCCTTGCATCTATAGCTAGTTTCTTTGCGTTTTCCAGACTTGAAACATTGTTTGCATCTAGGAAAATATGATTTTGTTTTATAATCCTCTGGTAGGGGCAGCTTCTCTGAAATATGTCTCACACGTGCTTCGAGTTTTGTAATGATGTGAAAAAATATATTCTATATGTTCAATAGGTGGACGACGAATATATGTTTAGGATGAAAATATCTGGCTACCTACCTCCCATCAGTACTGAAAACATGAAAATCAAACAAAAACACACTTGCAATATGGCAGCTATACACGTGGTCAATGCATCACATTGGAGGTTATGGACGGTTATAGCTGTCGTGCCGTTTTACCTATGCACCTTAAAACATGAATAGTTGGGATAGCGTATAGTGGGTTAGAATTTGGCAATTTCAGAAATGACGAGCTTCACGTTACGACACTAACATTGCTTAACAAGGCAAGTATACCGACATTCTGACGGTCGTCGCCGTTCTGCCGTAACAAGCAGATAACTTTTTGACTGATATAGCCGTCGTGGCGTATCACGATCACTCCCTGCAGACGGCTATAGCCAACGTGGTAGTAGAATAAATCTCTAAGCTTGGAGAAAGCATCTTGATTATCTTTATTTTGTATTATTTTAGTAGTTATTTCATTCATGGGAATAGTCATGGGGGGGGTTGAACCCCCTAACCCCCTCTTATATACGGCCCTGCCATAATTACAATGATCTAAGTAAAAAACTTAAATAGAATATTATCTTATTATTATACCTTATTCACCGAACAAACGGAGTAACCATGCACAATATATGTAAATTTTTACTGTATGGTCAAGGGTTATATGCACATCCTCTACAAAACTGAATACTGAGAGCAGTGATGTTATTATAAACAGAAAAATTAAGTTCGATTTATCCGAGTAAAGCCCCAAAGTATGGGTTTGAAATAATTGTTTACTCCATTTTTCTTCACTGGACAGACTTATAGCAATGCAACCATAGTGATAAAAAATACCTCTTTATAGGGCACTAATACGATTTGTTACTTTATTGAGAAATGTCCCTAGGACTACGAATTTATTAAACAGATCCTCTTCTTCACGAAAAATTGCATATAATCTCAGGAATACCTGGAATTCCAACGCATCAGGGAATCCCTCTTTCTATTCGTGACGGATCTGAAAATGAAAGCATCAACACTTAACCGTTCATCGAAATAACAACAAAAGCAAGCCACGAGTAGAAAAGGGCCCTCGAGAAATAAAAGACCCTTCGGCATACCCCACCTGTTGAAATCGACGGTGCTTAACTAGCGAAGGAAACAGTTCTCTCCCCAGGTGATACTTTAATGCGATGTGTGGTTTAGATTAGTCAGGTACAAATTGAGAAGAGACCGTAGTTCGGTCGACTTAGGCTCAATCTTGAAGTGAAATGTGCGGTCCCTAAATTTTTGAAAGAAGCGACGTCTGTTCGTATGTCACCTGTAACCCTTTGGTTTTCATTGGGGTTTCAAAGTTGACTCATGTGTGATTGACCAATAGGAGCACTCAGTTTGTCAATCACGTGACTTGACACTGGTTATAGTCCGAGCTCAGTGTGCTGCGAGTGCCAGCTTTTATAGTCTAGTCTGAGCATTGTGTGCTACTTTCAGATCGGTCGACCGATTGTAGCTAGAAGTAGGTATTTGCACTGCATACAGACCTACCAAAATTATTCTTTTCGCTTTCGCTGAGAAGGTGCACACGGCACCGCCTTAAAGGGCCTGGGTACACACATTTATACATAATGTATGTGCCATGTAAGACTCGGATTCCCATTTTGAACAGAACTCACTTGTTTTTTTTTAACTACATACACAGTATTTCAGAAGGTGATAGCTAAGACCTTAATGAATGACATCTAAGGGCAGTTTTTTCAAAAAAGTTTTTTAGTGTGAAAAAAACTCGCAATGCATAATCACTCATTTTTCAAATGTCTGTAATTTAACAACCAAGAATAATATCAAAAAATGGCCACCAGAGTAACATAGCGCAAGCTTTCTTCTTCACTTTGCTTTTTGAATCATTGCTGTAAGTTTAAAGGTAACGTCACGAGCCTGGAAATGCGAAATTCATGTTTATGGTGATCTTTGGACCTTTTGACCTTACCTCTGGATTTTGGACTTATCTCCTCCCATCTTAGACACACACACTGGAGAAAGGGAACAGGCAGCCACGCCTCCACGAGAATACGTATTTTCTTAGATTTTCAATTTCGTGCGCTATACCCTAGACCCTTAAGAAGGAACCGCCCCTGGGTCCTAAGGATGATGTTACACTGTGTAAGGATCACTCCGTGGCAGTACTTCAGGTTATACCAGGCTGCGGGCAAAATTTGGACGGCTGGGTCGGCGAATGGAACAGTGGTGCCAAGCGTAGTATTTTCGGAACGACACAGTCAGTGTTATCAAAGTAACACAGGAAATAAATTGGAAAAAAATCATCTACTCCCAAGTAATTGTAATGATGACAAATGTGTATCGTAATTCAATGAATTTCGTATCCATCTTACCGCGCAATGCCGGTGTGTCGTGCGGCGGCGCACATCTTAGCCACCAGATGCAGAAGGCGTTCATCCTTGGGTCCCCTCGTCTACTTACGGCTCACGACTTTTAAGTTTTTTCAATATAATAATAACCGCCGCTACCATACTCTCCAGGTGATGTAGAGTTCGTAGTGGAGAACGACAAATGCCGGATTTACTGGAACTACTTATTTCCCACACTCGAGCTTGTACAGGCAAATAAACCCGACATAGTATTTCTCGACCACCAATAGAAGGCGATGTTCATTATAGATTTTTCGGCATCTGCCGAGGTGAACATCGTCTCTAAGGGGGAAGAAAAGCGGACCAAATATCAGGAGTTGGTCCGATAACTTTGCAGGATCTGGCCAGACTAGCGCATATCTTAGCCGCCAGAATGCAGAAGGCAGTCATCCTTGGGGTACCTTCATCTACTTAGGACGCACGATTGGCGGAGCCAGTAATTGCTCACTTCACCTCAAATGGAACAGCTGTACGATGTTTTGTTAAAAAAAATTACGCCTTTATTGTATTATAGTTGTTATAAATACATTTAGAACTATAGTACAATGGCGAATTCTGGCCATAGGCCAGACATAATTTGAACAATGTTGCTACCATGCTGCTTATACGAGTATCTATCTAATATTCGATGGATTGCAATACATTGAAAATCCCCAACGTTTTACTAAGTTCAAGACCTAATTTGACCAACCTATTCGGCGCAATGGAATTTGTGAACGAGCGGTCCTAGCGTGATTTTCTTTTTTGGTTATGGGCCATTATATCTAGGTGGGTTTGTCACACGTTTGAGTATCAGGTAGGGGCGGTGAAGTTCTCGGGTGATAAACATACTTTTAGGAGATTTGAAAATTTGATAACATCCTTAATTATACGAAGCATCTTCCCAATAGCTAGACCAAACATCAGAAGGCTTTTCTAGCCTCTTCAAGATTTTCTCAGATCTTATTAGCGAAGCTGAGCATTAAACCTTAATCATTTGCAAAATAATCCGTTACAAAAACGGATTCATATTTTTGATTTATTGATTTTTGGTGGCAGTTATGCATCGGATAGGTATTTATGTAGCAAGTGCATAAACTAGGTCTTTATGGGCAAGTCCATTAAGACCAATTATGTATGAGTTGCATACAAAGCTCCATGTTCGACTGCATTGCAGAAATTTTATTTTCTGAAATAGCAATAGGGTACTTGCAGAAAAAAATATTATGTCGTTTACGCGTTCCTTAGAGCCTAGTAAACATGACAAAATCACCTGCTTGGTTTTTTGGACTCGGCTGTGAGAGATATTCCAAAAATTATTTCAAATGCCGGAAAATGCCGCGCAAATAATCTCTGACGTCAGTGATATCCTATGGTGATGGGATGTAAAGTATTGATATTCGATATCGATAGCCAGTGCTAACCTAACATTTAGACATTGATCATTATAACCACAAAACGCAGGCACACACAAAAGTACAAAGGTCAAAAAAATAAAAGTTAGGCTAGATTACTAATTCACTTTGTAGGGATGGGCTTGAATTAGATTCCATTTTTGGATTCAGTCATAATGGGATGCGCCGAAATAAAATGATGGCTTCGATTAATTGCGAATCTCGGTCACAAACAGGATGAACTGTGATACCTATCAGATATAAAAAAATGTATTGCAACGAAGATGATAGTGGGTTAATTGCCTGTTTCAGATATGTTTAAGTATCAATAAATTGTTAAAGAATTCAGATCATCTCTAGTTTGCAGTTGAATCTCACTGACCTGCGCTGTAGCAGTATCGATTGTCGATTTCGATAAGATACCTGTGACGTCAGCCCTCGTTTTAAGTCACGTGGAAAAATTTGAATATATCTTTATTTTATTTTGCGAATATATTTTTTTAGCCGTCAGTAAAATAATGTTTTTTGTTTTCTACTGCTTCTTTATATGGTTTTCTATATGCTATGTATACTCTCGAGACGATTTCACGACCTCTGCAAGTACCCTATTATATTCGTCGCCTTATTATAAAACACATTAGGCGTGCCTTTGCTATTCTCACCTTAGTAACTAGAGACCTTAGTAGCCTCAGTAAACAAAGATGTTTAATTCGTTAGTTTTGTGACTAACGTCATACTAATCCAAAAATTTGATAGTGCCGGAGAAGAAAGCATATAAAATTTAGCCCCAAGCGCAACAAATTTCTCTCACCCGCTAAATCAAAAAGGGCTTATGAAAATATGTATGCGGGCTATAAGTGGTGTAAAACGAAGAACATTGCAAAATCGCCTGAAGGCAGCATTTTGGTTTGATAGTCCAATGAAGTGGTGTCCAACAAAGTAGTCAATTATGGACACAACGAATTCATAAATCTAGTCTTTATGATGCAGTCGAAAATAAAGCCTTTCATCGACATAAATATTTGAAATCAAGTACAACGTTGCTTTAATCTCGATTTTGATTAGGTTAACTCGTGCGTGAACTGAAAAAACAACTATGATAAAAATTCATTATTTCAAGGCATTCTCAAAAACAATAAAACGATGGCATTTCAATCGTAGTCCGCACTATGTATTGTATTAAAAAATATTTTTGTAAAATGAAACAAGATTATTTTGAACCTCAAACTCATTAGCATTTATTTAATCGATTCATCTCCACCTTTATATTTCTGTCACTACATGCTGCGTTCTTGAAATACCTGAATCTCTTATTCCATAATTGAAGACAATACACTTGCATCGCGAAGCAAAAGTCACTCTAAAAATGTCCGACTCATTGAAATAATTTCTAACATCAAAAAGAATAACGCCTCTACATGGTACAATACAATCGACGGCAAACCTTAGTGTTTACCTCGTGTACATGCCACAAGTATGTCACAGTACGACAGTCTTGTTTCATTCCGATGTACAACAAATCAGTTGGACAGAACGCCATTGGGGTCATGAGCGCTGGCAGAACAAGCCTCAAGGAGGTACATGTTCTTTTCTTCTTCTTCAGGTTTCATCTCCGTCTAATGAAGGTTGGCGACAATTTCGGAATACTTATTTCGGTCCTGATGAGCGGTACGAATTAAAGATGATGTATTCATTCCAGTTCAGTCGCCTATGTTTATTTAACTATGAATGTTATCTGCGACCAGGACCACGTTTTGCTTCGATTTTTTCTTCAATTATTAGTTTTAGTATATGATACTTGTTGTTAAGGTATATGTGGCTCAGATGGGCGGTCTTCCTCCGTTTTATTGTAGTAAGTCACCCTCTTCCCCTTCTCATACGGCTAACTAGTTCATCGTTAGATATGGGTTGAGTCCAGGATGTTTCCAATAATCTATGAAAGGTCCACATCTCAAAAGGCTCGAGTCTGTTCATGGTATCCACACATCCTTTTAAAGACGATAAAATAGGCTTTTATGGTAGCGGAAAAAGTGATTATGAAAAAAATGTATTTATATTCTTTGATATTAGATAGAATAGTAGTATCGTATAGTTTATTATTTGTCATCGTACATATACAATTGGCAAAGTTAGATATGGAGTTTGAAATCTCCGTTGCAACTAACAGAGAAGGTGCATACGGGCAAAGTCATCAGTTGAAAGGAGACACCCAACCCCTTATACATCCTACATTCTCACTACATTCACAGCCAGGCGCAGTAAGAAAGTAGTTTCTGTAGAGCACGTTGAAGCCTTACTCACAGTGAAGATAGGTATTCCTTGTAGCCAGATTTAGCATGAAATAAACATTATGACGTATTTGTCATTTGCTAACTGCGAATCAACACCAGCTTTTCAAATAATATTTATTTTGAGACACTGGGACGTTTTTGGACTACCACAAATAACGAATTTCAAGGCTGTCCTTATTTTGAGCATACGCAGTAATAACGAATAGGTAACTGATGCCAAAAAAGATAACGAAGGTCGACCAATTTTACTTGCCTGCTCTCTCTACTTCCAGAGTCACTATGGTCGAAGTCATTTTATAACAACTAAAAAAGTTGCTTCATGCGGCTGGCCCTTATTTTTGAGGGAAAAACCAATGAAATGGAAGTTATAATTAGCCAACTCAATATGTGTATTGTGCCACCAAAAGTCGCCAATCACCCAGCTACGGCTTTTGGTCGCTAACTCGATTTTGAAATCGCAACTGTGGTGGAAAATCGCCACACCTGGCAACTCTGAGAACGCGTATCCGAAAGAATGGAAGTGGGAGGTAGGGGATATTGTGTGTTCTCTGCTCAACCTGTTATAGGCTATCGGCTATCTGCGTCCGATGCGTTTGTATCGGTACTCTAGGTTTGGCTTGCCAATCGTATAATACATACAAATAAATCAGCACTCCGTTTGCGACCATTAACCTTGTCAAGAACGTTATATTATACGGATTGGTATAAACCTCACAGCTCCAAAGGTGTTGAAGAAGGTGTGCGCCCAATTCTGGTCGCCAAGTCAACAAATAGCATGACCAAAAGCATACTGGTCCTATCCCCACAATGTTTCTGCTGTACATCAACGACCGGCTGGAAATAGCATCCAATCCAATCTACAGCTTCGCAGACGACAGTACATTGATATCGTGCATGAACCAGGCAAGCCACTATCATCCCAGGAGACAGTACGTTGACAGCAACATGCCTCACAGATCAACGCAGATATTAAAACAATTGTCGAGCGGTGATTAGAAAATAAAGTACAGTTCAACGTACAGAAAACTCAACAACACTGACGAAGAAGTCTCACGTTGGCTTACCAACTGTGGATACGGAGGGTCACCCAATTGTAGAGTCACCTTCCGTCAAGCTTTTGGGGATCAACATCAGCAATAATATGTCCTGGCACGACCACGTCGTTAGTATTGTTAAAACGTCATCCCAGAAGCTTAGGATTTTGTTTCGCTCTAGGAAGCTGTATCCACCGGAGCAACTACTGTTGCTCTACAAGGCACAGTTCCGGCTATCGTTGGAGTATTGCTCCCATCTGTGGGGATACGCTACAAAGCACTCTCTAAAGCTTCTGAAGACTATACAGAAGAGAGCAATTAGACTAACCGATACGCCTAACCTCACAAAGGACTTCCACAGCCTGGAACGTCGGAGAAGGGTGGCTGACCTGTCCCTGTTTTACAGATTCTATCACGGAAGATGTTCGATTGAGCTCTCCCAGATAATAATACCAAGGGCCGTTCGAACGAGGAACACTAGAGAAACTCTGCGAGATTATCCTCATGAGGTCGAGGTCTCTACTGCCCGAACCAGTCTCCTTCAGCATTCCTTCCATTGGAAGGACGCTGTGAAATGAGCTGCCGGGGAATTTGTTTCCCGACGGCTACAACCTGCAACGTTTCAAATCTAACGTACACCGACACTTATTCTGTCGCCGCGCTTTTACAGCGCGATAGGCTTTCAGCCTTTGCGGGAGGTTGAGCATAAAAAAAACAGTCTACGTTTCACGAGCTTTGTGTCATGTCCCCCCTTGCAACTTTACCTACAAAATATCATATCTCAATACCAATTATGTTTGTGTTATATCAGGTGTTAGTAAATTTTCTAGGGACCGGGACAACTGCCCCATTTTGCTCCCCGCTAGTGGCGCCCATGGCTGGGTCGCATGTATTTGTTATGCCTCTAATTATACAGCGATGCATGGGCGCTAAAGTTCTACAATCTAATGGCTTACTTAAAATAGCTCGCATAGTTTCTGCTTCGCGCCTTCCTTTGATAATTCCTTCGGTAATTTGCGGTCAACGAAATGTCAAATATGCGTAATGGACTAATAGTATAATTAACATTCGAGGAATTATACATAGGTATAATATGGGGCAGATCCGTACTAGGGGATTCCTAGCCATACACAACGAACAACGGCGACTTTTTTAAGATCACGCTTTATTTACAAAATGTTTGTAAGCGTTCGTGTTCTTGTGATGCAGGTGGGGAATATCAGTTGTGTTTAATAAACATAATGTTCGGACGCAAAGGCCATTGGCGTAGCAGTTTAGTTTTTCAATTGCAGAATTTTAAAAATAGACGTTGACGAACAATTCAGTGTTATATTGCAAATGATACAGTATAAGTAGATATTTTTCTAGGATTTGATCTCAGCTTTATCAGACTGGTGAAAAGTTATCCAAACCATTTGAGTTACCTAAAAAGCCTGCTCGACTTTATACTTTATTCTATGCAATCAGTATT
Source organism: Callosobruchus maculatus (assembly GCA_951848785.1). Taxonomy (NCBI): domain Eukaryota; kingdom Metazoa; phylum Arthropoda; class Insecta; order Coleoptera; family Chrysomelidae; genus Callosobruchus; species Callosobruchus maculatus. The sequence goes on along the minus strand of CATOUR010000027.1, from coordinate 4,434,269 downwards.
CTGTGTCAACGAGAGTATATTAAATTCTAATCAGAGTGACACTTTAGGCATTTGGTACATGTTTCAACTGTCTCTTCCGTGACTAACATATCTCGCACATTTGCAGGTAGGTACTTTTACTTATTTTAATGTAATAACAAAACTTTTATACCATTCCAATATGATAAAAATATAATACGGTGGTCAACAAAAGTAACACAAACCACAAAGGACTGAAAAGATTGGGAAATTGACGAAAAGAGGTTCCATTAAAAATCAGATATTAATTATTAGAACGCAAATCCAAAGTCAGTAGTTTTCCACCAAAACTCAATCATCTTGAAAATGATTTCCACCTTAGCCAAACCAGGTCCACCTTATGGAATTGTAAAAACCGAAACTGCGCTATCGTGGTAGGGATATCGTACCTGATACGATTCAGGACATCTTCAAAACAAGGATTATGATATCCTTGAGCTCGCTTTGGGCAAGGTGGAAGTCATTTCCTTGATATTTCCCCAAAGCCAGTAGTGTTTCTGTTGGTTCACTGCTCTCAATCATCTTGTTTAGGATATTTAGGATGTAAATTACCGAATCTCCTAAAGAACGTCGATAGTGAGACAGAGTAGGCCCAACGCTCACTGTCGAGTCCAGTGTTGTCAGGTCAGAATTCTAAAATTCACTAGATGACCTTTAAAAAAATCAGTAGAATTTCACTAGGTTTAGATTTGCTTTGCTGCCACTGCTGCTTGTAGGAGTCAATTTATATCAACTTATATCAACGTATATTATACAGGGTGATTATAAATTCGATACATCAATTTGGAGAGGTGATAGTAGAGGTGGTAAGCTAATGAATTGACCATATACTGTCCAATTCCGTATAGTTTCAGAGATAAATTGAATTTTAGGGATTTTCATTAAAATGCAGACCTCCAAACGAAAACAAAATTTATTGTCGGATTATGGAATTTTTGGTCTTAGCTCATAGAAAATATGCCATTACGTCATTATCGACTAAAAGTAAGTGATCATGTATCAAAAACTTCGCGAGATAGATAGTGTCAAAATCAGAAAGTGTTGAAAAGTGAATTCAAGAAACGTTACAAAAAATAATTTATCTTAAAAAGTCACCAAATAATTAACCGTGCACTTTGCCGTGAAAACATTCTAATTATACATTGGTACCATAACCCAGTTGTAAATATGGCAAACATAAGCAATAAGATTGCATTATTTAAGCTTTAAGGTGCTTGAACAATGTGCTAATACATCATGATTAGTCATAGATCATAGGACCTAAAAATTGTATAATTGTATAATTTTCAAAGAAATACTCAAGTTTTAATTTAAAATGGATTCATCTTGAAAAGTAGCTAGGTAATCAAACAAACATGCATGTCACGTTATAAGATCAAGGTGTCAAAATAATGAAATGTGTGACGCCAAATGCCAGTCTCAATAAATCATTATAATATGATATTTTATTTTAATAAAAGCTTTTACTAAATCACTAAATTACAAAAAAATCACTAGATCTAGTGAAATTTCACAGGACCTGGCAATTCTATGTGACACAGAGTCCCACACTTGGTGTGGACGCGACTATAGACGTTACAATGTTATCTGGCATACGGTACCTTGTCCGAAAGTGTGCTTAACGATATTCTCATGTCGCTGGAATTTTACGTGAAATGGCAGACCTTGTGGGCGTTTGTTCGTTCCAAGTAAACGATAGATGTAAGAATGAGGAAGTACATCCGTTATAGCTGTTGAACCTTCTCATACTTCCGTCGCTGTCCACGTATCACAAATACCTTCGTCCCGAGAACGAAGAACGGAGAACGGCTCTCGTGCCAAAATAAACATTCCACGGAAATTAATATTATTCTCACACACCTACTTGCACATAATTCAACCCGTTTAGCATACCAGTCATCGCGTTACGAAATCACAAAGGGCATAAAATAGCTTTATGTTTCTTCGACTCTCTCGTTTGCAGAGCCGGATTCAGCTGGAATGCTCAGTTTGCAATAGGGTACTTGCAGAGGTCGTGAAATCGCCTCGGGAGTATACGTAGCGTAAAGAAAACCATATCAAGAAGCAGTAGGAAACAAAAAACATGATTTTACTGACGACCAAAAAAAGATATTTGCAAAATAAAATAAGGATATATTCAAATTTTTCCACGTGACTTAAAACAAGGCCTGACGTCACAGGTATCTTATCGATATCGACAATCGATACTGCTACAGCGCAGGTCAGTGAGATTCAACTGCGCATTCGACTAGAGATGATCTGAATTCTTTAACAATGCGACTCAATTTATTGATACCTAAACATATTTGAAACAGGCAATTAACCCACTAGCATTTTCGTTGCAATACATTTTTATATCTGATAGGTATCACAGTTCGTCCTGTTTGTGACCGAGATTCGCAACTATTCGAAGCCATCATTTTATTTCGGCGCATCCCATTATCAATGAATCCAAAGATAGAATCTAATTCAAGTCCATCCCTACAAAGTGAATTAGTAATCTAGCCTAACTTTTATTCTTTTGACTTTTGTACTTTTGTGGTTACAATGATCAATGTCAAAATGTTAAGTTAGCACTGGCTATCGATATCGGATATCAATACTTTACATCCCATCACTATATCACTGACTTCGGAGGTTGTTTGCGCGGCATTTCCCGGCATTGAAATAATTTTTGGAATATCCCTCACAGCCGATTCCAAAAAACCAAACAAGTGATTTTGTCATGTTTACTAGACTCTAAGGAACGCGTAAACGACATAATATTTTTTTCTGCAAGTACCCTATTCATGTGAAAAATATATGTTACAGTAATCCTGCGAGAGAAACTTAGAAAATCAAAAAATAATAATTTTCTGTTCAAGCTAGTAAATGCTAAAACGTCAAAATTCGCTACGTGAAAATTATTCTAAAAATTAAGAAACATTGAGGTAAATAGACAGCTGCATACTTCCTGGCTTCCAGTGCACATTATGAACAACAATAAAACACACAAAAATTAGCAGATTGTACCAGACCGCGAGTACAAGACTGAATGGACCACAAGCCATGGGGAATTGTTTCACCCAAATTCAAGTATATAGTATGTGCTATATGGTTGAGTGGAAAAGCTTTACTGTAGTGAACTCCGCCACTTGGAGTATATCTCTGTGTGCTTCAATAAAGGCTATTATTATTATTATTTAAAAAACAAAAAAGTGCAGCCCGGGCTCCGACACACCGAGCTGCTGTTCCATTGCTCAATGACTACTCCTCACACCGTGAGGTGAGCAATCACTGGGTCTGCGAATCGTGCGCCCTAAGTAGACAAAGGGACCCAAGGATGACTGCCTTCTGCATTCTGGCGGCTAAGGTGTGCGCCGCCGCACGGCACACCGGTATTTTGCGCAGTGCAGATAGCAGCGTATTCCTCATTTGACCTAGGGATCCAATGACCATAACCAGCAGACTTACACTGTAGTCTGGCCAGAGCCTGCGAAGTTGTCTGAGCAACTCCTGATATTTGGTCCGCTTTTCCTCCTCCTTAGAGACGATGTTCACCTCGGCAGGTGCCGAAAACTCTATAACAAACATCGTCCTCTGTTGGTGGTCGAGAAAGACTATGTCGGGCTTGTTTGCCTGTACAAGCTCCACGACGGACTCTATATCTCCTGGAGCGTATGGCAACACCGGTGTTTCATCGATACCGTATGAGTGCCTTAAATGATAATAGAGCACTCGTAGAGCTGCGTTGTGCCGATGAACGTAAGCCGTCTTAGCGTACGTCTTATATGCCGACAAGAGATGCATAAGCGCCTCTGGCGCTTGTCGGCAAGCTCTACAACGTGTGTCGGATACATCTGCACCTATAACCCTTTTACGGTATACCAAGTTACCAAGGTGTTGAATACACCGTATTGGCAAGCCATTATAAAGCCCCCAGTCTCCGACTTTAACCCACTAGACCTTAGGAGAGAAGCTCACCTACTCAAACAAGCCATGCCATGCCATGCCATGCTCTTCTAGATGTTTGTAGAAGATTCCATGCATTGGCTTATATCTTTATGAAGTCTTAAAAGGAAGTCTACTTCGGCAGTTTTAATGTGGAATTTTAGTTGTGCGGGAGCAAGTTCCGTAATGGACTGCTGACACCACCGCTTGAAGTCGAGTGTGAGGCTGAGCACCTCGGCTGCTCGTTTCGCTGCGCTAAAAAGAAAGGCTCCTCTACCCGCATTCTCGTGCTCTCGCACAAAGCGGATCAGGGGATCGGTGCTGTTCGTTACATAGCAGGCAGTGGCCAATACTACCCTGTTGTGCAGATGCTCCAACCTCAATAATCCACGCCGTACCAGGTATCGCGGAAGGTATATTCGCGGGACAGAGGACTTAGGGTGCAGGCTTCTCTCCATATTCATCCTTTTGCGGGTCTTTGTGTCGATTTGCTTCAGCTCGCTCACTTTCCAGTGTATAGCACCAAAGGTGTATAATAACAGTGCGACCGCAAGTATGTTTGTGGCAGCGACTTTGTTCTTACTGGACAGTTCTGACGACCAGATCTGCCAGAGTCGATGCAAATACCTGCTGCGGAGATACTCTTTGACCAATTCTGCCTCTTGGACATGACGCTACGCCACTCCAAGGTAGGTATAGGTATCTCCAGCATGCAATTGTCGCAAGATGTTCCCATCAACGAGCTGTTCATCTTCACTATCTCCGTTTCGTCAGTGCACATTTGTCTGTCCCGAACTCCATTCGGATAGCATGACTGTAATCCTGCACCACCCTCAGCGATTGTTGTAGTTCGCGTTGGCCGGAGGCATAAAGTTTTAGGTCATCCATATAAAACAGATGGGTGAACCTGTGCCTCCGATTATTGGGCGTGCCACAGCTGTATCCTTTAGTATCTCTCAGCGCTATGGACAGAGGCAAAAGTGAGATGCAAAAGAGCAAGGGACTCAAGGAGTCTCTTTGGAAGATACCTCTTTTAAATGACAGCAACTCTGTCTGAACCCAAGTTTCACTTGATGTTATAGTGAACCGGGTCTTCCAGAGTGGCATCAGTTGTTTAATGCATCCCACTACCTGATTATTCACCCAAAGACATTCCAACAGCCTTGCGATAGTCAATCCACGCCATAGAAAGGTTTCGCTTGTACTGCACGGTGTCCTGCGTGACACATCGGTCAATCAACAGGTTGTCTTTGCAGCTAGCTACTCCTCTCTTTGACCCTCTCTGTTCATACACGTCGAGAAATACATCAGGATTCACAGCTTGAAGGATAGGCATGTACAAGATTCTAGTGAAGAACTTGTAACTTGCGTTCAGATATGTTATTGACCTGTAGTTTTTGGGATCAGACAAATCTCTGGTCTTCGGAGTTGCATTCGAGATTTCGCACAGAATTTTTTTTTAATGTGAACATCCCACTTACAATTAAGTTGTATAAGAACTTTTAATGCTTCTTATGAATTTAACGACCCTCACTAAAAGTCCGTCCCTGTAATCCACCATGCTGCGATCGCCATAATCTCATTGGTAAAATGCTTGTAAATCCACAGGTATATCTAATCGAGAATGTCGATAGTCCTCTTACGGATTCAATAACAAGTATCGATATTAAAATGAATTAGTACGCTCAGCTGTGTACCGTTGAAAAACAATTTACGGGTTTTGAATCGCATATTAATAGCTATTTGGGCGGAGTCTAGCCGGTAACAGGCATAATTTTGATTTACGGAGCGAGAAGTGGTCGTATTTTATACAGAATGTTACGTGTGGATACACGTCTATTCAGATGTAATGAAAAGACGTTTACTAATGTTAGTGACAGGTATGTGAAGTAATTGCCTGAAACAAAGGTGTATTTACTAATAGTGATAATATTCCATGTCCATCCTGTTTATCTTAGGCCAGTGACACTGAGGTTTTGTAATGAAGTCCTACGTAGTCTTTTAGAAGACAAATATGTATACGACTAACCCTTGTACTTTAAGAAGACAAAAACTAACTACAAGAGCAAATTGGCAAATACAAGATTGCACCTACTCATACTCTTTCATTTTACCATGAAGAACTCCCTTTACTTATAAAAAGCTATGAATACTTATTACCGGTTGGAGAAAAATATATTTCAAGGTATTACCCCCATGCTTTATTACAGAATACAACTAGAAGTAGAATACAAAAATGTTCATCAAGATGATCCAACAACATACATCAAGCTTAAACAGCGGATAGAAGAAAAATGGGATCAATGTGAAAGCATATGCAGAAGCGGTCCAAAGATGACAAACGGTGTGGGCTGCGCTTTCTACCACAAAAATGAAAACTATCAAGAATTATACAAACTCCCTCCAGAATGTTCAATATATACAGCTGAGTTGGCAGCCATTCAAAAAACCCTAGAATATTTCCTCAGTAACATAGAGATGTTATAGTCTTCACCGACAACAAGAGTACAGCTAAGAGATTGGAAAACTTAAGAATATCAGAGACTTTCAGCCATGTCCTCTTGAACATAACTCAGTTGATTAAAAGACACAAAAATTTGGAAAAAAGTGTAAAAATTATATAGAATAAAGGACATATAGGTACGCCTCAAAACGGCACAGACGGCATACTAGCAAAGACAACGACTACAGATGGAATACCAGTGAGAAATTCCAAAATACTCTACAGTAACTTGAGCCAAACAAGAACCTGAAAGAAAAATGGAGCGAACAACACCATAGAAGTACATCTGGAATAACATACAAGTAGATCCAGCAGAACATAAGAACAGAACCCTGGTTTAAAAAAGAATAGTAATAGACCACTTGTGAGAACCCTTTGCAGATTGAGGTTTGGGCTTTGCTTAAGCCCTCAACACAAAACTAGAATAGGTTCAGACGATGACCCTCACTGCAAATGTGGAGAGATTGGTACCGCTCAACACTGTATATTAGAATGCAAATTGATCAGTAATGAGGTAACACAGCTCTATCACAGATTGTCAAACTATATTCCGTTACCTGCTAATATAATCACTATACTAGTTAGTGAAAACAACTGTGCATACAAACTATTACCATACCTTTGTACAGAAAAACTGAAAATAACGCTGTAACTTTCAATGACAACCAATATAGAACAATATGATTTTATTCATAGTTAGTCATTACAAAAAATTAGATGTCTCATCCACAACGCAACTGGCTAGTTGACCTCAGGTCAGAGCCAATAACATAATAAGAAAACAAATAGGAGACTGAGACTAGGCGAGCTAGACCATCCACTGTTGCTCTATTTTCCTTCATCTTTCTTCTTCCGTCTCTTTCTGCGAAAAGTATCTGGTTCCTGAGTTCTCATATTGACTAAAGGTTTCAAAGCCTCACAGATTTTTCCAAAACGTCATAAGGAATAGCGACTGCTTGTTCGAAGTTAACCCACACATATTTCAAGAAGACGTAAACTGCTCAACTATATTCTTACCCACCCAACTGTATAATGCAAATTACTCCACGCTAAATTTACCGAAATTTAAATTTAAACATCCTTAACTCAACACACTCAATTAATTAAACGCATCTCACTGACTTCAAAAAAACAAATGAATAGATCATACCCCGAAAATTAATTTCCAGATGATTCGCAAACTCATGAATATTAATCAACTATGTATACAAATTAAAAAGCGAATTGGTTCCAATTTTGAATGCGGGCATATAATAGATAACATATTACAAAATACAGATGTCCGAAATTATCAAATTTGTTGAACCAATTCTCGACGTCGCATTCCTTGATCTTCAAGTCACCTGCTCCAGTCATTATCGGGTTCATTTTTACCCACCTGTTGAGAATGTAATGGATACACTTCAATATAAAATTTGAGTTATGAGAACCAGACACTACTTTATAAGCATAAGACAATGTATGAACTTTGCTGTTTTCGGACGCTCTCTATTGTTTTCTGTTGTCTTCTGTTGTTTTCTGTTGTTCTCTGTCGTTTTCTGTTGTTTTCTATTGTTCTCTATTGTTCTCTGTCGTTTTCTGTTGTTTTCTATTGTTCTCTATTGTTCTCTGTTGTTTTCTGTCGTTTTCTGTTGTTTTCTGTTGTTTTCTGTTGTTCTTTGTTGTTTTCTGTTGTTCTCTGTTGTTCTCTGTTGTTCTCTGTTGTTTTCTTTTGTTTTCTGTCGTTCTCGTTTTTTTCTGTTGTTTTTTTGTTGTTTTCTGTTGTTTTCTTCTGTTTTCTAAACTACTTTCTTTTCCCTGGACCAACACATTTTATTGCGAGGACAGCTGATCGATTCGTTTGAATGTTTAATGGTGTGATTTTGTATGAAGTTATAAGGAGCATGATATAAGAATTAGACGTAGGCCTGCACCAGTTCAGTTGTTGCATTTTTACCTACTAATCTAAATACCTTCTAAGCCCCAATTTATCAGTAGGTCCTCCATTTAATATATAACTGGACACATTTAAATCACACAATTGCTGATGCAAAAAGCAAAAACACGAGATGACAAAACACGGCTAACACCGAAACAGCACAACGAAATAACCATTTTGGCGGGCTGGCGCCGATAATAACACTGAGATGATCCCCCTGTTCTTTCTTTTCACGTTCATTGAATCGGGACATCAGTCCCGCCGAATACTGATTATAGTTCAGCGAACAACAAGGCCCATTGAAACAAAATTAATCTTTATCAGATGAATTATCACGAACTGCTGTTGCAGTAATAATTTTTGTACATCGAATGTATTGTGTGCTTTGCTTAAATGAAACAGGGTAAATTTCGAAAACAAAAGGATGTTTTGATTGGATTATATGTCAATACTGGTATTAAAAGGATTATACATATCGTTAGAACGAATATAAAATTATTTTGAATTTATTGGCGTACCTGTGATTACTTCGAATATAAGGATTAAATTCTTTCAATGACATGGATTTGAAACAACTGTAAACACAGGGTGAGTTTTTAGTACGGGCTCGGTCGATAACACCACTACTATAGCAGATAGCGAAAAAAGTTGTATATAGAGTTGTAGCCACGGATGTGCTCCTTGCTCATAAAATATTTTGATTTATACAGGATGATCCATAACTACGTGGTGATGCAAACATACATTTTTTTAAATAAGACATCCTATAAATTATTCTATTTTCAAATTATACTAATGATTTCCGTTCTTCTGATATAGGGTATTGTTACATTATACAGGGTATTTCAAAAGTTATGACCATTTTTATATCCAAATCGCTGTCAAATGAACGTACTGTATATCAAAAAGTGATGAATCAAAAATCATTTTTTTACACGGATGGATAAAAAATATCATGTAGTTTTGAAAGCGGCTATAAAAACAGCCCGCGGCGTATACTTGTATACAGGGTGATGTAGAACGCAAAATCTAGATTTTCTCTCTTTTTTTAAATGTAAGCCCCAATATTTTATTATACCAAAGAGTTGCTTTTAATTTGCTCTTTCATCTTTCTAAAGCACTTGTTATGACTGCATTCATAGTTTCTAAGATATTTCGATTTTTCTACACATTTTAAATATACCTTCTATTTGTCCACTAAAATTTATTTATTTTGAGAAAATACTATTAAATTTTATTTTTACCTAACAAACAAATAAAATATAAGGCCATAATAGTACGTGATCAAGTCAGAACACTGGATTAACGAGATAATATAGGTCAAGTGTGCTGAGGAAACAATTTTACAGACGTCATGCATAATTATCAAGCAGATCTATCAGGTAGGCTATGAAATATTAAACGACACGGTCCAAATAAAACGATTCTTCAATCTTTCAAACACATTAGTTTTAATTGCCTCCGTTCTGGATATTGCTGTTCATAGTTGATATATTCTAGAGGCAAGTAGGCAATTTCTCAAAGATTCTCCTAAATACCCCCAATGAAAAAAATAATTTTTAAAGATCGTTTTTCACACAGTACGGAATTATTAAGCAGGCTATGAAAACCGTCAATTTTTAAAAGCATACCTGATAAATCTGCTTGATAATTATGCATCACGCCTACAAAATTGTTTCCTCAGCATACTTGACTTTATTATCTCGATGATTCAGGGTTTTGACTTCATCAAATACTATCATGATCTTATAACTTAGTTGTTCGTTGAACAAAAAACAAATTCGATAGTACTTTCTTAAAATCAGTAAATTTCAGTACACAAATAGAAGCTATACTTTGAATTTACCAAAAAATCGAAATATCTCGGAAACTGATTAACGTAGGTGCAACAAGGGTTGTACAAAGATGAAAGAGCATATTAAAAGCAATTCTTGGTATAATAAAATATTGGAGGGTTACATTTGAAAAAAAAGAGAAAATCTGGATTTTGCATTCTACATCACCCTGTATACGAACATGCGTCGTGGGCTTTTTTATAGCCGATTTCAAAACTAGATGACATTTTTCGTCCATCCGTGTAAAAAAATGATTTTTGATTCATCACTTTTTGATATACAATACGTCCATTTGACAGCGATTTGGAGTTAAAAATGGCCATAACTTTTGAAATACCCTGTATAATGTAACAATACCCTATATTGGAAGAACGGAAATCATTAGTAGAATTTGAATATGGAATAATATATAGGGTGTCTCATTTAAAAAAAGGCATGTTTGCATCACCACGTAGTTGTGGATCACCCTGTATGAATAGAAATATTTTCTTAGCAAGGAGCACATGTGGGGCTACAACTTTTATATACAACTTTTTTCGCTATCTTCTACAGTAGTGGAGTTATCGACCGAGCCGGTACTAAAAACTCACCCTGTATATTTGAAGCGATGGAAAAACACCCAAATACTAACAATTAATTGGAAACGCTTCCTGTGTATACCACCAGTGGCGATGGACTTGTCCTACTATATACTATGTCCACCATTTTCTATAACATAAAGATTGCCCCATTTCCAAGTGATGCATCTTACAACCAGTTATCTCATATAGCTATGTAAATTTCATCAAGCAGTTTTTCAATTCACAATATCTCAAAAACAAAAAAAACTTGTCCTGTAAAATTTACATTTTTTGACTTGGTCTACTTCTGCTGTAAGGGGATGATAGATTTGCAATTTGGATCTGTGTCTTCTTTTCCTTGGTTGCAGATATTTATGTTTAGCTTTCAGTTCCTGCCAAACATACCCATATAAAATGCTCTATTGTTCCCTTTTTGTTTGACATTTTCTCCATTTATCTTCCGTCATATTCTTCTGCATTTATGACCATTGTTTTTGTTGCAGGTACATCCACAGCAAAGAAAAACCCTTCAAATGCACAGAATGCGGCAAAGGCTTCTGCCAGTCCCGTACCTTGGCGGTCCACAAGATCCTCCACATGGAAGAGTCCCCTCACAAGTGCCCGGTGTGCAGCAGGTCCTTCAACCAGCGGTCCAACCTGAAGACCCATCTTTTGACCCACACCGACATCAAGCCCTACAACTGCTCCGCGTGCGGGAAGGTGTTCAGGCGGAACTGCGACCTGCGCAGGCACAGCCTGACCCACAACCTGGGCACCAGCGGGTCATCGCCTGGGGGGAGTGGGACGGCTCCTGCGGGGGGACAGGGGTTCAGCATAGACAATTTGATGAACAAAGTGGCTGCCACTGCTGCAGCAGGCAGTAAATAGGTCTAGATCAGGAGGATTGTATGTTTTCCAGGAACTTATTGCCGTAAGCAATGTTTTAGAAGCTTTTGGAAGGACTAAGTACAAGGTAGAATACAGTTGCTCCTAAATCATAATGGTCGAACAAGCCTCTTCAAACCATATGAATGAATGAATGAATGAAACAAGGAGAGAGGGTTACTGGTGGCCAGAATCACCAGTGTATAGGCCTTACAAGCGAGCGCTTATGCACCTCTCCTTACCCTAGTTCCCAATTCCAGGCCTCATCGTAAAGGGATGGTCTTGGTTCCTGCCTATCTTATATCCCGAGGTTCAAGGACCCTTGAACCTAGTATGGTCTGCCTGTGATACCCAAGGGCTTCACAGCGACAAAGAATGTAATCCAGTTGAAAGTAATTCTTATCCCAGTTTTTTTAGTAGAAGAGGTTTCTTCGGATTTTGGGATAAATTAATGCAAGAGATTTTTAACTCAAAGAGCCGACGTTTCGGCGTTTATTTTACGCCTTCTTCAGGGCTAAAATTCATACGAAGACGAAAAATATATAAGTAAAACATGGAGTGCCAAAACGATGAGTAAAAGCGTTGACAACTCAGTCTAACAGACAAATTTAAAATTTTTTTAAAAATTTTTTACACATAAAGTTACAATTAAAATATAAAAGATTTTAACATTTAAAAAAGTTAACTCGGCAAAACAATCAAAATAAAAAGCCGGTACATTGCCTAAAAATATAAAAGTTAAAAATATAATACAGTTTTCCACTAGAATGTTAAAATACACTAAAATGTAGAGCATACATCCTTACATATCGCGCACACCCCTAAAGCAACAAGGAATAACATATCCCTTGGTCTCAATAAACAACAAAAAACATTCCAGAAGATTGATAAAAAGAATCGTAGATGCCGTTCGTCAATACACCTTTTATTGATATATGCTGCTGTACACTGAAGACAGTTTGAGAAAATATGAATATTTTATACTTACATGTATTTAATGAATGTACCAGGTTCAGTCATAAACTCAACCAATTCTTTGATTACGTTCTTTTTAGTTTAATGTAATTAGTAATCAATAAATTATAAATCTGACTTAGATCAAGAGTGTCAGTTTTCTTATTGACAGCCTTATCATGCTTATAGATATAAATCATTTCGCTGATCAGTCGTTTTTTATAATTAATCTCGTTGTCAAGTATACTGACAGAATCGAATTTAAAATGGTGATTATACTCGAAATGGTGAGACGCTACGGCTGTATGATCCCTATCATTTTTGTGAGGATCTTTACAAGATGACTTATGGGCGGAAATCCTGTTCTTTAAATTTCGTTTTGTTTGCCCTATATATACAGCATCACATTGCTCGCAAGGTATTTTATACACCACATTGGATTTGTACTCGGTGTCAAGCTTATCTTTTTGTGAACAAAAAAGTGAAGATACAGTTTTTGTGTGGTAAAAGACTATTTTATGTGTGTCATCAGCAAGATGATGTCTAATTCTCTCTGAAAGTCTTTTGACATAGGGAATTTTTGAATAAGTTACTATACTGGAACTGTTTTGATTAGTGCGTGGAATAGAAGGAGGAGGAAGAGCGTTTGAACTATTGTTAATAACTAACATTTTAGCGTATTTTAACATTCTAGTGGAAAACTGTATTATATTTTTAACTTTTATATTTTTAGGCAATGTACCGGCTTTTTATTTTGATTGTTTTGCCGAGTTAACTTTTTTAAATGTTAAAATCTTTTATATTTTAATTGTAACTTTATGTGTAAAAAATTTTAAAAAATGTTTTAAATTTGTCTGTTAGACTGAGTTGTCAACGCTTTTACTCATCGTTCTGGCACTCCATGTTTTACTTATATATTTTTCGAATTCGTATGAATTTTAGCCCTGAAGAAGGCGCAAAATAAACGCCTCTTTGAGTTAAAAACCTCTTGCATTAATTTATCCCAAAATCCGAAGAAACCTCTTCTACTACAAAGAATGTATGCCGAAGACAGGTCAGGTCGCTTGCCACTCCCATCACACACAAGTGACGTTTGAAGGTGATATGGCCAGATAGCAGCCCAACAAGTAACCTTAGCTGGCTTCTGTTCAATTAGAACCTTGGCCAGAAGTTCTAAAATAAGTTCTCTATATCTTGGCGGAGATATCCATAGATTCCTCACCATCTAATAAGATGTTAATTTTGCAACCAAACTTTTGTGTTGCAGGCAGCCGCACAAGCCAGTTCAGGACCGAGGAAATTATTCCTCGACATTCGCTTTGCGAGAGCGTCCGCCGTTTCATTACCACAAACTTCAGCATGGCTCGGCACCCGCATAAGTGACACCTGATGTCTTGCCGAAATGTCATCCAAGACTTTCCTGCATTGCAAAATGTGAACCTACAAGTATTCAATGCCCTTAATGCTGCCTGGCTGTCAGAGCAGGCTAGGCTCCTAGGGTCCTGAGTTTCGTCAATAGGAAAGTTCAAACTAAAGCCGCTTATATCTCTGCTTGAAGCAAGAGGCTCGATAACAAAAAGTACAAAATTATGACGTAGTTCTCCTCTTTATCTCAAGGCTTCGTCATTCATTCGAATTTTGATTGCGAAACATAAAGTTTTTAAAGCACTCATTCAACCATTAACATTTTGCTTATGGAAAAAGTTTCTGGAATCAATCTTCATACTCTATATTGGTGAAAGTAGGTGTGATTCTTTCATTGTCTGTATCTAAGTAATTTATATAGACTTGTGAGTGTAATGCATGTACTTTGATGCAAGAACTCGGTAGTACTTTGATGTTCTATAGGTATATCGCTAATTTGCAATATTTCTAATAATAGGTTATGTTACCGAAATTTTCTCTAAACGAGCTTTCTTATACAGCTGATTTTATAAAAATTATTTGTGCATAGTGTGGTGTCCTGTCATTTTTTTAAATAGTCAATCCATTGTGCTGCATAGTTGAAAGTATTTCGAAAGGTGACATTCAAAAAAGGATAATGTGCATCACATCAGTTCTTTTTCATTTACTGGTAGCTTACGGAAGAATAAATATGGTAGAATACTTTGTATGACATACTTTGAGAAACCGTTTCTCTGTCAATACACCCCAGATTTCTCGAAAACCGCTGACTAAAAGAAAAAACGCCGAGATACGTCAAAAGATTATTAAATTTGTCAAAGGGGACAACTTTTTAACCAAAAACTACTTTATCCTCTTATACCTCCCTCCATCATCCCCTTAAAATTTCAAATGACAGGGGGGTTTTAAAGGTATGTCGCCGTACTTTATTTTGACGGTTGATTTTTTAAAATCGTTCGATTCGTCTTCGAGAAAATTAGAATCTTTATCTTAACTTGTTCTAATAGAACACAAAAACAATGTTGCCCGTTATTGGCCAAACAATGATACCCGTATCATTGCCCGTGGGCAATTTTCATATCTGTCGGTTTGTCTGTCTGTCGGTCTGTCGGTTCGCGTTTTTTTAGGAACCGCTGCATGGGTTATGATGAAATTTGGGTACCAATATGCTGTAAGGTGCTAATAGGTAGTGCTGCTATAAATTTCAAAATCGGTGTAGGGGCGGCGGAGCAATTGGCAAAAAAAAAATCCCTCAAACTCTATTTTTGGGCGTTTTAAGGGTTCCTGGTCATTTTTTTGAAGGGGTGTGAAATTGGGGTAGTTAGGGGGTGAGGGGTCGTAGAACTCAAAAATTCGTTCTATTTATAATAGGCTGTCTATTGACTTGTGAAATAAAGACCTAGCGGCATAATACCCTTTTTTAGGTCCATCCGAACATTGCCTTGCCTTTTACAGAAATCAAGAGACTTAAGAATTGTCTGATGTATACATACGAGTATTGCTTTAGATCGTTCTGAATTTAGTAACATGGAGATCATGGAATTGAGTTTAATGAAATTTAGATACAGTATTATTACCGCGGCGATGATAAAAACTGCGTATGTGTTTTAAACATCGTATCAGTGGCGACACAACAATAATAGAAAAACTGAAAATATAAAAATAGCTCAAACTTCGTTTTTAGGTAATTTGGAGTTTATGATTATTTCGTTTCGTCCAGTTGAAGCTCGCAGAATAAAAATTGTGTCGTTTTAGTTCCTATGGAGAGATTTAGGAAACAATTTACTAGAGTTTTTGTGTTGGATGTTTTTTGAGGACAGCCGGGCGATGATTTGGTTGCAAGGGATCTCAGACTGTAACTTCATCCAAAGGGAAAATAATAAAACGATATCACTATTATATGTGTATTGAGTCAATCAACTTGACTTCATTTTTTGAACAAGTTAAGATATATAAAGGTTCTATTTTTCTAGAAAACGAATCGACCCATTTTAAAAAATCAAACGTCAAAACTAAGGACTTCGACATGCCATTGAAACAATATTACTCGATACCCCTTGTCATTTAAAATTGTTAAGGGGATGATCCTGGAGGGCAGGGAGTAAAAGGATGTCAAGTAGTTTCTAGTTAAAAAGCTGTCCCACTTGACAAGTTTTTGATATGCCTTGGCGTTTTTTCTTTTAATCAGTGGTTTTATAGAAATCCGGGCTGGGAAGTTCTCAAATGAATACCTTGTATATATTAGTTACTGCATCAAAGTACTATTGTTCCCCTGATATTATTCCTATGCGCATTTATTATATAAAATGTAACATAAACATGTTGTTATGCTTGAAATTGATCTCGAAAAAAACGTACTTTGAGTATAAATATCTATTGATACGGCATTTCACTGAGACGCCATGAAAGAAAGATAGTGAAAGTTTTAGTGTTCTGTGCAATTATTGTAATAATTATTTTCACTGTAAATTTTGTTATAGAAACCAAGTATTCTATTTTGCACCATATGTCTTGCAAACTCCTTTTTCTAGTAGATATTTCACATTTCTAGTTTATCTAAGTATCCATTTTATAAGATTCTAGGAATCAAAAAGTATATCGTTTGCGATAATTTTGTCGTTGAATTTGAACTAACCATGAAGTGTTTTTTATATCCTCTCAATGTATCTATTTCCAATCCCAGTAGCATGGTGCAAAAATGAACTACTTCGGTATGCGTCAAAAATTCATCTGCAGTAAATAGTTTGAGCTTTATTTAGTTTATTTTGTACAGTATATATGTATGTTTGGATTTGTATATGTTACTATTTGGTTTGCTTTTTTCAAAATATTTTGTAAATAACTGTATAAAAGCTCCTATTTTGTATTTGAAAAAATAAATTTTTGTAATTACAAAATATCGTTCATGTTTTTACCCATGGATTAATGAATCACAGTCCTGCGTGAAGGTTAAAACGAATATTGGACACCGGTGGGAGATTCTACATGTGAGCGTTGACGAGCGTCGACTTGATCATGTTTTCATTCTAACTAGGTTTTCTCCACGATCATTGGATTGGTTAGTTTTTATCCAAGCACACATTACTACATTAATAAGGGTCAGTTGCACAATGATGGCTTAAACTTCAGTTTAAGGTAAGCCGCCGTTAAAACACGGAAATTACAAAACGCCTGTTGTACAATGCTGGCTTAGCCCTCTAGTCCAAGCTTAACCAGGCTTATCGTAAACTGACGAATCATGTAGCTTAACCGTAACTTAACTATGGTTTGAATAGTTAAATATAAATGACACGATGTGCCAAGCAGTAACCTTCAAATTGGGAGTCTCATGGCGGCTGATTGCCAGACATGAGGCTTTTACGGAAACTATGATCGCGTTCATCCGATCACAAGGATTACTGATCCTGACGTTCGGAAAGAGATCTAGGATCAGTCAGAAATAGGGCCAAGGGCCAGGTCATTCTTGTATGGTAAGTGATCGGACGATTCAGCTTTTTCTTAGCCATCTGTTTTTATGCTTAAACAAACTTTTTCGTTGTTCATGTCCATTAAATCCATGGAATTATAAATACCGCTTGAAAGCTGTTTGATATATAACTGATCTATCCGGATCCAGATCACTGTTCCCGAAAAGGCCTATAATTACGGAATACGCAAGAGTAAGCATGTCTACTTTTTAGTATTAATAATTATTTTGAAATGAGACTGCATGCAATAATGTAGAAAAATATTTCAAATGTTTTGAGTAGGCATTGATGCTGTTTCAGGAATAAAGGATCATACTTTTATTCAAATTAAGAGCACAGATGTTTATGTTTAGGCACAGTCAATACGCTTTTCACGCTAGTACTTTTTTATTCATGTTTATACGTATATGTACAAACCAGTAGTCCAATGACAATCCAATGAATCAATCCCATTCCAATAAATTCCAAGATACCCATGTCTAGATAATGGACTGTTAAACGGAAATACTTGTGGCACAGAAACATTTGAATTCCTAAACCACGGTGTGGGCAATAGCAATTAATAATTACATGACAGCGTCCATTAACTTAAAAAAACTGTATCTAATTACTTATTTCAGTACTGCTCAACCACACGCCCAATGAATGCGTTTTCTATAGGACATAGGCGTCGATGAACATATACAAAGTGTTCATTTGAAAACTTCCCAAGACCCCACACAGCATTTGATATCCACTGTATGGTCCCAGGCTGTTCTTAAAGGAATATGCAAAATGTCCCAGGGAAAGCCGTATCCTGGACGACCTGGCATGGGACAGCCTATAAATATCCCGATGGGACTTTATTAGACCACCATGGGTATGGGTATAGGGAAATCCTCAGGTTGGCCCAAAATGTTATCATTTAGTCTGCCGTAGGTTAGCCCATAGGTAAATTCTTAGGTTGAACTAAAAGATAGCAGTACAGACCGCCAAGGGCCACCTTATGGGAAATAGGTTACTCGAAAACAACGGGATTATTTTTATAGAACTGTTTTCCTATTCTCCTCTGGCTTACATACCGGGTTATTCTGGGCACATATTAGTTAATGTGGCACACTTTTCACTAGCACCATCACCATCTAAAGATTCAATAGAGCTACTATCTGAGTGTTTAACACAACTCAATCTAACATCATTCTGTTCCATTCCTTCATGTAGTGCATCGTGATGTAAAGTTTTGCCATTAAACTTTCTTTTTCCTTTTTAATGTTCCTATAGAATGTTGACTTGGACAGTTCTACACCCATTTTGTGAAATTAAACAGGTTGCCGAATGATTATCTTTCTTGCATTTTGTGGTTTGTGCTTGCGGGGCCCTTGGCGTGTCGGATGGTACAGATCACAGGTACAGATGGTAAAGGTATTGGAAGATATGATAAATGGCGAAAAACGATCCAGGAACCAGGAACTACTGCAAGCTGCTAGCTTGTTTTGCTCAACTTTGCTGCAAGTCACCTTCACCTTTCACCTCTTTCATCTTTCTAACGTCAACACTGCCAAATGTCAAATGTCAGATTTTGTATTGTAAGAAGGGTATGGTCTTGAAGGAATATCCCTTGAACTGCCTCATAGTATACAAGCTAAGGACTTCCAAAACCGTCATAATTAGGATATTCCAGTGATAGACGGCCCAGCGGGATATCCAAAGGATGTCCATGCCTGCCTGCCACAGGATATTCCAAACAGCTTATCCTAGGGCAAACCTAGGACAACCTAGGATAGCCTACAGATAACCTGTGGATGTCATTCTGGTCTTATCCCAAATTTGGGATATGACAAAAGTTCTGTCAGAAAGGACAACTTTTCACTCCTTTGTACCTTCTGCCCTCCAGGGTCATCTCCTTAAACATTTTAAATAACAAGGGCTATCGATAATAGTTTGTTTCAAAGTCCTTCATTTTGACATTTGACAAACACACGCATATGGTTGACACTCAGTTAGATCAAACTATGCGCACCATATCAGGAACAATAAAGTCAACCCATACAACATGGCTGCCTATTCTTAGCAACACAGCTCCTTCCAACCTGCGCCGAGAACATGCCCTGGTTGAATACATCAATAAAATTATGAGCAATCCACAATTGCAAGTTCACAATGATGTTCCGGACATCCAGCGAAATAAATGAGCGATAGAGAGAGAAATGGGAACGGGAAGTAACTCAGGAACAGGATTCGATCTCCCTCGAAAAACTTGTACATCTCTTAACCGAATCAGAACCAACTGTGGAAGATGCGCCGACTCCTTACACAGGTGGGGCAAACTTCCTTCAGCTGATAGGCAGACCATCAGCCACATAGTGTAAGACTGTCCAATAAGAGCATAATATGCAGGCTATTTAAGAGATTTCCAAATGGCTACACAGGAGGCAATTGATTATATATCAAAACTGGACATCTGTTTGTGAATATGTGCTGTGATGTAAGCCATACGCTAAATAAATAAATTGACATTTGATTTTGAAACACGATCGATTTGTTTTTAAGGAAATTAGAAGAATCTTTATGTGCCTTAGTGATCAGGTAGGAAACCAAAACACAATATCACTTTTTATTGCAATGAATGTTCAAAATGTTGGTGGTTATTAACCAAACAATTATATGGGCGATGTTCAAATTCCTGACAGCAACAACAGTGGAAATGATTTTAACTTATGGTGCTCAAAATCAATGTGCTCAGAGAACTGCCGTTACGTTTAATGTCAGACATTCGGGAAAGACAACTTCGCACAGGTATTGTTACAAGTCTTTAATTGGATTGGGGAAGAAAACACTTGGTATACGGATTCAACTATTTATTTACGCTAACTCTATACACTGCGCCTAACCTGATACTTAACAGTCTAATTTATTTACAGTCACTGAGTCATATTTGTCTTTCACTTCACTAATTTATGTCACTGTACATTTATTTCGCGCGTGCCACTCGTATTCGAACCGCGAGTCGAACTATGTTAACTATCCGTGAATTCTGTCTGTCTGACTCTGCTATGACGCTTTATATTGTACGTGTCACCCTCTCTCGAACGTTCTCGACGCCGGCAGCCACAGCACAGCAGGTTTCTGATTCCAGAATTCACGTCTACGCAAGATACAGGGCCGGACTGGCACAGTATGTTTTTGACCTTGTTACGAAATTTACTCAAACTTGATCTGGATCTGTTGCAAATATAAGTTTTTGGTCATTTTTGCTTAAATCCTAATACCTTATTACGCAAAATTGTATATTAACTTTACCCATTCAAAATGAAAATAGCGTTTTTCGGTTGAAGGTTTCGATCGGCTAGTTGAGGTTTGGGAACAAATGACTACAGCGATGTAAAGAATTTCTGCTGCGCTGATAATCCACATTTTATCTGTGTAACTAGATTTATTAATAAGCAGGTGGCTGAAAATTAGAAATAAAATGAAAACAAAAAAAAAGATTGATATTGAGAATCCTGTATCGTTAGAAAGGTAATCAAATCTGATCAAATTTGATTCTATAAACCAACATAGGCACTCCCATTTGAAAAAATCAAGTTATCTGTGATTGAAGTTTCCTTAATTAATCTACTGATTTCTCCAAGTATAAAAGAATTCAAATTTAGTCGTCTGACATAAGGTGACGTATTTTATGCTTAGGCTTAGTTCAGATGACGCGCATTCGCTTGACGCTCGTTTTGACAATACACATAATTAATTCAAGCTGTTCACATGGACGCGCGCACGACAAATTGTACGCGCGTACGACGCCACTAGACTCAGAGAATCTCAATATGCGCGTCGCGTCGGTCAGCCGCGACGCGCGTATTGAAATACTAGACGTTCTCACTGCCTGTTCAGTTGGTACGCGTCTTTTCTAGCGTTCAGTCGACATACCTGGTGTTTCTTTGCAAAAATTTATTTGTCACGTATGCTACTGGAATGGAAACAGAAGAATTCAATACAGATGTGTTCATTGATGAAATTGAGAAGAGGCTTACGATTTGGGACATGTATTCCAAATTATATTCAAATAAAACGGCAAAAAGAGCGCCTGGGAGGAACTGGTCCTAATGTCTTGCAAATCCGATGATAAAAATTTAGGTTTGTGATTTCGCAGGCCTCGATACAATGTAAAGTATAAACTTGTAGAAAGCCTATTCTTTAAAATTGGGTGAACCCAGTGTGTCCTTTCCCTACTACGTCGTTTCCTTCTTCTATATGCTAACCAAACACAAACAGCTTCTCCTACATCCATTCTCGTTAATAACAACAAATAAACTGACATTCGATTGCCTAGTCTCACTCTATATAAAAGTTGTACGAAGTCCTACGCGTGTCATCTGAACACAAACGCAACAAACGTGCACCACGTCGACGCGCGTCGTACGTGCGTCATCTGAACTAAGCCTTAGTCGTACCGCAAGGACACGGCCTTCTAATTTTATAGTCGCTGCGACATTCAATTTTTTTATGATACCTACTTATACCAAAAATGGTCATTTGCGCCTAAACGGTTGGTTTAAAGTTCATGTGTGATACATAAAGTCACACTACAATTCACCAAGGAATCCAAATATGCAATAATATATAGGGGGTTATATTAAAAAAATGCAAGCTCGATATAAATCACCCTGTATAAACGTCAAAATTTAAGTGAAAATATGTTTACGTTACAGCACTCAAGGGTCCCACCATGACCAAGTGAAAGATTCGTGAAATATTTTTTTTAGTAAGCCCACAATCTTCCGTCCACTCACTTTTGGCCCACACTGTATATTGGCTGTGGAGAAGCCAATGGCATGTCCTACCAGTTCTTTGCGGAACGGAAGTTGCTAGGCGGGCTGATATATGAGATCTTTGGATCCGATAGACATCATCCAGGGGAATTACCCTCCCTAATCTGGGTCAAAATGCTGGCAGGGGAGGTAGGTAAGTAGTGTCTGAGGGATGATATTAAGGACGGCAAAAAGGGCCTAGTGGGACCTACTTGTCAGGCGCGACCACCCGACAGCTATTTCTACTATTAATTTTGGTCAGTTCTTCGTGGAAACCAAATCTGGCAGAAACTGGCCAAAACCGAACCTTCAGTCTTCACTTCGAACGCCAATGAACTAAGAAGAAAGAGACGGAAGATAACTGAAGCCCATCGGAAGATGAGCGTAAACAGTCGAACTTATGGATGCTTGAAATTCTGTTTACGGCTTTCGATTTCACGTTTGTATCGGATATATTTTCACGGCTCGTAGTATACGAGTAAACTTCAACTTGGAGATAATTAAAAAGAGCATTAACTATGAGGCATGGAGGTGTGGAAAGCCACAAAGGCATTTTAAAAGTTAACTTATATGCAGGAATAAGTGCGCTGGGGTCGAGGGCATCCAGCAAAAAAGGAAGGAGGAAGTTTAACGTTATTTTACCTAAGCATAAGTTTAGTATCTGTGATTAGAAGGAATCACGGCATGCATAATTTTAATCTTCTCTCCCCATAGATATCCAATAAGAACTAACTGGTATACATAAGATCTGGTAAAAAGTCTCAGCGAGGTACAAACCTCTAAACTGTTTCCTGAGGAATTTTCTTCCAAAGCATACAGTACTTTTGTTTTTTGCAGTCCGTTCCATAGATTTGAAATCAGCACCCTCAAATTATCCAAAACACGAGGTTTCGTTTTAATAGAAAGCCAAATAAAGAATTTTTTAGCTAAACCTGAAGATCTGAAAGAACTGATTTTTTTTATTTTCGTGAAACGGACTGAATCTCAAAACCTTGACCACATTTGTAATCAGCACCCTCAAGTTATCCATAACGCGAGGTTTCATGTTAATAGAAAGCCAAATAAATATTTTCAATTTTTTAGGAAGGTAAACCTGAAGATCTGAAAGAACTGAAATTCTTTAGTTTCGTCAAACGAGACTGAAACTCAAAACAGCAACCGGATCTGGAATCAGCAACCTCGAATTATTGAAAACACAAGGTTTCATCTTAAGAGAAAACCAAATAAAGATTTTCGAATTTTTTGTTAAACCTGAAAATCTGAAAGATCTGTAATTTTCGATATTCGTCAGATGAGACTGAAACTGAAAACTTTGACCAGATTTGAAGTCAGTACGCTCAAATCATGCCAAACCCGAGGGTTCATTTTGATACAAAGCCAAATAAAGATTTTCAATTTTTTAGGTAAACCTGAAGATCTGAAAAATATAAACATTTTTATGTTCGTCAAACGAGACTGAAACTCAAAACTGCAACCGGATTTGAAATCACCAATTTCAAATTATTGAAAACACAAACTTAATAGAAAGCCAAATAAAGATTTTCAATTTTTTTTAGGTAAACCTGAAGATCTGAAAGATCTAAAATTTTTGATATCTGTCAAACAAGACTGAAACTCAAACCTGCGATCGAATTTCAAATCAGCAATCTCAAATTATTGGAAACATGAAGTCTTATGGGAGTGACAGAAAAGATCTGCCTGTGCGCCAACTGGTACCCGAAGGTGAAGGCAAACCAAAGAAATACGCTGCTAAACAGCAGCAGACTTCTTGGTGGAACGCCACGGCGCGTTTGCTTGGCCACCAGAAGAGCAACCCTCGTATAAGTCTTATGTTATGTGTTGTGTCAGTAGAAGGCCAAATACAGATTTTTAGAGTTTTTAGGTAAACCTGAAGATCTGAAAGATCTGAAATTTTTGATTTTACTCAAACGAGACTGACATCCCAAACTGCGACCGGATTTAAAATCAGTACCCTCAAGTTATCCAAAATACGAGGTTTTATTTTAATACAAAGCCAAATAAATGTTTTCAATTTTTTAGGCAAACCTGAAGATCTGAAAGATTTAAAATT
Organism: Callosobruchus maculatus; assembly: GCA_951848785.1. Lineage (NCBI taxonomy): Eukaryota > Metazoa > Arthropoda > Insecta > Coleoptera > Chrysomelidae > Callosobruchus > Callosobruchus maculatus. The sequence continues at coordinate 4,409,940 of CATOUR010000027.1, read as the reverse complement.
TTTGATATTTGTCAAACGAGACTGAAACTCAAACCTGCGACCGAATTTCAAATCAGCAACCACAAATTATTGAAAACATGAAGTCTTGTGTTAATAGAAGGCCAAATACAGATTTAAAATTTTTGAGGTAAACCTGAAGATCTGAAAGATCTGAAATTTTTGATTTTACTCAAACGAGACTGACGTCCAAAACTGCGACTGGATTTGAAATCAGCACCCCCAAATTATCCAAAAGACGAGGTGTCATTTTAATAGAAGGCCAAACAAAGATTTTCAATTTTTTAGGTAGGTAAACCTGGATATCTGAAAGATCTAAAATTCTTTATTTTCGTCAAAAGAGACTGAAACTCAAAACTGCGACCGGATTTAAAATCAGTACCCTCAAGTTATCTAAAATACGATGTTTCATTTTAATTGAAAGCCAAATAAAGATTTTCGATTTTTCAGGTAAACCTGAGGATCTCGAAGAACTGAAATCTTTTATTTTCGTTAAACGAGACTGAAACTCAAAACAGCAATCGGATCTGAAATGAGCAACCTGGAGTTATTGAAAACACTAGGTTTCATCTTAATAGAAAGCCAAATAGAGGTTTTCGAAATTTTTTTGTTAAACCTAAAAATCTCTGGAAGATTTGTAATTTTTGATATTCGACAGACGAGACTAAAACTAAAAAGCATCCTCCTAGATTCTACTAAAAGAAATGCATGAAAATATTTATGATATTACCGTAATGTGTGGGAAGTACTAAGTCCATCAACTTGACTCCACTTTTTTCTACATTGGGGAAATAAAGCAAAAAAACTACTTACAAAATACCTTAACCTTTGTGAAATAAGTAGCAAGAAAAAAATTTATTATATTACAATCAAGCAAATATTTCACTACCATTATGTTTGATCCAACTGACCTGAGTACATAAAAATGTTGTTGTACTCACACCTACACTCGAATAATCACCTTCACAATTAGCAGCGACTGAACGTTCATAATTAAAAATCTGAATTATTACCGCACGATTGCGGCATGTACGTTACAAGTGAACGTGGCCTACCTTTAACTTATACTAACGATAATTACACTAGTCTTATTGGTATTAGTGTAAATCATAAGTAGAGAACAAAGCATCGATACCGCTGTAAATATCGTTCTACATCCCACGTAATAGGCGGAAGAAATATTGTAATTGTGAAATTTTTCGAACTTGAGGTGAGGACTGCCAAGGAGTCCCTCATTCAAGCTATTAGGAGTCAACATTACAGAAAATCTGATCTGGTACGAACACGTCGCGTCAATTGCAACAGCTGCTGGTAAAAAGCTTGGGTACCTATTTAGAGCCAGAAAGTATTTCTCACCATGTAACCTCTTCACGCTATATAAAGCCCAGATAAGACCTTGCCTGGAGTATTGCTCTCATGTCTTAGGAGCTGCTGCCCCTACTACCCTGTTTATACTAGATGCCGTCCAGAGAAGCGCAATTCGAATAATTGGCGATCCGGCCTTAACGCGCCACCTTCAGTCACTTTCTCACTGGCGTGTTGTTGGTGACCTCTCCCTCTTCTATCGATATTCCAACGGAATCTGCTCCTCTGAGCTATCCTCTGTCGTTCCGCCGCTCACTGCTCCTGTCAGATGTACCCGTGCGACCGCTGTATCTCATCCTAAGACGGTCGTTCTTCATACATCAAGAACTGAGCGGTACAACCGTACATTTATTCCCAGGGTGTCCAAGGCTTCGAATGGACTGCCAGAAGATGTATTTATTGGGCCTGCGGGTATTGGCCCATTCAAATCTCGCGTTAACAAACTTCCCCTAACACAACCCTTTCACAGCAGCCGCGGTACTCTGGTATTCAGGCTCTGCCTGCGCGGTCTGCTCAGTTATAAAAAAAAGGTAACGCAGTGAACCAACCGAAACAACAGTAAATAAAGTACAGTTTAACGTTCAGAAAACTCAGGCAACAATACTCGCAAAGAAGTCTCACATTGGCTTACCAACTGTGGAAATGGAGAGTCACCCAACAGTCGAGTCACCTTCCGTCAAGCTTTTGGAGATCAACATCAACAATAACATGTCCTGGTATGAACACGCGTGAGTATTGCTAAAACGGCATCTTAGAAGCTTGGAGTTTTGTTCCGCTGTAGGTAGCTGTATACACCAGAGCAACTACTGCTGCTCTACAGGGCACAGATCCGACCATCGCTGGAGTAATACTTCCATGTGTGGGGATGCGCTAAAGCTTCTGCCCGAAAAACATTTTTAGTTTTATTAGAACCTACAGGAGGCTGATACAGCTCAGTATTGCATGCCCCTTTAAAGCAATGCCTTAAGAACTTCATTAAGGCAATGATATAACCTCCTCACAGCCTGGAGGGCCCACACTCAATAGAGGACCTCCACAGCCTGGAACATCGAAGAAGGATGGCTGACCTGTCTTTGTTTTACAGATTCTATCATTTCTATCACAGAAGACGTTTGAATGAGCTCTCCCAGATAATAACACGAAAGGCCGTCTGAACGAGGAACACTAGAGAGGCTTTGCGAGCTCATCCTTACCAGGTCGAGGTCCCTACTCCCATAACCAGTCTCCTCCTTTTGGTGAACTTCGACGCTGTGGAATGAGTTGCTGGGGAATTTGTGTCCCGACGGCTACAACCTGCAACGCTTCTACAGCACCATAGGCTTTCAGGTTATGCGGGAGGCTGACCATACAAAAATGACCTTGTGGGAATACTTTGTAAAACAACAAACTTGTTTTCTTTCATTATTCTCTTTTTTATATCAAGTTTTCAGAATTTTCCGTTGTGTCCTATGTTCTAGATAACAAGAAAAAATGGAGTCAAGTTGATTGACTCAGTACTTCCCACACATAATGATGGTACCATTTTATTATTTCCCGTTGCATGAAGCTATAGCCTAAAAAAGTGTAATACGCCGCTAGGTATTTCTTCTACAAGTCAATAGACGGACTATTATGAATACAACAAACTTTTCAGTTTTACTACCCCTCACCCCCCAACCGCCCCGATTTCACCCCACCCAAAAAAAAATTGAAAATGATCAGAAACCCCTAAAACGACTAAAAACAAAGTTTGAGCTGTTTTTATATTTTTAGTTTATTTATTATTGCCGCGCCGCCACTGACCCCATTTTTCCAAAACATACGTGTTTTCTATGCTCGCATTGTGAGTAATACTATGTCAAAATTTCATTAAAATCAATTGAACAATTTTCGCGTTACGCGATATCGAACAATCTAAAACAATACTCGTATGTGTACATCACAAATTTTAAGTCCCGTGGTTTCTATAATAAGCATGCAACGTTCCGATGGACCTAAAAAAGTGTATCATGCCGCTAGGTCTTTCATTCACATATCAATGGACAGCCCATTACGAATACAAGAAGTTTTTCAGTATTACAACCCCCCACCCCCCAACCACTCCAAATTCACCCCCACCCAAGAAAAAATAGAAAATGATCAGGAACCCCTAAAACGCCTAAAACGAAGTTTGAGGCATACTTTTACTCATTATACGCATTCCTCCCCCCCCCCCCCCCCCCGTATAACGATTTTCAAAGTTATAGGAACATTACCTACTACGACCCCACAGCATAACGCTGCCCAAATTTCATCACAATCCATGCAGCTGTTACTGAGATTGCGAGGGTAGAGGAACGCGTCAAACAGACAGACCGACAGACAGACAGACAGACAGACAGACAGACAGACCGACAGACAGACAGACAGACAGACAGACAGACAGACAGACCGACAGACCGACAGATAGACAGAGAGACAGACCGACGGAAATGAGTTATGTACACATCATAAAACGCCCAAAAAGCGTATTATCTCAAAATCGAAAGTATTCGCAATCACAATACATTTTCTTTCCTTCTCAGTCTGAGATTTATCGAAATCGATAACGAGACTTTATACAGACCTAATCTACCTGGAGCATATCAATTTTTGTGTGTGTATTTCGTCGTGCTCCTTCAATTAACGTCGAAAACGTTTTCAAGGCGTCCCCGACGGGGATGTTGGCCACTGATAACCAGATTAGGGCCAGTGGTCGCCATCCTTTGTTGCAGCTTCGAAATGAAATTAAGTGAAAAAATGATAGAACGATGACAGATCTGGCCGCGTAATCGCGCAGCCGACCGAAAGGGATCCCTACCTTGAGTTTACGAATGATTATCAAAATACTACGTCATGTCATCTTCGATACTCGTCACCGGGTCGCCTTACGTGGGACCGGATCTTGCAGACGATGGGCTTGTTCGGGGGCTTTTGAGAAAATGAGTCGAGAGGCTTGACTCAGTACATCCAACGCGTTCTCTGTACTAGCACAGCATAGTAAACAACCAGCAGAATCTATATCTGCTCTATATCTCCGTCAATCCACCAGTACGCAGACAGCAGTTTCACGCTTATTAGCGATCATCAGTGCGCCATAGGCCGATTGACGGAGATAGAAAGCATCAGAATTTTCATGTCTACCAGACATGTGAAGCATGTGAGAGCAGGCGACAGAAAAGTTCTGCCGGTGCGCCATCCCGTACACGAAGGTAAAGACAAACCAAAGAAAAATCGCTACTAAACAGCAGCTCCTTTTTTTCCTGGTGCAACGCCACGGCGCGTTCGCTTGGCCAACAGAAGAGCACGGGTTCTATATGCTGCTGCATACGAGAGTCGATATACGAGGGTCCGAGGTCTGCGTACTGGTGGATTGACGGAGATATAGAGCAACCCTCGAATATCGACTCTCATATGCAGCAGCATATAGAACCCGCACTCTTCTGTTGGCCAAGCGAACGCGCCGTGGCGTTCCACCAGGAAAGGAAGCTGTCGCCTGCTCCCAACCAGCAGAATATCTCTGAGGATTTCCTATATAAAAATGGTTCCCACAGAATTTGGCCTTGCGATGATTTTCACGGGTGTGAAGTCTGGGTAGAGATGCGAAAATAAAAATATCGATACCGGTACCAATTCAAAATTTTTTAACCAAGTATAGAGATGTGCACTCCAATGGAGGCGCATTTGGTTCATAATTATTTTCGATACCGATACTGCTACAAAAGTAGCGATACCAGCTTGGAATCGCTCAAAAAGTATCTAAGATAAAAATACTCGATATAAGTGCAGAAGTATCGATACATTTCAAGTATCGAAGTATCGTTAGCGTCCCTACAATAATCATTCAAAAGGGGAATGCGCGTGTAATTGCCGCCAACCTGAGATATTGGGCTGACTGTTTACTATGCTGTGGTACTACAGTGGACTAGATTGCAAAGCGTGGTTTGAGAAGTCCTGTGGCATGGCTTTTCTTCAAAAGTTCAAAACTACGTAAGACAAAAACGCTTTTCCGAGGCTTTGTGCTTAAGACGTGTATGTGGCTTCCCCATGATCATTTCAAATCTAAACGAACGCCAAGGGTCTGAACAGAATCAGTCCCGTAGGGCGAGACCTTTAGGCAAAGCAGTATTTTTGGGTTTTTTTTGTACATTTAGGTATAGTACATTGTAAGAACACCAGTTTCCAACTTGAGGGTATGAGGCTTCTATTATTCTTTGCAGTCTGCAGCACTGAGTGAAGTATCTAATATCATCTACATATTAAATGGATTGAAGTAGTCATTTACGTAAATAATGTAACAAAGTAGGTCCCAAAATGAAACCTTTTAGAAACCCCCTATGGTACTCCTAGTTTACCTTTTCTGCAACATTTGACATTGTAAATTTTGTAACACACGCTTTAGACAAAAAATAGTAGTATAGTGGTTTCAGTTGATTTATGCTATGTTATGCATTTGATACGGTTAGTATTGATATACTCTTAAGAAAATTATATAAGATAATGTAACAAAGTAGGTCCCAAAATGAAACCTTTTAGAAACCCCCTATGGTACTCCTAGTTTACCTTTTCTGCAACATTTGACATTGTAAATTTTGTAACACACGCTTTAGACAAAAAATAGTAGTATAGTGGTTTCAGTTGATTTATGCTATGTTATGCATTTGATACGGTTAGTATTGATATACTCTTAAGAAAATTATATAAGATAGGATTTAGAGGAACATTTTACAACATTCTAGACTCATTCTTAAAAGACAGTAATCAGAATGTTAAGCTGAATAATATAGGTAGTGAAACATTAAAAAAACCAGTATGGTGTACCACAGGGTTCGGTCCTAGGACCACTACTCTTTCCACTCTTCATCCTGAACTTGCAAGCTGTTGACTTTAAAGCTCAATATTATACTTTTGCAGATGATACATTATTTATATATGTATAATGGGGGAAATAAGGAAGATTTAGAAAAACTAATTAATAAAGACCCTAATAAATATCTATAAACTAAGCTATACTTCTTCTTCTTCTTCACTTCAGGTTTTCGGCACTTCGCCTGTTACGTTACCCATCTTTTTCTCGGCCTTCCGATATCTCTTCTTCCAGAGCATTTCCTATTATTGCGGAGATATATTTTGTCTTAAATGTACTGAAAACTGTCAAACATATTTAAACCTTTATTTATGTTATACTTTATTTGCAGCTGTGATATTTAGAGGTTACTGTTTTGTGGTGAGAAGTGAAATGTGAGCCAACTCGTTCCTTTCATGTAAATATGGTGCGAGTTTTTCGTCTCAAGAAATTAAGTGATATTTGTCTCACATGTGAAAGAAACGCACCTTTTGACGGCGGGGCGTTGACACCAAAAACTTCGGTTACGATTTGTTGTTTTTGACTTAAGTCAATCTGACAGATGTCAACTCCATTATTTGCCTTCTGCGCACTTTTACGCGCAGTTTTGATATCAAATTTGCTAGTATTAGAACAATTTTTGGATAATTTGATATCAAATTTCATATTAAATCTCATCTGAAATATTGGCTCAAAAACCCGTATGATATGTTACGAAATTTCGTAATAAGTTTGTTCGCAAATTTGATGTGAAATTTGATAGCAAATTTAGTATCGTGTTATACATTGGAAGTAATGTTGATGAAGCTTGGGACCATTCAGTAGAGAAAAGCACGTAACGTATTTTTTAGAATGTAAAAGTTACTATGCAGCCGCCAACTTAATATCCCATTAAGAGCTCGGATACTGAAATGCTATGTTTTCTCCACTGTACTGTACGATGTTGAGGCGTGGGCAATGACAGAAGCAACACAAAAAAGAATACAATCATTCGAACTCTGGTGTTACCGTAAGATGCTTAGAATATCTTACGTGAGTCATGCGACAAATGATGAGGAAGTCTTACGAAGATTAAACAAGACAACGGAGCTTACAAACCTTATAAAAGAAAAAAAAAACACAATATTTTGGCCACATTATGAGAAACGAAAAATACGAGTTACTTCGTCTTATCATTGAAGGCAAAATCAATAGCAAGAGGGGACCAGGAAGAAGACGCAACTCCTGGCTCAAAAACCTGCGACAGTGGTCGAATATGACCGCCATAGACTTACTTAGAGCCGCCACAAGTAGAAGTTGTACGGCTCTTACTAAGTTTATCAATCAGAATACTCCGGCGCAGACAATGGTTATATCATAAAATTAAGCAAGCGTTGAGTTTCGAGATTTGACATCCGAACCCAGCCCTGTATAATGCGAAATAAACAGCGCGAATGCGTCCACATTTCATCGCGATTCGCCGTCGACGCGCATTTCCCGAAACAAAAGACAGCTGCGAGCGAGCGTATGGCGGCCCGGCCAACTAGACCGTCCGTCATCGCGTTCTCAACGCTCGGTATATCAAAGGTAAGTACTTCTAATAGTCAGATATCCGGTATAAATAACGCCGGAAAGCTGTGGCCGCATAAATCCATTCGGTCGGGAGTGAGACGGGACGGGACGGGACGGGACGAGCGAGCGTAGGAAACATCATACCCTTTCAAAGCTGTGCTTTATAGTGACACGCGTTTCACATCGCGGAGATTTATAGGCTGGCTTCGCGATATATTATGGAAATTGCCGGAGGAGTCCGGAGTTGTGAGCTATAGTGATGCGGCTTATGGTTCTCAAAGATGAACTGCTGCTTTGGCGTGGTTAGTCTAGTAATACGGTGTACATAGTTTGACATTACTGATAGGGTTGATAAAACGACATCCTACTAACGTCGCAATAAACGCCGGTGTTCCTCAAAGATCTATTCTATCACCTACACCATGCTGTACATCAACGAGTTGCTGGAAATAACATCTAATCCAATCTACAGCTTCACAGGCGTCAGTACATTAATATCGTGCATGGAACCAGGCAAGACACTATCATCCCAGGAGACGGTACAAATAACAACATGTCCTGGCACGACCACGACGAGAGTATTGCTAAAACGCCATCCCAGGAACTTGGAGTTTTGCTCCGCTGTAGGAAGCTGTTTTCCATATTTTTGTATGCCTCGTAAACTTGAACTGTTAAAAAGGCAGATCGACCAGGCATACACGCTTTTGAAATGTGAGCGTGGAGGAGAATGCTGAGAGTCCCTTATACCACCCATCGAACTAACGTTTTCGTACTGGATGAGCTCGTTAATCCAAAGAGATTATTCTCCATTGTGTCGACGAGAATGCTTACATTCTTTGGACGTATTCACAGAAACGATAATATGGAGAAACTTGTAGTTCAGGGTCATGCCCCGATTGGGCGGCGCCGTGGCCGTTCCCCTACACGCTGGGTGGATATGACGAAACAGTTGCTGGATATGAGTATCAAGAGCGCCACTGAACTAACAGTAAATCGCGAACGACGGCGGGGTACGGTTTTCAAAACTATTGATAATATTCATGTCGGCAATACTCTTGCTCTAACTTAATGCATTTTACGAGTTCGCAACATGTCTGTTAAGACGTTGTGATTACTGCTGCTCTACAAGGCACAGATCCGACTATTGTTGGAGTATTGTTCCCATGTGTGTGAACGCGTTCCGAAGCTCTCTCTAAAGCTTCTGGAGACGATCCAGAAGAGAGTAGTTAGACCAATCGATACGCCTGACCTCACAAGAGACCTCCACAGCGTGTAACATCGGAGAAGGGTGGCTGACATGTCCCTGTTTTACAGATTCTATCACGGAAGATGTTCGAGCGACCGCTCCCAGATAATAACACCAAAGGCCGTCCGAACTAGGAACACTAGAGAAGCTCTGCGAGCTCATCCTTGCCAAGTCGAGGTCCTTACCCCCGAACCAGCCTCCTGCTGCGTTCCTTCTTTTGGAGAACTCTGACGCTCTGGAATGAACTGCGGGGAATTTGTTTCCTAACGGCTACAACCTGCAGCTTTTCAAATCGAACATGTACCGATACTTATCTTCTCACAGCGTTACTATGCAGCTATAGGCTTTTAACCATAAAAAAATATCAATTCAGCTAAGAATTTTATTCCTGAGGAGCTACATTTCCAAAACTTATATTCTCGAGAAAATAAAATTATTTTTATTTTCCGAAAGACTTAGTTCGGTTTATTTTATTGGTTGTTATATTTGTTTTGTCTGTGTTTTGCGGAAGATTCCAATACGTTTGAAGCTTTTCTCAAAGGCCGACAGTCGAATACAACAGCCCAACAGTTAGACACAGTTACTGTGCTAGAAAACTAGCACAGACTGCGCTGCTGTACCTTAACCTAACCCTATGGTCAGTCAAAACAGGTATCTGTGAGGATCTCAAAGTAACCCTTTAAATTCAAACGCAAATTTAACGTACATTTAATACCGTTAAAGAATAAATTTCCTAAAAAAAGCGTTAATGATATGTTTCGTTAATTATTTAAGGGCGTTAAGTTAAAATTGATCTCTATCTAAAGGGTACTTTTAGTATAATGGTGAAAGAAGCCTTAGAATCTCTAATATAATGTTCTACGGAAGAATCAAAGCAAATGCTATACCTCTGAGCTTAACTCTACCACAGTTCAGACTTTTTCAACGAAAGCCTTTGCCTGGGTTGGGATAAAATGATATTTACACAAATGTGTTACAAGAAGCGGCTAGAGTGGGTTTTTGGGATCTGCGGTATCTGTTATCGTCTATTTTCTTAGCGGATACGGGTTGAACGACGATAAGAAGATTGATACAGTAGATTTTTAACTGATAACTTTCTGTCTTATATTTCACAGTTTTGTGAGAAATTGTTGGTTAAACCTATGCTGCTCAGGTAAAATTGATATTGACTGTTTTGTTTTGGACGGGCCAGAGTACATATTGTCTTTGTCTTGATTACAGTTATTCTTCAAAATATAGGGTCAACGAAATGTTTGGAAGCCGTGGATAGGTGTTAGGTAAAAATATCGAGAGTATATCGGTAGACAAGTCAGCAGAAATCGGTGTCACTGAGCCAAAATACCACACCGACCGATAGGAAAAAGCCACGAAGAATGACAGCTAGACGGGAATAAATAGTTATGAAAGAAACAGCTCTCACATGAAGGCGATTTGAAGATAGTAAATCAATCGAGACGTTGTGATACTAGAAAAATACTTTGTCTAAGCCAACCATCATGGCATCGCGGTGAAAGGAAAATTTTTAGGGAGACCGAGAGAAAACTGGATGAAGCCTTGAACCTAATGTGCAAATATTACAAAGGAAACAGCCTAAAACCAAATCCCGCCAAAATTCAAGTGTGCCCCTTCCACCTGAACACACAGAAACAAGGAACATAATGTATGCTGGGAAGGTCAAGAGATGGTACATACCGAAAAAGCGAAATACCTGGGGGTTGTTCTGGATTGGACGCTATAACATACAAAGATCGTTGTAGAAACACCAGACAGAAGATCACAGCCACAAATCCCCGACGTTACTCCGAATACCCCTATACTTTCTTCATTTGAAATATAGTATGCTGAATTATATCAATTATTTCATTAACATAAAACATGCAAAACAAGCCACACTTGCATTAAATGACACACGCAGAATAACTAGCAGATATCTGAAACCCACTTCCTTACCCTTGCTGTATCAGTTTTTTTATGGGCAGCCTCCCGCAAAGGCTGAATATGGCGCTGTAGAAGCGCTGCGAGAGGATAAGCCTTGGTGCACATTAGATTTGAAACGCTTCAAGCCATAGCCATCGGGAAACAAATTCCTTGGCAGCTCATTCCACAAGGTCGAAGTTCTCCAGAAGAAGGAATGCTGGAGGAGACTGGTTCGGGAAGTAGGGACCTCGAGCTAGTAAGGATGATCTCGCAGAGCCTCTCAATGTTCCTCGTTCGGACGGCCTATGATGTTATTATCTGAGAGAGCTCACTCGCACATCTTCCGTGATAGAATCTGTAAAACAGTGACAGCATAGCCACACTTCTTTGATGTTCCAGCCTCTTGAGGTTCTTTGTGAGCCTAGGTGTACCGATTGCTTTCTTCTGGATAGTATCCAGAACCTTTTAAGAGTGGTGCTGAGCACATGCCCACAGATAGGAGCAATACTCCAACGATGGTAGGATCTGTGCCTTGCAGAGCAGCTGTGGTTGCTCTGGTGTGTACAGGTTCTTACACCGGAACATAACTCCAAGCTTCTGGGATACCGTTTTAGCAATACTGATGACGTGCTTGTGCCAAGATAGTTATTATTGATGTTGATTCCCAAAAGCTTGACGAAAGGTGAGTCGACTATTGGGTGGCCCTCCATTTCCACAGTTGGTGAGTCGACGTGAGACTTCTTTGTCAGCGTTGTTACCTGATTTTTCTGTATGTTAAACTGTACTTTATACCATCTCCTGGGATGATAGTGGCTTGCTTAGTTCCACGTACGATATTAGTGACTGTCGTCTGCGAAGCTGTAGATTGAATTGGATGTTATTTCCTGCAGCTCGTTGATTTACAACAGAAAGAGTGTAGGGGTTAGGACAGATTACTGGGGAACACCGGCGCGGCGTTTATTGAAAATACGTCTGATGAACAAGCAGAGATCGGTCGTTCAGAAAGTTGTTCAGTCATTGGCGCAGGCCAGGTAGTAGTCCACAGGCAGCGGGCTTGGCCAGTCCCTCGTGCCACTCCACATGTCAAGTGTCAGATTGCCGGCTTTGCTCTCCCCGAAGACTAACGCGAGGCACCGCAGTATGCCTAAAGGCTTAAGCAAACCTTTGATGATAACCACCTCCTCTACAGTCTTGAGGAACACCACGGAACCAGCCGACTTAAATCTAGAAGACGTTTAATCATTAGCAGCAGTATAAAGCCACCAGCAAGCTTTCTGTTGTAACAGGGCCCGTCCCGAAGTATAGAGCTGGAATGGAAAACCTGCCGAACCCTGAACCGTGTGCGAACTGGTGTTGCACCCGTTAAATACCACCTGGCTAGAAGGGGGATAAATGCTGCCAACGATGTACTTTGAGACTGTAGGGAAGTGCAGAACATAGCTCTCCTAAGATCCCTGCGTACACTACTCTTCCAGATGTAGCCTCGATTAGATCTATGGTTTGCTAATACTAAAGCTGTGGACGTAGCCCGATACTGGGCAGAAAAATTGTGATAGCTTAAAACTTTTTGGATGGCTCGAAACAAGAACAAAAAGAGAAGACTCAAAAAATTATTTAGACAACATATTTTTCGAAAAGCATATCCAATATTTAGCGAACTTGCTGCATTGTATCACCTTAACGTGGACTTCAAAGTCCCAGCAAGGGAAACCCCAACAGAGAGGACGACACGAAAAAGCCAAATAAGGCTAACGTGTTACGAAATCCATCAAATGCTTCCGCGTCATGCTCGCGAGTAACCGCCAACCTTGAAAAATGGGGCAAAATTGGGTGCCGAAGGCTTGGAAAGGGGTAGAGGGTAGTTCGGCGAAGCGGACGACTCACGGAAGCTCAGCAAATCTGCATTGGGAGAATTCGTCCCCGGGGCCGGAAAAGGGGGATTGATTGTCTTAATGCAGGGGTGGTGGAGGGAGAGCACCTGGATTAAAGTGGTCCGATGCATTATATGGTAAGGCCCTCGAAACCATTCCTTGCGGTACGCCTTTGCGTCAGCTAACGCACTGTCGACGTGCGTCGGACGCAACGATGAAGACCGCGACCGGTCCGGTGCGAGCGGCGACGGAGAGAAGAGAAACAAATGACAGTGTCCGAGGGAACGATGGCGGTCCATTGAGAACGCAAAGGTCAGAGGTGACCCTGTGCCTGTGCAGCTCCCCTTGCCCCGCACCGTGGATTTGTCATGCCCCTCCAGTGTTGCACAGGCCCGTTTCATGGCCCACGCATCGTCCGCTCGCAGCTTTCAATGGGCCGGCCGGCTACTCATCAAGGAGTCCAGTCTCCACTGGATGGACAATATGCTCGTATTCTACACTGGAAGAACACCAAACATAAAATAGTATATTGAAGTAAAAGTGTATAAGAGGCTCTGAGTGTTCGGGCTGAACGGCGTAGCCGTGCAAGTAGTTTAAAGAGTGGTTACCCATGAGTACTTTATGCATTTTTTTTAAACACGCTTTCATTAACTCTGTGAGTTTGTATCTCTCCTTTGGCTTAAGAGTAAGTGACTTACTACTGTCATTAACACACCTTTATTATGTAGTAGCAGTAGTAGTAGCAGTGATGGGGAGGCGAAACCAGGCAGGTAGGCCACCTTTGGCCCTTTTTCCCAACCCCACTGAACCAGTCACTGAAAACACTAAAATTCTACACCCTAGAAAGCTCCTTGTCGAACCTACCAGACCTCCTGACGCAAGTCAGTATGTCCGATCATCTCGCTGAATATAGTGACTCCTCCCCGAACTCTTTCGTGCCGAATATCTGAACCCTAAGGTTGCGATATACTGCACTTCTGCCCAGGAAGTGCAGTGTATCGCAGCATCTGGGCCACATGAGTGACAAATGTCTATTCAGCCGGCAATGGCTAGTGAGAACTCTAGAAGGTTGAGCGTTTCTCTGCCTTTATTCCTTCATTCAGAAGACATAGGCCCAGTTGTTCAGGGCTACATTGACCTGGCGCCTGCTAATTTCCACCATAGGTTCTGGGCCGAACTACCGTCTCCTATCCTAGCTAATCGGTCCGCTCTTTCATTACTCGATATACCAATGTATTCGGGGACCCATAGTAGGGTCACCTTGTTATATGGCTTGCTAATTTCTCAAGAGCGGCAGATAGAACAAATGATCTGGCCCTCGAAGCTGCTACCGCTTTTAGAGCGGCCTGGCTGTCAGAGCATATCAGAACACTGTTCGACTTCCGTCGAGTATGTCGCCATCAATATGGCATACACCTCCGCCTGGAAGACAGTTGTGCAGGTTTTCGAGCGCGAAGCTTCGCTGCACTTCTTTCCCCTCCAAGAGTGACCCATCAGTGAAGCACACCAGACTATGGGGCGAAAATTTAACTTTACCTCTTATCCAATCGTCCCTTTCTGGGGTAATTGGTGGGAATCAATTCTCCAAACTTAAGGTGTCTTTGGCTCTTTCCACCCTGAATGCCGATATCGGGATATTATTCTCCACGAGTCGTTGTATTCTGGTGAGGCGAACTAGCGGTTATCGTCCTGTCTATCATAGAATAATATGTTATTAGTATAATTAACAATAATGTGAATGTCTTATTTGAGTCCTTTGATGTGTGATTAAAAATTGACAAGTGAACAGATACGCGTATTTGCCTATTTGCACGATTTGTCCTTTCTTTGTACTTTTTACGCAAATATGGCAAATAACACAAATAGGTCCTCCACACATCGTCGTTTTCTGGAAAATTAAACAAATTGACTAGTAAGCTACGGCAAGTGATGTGCCGGCATTGGCGTTAGAAAACATCCAGAATTGTTATTCCTTATTCTAAAATCAATTTCACCTATCCAAATCAAGCATTTCGCTCGGTGTACCCACTCCATATAGACTATCCTCCTTGACCTTTGAGACGATACCACACCATATACATGTAGCAGCAATGCAACTTTTTACAATTTGGGGGCTCACGCATCGCATCATTCAGGACAGTTGGTCTTTTGTGAATCCTGGCAGGGAACACTCTGTCACCCTCTCGAATCTGCAAAGGGATGACTCTATCCTACATATGGAGTAGTATATTGTCTTCTAGATGTTGCTTCGATTGCACCTTTACGGGGAGGTATCCTACAAGAGATGAGTAGGGGTTAAGCGGCTGGCGTCCTTTCGAGGAGGGAGGGTCAGTCTGGTACACAGACGGATCACTTACCGACAAAGGCTCCGAAGCTGGGATCTGCACGCCAAAAACGAAGCTGTTCATCTCTCTTGGAGGATACCCCACGGTGCTCAAGCAGAACTATGCACGTTTTTACCATATGCCTTTCATGTTCCTGAAATTCAGAGACTGAGGAGGCGGATTACTATCTGCTCTGACACCAGGCTGTGGGGCTAGCAGCAGATACTATTAGTGGGAAGACAGAGGCGTGATTCAAAATCAATATTTTATGAGATGTATAGAGGAATTTCTGGACCTCTCCGTCAAGTTAATCAACTTATTTTAAGACCTGTGGACAAGAATATGTCTATCACTGGACAGAAGCTGGCTAAGGTTACTTATGGGAGTTATGGGCCCATTATCTGGCCTTGCGAGTGATAATAGGAGTGGCAAGCGGCCTGACGTGTGCACTCTGTAGCGAGGAGGAGGAGGAATCCTAGTCCCGACATTCTATGTCGCTGTGATGCTCTTGGGTTTTTTCTTGTTACGGTGAGCCTCCAACAAAGGCTGAAAGCCTCTGGCGCTGTAGAAGCGCTACGAGGTGATATGGGTCGGTGTATGTTGGATTCGGAACGCTCCAGATTGTAGCCGTCAGGAAACAAATTTCCCGGCAGCTCATTCCACAGCGTTGAAGTAGGAATGCTGGAGGACACTTCGGAGAGTAGGGACCTCGACCTGGTAAGGATGAGCTCGCAGAGCCTCCCTAGTCTTCTTCGTTCGGACGGCCTTTAGTGCTATTATCTAGAAGCGGTCATTCGA
This sequence comes from Callosobruchus maculatus, assembly GCA_951848785.1. Lineage (NCBI taxonomy): Eukaryota > Metazoa > Arthropoda > Insecta > Coleoptera > Chrysomelidae > Callosobruchus > Callosobruchus maculatus. The sequence continues at coordinate 4,394,028 of CATOUR010000027.1, read as the reverse complement.
ACATCTTCCGTGATAGAATCACAGCTACACTATACTAGGTTCACGGATTCTTGAACCTGAAGGTATAACATGGGCTCAAGTCTATCCTCAAATTGATGATGATGATGAGGGCTGGACTTCGGAACTACTGTTATGAGATGTGCAGAGGCAGGCACGTATCCAAGATTTAATTTTGGGGGCCCATATTAGGAATGCCACTTTTTAATTTTATTTGATCGGGAAGCTTGATCACCCAAAACATATGAGCAGAGTTTTCATCCCCCCCACTCCTCGAGCGCCAACTCCCCGAGGTCGCAAACTTAGTGTATGTTCAGGGGACCAATGTCTACCGTTCCACCAAATTTCGTTTATTTCCGACCTTTTGATGCTGCCAAAAAACCCCTACCACCTGGACTAGAAGTGTTTTGGGACTTTTGAGAGATTAGGGCACGATTTTATCAACAGGGGCATTTTAACAAAGGTTTTGACCAATCAGAGCAGCCCATTCTAGAACCTGCATCTGTCAAAGTTCTCTGTAAATTATTGATTTCTCTTGAAATTTACTTCAAAAGGGTGAAGAGAGACATACTTTATATATAGTCCACTATTGTGAACTCTCTAGTACCTTTTCAACTCTGATTTTCTATCCTAATTGGGTGCAAACTTGCATTTTCCTGTTTAGCAAAGACTTTAGCAATTGCTAATCTCAACCAATCAGATTTCACAAAACCGATACATTTGATCACTGGATGAAATGTACTGTTGATTTAATGATAATGATGACAAGAAATTCAAATTACTGCATTATTTTGATAAAACAATAATTTGCAGTCAATAATAATAATAAATACCTTCAATACACCTTTGTATTATGGTGAAAAAGGTTAAAAATAACATTTGATTGCTTTCACAAACCTATCATAGACACACACGATGCATTACTGGTTGCCTATCCTGCTTAACCGCAAAGCCTTGCGATCTGGCTAAAATATAACGTATAACCTTATTTTTCCTAAACTAGGAACCTTTCTTATAGTCAGAAGGTGAACAAGGTGCTTTACATAAATGTGTTTCTGCGCTACAGTGCCTTTTACGCAGTGCCTACAATCTTTACATCCTCTGTGAACATTCCTAGAAGGTCTATTCTATAACAAACATGCATCCAGTCTATAATCAATCTGACTGCAATTGCAATTGGTAATTATACAATAATTATAAGGTGAACATTAAAAATCTAGCATTAATTTGCAAATCAATCACTTTGTTCTGATTTTTTGCCATGATTTTGATCCATGAATTCTAAAGTATTTTTGAGGAAACTGTCATCCAGCTTTGACGTTTTGTTTCCAATATTGATAAGATACTATTGGATGATACTTATTAACCTAGCCCTCAATCGAAGTCTTTTGCTAAACATCATCCAATAGAAAAGCTTTGTCAAAGTCTTTGTTAAATATGCATGTTGATAAAGTCGGGCCTAGATGACACAATGCGCGAAAATAACGCCTGTGTACGGCCGGTTATTCTTATACAGTCGCGCTGCTGGTAAATGAATACGCTGTGACGATGCCAAAGAGGAAGAAGACGGACAAGGAGAAGAAGAAGAGGAAGGTCCATGGCGGCACAGGCGCTGTCACCGCCAACGTCGCCGCGCCGTATCGCAGAGTCCATCAATTCGATTTATTTCAACATCGGACGATTTTTTTATACGTATTATTAAGATACCAAACGGGTATATTTTCGGGTTTTTTTCTCAGGAATGCGATTCCCTTGTTGTATTTTATAGAGGTGTTGCTCGTCGTGTTTCCGACGATTAAATTAATTGTGATAAATTTTTGAACGTTTCCAAGAAACGACGTACAACGTACGATGGATAAGGCGGTGGTCTTCACCAATAAATGCACTGCATCGCGTGTAGCCTCATGCTATACGTCGTGTGTGTGTTTGAAGATGATGATGAGAGGGAGTTTAAAGCCCTGGTTAAAAACTAACCAAGCTACCTAGTAGGCAAAGCCTAAATACCGCCGCGACTATGAAGAAAAGTTTGTTGTCGCGAGCTTTGGATAGACCAACACTCGCAGGCTCTATAAAGAGATCTCTTGGCAGTCCCTTTCAACACCATAGGGAGGTCGTACCGCTCGGATCTTGACAGGGATCTTGATGTATGAAAAAGGACTGCCTTGAGACGAAGTGCAGTAATCCTACTGGGCAACAATCTCGGTTAGCCTGTCAGTTAGAAGAATTATGGATAACAGATCAGAGGAGCAGGCTCGGTTTAAATTCCCCCAGAATGGACGGTCCCATTGGCACCTCAACCAGGAAGGTGCTTAACTACCTTATCTTCCTACTTACACTGCCTGCAGAGAGGTGTAGAGTGAGAGTGTTGAGCTACAAAGCGAAGGTATTTTCTTCTTTAGTCAGACCAAAGAGCATCATCCTCTGCAGCACTAAAGACATTGCGGGTGCGCTGTTTTAGCATTATTGTCATAGCTCGTGAAATATACGCACAAATTAGCTAGGGCCTCAGGAATTTGGTTTCGATATCCCCTTTTTGCCAGTCGATCTGCTATGATGTAGAACCATATGGGGCTTTAAGTAACAGAAAATAGAGTGCATTCATTATATTTTGACGGCTATCAGGTGATGTTAGCGGACGATAACCAAGATTTGGGTTACCTGATCAGAAAGCTACAAGAAGAATATGATCGAGCAGGATTGAAAATACATTTTGACAAATAATGTGAATATCTCATAGCAGGAAAGGACATACCTAATACATTATAACTGGAGAAAGAGCAGACAAAGGGGATATGAAGGTGTAAATATTTAGCAAGAGAAATAAGTAACGACGGAATACAAGAAAAAAGTAACGGAAGACAAGCCATTGAGGCACTAAACTCTATTTTGTGAGAAAGATACACACTAAGATGACAATACATAATACGCTAGTGAAGAGTATACTTACATATCGAGCAGAAAGTTGTGGCTTTAGTAAAATCAATAAAAGAAAGCTATGGATTTCTTGCCAAGAATGTATAGGAGATCGAGGCTTGAGAGAGTCAGGAATGAAGTTATTCGAAGGAACATGAGCGTTGATAGGGATATTATAGACGAAGTTGAAAAGAAACGACTGAAATGAACAGAGGGGGAGACCAATGGAGACTAGATACTTTAATGAGTATAATGTGAGGCTGGGCTCGGGAGGAGCGGCGACCACCGTAGAAATCCGTATATTTTTTTAACAGAGGGGCGTAAGCAGAGCCTAAATATCAGAGTACCACAACTGCTGTGAAAGGGTTATGTTAGGGGAAATTTGTTAACGTGGGATTTGAATGGGCCAACACCTGCAGGCCCAATAAATACACCTGCAGGCCCAATAGATACACCTCCTGGCAGTCCATTCCATGCCTTTGCCACATTGGAAATGAATGAGCGGTTGTACTGCTCGGTTCTTGATGTATGAAGAACGGCCGCCTTAGGATGAGGTGCAGCGGTCGGCGGAGCGTTATATGATAGCTCAGAGGAGCAGATTTCGTTTAAATATCGGCAGAAAAGTGAGAGGTCACCAACAACACGCCGGTGAGAAAGTAGCCGGCGGAGGCGCGTTAAGGCCGAGTCGCCAATTAGTCGCCCTTCTCTGGGCGGCATCTAGTATAGACAGAGTTGTAGGGGCAGCAGCTCCCCAAATATGAGAGCAATACTCCAGGCCAGGTCTTATCTGGGCTTTGGAGGTTACAGGGTGAGAAGTATTTTCTGATATACCCTTTATACAAGGATATAATAATTACACACTCCGTAATTCTGCTCACAGGTAGGTGTATTTTCTGATGAATTTGTGGCCCTTGGGTTTTTAGGCCGGCGTCGTTTAGCGTTAAGGCTTGACGTTTCGCCACCACGAGTGGATGGTATCTTCAGAAGCTATTTCACTTCGGCGACTTCCAAAATTTTCTATCTAAAAATCAAGACTTTTGCTTTTCTTTGATCCCCTAACAGTGTTTTCTCTAAACCCTTAAATGAATACGCAATTGAAAATATAAAATAATATGAACACCTATAGAAAATCTAATAATCTCTACAAAGTGCTATAAGGTGCTTAGTACGCATGAAAAAATTGACTATTTTATGAATGCCGCAAGTGTTTGAAAGTAATGCTTTCTAGGACTTATGCGTAGTTTGACATACCTAATAGAGTATACCAAATAACGGATTATATAAACAGTTGACTTTGTAAAAATGTGATTTCATTTCAGAAGAAATAGATTATTTTCTATAGAAGGGCAATTGTATTTCCTCATAACTTATAAGATTAGTAGTATCAATTTAGTAGAATATAAACAGTAGTATAATTCTGACTATTTTTGTTGTTCTTGTAAACCAGCTCCATTCATTTTTGTCGAGGTAATTGACCAGAACTTTGATCGGTCATAGTTGACGAAATTTGACTGATTATAATTCAAAGTTCTTCAGGTTTTTAAGCTGCGCAGTAAAAGCTTTATGTATTTATTCAAGCCCTCCTTAGCTAAGCGCCAGATTTAAGCCAAACTCACTGCCAACATCTCTAAGGAGTTTGGCGATATTGCAATTTATAATAACAACCTTTAATTTTTTAAGGACAGCGGCGAACATGTTTTGCTAATATCAATCGAGGAACTACCCCCTGGGCGCCACTGGAAATGATAACTATCATCTAGTCGTGCTGACCTGCAGTGAACAACACAGAAAAATCACAAAAAAAACGGCTCAATGATCTTCAAAAAATGAATAAAAAATCATTTAACGTATGTTACAAAAGTTTTGAGAATATTTTTCAAAACTCGGGAGGTAGTTTCACCGTTGGAAAAAATTCAGAAATCGTTACCATGGTAACCGGTCAACATCTAAACGTATAACCATTTTGGTTATGATATAAGTTGTCAAAATGTCGTACAAATTAGACATTCGGAAGAGTACGAGTCTAGTTGGACGACTTGAAAAAAAAGAAATAGTTCGCCTATATCAGGATCAAAATATTTCTTTTGCCACAATTTATCGAGCGATCCGTGAATTCGAAGAAGGTATTTATTCCTTGTATAAATTTACCAAAAAGTGGACGTCCAACAGAGCGTTGGATGCTGCTACAGTTCAAAGTATGGTCAACAGTAGTGAACATCGAGTTGGAACTTCAACACGAAAACTTGGACGCATATTTTTCACGTCAATGAGCACAATCTGTAGAGAAATGAAGAGAAATAACTTAAAATTCCGAAAAAGAAGAAATTTTCCAAAGTATTCCCCAAATCAGTCAGAAAGAATTTCACAATGCTGTCGCAATTTACGTCGTACTCATTTTGCTGGCAACATAAAAATTATTCTTGACGATGAAAAGTACACAACTCAAAAATCAAAGGTAATGATGGTTTTTATACAAGAGACTTTGAAGCCTGTCCAGATAATGTAAAATTTAAACGAGAAGAAAAGTTTGAAAACAAAGTGTTAGTGTGGTGCGCTATATCGGACAACGGCATTTCACAGCAGTACGTTGGACGAGTTAGGGCCGAAGCGGTTACCGCAGAAGTCTATGCTCGAAGATGTTTGCTTAAACTACTCAATTTTATGAATACCCACCACGCTATTGACAATATAACGTTTTGGCTAGATCTGGCTTCAAGTCATTATGCTTTGCGTATGAGAAGCTGGCTAGAACAACACGGAATACCTGTTGTACCACGAAACGACAACCCTCTCAATCTTCCTCCAGCAAGACCTATCGAAACTTTTTGGGCTCAACTGAGTGCCAAAGTTTATAACAATGGCTGGGAAACTCAAAACGAGCAGCAGTTAAGAAGAAGAATAATGCTAAAGATCAGAGAAATCGATTTAGAATCTGTCCAAAACCTAATGAAGAACATTAAGAGGAAATCGCGAACCGTGGAAGATCATGGCCCATTAGCACTACTTTAATATCATTTTTATATTAAAAAATAGTATTATTTTTTGTAGTTCTTGTTACAGTTCAAATATATTAGTCTGAGATATTTTTTTAATTTTTTGAAAAACTTCTCAAAACTTTTGCAACATACGTTATTTTCAAACTTTAGCACCCTGTATCTTGAAAATATGACTCTTCAGGATAATTTTTTATATGAACTTTGCTGCTTGAATTTGATTAAAAGGTACGGTTTTCGAATTACGACTCTGTACACTCTATATTTCCTTCCAGTAGCTCAAGTCCTGCCCCCTCTTGTCGACGCCCTTGTGGACTCCTCTTACAAAAGCCACAGCTACATCAATGGTCTGTATTATTTGCAAGATACTGTGCGATGAATCGTGAAAACGCATATGTGGTCCACTTCAATTTCCCTTCCGTTGCAGTGCGTTATCAACGCCTACTTGATCCTGAATGCACGAAAGTGCGAGGCGTTCAGATCGACAAAGGAGGAAGACGAAGAAACGACCACTAAGTACAATTTAAAGGATTATTTACTAATGCTTCACACCTGGAGGTAATTTAGCCGCGATAAGGACCTCACAGAGAGCCGGGAGGGCCGTTAACAATGTGAAATACGCCGGATAAATGGAAGGCTTTGTCGAGAACGTCGACGGGCCCGATAGTGAAATTTAGCCGTACGCCTTCCAACAATGGTCGTACCTGTAGCGGTACGACGATACGACGGGCCGTCGGATAGCCCAAAACGTCCGTTAATGAGCGACGCCCGTGTCAGGTTTGGAAATTAGCCGTAATTGGAAAATATTCCTATACTGTGTGACCAATGGCCATCGTACATTGACAACGAAAAAAATCATTGAAATCAGTAAAGACGTTATTGTACAGGTCAGGAATATAAGAGCTGTTTACATTTTTTGTGCTCCTATCGAGTGCCGATACTACAAAGGACCCCTTAACCCTCACAAGACATGCGACCGGTCGAATGACCCTTATCGCTTTTGCCTATTTGGCTGCTAGTCTAAGATCCGAATATAAGACGTCCTTCACCGAACTGGTTAATGGATGAAAAGCATTTTATATTAAATTTAATATGTTAAAAAACATATCGCGAGTGGGTTGGCTGAAAAATTTCAGTCCAGGATATGATTAAGTATTGAAAAATTAATTTTTTTTTAAACGTTTCACTGGTTTGGTTAATAGACAAATCACATACCAATCGAAAGTATGAAGCCCATAGAATATGCAAACGTTAGGTTGGCTACGTTTTTCCCGTTCCAACTATAGGGTAGGCTGGTATAAACAGGTAAACCAATAAGAGTAATTTGCATCGGTGTGGTTAATGCATGAAACTTATATCAAAATAAAGATAATTTTATTGCAAACACGTCTATATATCTAGGATTGCCTGCAAAAAATCAGTCTGGAATTCCGGTTGTCGAATTTTAAAGATCAAAATATTGCTGCCAGTGAATACATGCGCCAGAGAGGTCCGAGCGAACTATCCCGTGTATTAACAAAAGACGCATCATAGCAGCTGCGTGTAGCTCGGCCATTGAATGAGTGTGCGCATGTCATGTGTCCGTGAAATTGAAATGATTTATTTGAATGAAACATAATCAAAAATATATAAACTTATGAATCTTCTTGTCATTATTTCACAATTAAAAAAATTTAAAAGATGTATTTACTAAGATAGTTTTGAAGGTTAAATTATTATGCACTTACCGTATTCTCACCAAGAAAGTTATTAAACTCTTCATTATATTTTTTACCCAAAGCAGTCACTTTTTTGTAGCAAGTGGTATGATAACCTACAAAATCGAGTGATGCATTGGTTAACTCAACCCCACTGTATTTAAAATTTTTATTTTTACGAAAATTTAATTTCAACGAACAGTTTTTATACGTTTCGTCGTTAAAATCAAGAACATCATCGTCCGAATTGCATAGAAAACTTTTAGCCATTAGGCCATCCTGGACTGAAATTTTTTATGTTTTTTAACATACTAGATTTAATATAAAATGCTTTTCATCCATTAACCAGTTCGGTGAAGGTCGTCTTATATTTGGATCTTCTACTATGCGCTGTTAGACGACCATTAGTATAGTCAAAATTGCATATATAATGTGTATAATGAGATGTTATTATACAATAAGTAGATCAATTTATTTTGTGTCTATGTATTGCAAATTAGTATTTTCGATTATTTTTCATTTATTCTAGGACTTTCTGAATTATTATAATATATATATACATAATAACGAAACTGCACTGTCAGAAAACTGATTGAGACCTGAAAAAAATGTAAACAGCTCATACATATCTGACTTCTACTATACCATAAGCGTTTTACATATCAAACATTAAAAATTATTCAGTTCGTTTGACGGATTTATCGAAAACCACCGATTAAAAGAACAAAAGCCGTGACACATCAAAAGATTTGTCAACTGGGACAATTTATTTACCAAAAACTTCTTCACCTCCTTGTACCCACTGCCCCCCAGAGTCATCCCCTTAAAAATTTTGAATATCAAAGGGTATCGAGTAGTGGCTTGTTTCAAAGGTATGTCGATGTCCTTTATTTTTTAATATCGGTCGATTCATTTCCGAGAAAATTATAAAAATCGTTATGTACCTTAAGAGGGGGTTATAGTACGTACATGAGAGCTGTTTGCAATGGTTCAGCTGGTACCATTTTTTGAATATCAATTATGAGATAACTGAACTGAAAAAAATATGAGCATGAAGAATAAGGGTAGCTCTATGTTAATGTCGACGCATTTTTTGAAATTTCCTAATAGACAATTATTCAAAAATTGCCAAAAGTGACGCTTTTTTGACTAAATTCGCGGGCTCATCAATCACCCTGTATAAACTTATTCTAAAATCGGGATCGACAATAACATAGACTGAAGTTTTAAAAAAACGAGAACCTCGTTTTTGTGCCAAAAATTATTAATCTACAGGGTCAAAAATGGTACAAGCCAGAGCCTTGCATTGAACAATCGCGCGCCTATTGGGGCACTGATAAAAGCGCCACCAATACAAAAGCATGCAAACTACTGTTTATGAATGAGTTGAGATCCATTCATTCCTGAAATGGGATAGATTTTGTTTTGGGCATCGACTAAATTTGTAGTCAGTGGTTTTGGGTGATTTAGACATATACACTGCAGGCCAAAAGTTAAGGACTATTAAAATTTAAATAAATCGCGGTAATTGATTTTGAGCAGTTACCATTGTCAGGATTACTGAGATCTCTTACCAAATTTGTATGTATATACATAAAATTTAGATTGCTAGCAGGCCCACACGGCGAACGTCGAAGTCTTAGGTTCACACTTTTTTGCATCGAGAATAAAAAATACATTCTAACCGACAGGTTTATACTTTGTAACTGCATAAAAGATGATGGCAAAAATATTTACATATATATTTGAAATATTTACAGTCTAAATAATAATAATAATGCTTTATTTACTAATAATAATAATATTTATTCACCATAGTTACAGTGTGGTAAATAAATATAAATAAATCCACCGTAGGCGTTGCCTGTGCGTGGATATACAATGTGATATAAAAATTTAAATGTTTTCAAATATACATATATAACATTTTTTGTCCGTTAGCGGTATATCTTTGTAGTAAATTTTGTTGTAAATAAGCCACGCCCACTGGCTGCTCGACTTTTAACCTCTCCCCTTACCCCGCAAATATGATCCCATGAAGCAGTTTACTATAACCTCCACTTAAGTCGTTCAAATTAAAAACAAAACCACACAAACGTATCACTTTTAATTGCAGTATATATTCAAAATGTTGGGCGTCATTCGCTTATTTATTTACTTACTTTTTTTTATCCCTTTTCAGAATCGACTTGACATTGTCCATATTATGCTATACTATTAATTATTAAATAATATCAACGTAAAAGTCAAAATTAAAATAAAAAAATATGCTCTATGATGAGAGAAGTGAAAACCCACTACTGTCAATGAATTTTGAAAGGCATGTACCTGCTTGTCAGAACTGCACTATGTTTACCTGCCCTTGTTTAGGGAAAACAATCAGCAATTACAAAATAAGCCACTTGAGCACGTGAGGTTCCTCATCTAGGACACCTGAACAGATAGACTGATTTATACCTATCCATTCTTTCCAAACAACCTCAAGTGCGAAATCGTGCAAAAATATGTTTATTGTAGGACCCACATTACACCTTTTGTCGGATTTTAACAGTTGGGGACCACCCATGTTTCGCTATATTTCTTTCGGAAGGTTCACTTAGTGCCCTTAAGTGCCTTTGTACACAAAAGGTTACTACTCTTCAATCTTCCGCTCTGTCACCTTTTAATCTCACGCCTTATTTGATTCTAAAATAGCGTTTTTCACTGGTTGCACTCGGGCTGCACTGGATTTCTGTTTTACATTTTACTGGCAGTTCCAGTGCAAAATTTTTTAAGTGTACTCACTTCACTGGCATTTCTCGGGGCGGTCGAACTAAGCGCAATAATTTTGCACTGATTTCAAAGTGATTGTCGTGGAAGTGAACCAAGAAAATGACAGTAGATTTGAGCGGGAAACTTCAAATCATAGATTTTTGTTTTACCTGTTTAAAGTTTCGATCTTTGAATGCGGTAATACCTACTTGATTTTCACTATTTTCAGTCAGAAAGAGAAAACGAAAAAATCAAAATTCTTAGAATTAGCAATTACATGGACACTATTGAACAGTTTTCAGACAAACCAGTAACACCCGTATGCACCGTAAGTCAATTGCGCGATTAGTTACGTAAACTTGGATTAGATTACTTGTTTACTATGCACCGCAAACTGTCAATTTTGACACTGTCACTGTCAAAATAATCTTGCGAACACAGCCTTGCCGTATCTCCAATCTGGATTAGTAAATTTGTTGACGGTGCATGGATAGATGTCAAAGATTAGCAAAACGCGGTTAGGGAACTAGGATTAGAATTGCCAAACGGTGCATACGGGTGTAAGTGTTATATAACTACTAATATATGCATTATATATGTAGGCATTGTTATCAAAACAAGTTGCTGTTTCTTGATGTGTATTCCACTGGAAGAACCCAGTGGAAAAGTGTTACCCTAGGTGAACTTTTTCAGGATTCTGCACTCGCACGGAGTGCACTAAAATGTGCCCAGTGAAAAGCGCTATTACATTGGCCTCTATGCGCACTACTACGTATGTATCTGGTTCGCAGGAATGTGTGGAACATTGAATTCAAGAATAATTTCCTAAAGCTTCAACACTCGTCCATGTTTTCTAAAAATGGTTAATGCTTCAAAAAAAGTTGAATGCGTCACTTCGCACTTTGCTCGTTTCAAGTATGAATTATTGTTATTCCCAGACTAAAGATAATAACTAAGAAAGTTTGATAGGAGTCCTATTATTCCATATTTAGGCAGTTTTTCAAGCAAGAGTTGGTGGAAGCCACTGACAAAGGTCTAATATTATTTTTTTTTTTGAATAGTATTACTGATACCATTTTCATTCATTCATTTATTTGCAAGAAAGCTACAAATAATGCCACCCCTAGAAGGCTGAGCCTTGTGGCGGGGTATAGGCATACATAGTAAGATAATTACAATACGTCACAAAATATTTTGCGGTACCATTTTCTAAAGCCAGTGACTATCCAACAGTATTAACATCTCACTTTTTCATACCAGAACTGGATTCTGATGTCTAATAGCTTATGCTAGTTGTCTTTCCGTATGCTTCGTTGGACTTACTTCAGGCAACAAAAAATTGGTAGCAGATAATACCAATAATGTTTGCATAAGTACTCGTGCTGTTAAATCAAAGTTACTCATTTCAGTCGGTCTATCTGTCGGTCTGTCGCTATTTTGATATACGCGTAATATCAGTAAACGGGGCACCGATTTTGCAGAGTATTTTAGTTGCAACATACTGTGAGATCATAATAGAATAGATAATATTGCTACATTCTTTAAAATCAGGCACAAAATTAAAAATATCAGACTTCCAGGACATCGGAGTGAAACTGAAGTGGTGAGAAGGCTCGAAGATAAGGAAATAGTGCAATTTCGGATTTCGCATTTTCATTGTCAGTCTCTAGCAAAGGCTGAAAGCCTATGGAGCTGTAGAAGTGCTGCGAGAGGATAAGTATCGATGCACGTTTGATTTGAAACGCTGGGGGTTGTATCCGTCGGGAAATAAATTCCCCGGCAGCTCACTCCAGGGCATTGAAGTCTTCAAAAGAAAGAATGCTGGAGGAGAGTAGGGACCGCGACTTAAGGATAAGTTCGTAGAGCCTTCGTATATGTCCGAAGGATGTAAGCATTCTCGTCGACACAATGGAGGATAGTCTCTTTGGATTGCCGAGCTTATCCAGTATGGAAACGTTAGTTCGATGGGCGGTATAAGGAATTCTCAGCATTCTCCTCCACGTCCACAGTTCAAAAGCATCTATGCGAGCTCGATCTGCCTTTTTAACAGTCCAAGTTTCCGAGGCATACAAAAATATGGAGAACACAAGAGACTGGACCAGCGACATTTAGGTAGCTTTAGTGACATGGTCACGCCACATTTTAGTAAGATTTGTCATGGACACACGTGCATGTTGAATGCGCCGTCGGATCTCATTTTCACAGCTACCCGAATTGTCGATCAAAGAACCGAGGTACACAAAACTTTGAACTACTTCATAACGGCCTACTGACTTTATTGCTTGATCATTATTGTGCTACGAAACTCCTTATTTGTTGAGCATTATTATCGTTAGTTTCGTTCTGTATTCTGGTTAAGGATTTCATGATAAAGATGATACGCTTTTTCTTTTTGCATGACGATAAAGATGTAAATGTGAGAATGCCTTTAGGAAGACATTCGCCATAATTGTAAGAACCGGACTGGAGAGTAATTTTAATAAGAAATGAATTTCACCTGTAGGTAGCACTGCGATAAAGCGACTTTTGTAGGAGTATTAACGGGACACCGCTACTAGCATGAAGGAACATTTGCATGTACGATTGGTGCTATAAACAGCATTACTCTACTCGTTTACGTAGGACTACTTGACAAGCAGAACGAAACTGCATTTTACTCGCCCAGGTGTCGCTTATAAAGCTATTATTTCCTTTTGTGCACTTCTTATAGTAACAACTGAATACTGAGGGGGTAGCCAAACATATTTTGTACATTAAACTTTTTTTTTAATTGATTGTATTGTCGTGTGAGTATTTTGTCCGGATTTCTTGGGTCATCAAATAATGCTTGCAACTCTGTACTCCACCATGTTGCGTTATCAATTTGTGACAATATATTTTTTTATCTACACCTATCCAAATTATTTCCGATTGACTTCAAAAATTATATACAGGGTGTTCCATTTAAAAAAATATATGTTTGCTTCATAACTGAAAAATGGTTAGAGTAAGAAAAAATCAAACTACACCACTGAATTCTACAGAAAAAATCTATAAGTCCCTTTTACTTCCCACACCGATAAGTGAGGGGAGTATTGTGATCGCGAAAAATTTCGATTTTGGGATAATATACTTTTGGGCATTTTATGATGCCTACATAACGAAAATCCACGTCACTCATTTCCGTCGGTTTGTCTGTCGGTCTGTCTGTCTGTCTGTCTGTCTGTCTGTCTGTCTGTCTGTCTGTCTGTCTGTCTGTCTGTCTGTCTGTCTGTCGGTCTGTCGGTCTGTCGGTCTATCGGTCTGTCGGTCTGTCGGTCTGTCGGCCTGTCTGTCTGTCTGTCTGTTGGCGTCCTTCTAGCCTCCTAATCTCAGTAACCGCTGCACAGACTTTGATGAAATTTTGGTAGTGATATGTTGTAGGGTCGTAGTAGGTAATGTTGCTAGAACTTTGAAAATCGGTGCATGGGCGGCGGAGTAATTAGCAAAAAACGAAAAATTTCAAATATGCCTCAAGCTTCGTTTTTAGGTGTTTTAGGGGTTGCTGATCATTTTCTACCTTTTTTGGGATAGGGGTGAAATTAGGGTGGTTGGGGGGTGGGGGATTGTAAATCTGACAAATTTTTTGTAATCACAATGGGCTGTCTACTGACCTGAGAGAGAAAGACCTAGCGCCATAATACCCTTTTTTAGGTCCATCCGAACATTGCCTTGCCAATTACAGAAACCAAGGGACTTGGAACTTTCCGATGCATACAAAATACATACGAGTATTACTTTGGATCGTTTTGTACTGTGTTACGTGTAAACTTCTGAATCGACTTTAATGACATTTTGACACAGATCTATTACCGCGACGAGTATGGGAAGCGCGTATGGTTTTTAGAAATCATTTCAGCGGCGGCGCGGCAATAATAAAAAAACTAAAAATATAAAAAACACCCCAAACTTCGTTTTAGACGTTTTAGGGGTTCCTAATCATTTTAAAAATGTTTTTGGTTGGGGGTGAAATTGGGGTGTGGTTCGGGGGTGGGGGTTTGTAAAACTCAAAAATTTGTTGTATTTATGATATATGGTCCATTGACCGGTGAAAGAAGCACCTAGTAGAATAAAAAACTTTTTTGCGGTCGGGCGAGCGATGATTGGATTGCAGTGGCATCTAGACTATAGTTTCATGCTGTGGGAAAATAATAAAACTGGTATCATCGAAATGTGTGGGAAGTACTGAGTCAGTCAACTTGAATACATTTTTTTTTTGAACTTTTCAATGAAATAAAAGACAACCGAGATTCGACGGTGGTCCCAAAATCGAAAATTTTCGATTTCACCCTGTATCTCAAAAACCAAGACGGCCATGATAATTTTGTTGACGGGATCTTTAGTTTCACAAAAAAGTAGCACACTGTCGCGAAAACCGCAACTCTCTATCTTCTAAAATAACCGAGATATCCCGTAAAAGTGCCCAAAATGGGACACCCTGTACAGTGGCCAGTCTCATTATTTTTCTGCCACACCTCGTATTTCCCCGCATTTCCCCGTGGGAAGCAAATGGCAAATATCACTCCTAACAACCTAAATTTTAATACACATTTATTAATCTCGAAACGGTACCCAATCTCCTACTAAATTCATCGTAGACAGCACCTATAAGGCTCCCAATCTCGAGTTGTCAAACCGCGGGACGACTTAAAACAAACCTCCGACCATATAATTTCCTATAATTTTATTTATAGTCGGGTTACCATTTCGGTCGTGCACCACAAAAGAGCACCAAAGGCTGGGCCATTTTAATTACTGCCATAAAGTTAAATCAGAATTCCATATAAATAATGGAATTTTTAATTGTACACAGTAGGAGATCCACATATATCTCGGAGGCAGTGAGGCACACATATTCGGGCTTCTACTCTCGCCTTTCGGGACCTTTTGTCTTTTCGGTTCGCCGGTGACGTTTGTGGGTGTTTTATGGTTATAAGCTCTCGCCAGGTTATTAATCTGAACCAATTTAGGATATCCGACGTAAAATTTAAAATTGCGTGAAGTACACACATGAAAAGAATCTCAAGGATTGTAATATCCTTGAGCTCGCTTTGGATAAGGTGGAAATCACTTTAATTTTTTCCGTTTTGGACTTGAACCCCTGGAACATATAGCCATTAAATCATCTGAGATCATTCCTTAAGCATATGTTACGGTTAAAGTGTCTACTTGGATTAGTTTGTAAATTAGCTGGATGTTATACCAGTCCAGTTAGTGTGTAATTCTTCGATATCTCGCAAGGCATACCTGATAGAAGAAAATGTCAAATACAAAAGTTATTTGGTTACTTATGACGCATATTCTAAAAATATTTTAAAATATACAGGGTATTGCGGGAAAGTAAAATAGTGATCAACTTGATTTTTTTATATGTAACTGGAACTTTTTCTTAAATGTCTCTAGTCTCCATCATTGATCTCTATTCAACCCTAAAATATTTTTGGGATTGGTTGCGACGTTGCCAAGTTATAATTTATTTTCTATTAATTTCCGGATTTGCAAGGTCGCAAGTAATATGTCCAAATTGATATATTCCTTTAACTTTTCTCAATAATATTATACAGCGGGTTACTTGAATATTAAGTAGATATTATTATGGATGTTACCAGCAATTTGTATCTAAAGAGTGTTTTTGGCAGAATTTTAAATTACGGCAATTTCAAGGTCATTTTACTTTGTTTTTTTGAATGTAACACCCTGTATGTTTATTTTAAATCGAAATATCTACTAATACCCTATCTCGCCTTATAATATTTTTTTTCGCGTCTGCGACGTTGCCAAGTTATACATTATTTTTCCAATTTTTTAAACAAATATCCCCGATTTTAATTTATTTTAAACAGAATCCTCTACTTATTTTTATTGCAATGAACTTGATTTTTTTATATGTAACTGTAACTTTTTCTTAAATGTCTCTAGTTTCCATCGTTGATCTCTATTCAACCCTAAAATATTTTTGGGATTGGTTGCGACGTTGCCAAGTTATAATTTATTTTCTATTAATTTACGGATTTGCAAGGTCAAAAGTAATACGTCCAAATTGATATATTCCTTTAACTTTTCTCAATAATATTATACAGCGGGTTACTTGAATATTAAGTAGATATTATTATGGATGTTACCAGCAATTTGTATCTAAAGGGTGTTTTTGGCAGAATTTTAAATTACGGCAACTTCAAGGTCATTTTACTTTGTTTTTTTAAATGTAACACCCTGCATGTTTATTTTAAATCGAAATATCTACTAATACCCTATCTCGTCTTGTAATACTTTTTTTCGCTTTTGCAACGTTGCCAAGTTATAAATTATTTTTCCAAATTTTTAAACAAGTATCCCCGATTTTAATTTATTTTAAATAGAATTCTCTACTTTTTTTTATTGCAATGAATTGCGCATGTCGAATTTAGTAAGATCTCACGATTTCAAAATTTTGTTTCTATTAATTACTGAGATACGGCAACACCGCTTTTTTAGTAAACGGCACCGGAACGCTTAAATATTTCCAAAACCGCCACAGCTGCAGAGGTGAAATTCAATACTTGGGTATTTTGGAACATATAGAATTCAAAAACGCTAACAGCAGTGTTGTCAGATTTACCATTTTTACGTCGTAATTTTGAATGGAAGGCCCTATTTATGAAGTCTAACGTAGCAGCAACAAATAGCCATCTATGAAGATTTTGTTCAATGTACGGATGCACCCATAATCTACGTTGTCTTCTTATTTTCATCTACGGATAGCACAGATGCATCACCGAATCTGCTCATTCTTAACTATCACAAATTAATTCTTTCCTATTTATGTCATCTGAGTTGAGTGAGAGTGAAGTTACCCGTATGCGAGTATAAACGCGTCTACCACATTGCCGATCGCCCCGTGTAAGGGCCGCCTAATACCAAACTGTTCTTCATCAATTTTTCATTCTATTTTTTTCCTCTTAAATCTCTTTTATCATGAACAGAAGTATTTTAGAATCCCTATCACTTGCCAATTTTAAAGTTCAGTGCATTGTCATATTCAGATACCCAGGAAAAAAATTTTAACTTTGGGAACCGACATTTTTCTAAAAACGCGGTTTTGACGAGTTATTCAAAAGTTGCTGTTTTCTTCGTTTTGTCGTACATTATTACCTGTCAGAACCAATGAATTCCAATAAAGGTTACAAGAAGCAAACAACGATTTTGTTTGTTTGAACTTTGAACCATTGGTGGATGGTGCCATAGAATTATTTGACTATGTTACCAGATCTCCTCCGGGTAAAGCTATAGTATTTTCCTTATATCCTGTAGTCGGTAATGTAAATATTAAAGCTGGTTGGACAATACATTGCATTCATTGAAGTAATAGTAGGAGCTTGAAGGGAAGTTCTCAAAATAGCCCGATAGATCATGTGCTTTCCTTTCTCTAACCTATACGAGTTTGTTGGGCAGAACCAAGTCAACCTACATTATCTTCATATATTTTCGTACAAAGCACATTTCTACAATTTCCTGCATATTTTTAATTCGTATCCTTACCCTAAAAATATGGTTATACCCCCATCATGATTCATCCAATCAATTTTGTTGGGACCTCATTTGCTCCACATAATCATGATACTCAAGCGAAAAGAACGGTACATCCAAAAGAAAAACTCCATTATAAGACCCATATTATAAATATTCAACACCGGCTTCCATATATACAGAGGCTATTCAAGAAAATATCCCCCGGAATAATTTTATATTCTTAATTATTCGAGAGTCTCATTTGCGTACCATAAATATCCCCTAATGGTCGCCATGGTAGCCGACGAAACGAGAATTTTTATAATTCCGATATATAAATGTGAGTTTATAGGTTTATACCTGCCTAACTATGGGGCTATTTATTTTTATACCCGGGTAATTAAAAAGTATATCTGTTTGTCCTCGTGACTCTTTCCTGGGGAGACTAAAGGAATAACGCAGCTGCCGACAAAAGTGGTCAATGAAAAGGAGGCTTAGAATGGAAGACAGTATTGCCAGGTCAAAATTCAAAAATTCACTAGATGACATTTAAAAAAATCACTAGAATTTCACTAGATTAATCTCCTTTGCTACATATTTAGTAACATCTTAGTATACATATGTAAAAATCAGTGGCGTACACACGGGGGTTCGTATCCCCATGGGCTTAGAATATTAGCTAAAACTATATTTATCCCTATCGAAGCTACCTATTCTCAATGATTTGGCGTTCTTAAATATCCATTATGATTGTGCTATTCCAGTTGCTTCAGAAGCAGTTTTAGAACAGTCTTCTAATCAATGAACGAAGAATGAATATACATTTATAACATTATTACATTGTTCGTTACTGTAACCCCCCTACAGATTAAGCTGTGTAGGCCACTGGTAAAAAACAACTCAAACTATATAATATACAGAATAAGAATACTAAAGGTTAGTAAGCTAATAAATTGACGATATCCAATTCCTAATAGTTTTCAGTTTAGATTTTATAAGAGATTTTCATTAAAATGTAGACCTCCAAACAAAAACTCTAATACAACAAAATTTTAATGTCAGATTTTGGAATTTTTGGTATTAGTCCTTAAAAAATGTACTACCACGTCATTATCGAGTAAAAGAAAGTGATCATGTATCAACCACTTCGGCATCGGATTTCTAACTTTTG